>CAXIVR010000005.1:49773741-50478756 GCA_964035755.1 Teleogryllus oceanicus | reverse complement strand
AAATTTTTCCAAAAACCCGTACGTTGGAAATGATGAAACCAAATGTTTTTTTTTCAAATTTTTAAAATTTTTTTAAATGCAATTTTAAAACATAAATTTACGTTGAAGCAACGAATAAAGAAATTTTAAAGTACTTTTTTGGGATAAACCCATTGTTATTCTCTGAAGTTGAAAGAAACATGATTTTTCCTTCTTTAAAATTGATACATCAAAAGCTAAAAATCCCAAAACCAAAACGATTGGTGTTAAAAATTCATAATCGATAAAAACAACCATCAACTCTTTGTACGTTCGGAGATTGTATTTTTTTCCGGAATTTAAAACAATGTTTCCCATTTTCCTTTGGATTGATTGATTATTACGTTTTCCAGGCACGGCGTGGCTATTTTGGGGCATTTTTTGTACGGAGGTGGCAGTTTTTTACCCGATGGATGGCGAGATCGGGCCCCGCCCTTTGGGATTTTCCACACAGGACCCCACCAGGGGGAAAGGCCGTCAGAACACCTGTTCTCGTGTGGTTTCCAGAATCGTATGGAGTGTAAGGAAAATTTGGGGAAGGAAAGACCGCGCGTGGTCGGTTGTCCTTTTCTTGGGAGTGCTCCGGAAACCCCGGTGTTGATCGAAGAAATAACAAAACTTAACCGGTGCCGGCCGCTAGAATTTTCCCCAGGGGCTGCGGGATCCGACCAGATATCTCCCGAATGGAAAATTCGCGACCGCGGAACTTGTCCCTTGGACGGGCAACTTGGTCTGATGCCAGAGTCTTCCTTCTGAATATTTTGCGATTCTGAAAATATCGCCGAAGGTTTTCAGTGCAGTTCACATCCCAAATCCCAAAAACCAATCGTATTCAAAATGCAGGACACATCGTAAATGCTGAAATAACTTTGTAATGGTAATCACGTTTATGTTTTTGATGATACAAAAATTAGACTCATCTGTAAACTCTCCTAGATTTACAGAACTATGTTTTTTGATGCAATTGCGACAAGATTCTTCATCAAAGAATAAGTCTTCTTTTTTCAAGCCCCCTTATAAACATAAATGGCCCCAAATTTAAATGGTGTGGCGGGGAAATCACAAGTTCGTCCACGGTGCCGCCCTAAACGTTTTTGACATTAAATTTTTTCTAGTTAAAGAGAAATATGTTAGATACCCCTATAAAAACACTGAGGTAAAAAAAATGAAGTAATTTTTTAATCTAATTGCAATATGTGTACTATTAGTTTTCATTCAAAGGGGGAACAAAATTAATGTAAAAAACGAAAGCTTTCACTTATATATCACGAATAAATAGGGGCTGTATTAAAAGGGAAATTTTTTGTTTTTCTGAATATGCTTCCAGGAAAGTTTTTAAAATGGTTTTTATTTTTCGATGTCTTAATGTATTTTACTAGAATACCCCAAAATTTGGGGGAAGAGTAAACAGAACATGAATAAATACCTACATTTTATCGGTAAAATTATGTCGAAAATGAATATTTATTGTATTGAAATGAACCGCGAAAAGGCGGTAGAGAAGCCAGAGGTTTTGAAATGAATTCTCCGCTGAAAGATAACCCAAGTTGCGAAATGCTTCTGCGCTCAATGTTCAAACCGGGAAGTTAATGGAATGAAAGGCCATTTTGATCTCTCTTCCATAATTCAAAGAAACAAAGTCAACGAATGTAGGGTTTGCACTAATACTGCACTATTTGTTTTACCTGATTATTTGGAGGTAGAATATGGACAGAGACGACCATAACGAATCGAAGAAAAACTTGTTCTCTCAGTAAGAAAAATGTACTCTTACCTTCAAGGAAATATTCAGACATTAGTCGTATTGGAAAAAAATGACGTTGCGGACGTCTTGGGAAATACGCTCTACAGCAAACTTGCATCGCTGCTTAAAAAAATGCGCGTCACATCGTACGGTGAGCCCGTTGTCCCTGCTTCGAGCGAATGTGATAGGTGACCGTGAGGAAGAAAAAGTATAGAAATATTTCTGCTTCGTTTGAAAAATCGCGCTTCTCCAGGGCAAGAACATATTCCCCTGAGTTGCAACTTCCTAATAGACTTTGTTACTAAAAATGTTGCCAATTTTAAATGAATTATCTGATTTTATCTAAGTACGTGCTCGTGAGTTTGCCTTATCTGTCATTAATAACACCATAAAAATATCATTTATTTAAATTATGCCGTTGATAACATCTTATATGGATCGCGAATTTCTAAAAGTTTGTACATCAACTGTTCAGAGGAGGGACACGTCGTGGGGTAAGATTTCTGCTGTGCACTCTCGTCGTCATTCATACTCCGCCCGCGACAAACCTATCTTCCGCAATTTAAAGAATTTCTTATTTCGTGCTTGTGTATAAGGTATCGATTGCAGTTTAGAGGCCATATTAGCTAGTAGAAAACATATTCCGCAGCAGTATGAACCAGCAAACGGTAGACGGTTTGGTAACTTTGAGAAATCCAGCTACACCACGAACTTCCGAACTTATTGTAACCCCAGATTTGAAAACTGGTTAGTGTTTTTTAATATTACATCTTACATTTTAATTTTAATAATACAAGAAGTAATTTTTAGTAAATCTGTATGCAAGTCCAACTCAAGGCAAAGCAATATTTTCCTGGAAGGACCCACCAAACACCCATTCAATCGACCGAGCTGTTATGTATTGTTCAGTTGTTGAGGATTATCAATCTGCGCGCGTATATTTATTTCATTTGTAACTAATATTTCCGCGTCATTGTAGTGTGGAGACCCAGTTAAACTATTCGCTTCACTGAATTCAGAAAAATAAACCTAAATAACTGTTCAGGCGGTTGATTTGAGTAACAAATATTTGTAACTCTTTTGTTTCTTTCACGTGAAGAACTCATTTAATCTGTTTTGGACATTTTTTGTTCATTGTACTGAAATCTGAGCACTTGTTAGGAAAATACAACCTCAATGCTTTCTACTCTTTTCTGTGATATGGTTTTCTCGTTTCTTGAGATCCTCTTTCGTCTGTATTTTTCTATATTTTTATATGCATACTCCTGCGTATTGTACAGAGAGGTTCTATGACGATTTTTGGACACGAATGTGACATGAACCGTATTCTACGTGTGTTTTAATGAACTAAGAGAGAGATCTTTTCCTATTCAAATTTTAGTCTCGTTAAAAGTCATTCAAAACAAACTATGCATGCTTTCGCGGAGAGGAGTCCCCACAAATTTGAACACGAGCATAACGTGAGAGGGTTGATGAAAAATGAACGTTCTCGGAATATTTTTGGGATAATAATATTTGTATTTAGATTGATAACTACAAATTAATGTTACATTTAATCAAAAATATATATTGTGATTAAGATGTTTGTAAGGAATGTTTCAGAATTTCTGGAGATTTTACTTATTTTAATGAAGTCTATTTTGTTTCACTTAAGGAGCGAGAAGTGGGGAAATTATTGAATCGATTGATTGATTAATTATTTTTCTTTTAGTGGAGTGCGCGAACTGCTGCCTGTGCTCCCGTGAGTGTAGTGCAGGTGTATGTTGGGAGGTGAACAGTGTCGGCAAACGATACGACGGCTTGCGGAGTTCTAGGTTTCGACTTCTACGACATGTGAGGTTCGTGTGAGGGTGTGTATGCGTATGTTTAAGGGGAGACAAAGGGACAAGGAAAGACCATGCGCGATCCGCGGCCCGTTTATTACGGTATCACTGCAACATTCACGTGATATTAATTGGAGAAAGCTAGAATTGACAATCCTCCAATAACGGGACTCGTACCCTAAAACTTTCCGGTTAGAGACGCCGAGAAGCAACATCGTTGGACTGAGTCATCTCTGCCGGTAATTATATATAAAACATTCTTCTCAAGGGGTGTCCGTAAATGCTGAAAATCTTTACACGGAAGGGGAGCTGATAAGTATATTTTGAATGTATTTTAACATTGTCCCCAACAAAAGTTTGCAATGGAGGACGTTTCATCAGTTTTCAAGTCAAACGATGGTGTGCGACAAGGACGATGAAGTCAAATATGTAAGCTTTGACAGAAAGTAAAGCAATACATTAAAATTACTTCGTATTATTTACTCACCTAGCGGGCCTAATCTATAATTCAATGTCACCATAATCATGTCCTCGCAGATGAGATAGTCCGGGCCGAACTCGTCAGCTGAGCCTGCTTCGAAGCCGCCACCGTGAATCCATACCAGAACAGGAAGTGGATCTCCAGGCAAAGACGGTCTTCGAGGCGTGTATACCTTGCGAAGAGACAGTCCTCGTGCCCTTTATGTCGTATGTTTCCTTCTTGCGGGCGTCTCGAATTCCCTGCCACGGTGCAGGTGGAAGAGAATCCTGAAAAGCCCACGTTTCATTAGTACAGTTCATCTCAGAATAAATAATGATCCACGGTATGAAGAGCAGAATAGTGGGGAGCGAAGGGAGTGCAGCGTTAGATTCGTCTTTCGTACGTCCTCCTATGGCAGTTTCCATCCAACTTGATATCATTCTCTGTGTATTTTGATAGGGAAAGATGGGTCATGCAAATAAGAAAAATATACCTGTAGATTCTCTGAAGGATCTAGATTCAGATGACAAAAAATCACACCATGTTGAGTTCGCCTTTCTACACGCAACGCCTCGTACGATCTTGTAGAAAGTAATTTGGAGTTTCATTTTTCCATGTCGTTACTTACCTGCTTGGCTGAACCACCTTTAATTTTTGGCTGCGTTTTAGGGAGCATATTGTGCTCTACAGTTCTCGTTTGTAGGCTAGTTAAGCATTGAATTATATTATAATCTTATTCCGCGAGAAAGATGGAAGTTGAATATTGTTTAAGAGAAATAACTAATTCAAAGTAATACTCACGAACAGCTTAAATGATCATTGGATACCAATACCCATTTCAAAGCCATTAATCCTACATACGTTAAGCGATTTCGAAAACAAAGTGATGGATTTCCTTGTTTTAACACAAAGCTCAAAATTGAAGGTGAGCAACCTGAGTGATCATATCAAAACCGGTTATTGGATACGTGGGATATTAGAAGACCATGTGTGCATTAATGTGAGCATGAGCAATTGTAGAGAATTAATTAGATTGACGTTACTACTTTGTACCATTATTTACCATTTGTGAAGGATTTAATTTCTGCTTATTTTTAGAGACGAAGAGTGTACAGTGTACTGACAATTTTGCTACTGTTGTATAGCCAGATTTTATAGACAGTTGTTTGATGTTATTTTTCAAGCCTTTCAATAGTTAAAACATATGGAAATTAAGTCAAACAACAACATCACAATGGAAGCTTCCACGATTTTCTGGGCTTCAGAGTTTTTGATGCATTTTCGATAAGACGAGAATATTTTTATGATACCTGGATGAAGTCGATTGAAGAACAAATAAAAGACGGAATCTTCGACGTTTAACAGAATATCAAAATGAACCTAAGCTTCAGCTGAAGCGATTCGTTTCGATACATGTCTGTCAACTATCTTCTAATCTGATGTAGGTATTCAGTTACGGTTTTAAGTCTACGTCAGTGTTATTCAAACTGTGAGGCGCACCTCCCCAGAGAGGCGCGAGAACTTCGTAATAATTCAACAAAAATAATGCTTTAATGCTTCACAAACCTCTAATTATTTCTAAATTTCACAACAGGAGAACAACAACTTGTTGATATTTCGTTAGACAATACTACAGACAGTCAGGAATTTCAGAATTTTGGTGCTCCGTAAGGATGAGTATCTAGAGTTAAGTAAGAAGGCCTTGAGTGTTCTGCTTCCTGTTGCCAGTACTTAGTGTGAAACAGGTTTTTCAGCCACGGCGGTGATCAAGACAAAATATAGATCAAGAATAAATATCCAGCGTGAAATGTGTATTGCCATTTCTATATTAGTGCCGAGGTTCGATGAACTGTGCGACACTAAACAAGCCCATTCATTTCATTGACTTTTCTGAACTATCACTATTTTTTTATACTTTTTCTTACAATCTTCTTCACTTTGTCAAACATTAAACAAATGCCGTACTTACAGCAGTGAATAGTGCAAATCACTTGCATTAATGATTTTGTACACTGTAAGTACATAATAAATATACAGGATGGCTTTAGTTCCAGGAAAAAAAAAATTAACAATTTTATTTTCATGATGGTAGGCGTGTGCAGAGTTCTCCTGAAGGGAGCCATGGTAACAAAAGCCACTGGTCTATGTGCACGGGTATATAAGCTGTACAACGACAATACTATTTTTTAATGGAACACTATAGGTTTCTTAGCCCACGATAACTTAGGAAGAGGTGACAAGTTCATCAATATGAATATTTCCGTATGTTGCAGAACAATATTTTCGAATAATGTAATGTTTTTGCGACGCACGCCGTCTGTAATATTCCGCCACCACCGAAGGAAAACCGCTGCGAGGCCATACCCTTCCGTCGCCTTGGTGCCGAGAAGCGAAAAAAACAAAACAATGTTGTCATGACAGACTGTGGGACGAGTGTGGAATAAAATGCTATGAGATTTGAATGAAACATTGACTTTGGCATTGCACTGGTCGCAAGAAATGAATTAAAGGAGTCTATTTCCCCATGAAACAGAAGATCTGTTCTGTAAGGCCTCAGTATTACGATCGTTCACTGATGACGAATTCCAAAAGATCTTCGGAATTTCAGTTTTCTTCCTTTGAACAAAATACCAGGCGATTGCAAAACAACCGACAAACTAGTAATGCTTCAACATCAAATACATTCTCAAATTATAAGTATTTGCCATTTTGGACAATTCAGAGAGTTCAACCGAAATTAGACTGTTATTTTGAAGAACTGCTTCATGCTAAAAAAGAAAAAAATTACATCGCAAAAGAACAAAAGAAAAAAGTTAAAAATTTGTTTTCATTTCACGCAAAATTACTATTATTTTCAAAAAGTTGTGCATGGTATTATTTAAATATCTGTCTTTAAAGAATACATTTTACTAATTCAAGAATAAATTCTGTCTTCAGTATTGCCTCAGAAAATTGGAACGTTTGCCTTTTTCGAAAATTCAAACATTTTGACGAAAATTAGACTGCACCGTTTTTATAAGTTCTTTGCTCTATCTTTCGAAAAAACAATTTGAAAAATTGGAGTAATTTTTGAAAATGTTGATAGATATATACATTACCTCCAAAAATTAAAATATTCATTTCAAAGTCACGGGGCCTTGCGTTCGGCCAGATCAATGGGGGAATATCAGCTTCGGAAAAATTTTGTTGTCGTTTACGGTCTGGCATTGACAGATAAACAGGCAGAATGATATGTTTTGCCTTCAACTAATTTTCTAGCATCAAGAACGCACAAAATTGTTTGGATTCGGACTACACATTGAGTTAGAGGAAGTAATTTTCTATATAAATATAAAAGATTTATCAACTTTTTCACTACCAGGCCACTACAATACGAGTTTTTTGTCGAAAAATCGCCGATTTTTGCCTCCTCAGTACAAACCTTAATAGGAAATGTGTAGTATGGCGAGAAAGTAATAAGTGGTGAATATCACCATTAGAAATCAGTGTAGTTGTTTGCCTGAACTATTTCATTTGGACGTTTTGCTTTCAAATTATTTTTCTAATTTGTGGATCAATAGAGACATTTATTTCAAATTATGGAGTAAACTGAAAAAAAAATTGTTAAATAGTATTTTCATTGTCATTTTTACTTTCCTGCCATACTAGTAAGTTCTTACGCTGTAAGAGAAAGTATTTAAATAGTATGAACAATCCACTTACGAATTTGCAGACAAATGTGATTTGGATTAGCGTTATATTAAAACCATTGCAATAATGAAAAATTGAAAGCTTTCTTTTATTATATTTCGAAATTATTGAAACTTTCTACTTCATATCATGTCAACATCAACATCATCTTGTGTGATTAGTCTACTCCAAAGGCTCTCAAGAAACTTCCCTGTTACTTAGTGTGTTCATGCTAGTTTGTTAAATCTACTAGTTGTAAAACTTCAATCTTTTCCGGCACCAATTACGAAAACGGATATTGTTGTGCGAGTTAATATATTCTTATGTGTACACTCACCTTGAAGCGCAACGAACCTACAGGAGGTCGAGCGTAAGGTATTCCTTGGAAACTGTAGTAGGCGCCGCAGCCAGCGGCCGAAACGGCTTTGCGTCCTCGAAGAGCTCCCTGCGGCAAGTGAACTATGGGTTGCTCATCGCTGATGACGCTATCCTCGATCTCTGTAAGGTCCCGTTCATGAGCTCAAACCAATTTCAAAATTGACTGGGGGATCAAAATACATTTATTTAAGATGAATCTGATCTAAAACTAACTACTAATTAATGCCCCGTACAAGTTCAAAATGTACGTTAAAAAGGAACGTTTTTGAGGAGTGAAAAAAATTTCATTACTTTGGTTCATTTCGTTTCATCCTACATCCAACCAGATAAGCCGTAGAAATATTCGTCATCGAATGGAGCTCATAAATAGCCACATTTGCTACCGGTAAAAATCGGAACATTGAACTACGACCTTTTCACTTTGGGTGAATGGTTATAACGTAACTGAGTAAATTATGTTCAGTGTTTACTAATAATGAAGGCCGCCTGGAACGCAGATGTTTCACAATTAAACACTAAGTAATAAAATGTAAAAATTGCGGGATGTAAAACTGAAGCTTATTATTTGACAACATACTAGGTCGTTCAGTAAGTTAAAATGAACTGCCAATAATTATTGCCATCTTTAGATAAAGTGTTGCATTACGGTGTCGAAGACATTACTGTACCAAATTTTTATTAATTTTACTGTAATTCATTGGAATTTATGCTACATCCACAATTAGTGAGAACATTTTATCAACATTCATTGCAATCCATGTCGCATTGTCACCCGTCAGTTACCTTTGGGAAACCATTTAACTGTCTCTGATCTGCCTCTGAACAGTTTTTTAAAGCTTAAAAAATGTGCTCCCTAAAGAGGCGGTTTTTTAAAGTCAACGCAAATCCAGCACAATATGCTGTGCTCTCTTCTTAACCGCAAATGTCCAAACTAGGTCTATCCACTCCGCATTCCATGCAACATCATAGTTTTCATAGTACCAAAAGTATTAGTTGTCAGCTCAAAGAAATCTCGGAAAAGGAATCGTACAATTGTAATCTGAAGGGGAAAAAATACTTATTTCAAACTTCTGTATCTCAAACGTTTCACTTCCAACAGGCTAATTGGTTACGCATTCTCTTTCACACAATTCTGGTGTATAACTTTCTATATCTCACTATCTACCAAACAAATAAGGTTTGCCATTCAGATACATTTTTCATTTCTCATCTTCATTTTAATTTCTGAATATTTTTAACCCTTAACTGTCCGAATTATTTTTTTCGAAAACTTTATTTTTTTGTTTCAAATATTCAAGAAACGCCCATAAATTAAATTAAAAATATATTTTGATGAAAATATTTGCAACATTTTGGAAAAAACCCTGTGTGCATATGGACACGCGAGGCGGTTACGTATTTTCTACAAAATCTGGTACACGTTCAAAAATCTTTATTGGTAATACAAAAAACAATAAATTGTATAAAAATGGAATGACGCAACACTTATTTAGAGAAAAAGAAGAAACATAATAAAATAATTATTTGAAAAATTGAAATGAAATGTCATTCGGGAGAATGGTAACTTGAATACATTCCAAACCTAAACCTACAAAACATTTACGCACTACTGATGATTTGCTTGAACTATTCTCCGCGCATCTCCTCTTCTTTTCAATTTTTTATATATGTAATGTCTATAATTATCAAATCTCATTTCCTCTGTAACACTTGCTTTTTATTTATTTATTTATTTATTTATTTATTTTACGTCACAAAAACAGTTAAAAACTGCGTATGACGTGCTATGGGAATTTTCAAAATTCTGTGATCCCTACACTAAGTCTTATACTACTTAAATTTTGAATTTTGAAAGGAAGAAAAGAACAACAAAAACCCCCATGTAGTAAAATCTATTTTCAAAAATAAATAAGCAATAAATTTTGAATTTTGTTGTATGTATATAGTAATGAGAGCTTTATATGTAATGAGAGAACTGTTTGATGGTGTTCCCGCACCTTTTACTGGATTTATATATTTTGTGAAACAGGAACAATTTTTCATCTAAACTAAAGCTGTGACATTTTTACACAGTCGTCTTTCTTCAGTTGTCAAGCATTGTGTATCAATACGTCGATTAACTACGACAACCATTTCTTGATTCTAATGTTTATTCTGTACATGGCAACGTTCTCATCTACCCGGTCTGCACTCTCGATGTTTCCATTATTTTCAACTATTGTGCAAGATTTGATTTTGGATACCCTTTTACCGTTGCTGAATATCTTTGAATTGAGAAAACAGACGTTGAATATACAGCAACAACGAAGTTGTCAACCCACTTTGCGTCAATAATGTCGACGTCTTTACGATGTAATGCTTAAAACGTCTCTTGCATCAGATACTACACTACCACATATTCCGAGAGGCCGGTCGGGAGCTTAGAGCTTGTCTCGGCTAGGGCGGTGCCCCGTTGGTGGGAGGGTCCTGGTTAGGGGGAAACCCTACTAGCCGACGGTAGTTGGTGCCGATCTCGCCATCCAGCGGGGGAAGATCACCGCCATCTCTCTCCAGAGAAAAACACGCACAACACTAAGGGGACTAATGACCAAAGCAGTTGACGCGCCCGGAAACTCGAAAAAATCAATCAATCAAACCGAAAAAGTGTTGCTTTTTTTTTTTCAAAACGTCCGTCCGTCCATTCGTCTGTGTTACTAGCTCCTAAACGACACGTACGATCTTTTCCAAATTGAAGAAACCCCGGTCCGTCTGGCTTTACTTGAAGCTTTGAAATGTTGAAAAACCTTTAAAATTAGGAGCTGCTTTACATGAAGCCCCCCAGACATTTTCTAAATTTTCTCAAAAACTGCTCCAAATTTTTTCTTTAAATGCCTTGCACGAATAGAGTTATAAAATTGGCATTGGTCCGATTTCCACGGATAATTTTGAATTTTCGAAAATTGCAAAATTTCAATTTTCTTCGGTTTCTTCCTACAACTAAAAAATTGAAGACAGATTTTCCTTCAAATGAAATTGTTGTCCATAAATAGTTCTTTCGCAAAAGTCGTGTAGATTGTTTGGAAATTTTAGTAGTCTTCGTGCAATAGTGCCTACAATATTTGAATTTTTTAAAAAATACAAAAACAAGATTTTATCAAAAACGGCTCCAAATTTTTCTTTATATATTTGGTGTCGGTGGTATATTTGGTGTTAGTGTCGGACAAAACCTATTCCATGACATAAACGGCATATTGCTCTATTCTTTGGGTATTTCAAAAATTACCAAAAATTACTTTTTTTGACTTGTCTTTTACGTCGGTAATACTTACTTTAAAGGTGATTTCTTCACAGTATTATATTTATGAGTATATTTGCTTTAAATAATATCAAATGGAGTTTCTCAAAAACACATTTTTTTCTGTAAAAATCCCCATTTTCAGAAACGCTCAAAGGCCATTTTCTCAAAAAATTGCTCCAAATTATTCTCAAAAATTTTGCAACGAATAGTAGTGTAGGCACTATTTAATATGACGTAAAGATAATTTCGGTGTACTCTTGTCTTTTAGAAAACTACACAATTGTAATTTTTTTCAGTATCTCTCACGCCGTTAATATGCACATTTCAATGGATTTGTATACATTATTGCATTTGTCAGTGGAAGTGCTTCAAATGGCTTCAATTGAATTTTTTTGAAACCTCAAAAGATTCCATGAAAATGAGCTTCAAATTTCGCATTTCAAGTAATGCTTAATCACCATTTTCTGAAAAACAGCTCCTTTTTCAATCAAAATTGATATTTAGAACGAGTTTTTACCCTTCTTTAATATTCTTAAACGAATATTTGATTTCTGCTGTTTGGAAACCGAAAATATGACAAAATTTCAACCAAAAAATAAGCGATTTCAGCGGCGATAGATGGCGATAGGCAAGAAGGAGGGGCAAGACTGTACAGTAACAGTCCACAAAAAGGAAATTGGAAAACTTTACTACGAGAACGTCCGTGTCATTTAGTAGCACCGCTAATTTATTTAGTACCGGTCTATGAGACTTTTGAATATTGAAATAGCAGACTTTTATTTTCTGGTTTTGAACTTTAGAAATAAAATTCGTTATATATATATATATATATACATACTAAATATTATTTATAATATTGTGTAGCGTCGCGTGGTTCGGGCCCGGGGCCCCGGGCCGCCCCGGACGCCCCGGGGACGCTTGGGGGAAAACCCCGCCGCCGGATGCTATGTGGGGGTGTAAAAGGGCCCCCTGCCGCGCCGGCGGGAAAAACCCCCGAGGAATCCAGGCTGAAATTCCCGAAAGGGACGCGCGGGATGCGAGGCTAAGAGATGTCGGTTGCAGCCCGGGAAGGGCTGGAAAAGGAGCCGTATGACGCCCGCTGCTTGTAGGGGGGGGGCGAGCCAACGGATATAAAAGGGCCCGCACCGACAGGCGCCCTCGTGGGATACGCGGGGTTTCGAAAGACGAGAGGATTCCAGTGCATTCATTGCACGATTTTGGGGTCGAAGATGGGTTTTTGGGACAGGCCATGTAACTGGTGAGTTACGGACCCCGGGCCCGACAGCTTGCACCGCGTTGTTTTTTTGCTGCTTTCGAAGCAGGGTTCGGGGGCCTAGGGTCGGTCGCGGGTTTCGCGGCTAAGAGAACGGAAAGGTTGCCAAGGGGTTAGTTTTTTGTATAGTAATCTTAGTACATTAACTGTAAATATCCCGTAAATATATTGTATATATCAACGAGCAGTCGTCGGGTTTTTTTTCTTCCTAGAAAGTCACAGACTGGGAACCCTTTTTTCTAAAACTGGTGGGGGCGGTTATCGAAAACCTGGGGGGGCGCCGCATCTTTCCCTGCCATTTTTTTTTTCAAAAACCGGTGGCGGGGCTGTAAATTTCACGTCGGGGTGCCCGAACCAAACCTGCCTTTTTTTGTTTTCTAAAACTGGTGGCAGCGGTTATCGAAAACCACGCCGGAGTGCCTGCGCCAATTGGCAATTGTAGTTCAAAATTGGTTGCAGGGTTTAGAATCACCCCGGGGGGTTGTGCCAATTGCAGTTAATAATTGGTTACAATAGATCAAAGACTCACGTCTATCAATCACCCAAGGGAAGCAGTTATTCGTTCGAAAAGAAGGGGGAACGGGGAAGTTCGCAGTCCGGGGGGACACCAGTGCGGCATCGGGTATCGGTGCGCGCTGATTAATCGGAACAGCACGCGAAGGACAGTGCCCCGCATTTAAAAACGTACACGCGCTGTAAATACGTGGCGCCGGCAGCGTCGCGCACGCCACGAGAAACCGAAAGTGCGGTGTTTGGGGTACGGTAGTTTGGGGGCGGTCCAATCCGACTGGAACCTTTCTTTCTAAAATTTGGGAACTGGAAATTGGAACGAGCTGATATTGGTACTAAAATGGAGCACCCGATATTGGTACTGGAACGAGCTGACATTGGTACCACGGGAAAGGGAGACACCCCGGGACGAGAGGAAGGAAGGAGGCCAAAAAAACCGGACCCTGAAAGGGCGCTCACGCGACCCCGGGAGGTCAACTGAACGGGGGTTTTTTTTGGTTCCCCGGCCGGGGATCAATCAGGCAAAATTATTTTTTTAGGGGTTTGGGCGGGAAAAGGGGGGTGCTTTTATCGCGATGGAGAGGGGGGAAACATTAGGGAACGAGCCCGTGGTTAAACTTAAATGATAAATTACGGAAAGCGAGCAGTACGAGGAATCATTCGTGAAACAACCCGCTGACCAAAAAAAAGAACAGGTCGCAGAAAATACGCGAGCGGGAAAAAGAATACGCGAAGAGAGGGGCGGGAAAAAGAATAGAGCAGGAAAGAATACGCGAAGAACGGCAATTTGAACTTGAAAAGCTTAAACAAAAGAATCAGGCTCCCACGCGTTTTCCCAAGGTAGTAGCGCCCGGGAAATCGAACTAATATTCGATCAGCCAAGTCATGGACAAATTTAAAGGCGAAGGCGAGGGATATTACGTTTTTTTTGGTTTTGAGGCGCATGCTCGCCAGCTTGGCATTGCGCCGGTCGAATGGGTGTTTAAATGGGTTTATTTCCCAATGAGGTGAACAACTGGTTCCCGTAGTGGGATCCGATACACCGGATCAAGATTATGACCTAATTAAAGAACAACTATTAGATATTTCAAGTTTACGGCGGAAAAGTGCCGTCAGAGTTTTTTTCATTGAAAAAGGTGCAAAGACCACGGAGCGTCTATGCAGGGGAATTAGTTTAGTTTTGAAAAAATGGATCTCAGGTTTAAAGGGAAACATTTGAGCAATTGCTAGATCTAAAGTAACAGACCAGATGAAGCGGAAGGTGCCGGCGGTTAGGGCGTGACCTTTTCCCATTGAGGGCGGGGTGAGGTTTCGGCGTCCCAAGATTTGGCACGAAGGCTGGACACCTACAAAAACAACCGGGCAAGGGATTTTGGAAGGAATTCTCGCGGTTCAGCAATAAAGAGCAGGCGGGGAACGGAAATGGCCGAAGGTGAGGGAAAGCGAAAGTCCACTTCCAAAACGGCAGTGCCGAAGGTAGCTAGTAACGCGGATTTCCCGGAAAAGCCGCAAGAAGGGACGTTTTACTTTGAAAAAACCAGGTCACATAAAAAAATATTGTCCTCAATATAACAAAAAACCCCGGCGAGAAGATGTGTCACGGCCGACGCTAGTGCGCCAGAGTTATTGTCTCCACACACATTTCTTGCCAAAATTTGCGGCGAAACAGTCCCCCGTTCCGGGGATACGGGTGCGACGATTGACGTCTTTAAATGCAAAGCACGTCACGCCGAACAATACACCGGCGAGCCCCGTCGGGTTCAGCGGGCCCCTGGACGAAGCGCCGAAAAATCTACCGGAGCCAAGGTAGAATAGGGCCTTTCCCGGTACTTTTTGTTACAGGCCGCGTCGCCAAGAACTGCGACTTGCCTTATTACTTTTTTTAGTAATCGTTCTGCTACGATTTTGAAGGAGATAAAGCAAGGTTTCGGGAAACCCACAGCCTATCGGGTTGTACGGCCCAAAGGGCCCGGAAGTTGCTGAGCGCGAAAGGGCGGGGGGGCCCCGGGGGGGAACAATGCGGCGACAAGGCCTCAGAAATAGACGAGAGGGGAACCGACCGGGGGCCGGACGCGTTCCAGGTAAGCGTTTCGGAGGAAAC
The DNA here is from genome assembly GCA_964035755.1 of Teleogryllus oceanicus. NCBI lineage: Eukaryota > Metazoa > Arthropoda > Insecta > Orthoptera > Gryllidae > Teleogryllus > Teleogryllus oceanicus. The sequence goes on along the minus strand of CAXIVR010000005.1, from coordinate 50,463,503 downwards.
CGAGGATGAAAATAGAGTTGGTCAGGCGAGGTCGACGCCCCGGGAAACCCTGGAATCAGACGACCCAGGAATCTGAATTAGATTTCGGTAGCATTGCTTTGGCCTTTTTGGGCCCAAGAATTTGAAACGGTCAGAGACAAGAAAAGGGAGCCGCGCCGTTGATTGAGGGGCGGAAGGACTCGAGACGGATCGGCACGATTATGTTAAAAAACGGCCCATTGCCCCGTGCCCGGGCATAGTGGGCGCGGGGGCAGTTCCCCGGTTAGAAATTTCCGGGGGGTGACGGGGCACGATCTTAAAACTTAAATGAAGTTGCTACGGCCTTTTGGGGGGTCAAAAAAGAAAAGATCCCATGGCCAAAATTTCTTCTGGCCAAATTTTTAAAGGGGATTTTGGGAAAACTATGTGCGTAGTTGCGACAGTTCCCAAGGAGTGGGAAAAGGCGGCAAAAAACTTCGCGCGCCTTTAAAATTGTTCCTAAACGGGCGAGGCATTCGAGAAAGTGAATGTCGACGCGTGTGGCCCTTTTCCCAGAATCGGTAAAGGAAACAAGTTTATTTTAACGGCGATGTGTTTAGCCACGAAGTATCCCGAGGTTTTTCCGATACGGGACCTAACTTTTCACTGTAATTGAAGCATTATTTGGGAAATTTTTCAGTAGAATAGGGTTTCCACGCGAATTGCAAAAGACCAGGCACCTGCTTCACAAGTGCTTTGACAGCGGAATTCGCCGGGGGCGGTTTTTCATTAAATTGGGGGAAGTTCGCCATTACCCTCAATCAAACGCAGTCGAAAAAAATGAATGAACTATGAACCGGCTTATGGTTGGGTTTTGTGTTTTTAGGCAGGGACGGATTTGGGGGAAAGCCAACTTCCCGCCATTATTTGCGTTGCGACGAGTTAAAAAATCATTAGGTTTTTTTCCACCCAATTTGATGGGGAAAAATTTCCGTACCCCCCTGACACTTCTTTTTGAAAGGCTTGCGGGAAATGGGGGGAAGGTAAAGAAAAAATTTTGAGTTGAGCATGTATTCAAATTAATTAAACGTTTGAAACGCTCCCCTGACCTAGTCACAAAAAGAATGGCTTGAAGAACAGCAGAAACGTAAAGGGGGTATGACCGGGAAAGGGGGCCCAAACTTTTTTAGATAGGCGCTAAGGTGTTGGTTCTCGCACCTTTAAAAGGACGCGGAAGCCCCGGTTCCCGTGATAGGGCCGGGCGGGTTGCGAGAAAAATTTCGGGGCATAACTATGTGGTCCAGATGGCCGGGGGGGAAGGAACCCCGCGTCTATCACATTAATATGCTTAAAAAAATCCCCCAGCGGAACAGAGTACTTGAATGTGCTTAGTTCTACCCCTCTGTGACTGACGCAGGGGCGAAGACGCGCTTTGATCGCTATGCGCTTAAATTGGATTGTTGCAACTTTTACGCGGGGAAAAAATGCTGAGCGGGACTGGGGGTCGAACCCGAGTTTGCAACGCTCTGAAAACGGCCGTAAGGGACAGTTTCTATATTTAGTGAGAAAAACCCCCTTGACAGATATCACTACCATGGATATCGAGTTAACTGATACCAGCAAAGTGGTTCGAAGCGTACCCCACCGTACATCGCCGAGGCAGGCTAAAATATTACGGGAAGAAATCGATAGAATGTTTTGCGACAACATCATTGGGGGAGGGGAGGATTTTGTCTCCCATGATATTGGTTGGGAACATCCCAAAAAAACCAAAGGCCCTGATCGGGTTATAGGCGCCTTTAACGAAATTTTTAAGACCGAATACTTTCCGTTACCCAACTTAAAAAAGGATAGAACAGGTAGCCGCAGCAAAAAATTTTAAAGGGACTGACCCTTTTCAAAGTTTTTGGGAGATCGGCCCCCGGAAAGGGCGGGAAAGGTATTCGGCGTTCGGATCAGTTTCGGGACGTACCCCGCTTAGATTTTCCCCTTTTGGAATAAAGAATGGTCCTTTTCAATGTTTTCGATTATGGGAACCCTTTTTGAATAAATGCTGGAATTGCGGTAAGTACCTTGATGAAAATCGCGGGCCCGAACACTTGGCAAGAACACATTCGACACCTCGATACGGTCTTTTCGCATATTAAAAACCGCCAAATTGATTGGGGCAGCCGCGCGGTTTGTTTGCGCGGGGTAACGTAAAAAATCTTGGGGGACGTAGTCGGTAACGGAAATTGCGGCCGGCCGAAGCCAAGATACAAAAAATCCAGAACTTTTCCCGACCAGAGCCCAAAAAAACGGCGTTCTTTGCTCGGTCTGGTAGGATACTTTGACGTTTGATACCAGGGTTTGCGGAGAAAGCGGCAGGGCCATTGATGCGCTGGGAGGACGCGAGCGCCAAGGTAAAATCGTTACAGAGGCATTTAAACATCTTTCAATGAGCTGCGACAAGCTCTCAGTGAGAAAAAAAAGCGGTTTTGCAATCGATTATACCAAAGGGAAATTTTGAGTTCAGGCAGATGCTTTTTGGGGAGGCTTAGGGTGGTTCTCTACCAAGTAAATGACGAGGGAGAACAAAAAGTCGTTTTTCTAAGCCGTAAATTAAATGATGCCGGAAAATTTAAATTTGGGGGCCACAAAACCAGAGGTTTAGGTTTATTTGGGGTTGATAAACTTTGATTTATCTCGACGGGGGGTTTAACCCGGGGCGAAACCGACCCAATCCGTTGGTCTGGTTGCGTAATACGGCCGGCAAAACCCCAGATTATTACGCTTCTCTTTAATCCAGCACCCCGGGTTTACGCATCAGGACAAAAAGGGCTCAGAAAAAAGTTAATGCAGATGCGCTTAGTCGCATGTTTGATGATTTAATTGATCCACCGGCGAGAATAGGGGAAAACGACGTTCAAATGTATAAATGCCCGGGGAAATTTCTATGTAAATAATTTTGTAAACTCAAGGGTAAAATTGTTGTGTTTTTTTTTTTATTTTTATATTTAAAAACATATATGTGCCAAAAACCGTTTAAAAACGGGACATGATGTATGTAAGAATTCCAAATTATGTAATACTTCAATGCAAGTAAATGTTTTGTATTTTTTATTTCAGGGTTTCATGTAATGCAAGATGGGCAAGAATTATTATGTAAATTCAATGAAAAAAAATGTTTGATTTGGATCATATGTAATTCAAGATGCGTCAAGAATACCCTTTTGTATGTATATAGGAGTAAGGTTTAAATGTAAATGGGAAAAAGCTTTAGGTGAAAAGGGGGGGGACAAAAGATTTATTTCCCCATTTTTGATTTAAAAGGGTTTTAAAATTTTGGGATAATTATGTTCATGTTCATGAAAAAAATTTTATGTAGAGGTCTCACGACCAGGTAACTTTAGCAGAATTTTTCCGGGGATATTTTGGCGAAAAAAAATTTCACCCCCGGCAGGGGGGTCCGTAGCGTCGCGTGGTTCGGCGCCGCGGCGTCGGGCCGGGGCCGGGCCGGCCGGGGCGCGCCGGGACGCTTCGGGGGAAAAACCCCCCGCCGGATGCTATGTGGGGTGTGAAAGGCGGCCCGCCGCGCCGGCTGGAAATCCCGTGGGAAACCAGGCTGGGAAAATTCCCCAAAAGGGACCCCGCGGATGCGAGGCTAAGAGATGGGCGGTTGCAGCCCTGGGAAAGGGGTGGCCAGCGAGCCGATGACGCCCGCTGCTTTTTAGGTGGGGCGAGCCAACGGATATATAAGGCCGCACCGACAGGCGCCTCGTGGGGTACCCCCTGGGTGTCGAAAGACGGGGGTATTCCAGTATTTATTGCACCCATCTTCGGGGCGAAGATCGGTTTGGCGACAGGCCCGGGAACTGGGAAAATTTGGGCCCTTTTGTCCGACAGCTTCGCACCCGCGTTGCTTTTTGCCGCTTTCGAAGATTTTGGGGGAGGCCTAGGGGCGGTCGGGGGGTTTCCGGGGTAAGAGAACGGAAAAAGGGTAAGGGGTTAGTTTTTTTTATAGTAATCTTAGTACATTAACTGTAAATATACTGTATATATCAATCAGAGCAGTCGTCTGTGTTTTTTCTTCCTAGTACGTCACAATTGCATATATAATATCATTATTTCGAAATATTTTGTTATCCCTTTGAATATGTGATTTATTTGTAGACCCGCTTTCTTTGCAAAAATCTAAAGCCCGTAGAGATTTTAATACTTATTAGTATGTGGACTATTCGTTGATAATTATTTTACTTGTAAAAATATAGTTTTTAGATTTTTCGAATACGTTATTTTTTTCGGGCTGCTACGTGATTGGTTATTTTGGTTTACCACATATCCGGTCCTGAGTCGTGTGTTGTTGACGGTAGAGCACAGGCCTAAAACAAGCGGTCAAAGTGTTATTCCACTTCGTTCCAGTGAATTATCCAGAGGAAAATGGCTGAGTAGTGGAGAAAGCGAAGTTTCACTTTTTCTTAAAAATTCTCCAAATTCACTTAATTTTCATGTCATTACATACGTTTTCTTGAAGTTCGAAGGGTTAGCATTTTTATTAAGCATGAATCGGGATCAGTGTTACCTCTACCAACACCGCTGCATACCATTGTTTTAATTTAAAACAAAATGCATTTTAAGTAGTTTTTAATCAACTGAATTCATATACACACATTCGTACACATAAAACACTCGATACTCTTTAAAGTACTCAAGTACGCCGCAAGCGGAGTTTTTCCCACTCGACAGTTTCACCAAAAACGGTGACGTTACGACCAGCCACGTTGCAGACGTCGGAGTCCTATGATTTTTGGAGAAGGGAAAAAAAATTTTTATATAAAACGACTTTTTTAATTTTGTGTATTTCGCATGAATCCCCGGAGATATTTTCAAATTTTTATCAAAAAAAGGCTCCAAATCTTTTCTTTAAATTTTTGTTAGAATAGAGTAAAATTCACTCCGATTTTCAGCGTCAAGTTCAAACTTTCGAAAATTACAAAATTTGAAACGTTTTGAAAATAGTTTACACGTAATTTGAATGACACATGGGCAGTTTCCAAAACAAGATTTTCCAAAAATATTTCCATATATATTGTACTTCCTGTACGAATTGGTACGTGAACTAAAAAACATTAAATATACGCCATTTTGGTGAAATTCTTTGATTTTCTAATAATTGAAGAAAGTTTTTTTAAGTAGCTCTCACGTCATTAATATACTGATAAACTACATGTGTTTTATCAGATTTTATTATTAATTCTGCAATTAAGTGAAGTGACTTGGTGGCAGAATCATTTATTGCATTTATTGCGGAATCATTTATTGCATTTGTGAGTTCAAGTGCTTTAAATTATTGATCATTAAATTTTTCGAAATCTCAAAAGATGTGTAAATTAGCTCCAATTTGCACATTTTCATAAACTCTCAAATGTCGTTTTCTGGAAAAGAGCTCCAAATTTATAATGAAAATGCTTTATTATTCGTATTAATACTTTAAAAGGACTGAAAAGTGATATCAAAACTCATTCATTAGCTTCCGAGTCGCTCATAATGCTGGTCCCCCCCCTCCCCCGAGTCAGATACTCTAGGATTAAATGTGAATCTCGGTAAATGCAGGTGTATGTCCGCGTGGTTCCAGACTGCCAATTCGCGATCCCCCCAAATTCATTTAATCTAAATATTAGATCAAAGTAAACTAAACTGTAGCATTTACTAATACGTACTGTAAATTCTACATTTCAGTAGAATATCTTTTGAGAAAATTGTTCACTTTTAATATTTTTTTCTGGAGCTTTTTCAGCTTCCGGGGATGCCGATTTCGACTATCCACGCCGGGTACTCACCATATTCTTCACGGGGACATATATTTACCTTTACACTAGACATACTTGGAGGCTCCTCGGTGTGTGGTAAACAGACGCAAGGCCTTCCACGACAACACTCTTACATGAAAGTCAAGGGACAAACAGCCATACCCACGGCGGTACTCGAACCTGCGACCCTTCAGACCTAGGCACGGAGACTCCACAGGCTCTGGTCTCTTCGACCATCCACATCGGCATTTATAAATGCGCCGATGATGCATTTTAATACTAAGAGGCATTAAAGTGGATCAACAGTTGTCGTTTGCATTGTTCCAATGGAAAGCAATGATGTCAAAGTCATGTAATTCATAGATTGAATTTTTCAATGTACATTAAATGCTGTGTCGGCAAAAACACCAAATTGGTTACATTATAAACTTTATCAACTATTCCTTACATAGTCAAAACACGTTTACAAATTATAAATATGTAAATATATGTACTTCCGGGAAAAATATGAGTAGAGGAAAAACGCCGGTTCCGAATCAGAATATCGGGTGTAAACAGGAAGTTTTGGTTTTTTGACGCCGGATGTTGACATCCGGGGTCGGCCGCCGCGGCTGTGCAGTCACAAGGTCGCGGCATTGTGTCGTCACGGCGCAAGAGTGCAAGAATTCCGCGACCTTGTGTCTACCAACCCCCGAAAAAAAAAGACTCGGCGACTAGAGGAGGAGGACTAGGAGGAGTGGGGTGGAGGCCCTGCCTGGCGGTAACGTAGGGTGAATGAGAAGACGAGAGAGACAACTGCATTTAAACAAGACATTTATTTTGAATTTAAAATATAATATATTTTTTATTAAAAAAAATGTACGCATACACATCTGTTGAGAACTTGAAACACATCTTCATCTTTGTATATTTTGCGGGATAACCACATCTTTGTAATTTGTCTGACGGTAGCCAATAGCGATTTGATGCGTTCATCTCGCATCACTTCTGCAGTCAGTCCGTCATTGTTCATAATGGAAACGTCCACGCCCACATCAGAGGTGAGAAGGAGCACCACGGTACTGAAGTGTCCCGCTCGAGCGGCGAGATGGAGCGGCGTATCACAAAACGTCGCCGACGTTGATGTCAAATATCTCTGTACGATGATGATGCGAACGGGCGACGATCGAGAAACGAAGTGCGTGCTACCACTAAACTTCCTCGTGCTTTCAGGACCACTGCTTTTATTCTTTCTTTCTTCTTGATATTACAGGTTGTGCGGTTTTCCGCATTTAAAATACTCGTTAGTTTCCGCTTCACTGGGAGAGAAACACGAAGAAGGAAGAAGTTCTTTTCTCTCTCTAGTTATTGTCGAGAAGAAGTCGCCATAGTGTTTGGAGATTGACAGCATCATTTTTCGTCGACGGGGTCGGTGACGCCGGCAAGCCGTTTTCCTTGAAAGAGGTAGTCTGCACCGTTTTCGCCGGTGCGTTGAATGGTGTTGCGGTGGATGAAATCCCGTTGAAGCGTTTTGTGACAGTGTTGTCTATGTGGATGGGCGCAGCCCGGTTCACAATGAGCGTCATCTGCACGTTGAGGTTGCCGAGTTTGCTGAGTCGGAGAGTCGGAATTTTATCGAGTTGCTTTTGAATGTCGATCACGTGCCGATCGACGTACGCTTTGGAGGTAGCGTCACGGGGCTCCGTGGGGTGACCGATGTTTGAAATTCGCAAAAGATTAACATTGAAGGGTCTGCTGTTTCGGCATTGGCGCAGATACTTTCCCTGTTTGTAAATCAAGTCTTCTACATCGCCGCGCACATCCTCGTTCGCTTGCATGTTTTTCGCCGAATACTGACTTGCGAGTTTTCGCGCTTGTTCATAGCGCGCGTCCATATTCGCCTTGGTGGTAAAATCTTGCCGGCTGTGGCGATTTTGCGTGTTTTCCGGAACGTTGCTTCCAGCGTTGTCTTCTTCCTCACCTACTCCTACATCGTCGTACACATCCTCCTCTTTCGTGGAAGTATCGTTCTCACACATAGATGGAGCAAGATCTTCCATGGAATAGTCGGTGTTACACAAGAGTGGATCAATGGTTGCCATCGTACTGTCACATCTGATACCACAGACACTCTTATAGCGAGAGAGAGAGACTCTTCCCACTCCACAGCATTATACAATCTCCCCCCCCCCACCAACACCACCGTCTTACTACCACCTAAGTTGAGATTTCCAGCCCCTGCAGAAGGTCTCGACCACCAGTTGTTCCCGCCAAAGTCTTCAACATGGCGCACAGTAATTCTAGTCTAATCACCTCGGCAAATCGACCAACGGCCTATGGGATGGGTTGCGAAGTCGCGGATAACTAATCTCGTCTTCTCCGTTCCTTCCGTGAATGCGTTTCTTCATTGGGGTGATGAGATACGTTTTAAAGTCGTCGCGCTTTGATTAAAATTGGCGGGCGCTTTGAGCTTATTTTGAATAATCGATCGTGTCTTTTTCACTTCGACTTTCAATCTTTCTTGTGAAGTAGACGGATGGGTGGAATCGAAGGGAGAGAACGACTAGGTGGGGCGCGTTTACGACGTAACGAACTCACTGTCTCTGTCAGCTGAAAGCGTTTCGCTTTCGTGTGGGTAGTGTCTTTTGTTTCCCCATTTTCTTGTAGCAGTTTTATTTCATCAAGCAGATTTTGTTTGGAACTTTCTCTTCCTCCCCTCTTCTTCCTTGTCTTTTTTTGGATTTTTCATCACACTTATTCTTTTTTCGCCCCTCGCAATTTATATTTAGTTCATCGCACCGGTGCATGGCGCGCAGCTCTTTCCCGCAATACTCACGTCACCCGACACGACCCTCTCCCACGCCCGCTTCGCTAGTTCCATGTCTGCTTTTTTCCGTTCTTCACCGTCTTTGTGTTCGTGGTAAGCAATATCGTGCGTCCTGCACGCCCGATCTAGGGAATTGATTCCCTCATCACCTCTCTAAACTAAGTGTTCACTGAGTCGCGTTCCCGGTCTGATGAGACTGATGAGACACGGAATGTGGCAACCTCAAAAGTGTTGTTAGCGCGATTAGATGAAACGTTCGATAAAGCCTTTCCCTCTTCGATATCAACGTTGTCGCAGATACGCCATAACTGCGGCTGATAGATGAAAAGAAATACTATATATGATACTTAGTATATACTATATATATATATATATATATATATATATATATATATATATATATATATATATATATATACTATATATGATATATATATATATGATACTAATATAAATGATTGGACTTCGATAAAGCGATCAGATCCAGCGCAGTATTTTCACATGTTCACCATTGCGTGTCTTATCAATGACATAGGGCAACGGATTTTCGTTCCACACGCGAAACACATGGTTTAAACATGGAAGAACGGAAAGTCTCGTTTCCAAGATCAACCGTTATAAATAAATTTAGCTGTCTTGTCAAACAATATCACCATATTAGCGTTGTGTGAATAGAGCTGCTTCGGACGTTTGTTGTATGTCTGACAGAGGTACATCACGTCCGTGTGTTTATGGTGTCCGGTGGCGAAGTAGGCCTTTATACAGTCTTGCTTCTCCGTTTTTCAATGTCATCGAATGCGAACGCTTTGCTGGGCTTCGCTTCCGGAAGGAGTACGATACTCTCGTGTTGCGTGAACGAATGAAGGAATAATATCGCAGTAGTTCTTTTAAGCGCATGTACGCCATTTCCTTCAGTGGTCGGATATAAATAGACGTTTTCGAATTTAAGACCGTTGGGAGTTGTGAGAAGTGTCATGACGACGTTTGTTTTCCCGCAGCCCGACGGTCCGACCACGAGGGCTCGAACGCTGTCGGGCAAGAGGTTCCGTGTCGACTCCCATGATTTCCGCTTTGATTGCTCTTCAACAATCCGGTCACGTTCACGATAGGCAGTTTCGACGCTTGTTGAACGATGTTCATGCTGCTGAAGTGACTGAGGGCACTGAAGGCTTTGGCCGAGTCAATATACATGTTTTCTTCCGGGCTTGTGGGCGTGGTTCAGTTTACGGTTGGCAGTTCAACGCCAGATTGGACCGGCCTAGCTCATTATGTATATAAGAACACATTGTCAATGTACACTGTTTTATTGCATTAACAAACGATGCATATCTAAAAGTAACGTCTGAACAGGGGATTGAACCCTGGGCCCTTAGGTTAAAAGCCTATACCCATATCTACCGCTGAGCTATTCAGTCTCATCAAATTATTGAAGCATCCTCGTCTTCAGTACGCGCATATCGTTCTTGGAGTTTGTTCCGGAAAATCAACTGTCAGGTGACTCTGCTGTCTCTGTTCTGGTAGAACAAAAATTTTCAAAATCTCAATACCAGGGGCTCCGGCATTTATGTGTACAAAATAAATGCAAATTACTTCCTTCCTACAAAGCAGTTCATAAAGCAAAAAAGAAATCTTGTCCCAACAAAGATGATATGACCATAACAGAAAGCAAAGCACAAGTGAAATTACAGTCATTATTAGATCATACCGCAAAACGTATTTAGTTGATTAAAAATGAAGTAAAGCAGAGCTTAGATATAAATGCGGTTCATGAATTCAATCTGATTTGCAAATGGGGTTGTGATGGCACATCTGATCAGAGCAATTACAAACAAACATTTTCAGATTCAAGTACATCAGATTCGAGTAATTTTCTCACTTCGCTTGTACCTCTACAAATCATCTCTGCTTTTGGAGGAGGTAATGAAGAATTAATGTTATGGAAAAATCCGCGACCATCCTCTCCTCGTTATTGCAGACCTATTCGTATACAATTTTTGCCCGAAAATGTTGAGAACACTATAAAAGAAGTCGAGTATGTAAAAGAGCAGCAGAAGCAACTCGTTCCTTTTAAAGACTTTATTGATGGAAAAACAAATCCCTTGCACTATGAATAAGAGAACTTGTCCTCCCGTACAACTAAATCATCATGATCTACCGCAAGAAACCACTGTCAAATACCTAGGCGTACACCTAGACAGAAAACGCACATGGAAAGCACATATTCTAATAAACGCAAGGAACTACAAATAAAATACAAACAACTATACTGGTTGCTAGGAAGAAAATCTGTGCTGGCTACAGACAATAAACGTTTAATATACACGTTATTCTTAAAACCAATCTGGACATACTGCGTACAACTCTGGGGCTCAACCTGCAGGTCAAATATTCAAACCATTCAAAGATTCCAATCCAAAGTTCTGAGAGACATTGCTAGTGCTCCCTGGTACGTCCGAAACAATGTGCTACATAATGATTTTAAGATGCCAACAATACAGCAAGAAATTAAAAATTTTAGCCATAAATTATGTCAGCAAACTAGAAAACTATACAAATGTACTAGCCATAAACTTACTGGACAATAGTTTAGAAGTCAAAAGACTGAAAAAAACCTTGGATTTCCAAATAGATTTTAAAATAACAATAATGATAATACTGTAATAAAATCAACACAAATGTTTTGTCAACATTACAAGTGTGTAATATGATAAAGGAAGATCACCAGTGGGTGACCTTTCCATGCAAGTTTGTGTTTTCTAACACCATATTTACTTATTGTTCTTGTTTTGAACAGACTGTAAATTTATAGATTTAAATAAAAAAAATTACCAACTATGTTTAACCATGGTAGACGGCAAAGTTTGTAATGCGATCTCTGGGACAACTTCCGCTCAACGTTGTTACATCTGCAACGCAACATCAACATTTTTAATGACATTGATGCTATTTCAAAACGAGATATTAAAGAAGAAAATTTTGAATTTGGTATTTCTTCGCTGCATGCATGGATAAGATTTTTTGAGTGTTGCTTGCATCTGTCGTACAAACTTCACACCCAGAAGTACCAAGCACGCGGCGATGAAGAAAAAATTGTAGTCGCTAATCGAAAAAAGTTATTCAAGAAGCTTTCTGCGAAAAATTAGGCCTTCTCGTTGATCAACCGAAGCAGGGATATGGTAGCACAAATGACGGAAACACAGCTAGGCGATTTTTTTTGTAGATAGTGATGTTTCTTCTTCTATTACTGGAGTAGACGAAGATCTAATCAATCGGTTTCATATTATTTTGCAAGTATTATCATCTGGTTACGAAGTAAATATCACGTTTGAAGAATTCGCTTTGGGTACAGCTCGGAAATTTGTGGAATTACATCCCTGGTACTACATGCCAACTACTGTGCACAAAATTTTAATTCATGGTCCGCAAATAATTTCCTCCGCACTGTTGCCCATTGGACAGATGTCAGAAAAAGCCCAGGATCTTGTAATAAATGGATTAAAAATTTTGGGAAGACTTCTCACGAAAGTGCAGTCGACATAAAACAATGGAGGATGTTTTTTGCATACTTTTGGTTTCATCCGACCCGTACATAACAATCCTTCGAAAATTACCGAAAAAAATATTGTCATTGTCCGAGAAAGCCATAGAGTTGTTAAATTCGTGAGATGTTGCAGATTCCATCCCAAATTTTAGCGATACTGGAGCTGACAGTTCAACAACTACGGAATATGATTCGTCAGATAGCGACTAAAGGTTGTATCGTTCTTGTATTCTGTTTTTTTTTGTTAAAAATAAAAACTTTTTATGATTTTTTCCGACATATTCATCCGCCATTTTTTTTTTATCAGATCCTTAAGAACCCGAATGAAGTTCTTTTTTACTTATAAGTATGATCATTTTATGTTAAAAATACGAACTTTTGATGATTTTGTCGACATATTGGTCCACCATTTGTTTTTTGGCATTTTTTATTTAAGGTTATTAATTAGAATGATCATTAACCTCCAAATATAAATTTCGTCAATTCGTACAACGGTTCACTTTGACCAGTTTTTCGGGTTTGGCCCCACTGTGCCCGTTAAATGAAAATATTTTGTTTTTGCTAACGGGATGGTCACGCAAAAAAAGATTCTTGCTATTTCTCACTCTGCAATTGTTTCCACACGGCATACACCGTACTAGTCGGTGAATATTCTTTTTGCAGACGATCCTTACACTAGTTCGCACTGAATGTCGGAAAGGGTGCAAATCCTCACTTAGTGTTGGTCAGAAATCAGCATGTTGGAATGTGCATTCTTTATTGTGAGATTAATAATTTACAAGAATTCTGGCTATAATTTAGAAGAAAATTTAAGCATTTAATCTAATCCATTTTATGTTTTAAATATGGTTATATTCATAAACCTATCACTCAAAATTGAAGCCTAGAAGAAATAGTGTTAAAAGATTAAAAGCATTATATATAGGTCATACCTAGGAAAATTTTCATGTTTTTTTTTCACTTGTTGAATATGACATGGTGTGTTAATATTTTTAAGAAATTCATAAGGTATTTTTGAGAAAAATTTGTTTGCGTATGTGTTCCTACTGATGCACGTAGGGACATACAATGATGTACCTGGGAACAATGCAGGGAAAAGAAAAAACGACAACAAATGAACAATTGCTAAAAACGCCATTTTTGCTATAAATGGAATGACTTTGTCGAAACCCAACTCGATTATTGGAAATCTTTACCATTAAGTCAAGGTACCATCTGAGTCAAAGGTTGATAATTCGTTTCAATATTTTGTACATATTACAAAATGGGAATGGGTCTATAGTTATCAAATTTTGTTGAGTCTTTTCCAGGTTTTAGAAGGGGAATAACAATGGCTTCCTTCCATGTTTTAGGGAATGATTTGCTCCGTCCATACATAATAATTGTATATTTTGATAAGAGTTGTTTTCCTTTCAGTTGAGTGCTTCTGGAGAAGTAAATTCGATACGCTATCAAGTCCAGGAGACGAGTGTTTAGAGGCTTCTAAAGTATCACACAGTTCATTAATTATTGAGGGCATATTGGTTGCACTTTGGTCTACAACGTGACATGCACTCCAACGTCGGGTCTTTTTGACCAAATGCATATTTTTTGTGAAATTAGTCAATTTTAACATTACAGGAAACAAAATCATCTTTTTTCAAAATATTTCCTTTTCATCATTTCAATAAACGATAAATTCTGATTTTCTTTCAATAAATGTCTCATAATATACAATAACACAATAAATGAATGTTTGTTCCCTCACACCGCTAAAAAATAGAAAGCCGAGTTCGCTTTGTCTTCAAGGGCACCTGGGAGTCCAATCTAATGCCGAACAGATTCGTATTGGGATCATATGTGAACTATCTACAATAATGTATTGAGCAATTATGACAATCATTGCTTGATGAATAAGGAATACAAGGATACCATGTATACCAGCTTTCGAGCTTCTTCTTTGGGACGAGCCAAGTGCGTAATGATGCTCCTTCAACCAATTCTAACGTTTCTGGACGGCAAAAGATCGGTATTAGTCCAGATAGTCGCTCCATCTTTGCACATTTTCTACTTTGTTCTTGATCGCTCTCTCGGTCGCGGTTTTCGCGCCTTCGGGTGATTTTGACCAGTACGTTGTAGAACAAAGATTAAGGTATATTTGCGCTTGGTCATTTCCAGCATCCGCGAGTGTTCTGTTTTACTTCCTGAAGATCTCGCAAAGGGTTCGGTGATCTAGTATTTTTGGGAAAAGTATTTACAAGTTCGTTGGCAATTTCTTCTGGTTTGGTAAGAATTTGACTATTGTGGGATTGTAGAAAATGAATTTGATTAAATATTTTGCTGCCTTGCATAGAGTAAATCGTTTTCCACAAATTCTTTATGTTATTGTTAACTGTGATGGAAGGCACATAAACAATGCATAATTTTGCTTTACTTTCTTTAATTGTTCTTGTCGTTGCTCTTAACTTTTTAAATTCAATTTTATTTTCCGTGATTGGGTGTTTCTTACGTTAAAGGCTTTTTTGACTGCTTAAGAGGTTCCATACATCTATCATTGCACCAGTGAATTATATTTCTATATTTTGGAGATCTGATAGATTCAATTTATTTATTGCCTTATTTAGTAATGATATCTACAAATGAATAGACGGTATTATCAATACCGTTGATTTCTTCAGGATTATCGTATCTTAATGGCGTATCCTGTTAACTTTGCAGTAGTTCTATCTTTTAATTTCTTGTGCATACATTGGAATAAAATAAGGAGCATCGATATTAATGCAGATGGGGAAGTGATAACAGACGAGAGGGTCATTTAGAACATACCAATTACATTTAGCTCTCACATTATTAGAGAATTGTCGCATTATTATTACACTAACCTATCCATTGCTCACATTGAAGTGTGTGGATTGTCCAGTGATAGATCATTATCTTCTATAAGTTTTTCCATGTTGATTACTTGTTGTCAGTTTTGATGGACCCCGAGGGATTATGGCTATTAAAGACGCCTAACAAAACAAATGGTTTAGGGAGTTGTCCTATAATATCTTTTGCTTTATTATGTCAAGTGGAGAGCTATTGGGTAGTATGTTACTCATACAGATTGTTAACAGTACCTGTATTTTGATTGCTATAACCTCCATTTCAAATTTAATGTTGAATAGACAAGTTCGCAGAAGGAAACGAGGAAATAAACATGTATCTCACAGGCTGGAAGAATGATTAAATAATTCAAATCATATTTTCTTTCTTAAAGTTTAATTTAGATAATTTTAACTTAATTGAACTTAATTTGATTTGAATTATTTAATCAAAGAAATGTGAAAACTCTACGTGGCATAAGAAGCAATAACATGTCTCTTGGATAACAGGCTGGAAGCAAAGATAGAACAACATAAAAAGCCGCACATTACTTGGAAAATGTAGACATACAGCTCAAGGTGACGGCAAACCAAGTGACGGTGCCGGTAGTTTGAACTGAAATGACCTACGGTAGGTTAACCGGCAAATGTTTTGCACAATGGGGGCCTGCATTATGTTTCCGCAAGGATGATGAGAATGAGTGTTGCGCGAACCGGCACGCGAGGTCCAGAACGGCCGGAACTCGACAGTCGTTTGACACGCCGCCGCTGAAAGCGCACGCTGGGTCTTCTTCTCTTGGTAAGTTACGTCCATCCTTATGGTTCACTCCATCCAACAATGGAAGACGCACTTTTATTAGTTTGAAATGCAAACTTTATACAGCGCGCCAGGAAATTCTCTTCGCAGCGGCACCTTGCTGGTGAGAGTTCTAGCAACAGAAATTATGTTGGTCGCACGAGCTGCAGCTTGTAAAAAGTAAATTCCTTACTCACAATCCTAATATGCTGGTAGTGTCGCCTGCACTCGTTTCCCAGTGATATGGTTCCTACCAATGTATATGCAATTTTTAATAGGAGGCCCTTATTTGGCTTAGTGCGGAGAAACTTTCCTGGTAAGCTATATTCAATACGCAAGGAAAATTATACCTCTTATTAGAAATTTAAAGATAAAATTAGGAGCCGTTTTTGAGAAAATTTTGAAAATGTCCGTAGTGTTTCATGCAAAGTACCCTAATTTTAAAGAATAAATTTCAAAGCTTCAACTCGAACCAGAGCGACCGCTGTTCCTTCAATTTGGAAATGATCATATGAGTGGGTTAGGCCTTAGGAGTGTTCACAGACGGACGGAGACGGACGGACGTTTAGCTTACAATTGGATTTTTGGCACCAAGGACTCACAAAACAGGGATTCTGGCTACACCACGTGTTAGAGGATTTTTTTCTTTTAATTTACGAGTAGCAAGTGATTTTATGCACTTTTTCGTCACCAAAGCCAGGCAATGAATGTTTTTCCGCCGAAAATCCTCCGTTTTTGTTTTTTTTTTTTTTTGTTTTCTTTTTCCCGCAGCATTACTTAACTTTCTCTATACTACGTATATTAATCCATATATACGTACGTATACAAAAAGTAAAAAGGATTTCTTGAGAGGGAGAGAGAGAGAGAGAGACACACACACACACACACACACACACACACACACACACACACTCAGCGTCTTTGTTAGAGCGCAGCACTGTGAACGAGGACTAGACTCCATAATTATCAGGAAGTACAAGTATCCCAGAAAAGAGCAATAATTCGCTATATTGTTTTTACACGGAGCAGAGAGTACTGTTTGGTCAAGAGCTGTTAGTCGTCATTCAAATAATGCAATGACAATATTCGCCAGCCACATAATGTATGCTCTTTGAATGCTATGCATGATGACACGCCCGTAAAGCGTATGCAAACACCAGCTGTTTTATAAAACAAAAGGTAAGAACGCCAAAACAGGTGGCGCAAAATATCGTTCTTGATATATTATTTAGTAAAATTTGTTTAAGAAATTGTGGCCACAATCCGGAACTCAAAACCGGGTTTCCTAGTTCATGCTCAGTAGCTCTAATCAATGAGATACCGAGACGACCTATTCTTCCAACAGTTTCATAAGCCCGGTGTGTTGCCCGTGTAGCAATTCTTTGAACAAATTTAATTATGAAAAGCACAGGTGGTGTCAATTATATAGCATAGGCGAGCAATATATGAGGCCTTTGAAACTTTTCGAAGGATTGGTCGTCTCTGGATGACGGCCTCTCGCGAAATGTATTTGTCTATTTTCAGTTTCTTTCTTTTAAACCATGTATATGACTAATGTTTATAGTGATGATAGTATAAATAAATTATGATTATTATTTCTGTAATCGCAGGGCAAACGTTCTAAAGCCCTGAAGTAAATCTGTCAACGCCAATTAGAACTCCAATTAGCCGTGAATTCCTGGTGAGATATGTTTAGTTAAGAATTCAGAAACTTTTACGATAGATCACAGATTTAATTTCAAGATTTTCAGAAATAAGTTTGAGCCAAAACTGAAACGTGAAAGAAAGAAATTGTGTTAGTATCAACGCATTTCAATTAATTTATACAGTACAGAATTTATTCCTCGTTAAATTAAACTGGTTCTACAGGGATATGTATTCTTCATTTATTTAACCATATCTCCAAAATACATTCATCAAAATTCTTACATTTCTAGACGTTCAGTGTGTCCAATGCAATGATGCAATCTGTCATATCAGAAAACTACACTTCACTGTAAAAAAAGTCAGTCAAGTATGTTTATGAAGGGAAACTAATTTTAAATACGTTTTATCAATACAGTTATGCCCAAAAGATTCTTCAGGATTAAAGACGCTAGCCGCAATAATCACAAATTAAACCCCTGTTAATACCTTACATTCTACAACGCACTGGTTACATTTACTATTTTATCGTAGTTTCTGATGGTATAAGGCACTACTTTTTGCGTCTTTCTCAGACCTTCCGCTAGAGTCCCTTGATCTACAGCACTGCTTGATACTATCGTACGACATCTTTTATTTATTTATTTTACGTCAAAAAAAAGTTAAAAACTGCGTATGATGTGCTAAGGCAGGGCTAAGAAAGACGCAAAATGTCGTGTCTTATTCCATCTTGAAGTAATACCCGCAGATGCCACGTTAAAAAAACAAGTAGAGGCAGAGTTCATTGTTACTCTAACTGATACTACATTGTTACTCAACATAATACATTACAAAAACAAATACTTCAAACACAGTCAGTACCAAAATGCAATTATTACACCTGAAACACTACCTTGACAAATTCTAAACAATAGACGCGGCATTAAGCAGCGAGGTCTTACATCTACCGATATACTCATATCTATTCATAATTAAAACAGACAGCCTTTGGAAGAAAAATCGACTACTGATAAGCATAATATTAAAGAATTATTTATTTCATTAATTGACACCTTAAATGCTGGTAAATCAACACAACCAATATCTGATATTCAAACGATCTTTCATTCAAAGGAAAAAGAAATACAATGGGTTCTGTAGAAGCTCGAAAAGAAAGCATATTATTTATTAAACATATAGATAGAATAGACGGTTGAGCATTATTTGCATCAATAAAATTAGCGATCATGCTCCAATTCTTCTAACTAAGCTTCACTTTTTAAGGCAAAGGTTACCGTGAGAAGAGAATAATTGCCGAAAGGCTAATTGTCACCTTTTACGTCCTGGTGAGACTGCTTCAAAAGTCTCATTTGCATAAAAAAGCGAGAGAGAATACGAGGAAAATGAGTTACTCTACGTGCTGAGAAAGCGGGTAGAGGAATAATTGATGTGTTGCGATCGTTTACCCAACATGTAGGTTCTCGACCTGAACCACTTTTCCGGCATGGCTTTTCAAGCTTCAAGGTCAGTAAGACCAACGAAATATGTCAAAATGTATCTAATTCTAAAGGAAAAAGACTAATAAAAATGTGGTCCGCAACTAGGGCTGGAAAAACAAAATTTATTAAAAATTTAAAAAAGCTTATTATTTATTCAAATCATTTTTTTATAATTTCAATCCGATTAACTCGATTTTTTTATTTCAAAGATTTTTAAAATTCTATTACATGCTTTTACTTTAAACCAAAATCGTTAATTACTTTCAAAGCAGAAATGAGTTTATTAAAACACCAGTTTATAAATGTATCATTAAATTATTGTAGGTTTATTTTTAAAAATAAAGATACTTTATATTTGAGGAGTCGGGTGCAATACCGTGCCCTTTAAACACGTGCGTCTACATTACTGCAAAAGTTTGCGGCACCAACTATTAGCATAATTTAGAAAAAAATAATTTAAATCATAATAGCCTTATCAATAATTATCATAGGTTAAATGATTAAACGTCTACAACTAAAATGTCTAACAACAAAGATGTTTTACATACGATAAACATCTGCCAGCTTAATGCTTTCTAATTGATTTTTTGCGTTATTGTTTATTGCAATTACAGAGATAATTGAATAATAAATGTCTACTACCTAAACATCTATCAGAAATATCTAACAAGTATTTCTTAAAATATTCTATTGTAATAATACATTGAAAATATATAACATGTCGTTATGTACATAATAGTAATGAATATCTAAAAATGAATAAGCTACCGCGGCAATAGAATTTGTTTTTTATTTCATGCGTACCAGACACGTTCACCTGCTCTGTGAAATCCAACAAAGGTAAAGACACATTAAAATATGACAGTTTCAATTTTCATGACAGTCGAAAGGGCAGAGATGAAAGAATTATATTGTTTGTGCGTACTAACATACTTACAAATATAATTGTTTCCAACAGATTGAGCGCCATGGTACTTAATCTCATGGCGCTCAAAATTGCTACTTCAGAGAATGAGATTCTTAACGAGTGACGGTCGTTTGAGTCCCTCATCGGCTAATTGATTGATTTTTTCGTGTTTCCGGGCGCGTCAACTGGTTCGGTCATTAGTCCCGTAAGTGTAGTGCATGTTTTTCTCTCGGGAGATGGTGATCTTCTCCCGCTGGATGGCGAGATCCGGCGCTGACCTACCGTCGGCTAGTGGGGTTTCCCCCTAACCAGGACTCTCCCATCAACGGAGCACCGCCCCAGTCGGGACAAGCTCTAAGCTCCCGACCGGTCTCCCGGAATATGTTGTAGTGTAGTGCATGTTAGTGTAAGTGTGTGTGTAAGGGGAGAGGATAGGACAAGGAAGAGGAAGGAAAGTTCGCGCGAGGTCCGTGGCCCGTTTGGTAGGGTACTGTTCCGGCATTTGCCTGGTGTTGATCGGAGAAACCACGGAAAACTACCGATCAGAGCAGCCGGCCGCTAGAATTCTCCTCCAGACAGCAGCTAAATTCGACCTAGCTGATTAGCTAGTGTCGAAAATCCTGCCGCCGTCAGGACTCAAACTAAGGCCTCCCGATTAGAGGCGCTGCAGTGACATCAGTTGATGCACTGAGCTATTGCTACCGGTTCCCTCATCGGCTTTTTGTTTCCCATGCCTTAAGGGACGGATTAGTCCCTCACTCTCCATTACGTTCAACCGTTTTCTGAAATTGTAGTACGCTCGAAAATATTAATTCATTATATTCAAGTTATTAAGTTTTATCTTCTGAAATAAGTGAATAATTCGAAATATTTATGTGATTAGAGTGTACTAGCTCGCAAAGGTAACTTGTCAAGGTCGCTGCTCGGTTTCGTAAGTGCATATTTTGAAGTAAGCTCGATTCTTAATGTCGTCGACCCTGTGATAGGCACGTGAGAGAGAAACAATCCTTCTTATTTTGGGAAGGAACTAACTATGCGAGTTAGAACACATTAATTGAACTACATCTCTTTCGCAATGGGTCAATCACTCGGACTTTCATGTTCTAGACTGAAGTGCTTTTCAGTAATTATGACGTATTACAAATAATTTTCCTTTGTTGATAGATTTGTGCTTGTGGAAGGTGTTTATTACAAAATAAAACATCTACAATGCAGAGAACGAAATAAAATTGATAGTTGGAATATGAATGTGTAACAGTCGTTGTTGAGATAACTGTAACCGCGATTGAACACAGTGGATTAAGAATTGTATCGACTTCTCAACGACAATGATGATGTAATTTCAAATGGACGAAAGAAAAAAGCAAATATCACGTGCAGCAGGTGTAATATTGCATTATGCTGAGAATGGTTCCAAAAATGCACACACTTTTGTAAAAATATTGTTTTTGCGATTTATTTTGTAAAGGGATGCTCTACGTTTTTGAAATGAAAAATTGTGATTGATATTAATTTTATTGTATTCAACTCCCTGACATTTTACAGAAAATTCTTGATCACCCTGTTAAAAGAAATGTGTCGAACGATAGAGCTGAAGTGGCTATGTCAACCAGAAAACTGTGCCACGGGATCAGCTGTATGCGAATGAATGAATAAATGCCTTCTTTGACGTGGCGAGTCTCAGGCCATGACGCCTGCTCTTCCGTCTGACCACGCAAATTTCGTTACGCTCCTTTTACCTACTAGGGGAGAAAGAAGGTATTATTTGGGCGACGAAGCAGGCAATTTTAATTTAGCTCAGAGGTTTCATTTAGGCTTGAGGATCTTTTACATGCAGAAAATCTACTAACACGGGACAGCCGGCTTTACTTACCCTCCGAAGGAAGGCGTACGAAGGATTTTTTCGTTCTTAAAAATACATTGCTTTAATCGGGGGTTAAACCCGCTAACAGGGTTATAACAATCTGATACGCTAACCCTTACACCCTCGCGCCGTATGTGCCCCGACAGCACCGGGTTTATCTGAGCGAGAGCCACCCTGAAAACCGACGTGCTATCTACAACTTCATTTCATAAAAATAACCTCAAAGGCATCCTCACTACTGAGTAGTTCTGACCACAAAGTGAAGAAATGTATGAACAAACGTCTACATTAGCTAATAAGTTAGTAAATCCGATAACAGATGTCCAATTAATGTCATTGTAAATTGAACTTAGCTGGGTACCATTATGAGCCCTTGTGTCGTCCTCAACTTTTTTTTATTTCTTATTTATTAACACAACTACAATACATGTAACAAATGTTAGATCTAACAAAATACATACTAATAGATTTTGTGATACAGCTGACCACCGTCAGAGATTACTAAAGTTTATTTAGAAAATAAGTCACACCACAGAAGGTCAATAGGTTTATTCCATTATTCCTATTCCTCTTATTTTTCCAGTCGAATAGAGTTTTGATGCCTTAATGTTTTCGTGGATCTGTAGACGTCGATGTTTTTTATGCATACTCTTTAATTACTTCTTCCACTGTCTTTATATTCAAGCCACGATGTGGTCGGTCGGCATATAAATAGGGAATCAACGGCATTGCGCTCATTCTAAATTTTCTGTATTTTTTTGCACATGGATTTGCCTGTCACAACCTCAAAACTGTATACCATACGTCCACATTGCTTTTTAACACTTGTGGTATATTAATAATTTATTACAAACGAACAACTGAGATTCTATTCCCAATAACCAGTACATTTTATTGTTTTCAATTTGAGTTCGGCTTCATTTTGACGTGCTTCATTCAGCGCAGCTTTGAATCCAAAGTCATTCTCAAATACTTCGCTGTATTCGCTACTGGAACGACTTAATCCTTATTGGGAGTGCTTCACTTTTACGATTGGTAAGGTTCACGTGATGTGACTTAGTATCATTAGGTTTTATGCGCCATTTTTGAGCCTATTCAGCAACTTTGCTGCAATCTGTAATTTATTTGTTGCCTCTTCCGTATTTCTTTCAGTGGGTAACAAAGTGGTGTCATCTGAAATGACTATTGTTGTTCCTCTGTAACAGAGTATATCACTTGTATATAGCGAGTAGAGGATAGGTCCCAATACGCTTCCTTGAGGGACGCCTGCTTTAATTTCAAGGAATGTGGTTTAGGCATTTTCTTGCTTAACTCTAAAATTGTTATCAAATAAGTACGACTGAAGGAGTAAGCCAAATGATATTGGTACTACTGTGATGGTTTATCACTCGGGGAGAATAATATAAATGTAACATCGCAGTAAACACGATAATCGCAACAATGGCCGAAGGAAGTGATGCAAAAACGCGATCGTTTAGGGGGAAAATATTAATATGAGTGATTGAAGAGGGAGTAGCAGAATACGTAAATGTTTTGTTCAAGTAAGAAAGGACACGTGAGAAAATCCGTGGGATAGGCAGTTTACGAAAGAAGTAAGATGGCAAAGGTCAAGGAATAAATAAAATAACATGGACGAACGAACACCCAATCAGGATAGGAGTTCGTGCGCGGAATGAAATGAAAGGCGTACAATATGAACAAAAGAAGAGAACCGACCTGGGGGTTGATGAAGACAAAGAGCAGAGCTGATGCTGATGCTGATAGCAAGCAGATCGAGAGAGAGGGTTGCTCGCGATGTCGGCGTAGTTACGTTTTAAAAATGGCAGAGTATAAACAGCGTGACTCGGTGGGAGGTGTTTTATACCACGGAACTAAAAGACAGTAACGAAGGAAACTTGCATGTGTGGTGTTATGGACATCGACAGTGCATAAAATATGGAATCGAAACGAACAACACATCGGTCAAGAAGGCAGAAACTTCAAAAAGGGAAGTAAAACGGGAAGTTTGAAATTTACGATGATTATTATTGTAAGAAGATCAGGTCTTGGCATAATTAAAATTAAATTGTATTATCATATTTTAGAATTAATTATAAGGAGGGAACGGTCGAGCATGCAACCAGAGGGAAGGGAATTGTAAAAACATGTTATTTCGTTAATAATAACAAATTGTTGTGTGAAGTGTGTATATTTGTTTTGTTGTTTTTCTAGTTAGCCAGTCACAGCAAAGGTGATTTTAGTTACAACATGAACCGAAGTAACAGGAGCAGAGAACGTCATAATATTTCCTGTAATAAATACTAAGAGGGGGTTTAAAATACAACGTAATATTTTTCATTTTAACTGAATGTCTTTAAAGGCAGACTATCGAATCCACGATAATATAAATTTACCTGATAACAGCTAATCCCTATATAATAATATAAATTAGAGGGAAAAGACAGTTACAGTACTTTACTCATTTTGAATTCCAGACCACGATGCCAAATTTTATCAAAGGCCAGCGCTATTTCAAAAATGTAGCTGAGCATATATTCTTTCTTCTAAACGTTTTCAATGACATCTGTAAGACACGCAAACTTGATCGGTAGTTGAATGCTATCCTCGAAACCCAAACTGATGAGAGGGGATAAGTCTTCTTTGTTCTATAATTATTTTGAGATGGGCCTCTAAGAGATTACTTCTGAGGGTTTTCAGGGTTTGGGGATCATGATAATCTCGGTTAGTTTAGTGTTTATTTCCTTTTGGACTTCTTTTGGAGTAACATTTTATTTCACACTGTACATCACTATAAACTGGGATGACATCTGCTGTTTGGCGAGAAAAATGTTGAAATGGTTGAAATGGTTTTCAGGTAATTCGCAAACATTGTTGCGTTTTCCTCGTTTGTTCTCCCCCGTGTGAGGTTGGATTTGCACAGTAGTGAAGATTGTGCAATAGATCTCTTCATCTCTCTTAGTATTACAGGGCTCTGATCTGAAGACAAATCGTAACAATTCTCTACATTAATAACACTT
Source organism: Teleogryllus oceanicus (assembly GCA_964035755.1). Taxonomy (NCBI): domain Eukaryota; kingdom Metazoa; phylum Arthropoda; class Insecta; order Orthoptera; family Gryllidae; genus Teleogryllus; species Teleogryllus oceanicus. Next base: position 50,438,860 of record CAXIVR010000005.1, on the reverse strand, counting down.
TTGAGATATACCTTTCACAACATGGAAAGTCAATTAGATCTGGAAGTTTATGAGGATCTGTATGTGAATATCTATAGCTACCACCAGAAAGAAAAGTACATTTCAAATCACTTCCAGCTTCATAAATTTTTCGACCTTTAGTGTTAGTTAATTTTAATAAAATATTACCATAAAATTATGTTTTCCATTAAATCGTCTCCACAATGAAGTAATTACCTATATTTTAAAGTTATTTAAAGTTTTTTTAGTTATTCTGTTCCAAAATTGAAGAGACTCCTGTCCATCTGCTGTAGTGAAGTTTGAAATTTTGACTTTACATGAAGTCCCCCGACATTTTAAAATTTTCTCAAAAAGGGCTCCAAATACTTTCTTTAAATTTCTTGTAAGAATAGAGTAAAATATACTTATAAAACTCTTTGCAGCTCTGTATAGTGATGCTGCCTATTGGATACTTACTAAAATAGTAGTACTTTGCAAACCTGAGGCCCAGTCTAGCAGGAGCTGTCTTCATTTTCCCTTGCTGCCAGTCAGTCGGCCATTAGTGCGTAGTGAAAAGCAGTTTTTTAAGCGTTTCTTCTTAGTTGCTGATTTCGATACTTCATCGGTACCTAACCATTACATTACTTTGAAGGGGATATTACAAAGTACTAAAGTCGGGTAATGTAATTTATTTTAATGGCCTTGTAAACCTGTTATTGGCATTTGAAATATAAACACGTTGCTGCCTAACCCCAAGCACCCCAATGTTTCCTAACGCAAAACTTCAATTTTTCGTCTTGCGAAGTAAAAACAATTAATATTGAGCACTCCCTATAACTTAGGAGTCTAATAAAAAGCCAGAGCGTACTTTGAAATTTATCAGTTCGAGAGGGTAGGAATATGAAAGAAGTCAAGACACAATTTCAGAATTTAATCCCAAAGAAATTGATAGAGAGGCATTGAAGAAATTTTTGAATTTAAACAAAAATCAAAATGAAAATTGTACCTTGCGCGAGGAAATGAACATGTTTTCTGTCTCTTCCAAATTGGAAATTCTACCAGGTGAACTACCAGAGGTGAAAGGTGAAAGGTGAAAGTTCTACCAGAACTTCTCACCGAGGTGAACAAGATAGAGAATGCATGTTTAGCAGTGTAAAATTTCAGAGAGCTGCAGGAGAACTATGGATGATGTGCCTAATGTGATCACTCTGGGTTCACGTAGAACGTGCGAGGGCGGAAAAAGTTGCTCATATTTGTGGTTTCAGTTGCAATTTAATATATAAACTAATGTGTGCAAGACGTGAGACAATTTTGTATGATTATTCATGTTCAACGTTTACTTTGTAATATTGAACTGAGTTAAATATTTTTACAGTTTACTTAATCTAGTTTTACTCATTTCTTAAAATATTTGCTGGGAGCCCACGTAGGAAACCTTTTTATAAATCTACAAAATGTAATATTTACGGGGAAAAATTTATACTTAAACTACTTGACCAATACATCTAAGCAGAATATATCGTTGTCATAACTAATGAAGGTATGCGTTGCAAATATTATTATTTAATTGTGAGGAAAATTGGAATTAAAAATATACGATCAATCCAAAAATATTAATCCATGTGAAGTATACAAAACCACTTAAGAAACGAATTCCAAATTATCAAGATTAATTGAGTATTGAAACCCCTCGCATTCAGAGAAAGATTCACTCTATCCCCCCTGGCAATCCTTTACACCCAAGGTTAACATTGTAACAAATATTGCGTCACCTGCCGGCACCACCACGAACTACCTGTAAGCGCGGATTGCGTCATCTGCCGGCGCCACCACGAACTGCCTGTGTGCGCGGGTTGCGTCATCTGCCGGCGGCCCTGGCACTAGATTGTCCCAGAATGTTCGGAAAGTTCTCGACGGTGCCCGCCGAGTATAAATACGCGGCGGCCGGCGACCGCGGGTCACTCTTGTGTCTGAAGCTGAGCTGTGAAGTGTGTGCATCGCGGTGAATAGCAGTGCAGTGATTGTGCACAAACCGGCCGTGGAGGTGACGTGAACCGCGGCCAGCGCTGTGAACTGTGGTCAGTACAGTGGACTGTGGCCAGTGAATCGAACTGTGGCCAGTGCATCGAGCTGTGGTCAGTGCAGTGGACAGTGTCTAGTGCATCGAACAGTGGACAGTGCTTAGAACTGTGCGACAGTATAAGAGAAGTGAACAGTAAAAATAAATACTGAAGAGAAGTGTAGTGTAAATAAATACTCAAGAGAAGTGTAGTGTAAATAAATAATCAGAGAAGTGTGCCGTATAAAGAATAAGCAAGTGAAGACTATCTGTACAAAAAATGTGTTTGAAGTGATTGTGTTAAGAATCAAAATAAACGTTAATATAATACTCGAGTTTTAATTCACCACCCAAAATCGTAACAATATAGTGATTGCACAGATTCCAAAATATTAAATTTCTCTAAACACTATTATATCTCATTTGAATTATCTTTATGAAGACTACCATGAATTAGAAATAGTATATACTGATGGATCAAAATATGAAACCAAAGCGGTTTGTGCAATTATTTCCACAACCCCTCAGAATACCTTCAAATTCAGGTTACCGGAATATTATTCTAGCTTCTCTTGCGAAGTCTGGGCCATTCTGGAAGCCATTGAATTAGTCTCCCAAAATGCATAAAACCGCAAAATAGTGATTCACTTAGACTCTGTGGCTACCATGAATGAAATTGTCAACAGATTCTCTAAAAATCCCAAAATCCAAAGAATACAAGAACTTTTACCTACCCAAATAAACAGCGGCACCTACATTTCTATTGTTTGGATTCCTCACATAGAGGTATAGTAGGAATGAAAACAATAAAGCGGCCAAAAAGCAACTTCATTACCAACAACCGAGAACAATGTGAAGGGAGTTCTCTCCGATATCAAATTATACCTTTAAAATATGGTTACGAAACAGTGGAATGAAAAATGGTTGACTACCTTCTCCAAACTTCGCCTCGTAAGAAAATTCGTTATCGAAACCACTCTCCCGAACCTCCAACTCACTAGACTTCAACAAGTCTAAATTACCAGACTACGTATTGACCACTTCAATCTCTCCCACATTCATCTAATAAAAAAATTGACACATTATCCTGTCTTAAATGTGGAGCCCAAGTATCTACATCCCATACTATTCTAGAGTGCCGTGAAATAGCCCATATAAAACCGTCCTTAAACTTCAAAATATTCTTTATTTAATCCCTTCTCCCCTCCAAAAGGATGTATAATAGTCTTACCACTTTTAAAAATCTCAAAAATTGACGCCTTAATATAAATCCATCCTTTACCTACGTCTCACCAGTACAACCCTTCAAACGTGTTATGAATATCAAAGGCTTTGTATTGTAAATAAATAAATAAATAAATAAATACGTGTATCCATCCCAAGAATGTAAATACCCAAAAAATTTATACTTTTTTACAATTTCAGGTTTGTATGAACTGTATATTATTGTGTAATGAAATAATTGTGTAAAACTTGGATAAAATCTAAATTGATACTCATGGTCGCTTATGACTAGTTATTGAACAGCGACCTTAAATAAAACATTTAAAAAAATATACGGAAACACAATGGGGACCCGAGTTTGTATATTCCTCAATTCCATTTTAAAACTTTTCCTGCGCCTTGTGTTAAATTCAGAATAGTTAGAATTGGTTTCTCTAAAGTATCGAAGCAAGGCCAATTTGGATTCCATCCCATTGTTATGTGCTGTAAAACATATGTCCTATTGTGACTTACATCAAAAGTCATTCGTTTTTGTCATTTATTTCGAAAAAAGAGTTTATCCTCGTTCCCCCTACAATTACGTTATCGAAAGGTTTTCCCTGCATTGGTCGTCTTTATCTTTATCATTCTTCCTTTTTGCGCTTCTGCCATCGACGTTCAGAAAATTAACAAACATTTGTAACATCGTAAGGTGACCAACAACATTACCCTTCGAAACTATTAGCAATATTACAGTCATTATTGTATTGATTAATAGATTATTTTGTTAGATGCCAACATATAGGGAAAAAAAATCATATGACATTATTTAAAGCACAGACGCCAAAAAAATTCAACTTTTGCAATTTTCGAAAATTCAGAGTCAACCATGAATATCAGACCTATATCACTTTTATAAGTGTAATTTACTCTACTCTTACAAGAAATTTAAGAACAAATTGGAGCTGTTTTGGGAAAATGGTTTTGTTCAGGACCAAACTGTATTCCCATTGAAATGCGAAACTCTTTCACATTACAACATTTTCTATACTACGACATCCCATAGGAAAGTAACTAGTAATGCTACGGAATGGCACAGACTTTCTCGTAGTAAAGTGTTCTAATTTCCTTGGTGTGGACTGGCTTTACGGTCTCGCCCCATTCTCTTGCTGGAAGCCATCTATCGCCGCCCGAAAGACATTTTTTTGAAACATTTTCAACTTTCCGATTTTCTAATAGTAGAACTGAAATATTGTTAAATAAGAGCAATACCTCGTCCTAAATTGCAATTTTCATTGAATAATTTAGAGCCGTTTTAAAGAATTATTATATATTAAAGCCTTATTTTAAATACGAAATTTGAAATTCTTTTTCACAGGAGTCTATTGAGTTTTCGAAAAATCATTTGAAGTAATTTAAAGCACATTCATTTACAAATGCAATAATGTGTACAAAGCCATGGAATTGTGCATATTAAAATATACAATTGGACAAGTTTGGGGAAAATAAATAAATATAAAAAATAAATAAGAAAGTATTCCTTGTGATAGTAAATTAGAACAAAAAATGTTGGAAATCAGAGCATTTGACAAAAATAAAATAACTTGTAGACAAACTCGAAATTGAAGCAACATCCATTCTTTCGAAATGTGTGGGGGCACGACCAAGCCACCCAGAGCAAAGTTTAATGCTTTTCAACAGGATTAAGAACAGGTCACTTGGGTTTCAATACTCACATCGCAAGTCGAAACACAAACACGAACTGCCCGAAATGCAGAACTGTTATTCTTTCCCTCCGCAGAGTCAATAATTACCAACATGAGAGAACATGGTTAAATGGCAATTGCTAAGAGAAAACACGAAGGATGCTCATTATTACTTTTAGAAAGACCGGATTACTTAATTTAATATGAGGGTAACTTTTATCATAGTTAAACCTTTGAAATGTAACATTTTAGTAAAAACGAAAGTATATTACCTGCTAAATGTAAAATGCATGAGGACTTTAGTAAACCTATCATTAACGTGACCATTAATAAAGGGAAAAATACAATGAAACAATTTATTTTTTGTACATTAATAATATCGAATTAAAGGGAAAGGAAATATTCTCGATTAATAATTTAATTATTAATTGATGGGGATGCAATTGATTCGCATGCGAATTCATCACTAGTCATTATATTCCACCAAATTTCTCATTGCAACTTTTCATAAATGATTATACCCTGTTGGGTTTTTTTCTTTACGCTTTTTAACGAGACAATTGTTAAATATAATCTTATATTAACGCTTTCTGCTCATTTCAAAACACAGCTAGCAAATTCTGTATTATTTACATGGATAATTAACATTAATGCCATATTCAGAAGAGATAATTCGAGGAGGCAATTATTTTACCGTAAGATAAAAGAAATTGATGGGAAAAAACTATTAATATTACAACACATCCACAATTAGTTTACTGAGTTGATAATTACTCATCAGTAATGACATTCAACACCAATATTTTGATTACTTAATATCAAACTATAATTTGCAAATGCAATAATTATCACATAAAAAGAGTAGCTTTGTATTTTATTTCCCCGTCACGAAAGTTAAAGGTCTTGAGGTATCTGATCGACCTGGAAAAATTCTTGCGAATTGGAGCCGGTTGGATCCTGCTGAAGCTACCGGTACACAAGAAAGAAGATGCCATCGCTGGTGACGCAATTCCCAGAGAGCCCTGTACTACCACTTCTCTGTTTGCGAATGCAACATTCGCAATCGTTTCGCAACGGTGTATGCTCCCGCAGGTGCCCGCAATTAAGGGTATTTTCAAAATAATTTCCGATGCCGCTACTTTCCACTTCCCCACTGTTGATGTCCGTTTTGACTCTTGAGTCAATGTACAAAATTAAATATCAAAACACAAGAAATGTATTGTTCAAAGTTCCCACGATGGTGTAATCAACGGAATTGTTACCTGTGTGCTTGTCGGGTAACTTTCGACAAATCATCGATTAATTATATAAATACTTTCCTCTTAAGTTTCGCCAATCCGAAAACGCCACTATTTGGGTATTTAATATCCTGTATTTACATTTCGTAATACCCACATCAACAAATTAATTTGTTGTTTAAACTGTATTGAGTACAATATCTCTCTGTTTATTCTATATAAAAATAATAAAAAAACACATAGCGAACACTCTTTAGTTCACAACATTCCACTGCAATTTCCGTGTGGTGCAAAGAACCGCCAACAGAAGAAAGGGATGAAGAGATGGGGAGAGACGTTGAGGAGAAAAATCCCTGGTGGTGCCTGGGTCTTTCTGGGGCCCTAATCCTCAGAATCTCACTCGTAGGTTTTTTACGTTATTGTAAAGTCCATTGTCAGTGATAATATATTTCCACACCGACAGCAATTTGTCTTACATACAAGAATGTAGTTCATGGTTGTTATCGTCACAGGCTGGTACAAATAAAAACGAGGAGAATGACAGAAAAGATGACTTCAAAGACACCAGAATAATGCTTCTGTGGATAATGCCAAACGCCATTCTGATAAGCAACAAGAAAGGACACGTGCGAAACCAATTCCCGAATTTGAGAAGGATCAGGTAGTAGCGTTATGGAGGCAACGTCTCAGTATCTTTATGCAAATTTGAATTTTGCGCTGAGCACAATTAAAAACAGGCGTCATCTGACAAAAGTGCCGCCGGCGAAATGCTACGTCCATAGAAGTGGACGAGAGACTGTCTAAGAATTGACTACCTTTCTGGCAACCAAAGTCATTCAAGATAGCGGTTATGACATTGCGCCGAGCAATATCTATGAAAATGAAGTACAGAATATTATTGCATTATTTACTTAGAGTTTTACGTCCAAGAAGTGAATGAGGAGTGTCTATGAACTTACTACCTCTTTGACAACTAATGACATTCAAGATAGAGCGTTATGACGATACGCCAAGCAATATCTCATGGAAATGAAATTCAGCCATACTATTTACATTATTTACTGAAGTCTAAATATTACGTTCTCATTTTCGTTTTTCCCATCTATCCTAACCGCTTCAGAAAGATAATATTATTAAATTGTTTTTCATTTTATTTCACTGGTTTAACAAAGAATAAAACTATGTCCCTTCGGTTATCGCATAACTTTTTACAAACAATACATGAGAGAAGTTGAAGTCTTCAAATGAATAATTTTCATTATATTATACACACAATACCTAAGAGACTAGAACTTCTGGAATTTACTTCTTACCGTCACTCTTAATGACAACTCTCTTGATAGAAGCAAACTATACTGCTTACGATATTGTCACATACATGTTTCAAAAATTCAAATCTTTGTATTTAAAACACTATTTTCGTTTAGAAAGAAATTTGAGCCTTCTACTCAACCATAATTCGTGACTTTTACTTTAAATCAAAGGTAACGGCGCCAGGTGTATTGTCGCTTGTTATAATTAACCGATTTTCCACGTATATTATAAACACATTTTAATAGTACTTTAAGATACTTGATACAATGAACGCTAATATACCGTCCTTTGTTTATCTCGTCGCTTGATTGTGATAGTTTCCATTCAACTATCCACAGCAGTTCACATTTCGTCATAAACAAGCAATCGTATGTGACTATACGACCACAGTCACATACAAAACACTTCAATTATAATTGAATATTTTTAACAAATACCAAAATAATCCAAATTCAAGATTTTTCAGGAGACACAAAAACCTTCATACCATAAAAGTGCATAGTGGTAAATTGATGATTTTTTTGTATTTCGATGCTGTACGCGTTTAAGGATGGCGTCCTAGTCAAAATATAAATTTTATATAATTTTGTACTCCATTTACAATAAGAAAGGTATTCTGGACTTGTTTGGTTTTTGTGAATTAATATTTGCAAGCTTTATTTTTGGAATGTGTTTACTGTCAATTAAATAACAAAAATCATCAGTGAAATATGCCATACTGGGAGAAATACACAAATGGGAAAAATAATACATATATTTTTCCATTACAAAGTTCAGTGATCTTTGTTAAAATATTGAAATTAACTACCACTCATCTCATACACGCCTATTTTCATCTTCTATTTCCGTATTCTGTTCGTCAGAAATAATTCCACGAGGCACAGTTATCCTCTTCAACACATCCTCATAAAATGTACGATGATCTAGTAGTGTAAGGTATTGAATAAAGTTATGGTCTTTAGTTTTAGCTAGTCTCAAGTCGGGATCCCTGTTATAAAGCTTGGGAGGGGTCCCTGCTATAGATTGTAGACTATAGTAAGAATTTATCAACCAAACATTTTTTTCATCGATCTGAATAATTCTCTTGTTGCAGTTTTTTTAATTTGTTGCGTCGATGTTTGCCGTAACGCCTCTCATGAACCCTTGTTTGGCTTTAAGCGCCTTTCATGGAATAGTCCTCCAATACTATCTTTGTCAAGTCTTGTCACTTCGCAGTGAGTCGGTACCTTTTATCCCTTCGGCCAGGCGCTCGGAGCAGTTATATCCTGGGGTTCCTAGCTTGTCACCCAACCACGAACCTGCGAGTCTCGAAATTTGTTTAACCTCCGTGACTTCAAGGAGGGTAGAAAACGAGTTCGGCTAGCGACGCCGGCAGAATAAGTCAGGGCTTCGGTGCCCGAAGAAATAAGTCATTAAATAGAAAAAAACACAAAATTGTCGTATCACTTCATGCATATTACACGGGTTTTCGTCATCGAGTTCACGTTGTCAAGACATCAGATTACAAACAAACAAAAAGTTTTGAAGAAGAATAAAGAATCACATTATGCAAAGTGTTATTTCCTTGTCAACTATAGTTAGCTACGTGACGTTTCGAATATAGTCGTCGAATACGATTTTGTCAAGGTCCAAAAGAATGATCTTCCTATGAGGCCAGGAGTGTCCTGTTGGAACAATTGATTATTTTTTTGACACAAATTTTGAATCAAGTGTTAAGTTTGTGTTTGCAGAAGATTATGTTTATGCCATAATTTAATTAATTCGTAAATTGACTACTGTGAAAATGAATCCTAATTTTAGATTGGTGTCACTTGATGTGACCGCCATATGAGTAGATCCCTCACAATCAAATTTTTGAAGCAATGGAGGATATTTTGTCGACTAACTCGCCCAAAATTCGAATTGCCAATGCAGGCACACTAACTGCTGGTCAATTAAGCACTATTTTTGCAGCGTTGGTGATGCGTAAACTTGAGCAACATGTCCTTCAACAAATATGTTTTGATCTCCATGCAACATGTGGTTGATGCGCTTATCATCTAGCCACATAATGCTACTGATTCTCTGGGTATGACTCAATATTCAGTTTACGATTTAGGGATTTTAACATTCTATCACTATTCTGTTGAACGCTTTTTGCGTATAATTACTCTTAACTTTGGGTATGACATCGTTTACAGTCACGTTGACAACAAGCCAAGAACTTGGCGTAGAACGTATTTTGTTTGGAGTAATACTTACTTTTACATTTTAGTCTGAAGTCCGTAAGTCGTGCCAGGAGTCATTAAGAGGACCACTAGGTAGCATCTCCGCGTACACGCCTCTCTCTTACGCGCTCCTGCGTCTCTACACAGAGGCCAGAATTAAGAAAGCGGTAGGGTTGAGGACACTTCACAGAGTTTGGAGTAGCCCTTGTGAAGTAGTCGAACTCGTTCTTTCCAAACAAATATCACATGAGATTGTCCGGGAATCGATGGAAGTCGAACCCGAACATCCTTGGTGAAAGGGTGAAAGGTAAGCGACTTCACTCTGAGCCGCAAGCCAAACGCGGTGGTACAAAATTCACATATAAATTTTCTAAATGTCACCACCTTTCGCAATAATAATATTAAATTATTATTACTATATAATAATAAAATAAAATATCATTATTACAAATTGGTACACCCAACCAATCTTCGCAGGAATTGCCTTAAACTTTTTCTCTTGTTATTGTAACGTCACAGCCTCCTCAAATAAAAAAAACGAGTGGGTACGATTTCAACGAAAGGATTGAAATGTTGGTTACATTATCCTGTATAAACAAAAACTCTGTAGTAATGAAGTATGAAGTAATTTAGTCGATAGGGTTATTAAGTTTTAATCTTCCCCATTCCATCACTCTAATTTATACAAACTTTCTGAAATCCGGTTAATTCCCTGCTACGTTTATTAATAAGTTTATAAAACGGAGATCGAAAAGAATGAACGTCCAGAATCAGGGTAAGAACTCTAATTACGTTTTCCATTCGTTGCACTGAAACCCACCCTAGTGCAGGGCAAAAACGTCATCGCTCCGCAACAGTGCTGCCCCACACGCGTGAAGGGCAGCTACGAATGAAACGATTCCGGAACGAGTCAGGGCGTGTGCGCAACTCGAAACTCGGGACTCCAAAAATAATAATTTTGAATTTTGATCATTTTTAATTTTTATGAAGTCTTTTGGTAATTCTTTTTAATTCATAAATTATTAACGTGTGATTTATTTATTTAAAAGCTACGAAAACTCCAAATGCGTATTGTCGAAATTTCATTTTTCGTCATTTGCCACTGATCGCTATAGTACACAATATTTTGAACCGAAAGGCTTCCGCAGAATTGTAGCGGTCGAATGGAACACGAAAGCTGCCCTAGTGCTCACTGGGTGCGCACCAGCGCGGCGAATGGAAAACGCTATAAGTCTAGTGAATTTGTGTCTGATGCAAGAAATACATTTATTTGTCCTTTATCCTTCAAATTCAATAACGTTTTAAAAAAGGGTTGAAAGACACATTTAATATGAAGTTATTTAACAGAATGTGCTGTAAGAAACCTTGTGGTTAACTTATAAGACCGGACAGAAAAACTGGATCTTCAGAACATTGTTGATAATTGATGCGATAAACAATGTTCGAAATCGTACACTGGGCTAAGAGGAACTTAAAACACAGCATATACGCAACATGAATGAAATTTTTGGTCGACGAAATTCAATTACGACACACTGACTTGACAGTGGACGTTCCATGAGTTTTACAGATGAAGAGTTGGGTGTTGGAACGTGGTTGTTGTTGTTTTGTTGTGATTATTATAAGTTGGTTCTGAAAACACTACAAATTAAAACATCCAATTGTTTCAGCCCACAGGTGGAATCAAATTCTGTCACGTGTCATCATGACTCTTTTATCGAACGTTTTAGAGACATAGTTCTTTGTATGGTTGCTTGCCACAATTATTTTATTTCCGGTCTTTTTAATTGAGAAAACGTTATCATTTTTATATAAAAAGAAATTTTTGGTAGGCACCTCGACAACTCAAAATTTGTTCATTTGCGTTACGTTTCATTTAACAGCATTATAATTGCCATGCTGCACGTGCGTTTGCACGGGCTATTGTACATATCTTTTTATCTATTTAGTTTGTTGTAATGATCTTTGTTGTTTCAAAATGGTGTATTCTCATGTTATTTTATTTCCAGTCGATGCATGAATAAAGTTAATTTTCTTTTTTAATTTAATTCGGTAGTTGTGTTTTGTTTCTCCACAGAACTCCTATAAGTACACAGGTCAACAAAACAATAGTACTATTCAGTTGATGCGACTCCAACAGATGAGTTTTAAATTAAAAAACAACAACATAATTAACTTTATTCATCATCGCCTTTTTAGTTAGGCATCATTTTATTCGTGAAATGGTCTTCCTAAATACCACTCTAGCTTCTGAGTTTCCCAGATAGATTCACTTGCCGCTACATGGCTCGTGAATTTATCGGTAAGCTCAGAACCTCTCGTGGTATAACTACCAAATAATATATGCTACAAATACTATATTTATTTCAAAGTCACTATTCATTAACACAAATTGTTCAAAATGAAATTTTAAAATAAGTATGAAACATATTAATAAACAAACAAAAATTACACATTAATTAAATAGACCGTTTTCAAAATTCTAACTTGGAGGAACGCGGTTGTTTTGAGTTCGATTAACTGTGTTGGAAGACGATGGAGCAGCGGTATCTCGTAATTTATAAATAAAATTCGAGTGGTGTTGTGAATTAATTTGAAGGTAAGACTTCAGAAATGATTCGCTTTTATGGCCTGTTATTTTAATTACCTCTTGTTCTTGCCTGCCAACTTTGATATTGCTGTTGTATGTGCAGATAATTTGTAATTTTTTGTTTTCAGTTTCAAATCCTGCTTTCTGTGCGTACGTTTTTGTTCACTCAGATATTAAATTTATGCCAACAGAACAATCTTTGTATCATATACCTGTTTTTAAATATGATGGTTTGGCAGTGATAACAAATCGATCCGTTTTAAGTTGTTGATCACGTTTTTCCATTAGTAATTTAAATATAGCGAAGTCGCTAGACTTTCACCACTAAGGTCCAGGTTCGAGTCCCGTCGAATCTCGTGAAATTTGTTCCAACAAAACGAGTTTGGCTGCTTCACAAAGGCTAGTCCAACCCCTGTGAAGTGTCCTAAACCCCACCTCTATCCGTATTCCTTCCCTATTCTGGCCGCTGGGTAGTGACGCAAGAGAGCGTAGCAGGAGGCGCGTACGCGGAGATGCGACTTGGCGGTCCTCTTGACAACTGACTGCGACGTGACGTGACGTGACATGACATAAGGTTAATGGAGGATTACTCCCCAACGCAAAGCGCTCAACGCCCCTTAAGGGGCTTGGAGACGCGTTGCGTCAAGTTGTAGACGTAACAAATTAAAATATAAATAAATAATCTTATTCGGCATCAACTTCAGGCTTCATGATTTTTAATGAACCATTTCGTGTTGGAAGTTTTTGTCTCCTCCTTGGGAAATTTTGGAAAACGGTGGATTGTATGCAATCCGAGTTTGCAATGGTACAACACGTAAATTTTACAAGTTCCAGTTGCGCACCTAATGCGGAAATATTATAGGTTCAAGTTCAATGTTCACTCTCACGAAATATCACAAGTCCCGATTTGATAATTAACCTCAAGAAAAACCGCACAAGCGATCCGCTAATCACCACGACACGAGTCGGATTGCCCTAATTCCCAATTTGGTCCACCCTTCAAAGCTAACTGTGTTTTTTTTCTCTTTTTTTTTTCACGTTGCTATGGTGTACCCTCTGCGTATGTGCACCATAGAAACCCACGTCTCAGGACGAACTCGCGTTGCTACGGTGTCATCTGGGTATCTGCACCATAGAAACCCACGTCTTTTGCAATATCTACAACATTTTGATCTTTATTTTCTTAAATAAAATGTCCGTCGTTGGTAGTACCTCACAATATGAATTTTCTATTCCTTAGTAAATTTTTAGGCTGGGTCTCGCGGATGAGAGCATCTGTATCGTCGTTCCACGATTCGCCAAATCTTTCCACCATATTTTCAATTCAACATGAGTCTGTTCCACCATTCAGCCAGATACACATGTGACGTATGTCTCAACTACTTGATTGTTGTGCCTGTCCAGCAACGAGGTGGCGATAAGACAAAAGCGATATAACGCGAGGAGGATTACAGCAGCGATTGGCTCTTAAGATATGAATTCTTCAGTGTAATTGGTCGAAATCTCATGAGTAAAATAGTCGACATAAAACTCATATTGCAGGTCATTGATCAAGGACACGAGAACAAATCTTGTAAATAATATGTGTCAAAATTAATTATTCTAACACGCTGTGTAGTCACAATCCATGTTTGATGAATCCTTAATACTGAAAAATCGATTTACGGCAAAAACCGCCCGTCTACCGTGTGAAAAATACTAAATCTTGAGCAGAATTTGCAGCAAAATTTGTATTTCCCAATGAATTTTAAACGGATATTTTATTTCATTACATGGATATTTTGATTACTGGATCATTGATTATACAATCAACGGAAATTAGATTACATCATTACATGCTTCCTCAACATTTTAAACTTTTCTAAAATTTTTTCGGCGTCTTGAAAATTTTTTTTAAAAAATTTCATCGAAAACCAATTCATTTAGATTATGTTCAACGTTTCGAAAATATGTTTTTTTTCGCGCAATGATGCGTGGCACATAAATTTTAAACAATTTAAATAGTTATTTAATTTTAAACAATTTAAATAGTTATTTTTTAAAAAAAAGAGGCTGGAACGGCTTTGTTCCTTTATTTTCTTCCTTCATATGTAGCAAATAACGACAACGAAATTGGTACTGACCCCAGTTTCGACCTTTATTGGAATTTCCCAGGCTTCGTTTGACGCGCTGTCACTTCGCCAAATTGCAACAGGGGTGTTTGAAATTCTTACAAGTCTTCTTATTGTTGCCAGGAAATAGGAAATAGAAGGCAAAGTATATTGAGTTAACTTGGAACTAACAAATACTTCCTTAAAAAGTTTTGTTCCCTGATTATCATAATCAAAATTTGGAATCTGTCTTCGACGTAATCAAGAAAAGCTTATGTGAATTTATTCTATAAGAATGAGAAAAGAGATACAGATTAAACAGGGTCAAGCTATTAAAAAGAAAATTGCACCAATGCCATATTTTTGAGGAGCATTTATGATTGATGCCCATTGATGAGTGTTGTGAATATGGATAATCTAAAAATAGTGTAATCCATGTGATAATTACTTTAATAAAATATATTACTATAGTTGACAAGAAGATTAGATAATATTTTCGAAAAATCTTGTAAACATTTTTGAAAATGTCCCTATTTCACTAATTAGTTACATTAAAAAAATATGTGTTCATAACATCATTTTGTAAACCAGAATTCATTAAACAACATTTACCTTCAATAAAGGAGTTGGTGGAGGGGGTAAAAAAATACACTTTGGCAATTTTTGAGTATTAGGGAAATGCCATTTAGTGAAAGTTACTTCTACTGTTTTGGCGCTAGTGCTGTTAACAGAAAAGCGGACGGACGTTGCGAAGAAAAACATTTTTTGGTATTGGTTATTCTCCAAAAGGAGTATAAAGGAGTATTTCTGTCAATCTCGAAATAGATTTTTTACGTGTAACATAATTCACTTTGTGAAACCAAGATTTCTGCGCAAGCAGGACATTACATGGCATGGCAGTTTCATGGCAAGGCGCGAAAGTGCAAATAAATATCTTCGTAATGACATCATTAGCCTAGATTCATTGAGAGTGAGAGGTTCAAAGGGAATAACAAAAATAATTTATAGATATTCTACGGAGCCACATAAAAGGGGATGTCATCGAAAACGATTGTGTTTCTTATTTTACGTCAAAAACAGTTAAAAACTGTGTGTGACGTACTACGTGGAAAGTGAATTCTACGCACGTTTTCATAAATCTGTAGTCCCTACCCTAAGCCATATACTATTTGAATTTTGAATACAGAAAGAAAATGAGTGTTTTTTGCGAGGATTGTTAGCAAAATATTCGCTTCGATGTAATAAAAGCTATTTTCAAGGGTAAATCAGCAATACATTTGGGATCTTATTCCTCATAATGTCCTCCGTGAAGGAATAATACTTCCTGCGCAACAACATGGAGAACGATAGTTTGAATAACTATATTTCCTACTGAATTCTAGAAGGCGTGCACACAGAGTGAAATTATAATTTGAGACCTGAGGCAACAAACGGCTCATGAACACTCCACCTGACTACATTTTCGGAATCGTTGGTAATGAACGATTTGCTTGCTGATAATGTCAGGGCCAAATCTCTGAGTACTGAGTCCTCCAAAAGAAACAGGAATTTTTTTTATATTATGTGTTTAAATTTTTGGTGTAATGTATAATGAAATAAATGTTTATGTCATTCTGTGTTGTTAAGACTAAAAATTTGCAAATTATAAGACTATTGGAGAACCTCAAGTGTGTTTCGATATTGGCTAATAAATAAATGCATGATCAGAAGGAGAAAATAGTAAATCTACCACTTTAGAGTTTTAGATATCATTCGTGCAAGGCTGAGTTTTGGCCAAAAGCATATTAAACTTCATAAAAATATATCATTTTCACTTCGGCATTCCACCCTTTAAATTTCAAATGCTTACATTGAAGAAAATTGACTTTCTCTTCCTTAAAACATCTTACGAGACTAAACACATTTTTGTACGCTTTAAAAGGAGGCCAAAGATACTGTTGATGCAATGTTGCAATGCAAGTGGTTATGTACGTGGAGCTTTGACTTGGCACAATTACAAAGGCACGTTTGCAATAGTTTTCTACCATCATTAGATTTTTATTGCACGAATGTAATTTATAATTTTATAAGCCATCACAAAACTTCATTTGAAACTTAATAAAAATTTTCACATTATTTCACAATCATTCACTTTATCGTGAAATACAAATCAGACGACAGCAAAGTAGTCAAGCTCGGGAACGCAACGAACTGCCGGCAAATCACTTCAAATAAGCAGACATTTCCACAACGATGCGTGTTATCGAGAGTAACCTCAGACCTCTGGCATATGATGACCTTAATTTAAACGTCAGAGAGTGTTATTTTTTTTATTTTATAAATCTTTTATATATCCCTGTTTGGCAAATCTTTTGTAATTCGTTTCAAGAAATATTCATAAATTGATTTGAACTCTACTTCTGTTGCCAGCGATCATTGACTTACGCAACGTTCTACTTCTAAATCGCAATTTATGTCAAAACAGAATTCAAAATTAGTTTCACTTCAATTAAGAGTTTTTCTACGATCCGCAACATGATGAAACAACATCTGATAGTACACGCGTGACCCTACAGTCGGAAAGAGGAGTCAACTTCGTTGAATTACGTTTGTGTCCGCTCGCCCATTAATTCTAGCGGTAAACATATTCCGCCCAGTGACAGTCTAGCGCCCGACAAGAAACAGCACGTTTCTAGCTCTATTCTAGGCGACACGTGCCGGTTGCATATATAAGCAGGTGGTGAGGTGGCGCAAACTTCCACTTGCTGACCCGGTGCCAACCTGTCATTCGCTCGTGTCAACCGCACAGGTAGGTGGCTGCTTCGCAACGGCAAAAGTAGAAGACCGCAAACACGACATGCCTTCTCGCGGCCTCGTGTTAGGAGTGACTTCTACTTTTCTACTGTAATTCACTTTATTTGAGGCTTGGACTATTATTAACGCATACGCAATACTGATGTATTTTCAATTACTTGACATGGAGTCAGTTCAGATACAAGGATGAAAAACGAGAAATCGTCAGTTAATAGAATCTTGATATCTTTTTCGTAACAACTCGGAATACTTCAGAGCTTCAAAACAGCTTCTAACATTCTCATTCAGAGTGCGACATCCTCCAAACCAACCACAACACTACATTTTCTAGCTTCTAGTCTCGTTCCTGGAACTTTCCAGTTTCGTGGCTTGAGATGTGAGCAGGCAACAATATATGGCAAAGCTTACATCGTATTATATTTAACCAGTCGATAGATCGTGTAGGTGTTAGAAAGCGTTATTCGCTTTGTCAATAACCACAGTATTCCAATTGAAAGAATTTCATTGATGTTTTTGCTTACATCCATTCAGTTAGCAATAGTTACACACAACAGTTAGCAATGAGCAAGTATACTAGAAAAACAACTGGTTTTGGCATTTAATCTCTAAAATACATTTGAAAAGCAGCAAAAATTACATTCGTTTTACCTCTCGTAAATATTAATCCAATGATGAAGTCTTAATAGAAATATGAGAAGTACTTTTCCAAATTGTCGTGGGAAAGGGGAAAGTACCAATAGAGTCCTTGTGATATTTATCAGAAGTAGCTCCACCATACGTGTTATAAGTTTGGAGCAGATAAACATCCAAGGAACACTAATGAAGTCCAAAATTCATTGTCTCCCCAAGGCGAAGTTAGAAAGTAAAAAACAAAAAATAAATAAAGTTTAAAAAACGGAACTAAGAGATTTTTATGTCATTTTATGTAAAACAACCGAAGTACACTAAACAAATTAATTTTTAATTGAATTTCCTCGGCTTGAAATTGCAATACCCCGAAATATGGTAGGAATAATAGAGTGAAAAACAAGAACAATTAATTGCGAATTTTTCTTTCGAAAACCTTAGATTTCATTATTTATTTATTTTACGTCAGAAAAACAGTTAAAAACTGCGTATGACGTGCTATGGGGAAAAGTGAATTGTGTGCACATTTTCAAAATTCTGTGATCCTACACTTACTCATATATACTTAAATTTTGAATTTTGAAAGGGAGAAAAAACTCCATGCAATAAATCTATGTTCAAGGATAAACAAGCAATAAATTTTGAATTTTGAAATTTTGAAAGGGAAAAAAACAAAAACTCCCATGTAATAAAATCTATTTTAAAGGGATAAAAAGCAATAAATTTTGAAAGGGAGAAAAAAAAAACAAAAAAACTCCCATGTAATGAAATTTATTGTCAAAAATAAATAAGCAATAAATTTTGGCTCTTATTACTTTCCTGCCGCGACAACATAAAAACGATAATTTGAATAATTGTATTTCACTGAATTCTAGAAGACGTACAGAAATGAAGTTACATTTATGTCCAGAAGCAAAACAAGGGGCCATCTCAGTATTTGCTCAATGGATCAGGGAAACTGGACGAAAAACCTGATCGAGATGGGGGTCATTGACCCGGAAGCTGTAGTACAATAGTTGTTACAGGTTGCATGCACTCATTTATACAGTCCAAATGGTGAATAATGCATTATGTATCATTGTTAAAATTAATGTTACTTTCCTTGTTATGCTCAGTATAGTCTCTAATTGTATAGAAACAGTTATGCAGCAGAAAGTTTCACTGGGATTCATGTTACTTTGCTTGTTTTGTTATAGTAATAGACTTCTGCATTTTCTGAAAAATATTCTGCCCTTGAGCAAGTCATTTTAAAAACCACTGATTCGTAAATAAAAGACACGGTAATGGTAGAATTCCTAGATTAATGAAGAGAGGCTTACATGAATCACGTGGGTGGATTTGGTTATTATTCGTAAAACGTTTTGTAATCTAAAAGTCTGGGAGCTATAAGATGTATTTCCCAGAATATTATGCCATATCTCAGGCGGAATGAAATTCCATGAAGCATACACGAGCAGTATGAAGGCTGACTGAATTTTCAAGAATTCTGAACGCGTAGCATAAATAACTTAATTGTGTGTTCAATTCATTTAAATGGACGTTCCATTTAAGGTTTGACTGAATTGAGAGACCTAAAATTTTGTTGCCTTAACATCAGTCAATGGTACACTGTTCATTTTCAATGGAGCACAGAATTGTTTATTTGAAATGGGAAAAATGCATTAAAACTGTTTTCTTTCGTTTACTATTAATTTGTTATTTCGGAACCAATTGAAACATCTGATATTGTACTATTTGGTTTCTTTTTGCAAAGGATGTTCGTATCATCTGCAAAAAGAACCGTTCTTCCGTTTTGAATCGTCGAGGGCATATCGTTTACGTAAAGTAGGAACAGAATAGCCAAAATCGATCCTGAGGAACTCCACATGCAACGGCAAAGAGTCGGAAAGGTGCGTACGTAATGTTCCATCATTGCAGTAGGTATTTCAACTCTCTGAGATCGTTGTTTAAGGTACAACATAACCAATCTAGAGCAATACCACGAATTCCATATGAAGGTAATTTGGAAAGTAAAATGTCATGATCAATGACGCAAAAGCTTTTGAAAGATCTAAAATAATCAATAGGTCCTCGTTTTGATCTAATGATGAGGCGACATCTTTAAAAAAAAAATATAGCTGTTTCCGTTGATTTTGATTTTCTAAATCCATGTGGCAATCTGAAAGCGCGTCGTTTAGTGAGAAAGGTTTCCCTCTGTACGTAAAAAGTCTCTTTAAAATTTTTTAAAAACTGATAGAAGAGAAATGGGCTGATAATTTTGAATTTCATTTTTGTTGCCTTTTTGAAAAGCGGCTTAATTTTAGCTGTTTTTAAAATATCTGAAACGTTCCAGTGCATAAGATGCATTAAATATGGGGTTAACGGATGTATAATGGCATACGCACAAGTCTTTAACAAAGAATCGGAATTCATCTAAACTGGACGAATATTTATTTTTAGTTTACTGATTATTTTAAGAATTACATAGGAAGAAGTTTCGAAACAAACATTGTCTAAAATTTTGAGTGAACTGTCTGTTTTTGAATTTTGTTCCTGAAGACCCTTAGTGAGATCGGCAGCAATTCTCGAAAGTATTGGTTAAAGAGATTAGCCACTGCTGCCGGATCGTTCACATTTATATCGTTATATTTTAAAACAACATTCTCTACGGGTTTTCAGTTGATTTGGTAGTATTATTTATTATATTCACATTGCTTTAGTTTTATTACTTGATTCAAAATATCCTGATCGTTTTTCATGATTTTAGCCTGTCTTATGACTTTCGTAACAATGTTTTGTATTTTAAAGTAGATAAGGAAATCTTGAGATTCGTCATGACGTTTAGAAATAAATAGAGATAGTTTATTTTACACGATGTTCTAATTCCTTTGTATCCAAGTATTACTTTTTTGTGAAATGTTTAATTTTCTCTTTTAATAGGAAAGCATGCGTTAAAGAGAAATGAGCTTTGAGAAAATAAATTATATTTTTCATTCGTTCAATAGCGTTATAAACTGCCTCCCATGGTTCTTTCAGCAAGTAGTTCGTAAATAACTTTATGTTAACTGTAGTAAATGCTCTACACATGCGTGTTTTATTTATTGTGTCAGTATTCATGTTAGATTTCATTAACCTTAGATTTCATTAACATTGTACAAAAGAAAATACCGCACCAAAACAGTTTTTTGTAATACGTACATGTAATGAATAAAGTACAAATAGCAATAAAATTTAATTTCAGGAACATATTCACAATTTACAAACATCTATTACGATTAATGTTTGAAGAAAACTAATTCGGAAATTAGTTTGTTAATGTTAATATTAATATTAATAATGAGTGGATAGAGTCCACCGTCGAGCAGCTTCAACATTTACTTCCGAATGTAACCTAAACGAGGAGGCTAAAATAGGTGAAAAAGGATATTATGGTGAGGGGGAATACTAGATATTTGTGATAAAAAGAAATTAAATAGCTGGTCGAGTATATTTGAAGCTTATGAGAGATAAACTGAGTAGTTTCGGTTTCCACGGTCAGTCGTACATTTTTGACACCACCTAACCTAATATCACCGGGTAATCTCTCACAGAAGACACTTTGCTAAATATTTTTGAGTTGGAGCGTGATGCTCCGTACTTCTATATTCGTATTTATATAAAAACAAAAGTTTGAGTCTGAGCAAAACATAATTTCCAACAAATATGTATGCCAAAATACTTCTCGAAAACACAGAACACGTTTCACACTCGATTATCTATTTCAGGCAGCTTACTGCGGCTAGTTCAGACATTAGCCAAATGTCCGAAAACATTTATTCATTGTCGTTTATACAGGAGGATCCAAAGCGTCGAAGTAGTGACCGTATTTTGAGCTTAAACTGAACCAAAGAATCTCCCTTCCATTACGTACATTGAAAACAAAAATGTAGGATCAATATATCGTGCTTTTATTTCTAAATAATAATAAGTAACAACCAAACAACTTTCCACGTCGATAGAGAAAGGAACACTTCCTGAAAATGATCTTTACTAAAATGGTATTTTTTGTACATTAATGCGTTCACAAATACCCCAAAAAATGATATATACAGGAAAAGTCAGTAAAACACCTTGCAATGGCAATTTTCATTTTTATATTATCCTAGTTTGAATTCGATGAGAAGTGCTTCGCAAATTAAATCAAAGTACTAGCGTACTAACAATACTTAAGGTACGTAAATTAAGAACTCATTAGGTTTGATATATGTACTAGACACCCTACCTTTTTATTGTTCATATTTGTGTCCATTACTAAATAAACACTAATCCTTCAAGCCAAAAAATATTAGAAATATTTACATAGTGACACTGAAAGGAAAAAAGGATCCTCCGTCAGTCAACGGAAACATATAGGTAAGAAAACACTTCACAACAATATAATCTATCAAGTCTCGAGTACGACCGATAAGATGATAATCATAGAAGTGATTCAATTCATTCAGAAGCTGGCTCATCATAGCAGTATGAAAAATCATTGAAGATAACGGGTATCACGAAAATTATCTCTCGTAAAAATCCACCGGGAGCGGTAGCTCAGTGCATCAACTGATGTCATCGCAGCGCCTCTGACCGGGAGGTCCTAGGTTCGAGTCCTGACGGCGCCAGGATTTTCGGCAATAGCTTTCCAGGTGGGTCGAATTCAGTCGCTGTCTGGAGAAGAGTTCTAGCGGCCGGTATGTTCTGATCAGTAGTTTTCCGTGGTTTCTTTGATGAACACCAGGCGAATGCCGGAGCAGTACCCTACCAAACACGCGCGATCTGTCCTTCCTCTTCCTTGTCCTCTCTCTCTCTCTCTCTCACACACACACACACACACACACACACTAACATCCACTACACTACCACATATTCCGGGAGATCGGGCGGGAACTTAGAGCTTGTCCCGGCTGGGGCGGTGCCCCGTTGGTTGGAGAGTCCTGGTTAGGGGGATACCCCACTAGCCGACGGTAGGTCGGCGCCGGATCTCGCCATCCAGCGGGGGAAGATAGCCGCCAGCTCCCGAGAAAAACATGCACTACACTAACGGGAATAATGACCAAAGCAGTTGACGCGCCCGGAAACACAAAAAAAAATCAATCAATCTCGTAAAATTCCCATTCAACCAATTCTTTGAAGTGACAAAAAAGTGATCTTAGTTTCAGAGTAACTGTGCTACTACTTGTCGACAAAAGCGTTGAAATCGACTCAATTGAGACTTCTCTATCACAGACAGCTGCTCAACATCGATCGCAGCAAACGCACTCTCGTCGGCGCGCCTTCGCAATGACGAGCAGGTCGTGTGCGTTCCTCGTGGCCCTGCTGCTGCCAGGGCTTTGGTCCGTGTGCCTCGGCTGCCAGGAGCCCACGGTGAACCTACAGCAAGGACAAGTGCGTGGACGGTGCGTGGAGCAGCCACATTCTGAGCTACGCAACTACTATGCATTCGAAGGCATGCCATACGCACGCCCGCCTGTGGGAGAAAGACGCTTCAAGGTATTTATTTATTTATTTTACGTCAAAAAAAAACGTTAAAAACTGCGTATGACGTGCTATGGGGAAAAGTGAATTGTGTGCACATTTTCAAAATTCTGTGATCCCTACACTTAGTATATACTACTTAAATTTTAAATTTTTGAAAGGGAGAAAAAAAACAAAAACTCCCATCCAATAAAATATATTTTCAAGGATAAACAAGCAATAAATTTTGAATTTTGAAAGGGAGAAAAAAAAAACAAAAAAACTCCCATGTAATAAAATCTATTTTCAAAGATAAATAAGCAATACATTTTGGCTCTTATTACTTCCTGCCGCGACAACATAAAAACGATAATTTGAATAATTGTATTTCCCACTGAATTCTAGAAGACGTGCACAGAAAATGAAGTTACATTTATGTCCAGAAGCAACACAAGGGGCCATCTCAGCATTTGCTCAATGGATCAGGGAAACTGGACGAAAAACATGATCGAGATGGGAGTCATTGACCCGGAAGCTGTAGTACAGTAGTTGTTACAGGTTGTTTATACTCATTTATACAGTCCAAATGGTAAATAATGCATTATGTATTAATGTTACTTTTCTTGTTATGCTCAGTATAGTCTCTAATTGTATAGAAACAGTTATGCAGCAGAAAGATTTCACTTGGGATTTAAACTTTTCTATTGAATTTAATCGTTTAATGTAATTTTTGTAATGAGCTGTTGATACTGTCCCCTGATGAATATGATTTCTACGTCGAGTGTTATAGTAATAGACTTCTGCATTTTCTGAAAAATATTCCTGCCCTTGAGCAAGTCATTTTTACAAAACCACTGATTCGTAAATAAAAAGACACGGTAATGGTAGAATTCCTAGATTAATGAAGAGAGGCTTACATGAATCACGTGGGTGGATTTGGTTATTATTCGTACAATCTGTTTTTGTAATCTAAAAGTCTGGGAGCTATAATATGTATTTCCCAGAATATTATGCCATATCTCAGGCGGGAATGAAAATTCGCGAAGTATACACAACGAGCAGTATGAAGGCTGACTGAATTTGCAAGAATTCTGAACGCGTAGCATTAAGAATTTAATTGTGTGTTCAATTCATTTAAATGGACGTTCCATTTAAGGTTTGACTGAATTGAGAGACCTAAAATTTTGTTGCCTTAACATCAGTCAATGGTACACTGTTCATTTTCAATGGAGCACAGAATTGTTTATTTGAAATGGAATCTGCATTGAAACTGTTTTTCCTTCGTTTACTATTAATTTGTTATTTCGGAACCAATTTGAAACATATGATATTGTACTATTTACTGTTTCTTTATTGCAAAGGATGTTCGTATCATCTGCAAAGAGAACGTTCTTCCGTTTCGAATCGTGGAGAGCAAATCGTTTACGTAAAGTAGGAACAGAATTGAGCCTATAATCGATCCTTGAGGAACTCCACATGCAACGGGCAGAGTCGGAAAGGTGCGTACGTAATGTTCCATCATTGTAGTAAGGTATTTCAACTCTCTGAGATCGTTGTTTAAGGTACGAACATAACCAATCTAGAGCAATACCACGAATTCCATATGAAGGTAATTTGGAAAGTAAAATGTCATGATCAATGACGTCAAAAGCTTTTGAAAAATCTAAAAATAATCCAATAGGTGCCTCGTTTTGATCTAATGATGAGGCGACATCTTTAAGAAAAGAAAATATAGCTGTTTCCGTTGATTTTGATTTTCTAAATCCATGTTGGCAATCTGACAGCGCGTCGTGTTTAGTGAGAAAGGTTTCCATTCGTACGTAAAAAGTCTCTAATATTTTGAAAAACTGATAGAAGAGAAATGGGCCGATAATTTTGAATTTCATTTTTGTTGCCTTTTTTGAGAAGCGGCTTAATTTTAGCTGTTTTGAAAATATCTGGAAACGTTCCAGTGCATAAAGATGCATTAAATATGTGAGTTAACGGATGTATAATGGCATACGCACAAGTCTTTAACAAAGAATCCGGGAATTCATCTAGACCGGACGAATATTTATTTTTTAGTTTACCGATTATTTTGAAAATTTCAAAGGAAGAAGTTTCGGAAACGAACATTGTGTCTAAAATTTTGGGTAAACTGTCTGTTTTTGAATTTTGTGCCTGAAGACCCTTAGTGAGGTACGAATCGTTTGTTTTTTTTTTTGTTATTATTTACAGGTCGCATCAACATCTAGGTTATTAGCGACCACTATTGGAGTTAAGGTTATGGTAACTATTAAGGTGAAACGAAATTTTGATAATGACGGGTCAAAGGATGAACACAAATACAATGCCCGAGGCGGGATTCGAACCCACGACCCTTCCGTCGGAAATTATTACGACACTACTGCCTTAGTGATCTCCGGACACTGGACCGACTACGAATCGTTCTTTCACACACGGCTTTTTTATCCTTGCCTTTTCCCGTTTCTACAGGGTCGGCGATAATGGGGGGCGCGTTTTTATTCATTTTCCGCACACTGTTTTATTCTGTTCTGGCAATGATTTTAGGGCCGAATGCCCTTCCTGATGTCAATCACAGGGGACACATGCACATTACACATAGACACCGACACATCGTGAAACACAACTATGCCCTTGGTGAGATTCGAATTGCCGATCGCCCCGACACTACTGCCTCAGCGATATCGGCTACCCACATCGGGTCCTTTCGTACCCGACCGCACGACAAAAGAACGAGAACGAGTTTCGGTGATATGCCGTGAGCACGCCTGCCCGTAGGAGAGAGACGATTCAAGGCAGAATCGTTTTTCCTTTCATACCCGACGGCAGGACGAAAGGTACGAGGTAGCACTCTTTCCCGTCATCACAAAAAACCTCGTAGACAGAAAGGACGCAAACGCGGTAAGTAGCCTCGGCCAAAATATGTCTTTTACATTTCGTTTAAGGTTACGTTTCGTACACATTTTAAGTTTTCGACGATTTTACATTACAAGCTCCTAGCCTCTCATGTTTATCGTGTTTTACCCATTTTTTATGCACCATTCACACAATGCCCTTTACAAATCTCCTTTTACATTTAGTGTAAGAAAACAAGACAACTAATGAAACAAATTACTAACTAATGTAATAAAATATATGCGAATTCCTGTACATTTTAAACTACCCAAGATCGTGGGTCATGTTATGAATTTTTAAATAATCACATTGTACACTATTGTAATCAGTGTACTGTATAAATAACCAATTAAAGAAATATCGAATATGTAAAATTGAGTCGCTAAGTACCTTCGGTTGATGCGACAATAAATAAAAAAAACATAAAATACACTTTTCTAGTAGTTTAATTCCCATTGGACTAGGAATTGTAATCAATGTTTTCTAACCAGTGATAGTGCCCGTAGATGCGCGTTAACTGCGCATGCCCAATGTCTCTCTCGTGAACCTCGCTCACATTTTAACAGTGGAGTGCACAGATATCTTGTGCGAACATTACTGCTAAGTCGAGACGTCCACAATCCCATACTCCCCAAGTTCCTCGAAACAGTAAATGACTCACGAACACGACGTGTGTATATTTTCGCTTTCGTGTCGAAGCATCCCTCACAAAATGTAAAAATTTACTTCTTGTTTGATTTCGCCGTGACTAACACAGCGTTTAATATTTCAAGAATTAAATTATATAAAAAGAAGAATTAAGAACATTTAGCACGTACATAATACAATTAAGGACTCAAATGCAAAATAATGAAACCATTTAAACTATTTTATTCCGCTGTTGCACAAATATGATTAAGACTTGCTTTAGGAACCCGTCTTACTTACTGAACAGAAGTTCATCACCAAAATTATGAAACAGCATAATTCTAAAAAATAGATAATCATACTCCTTATACCGGTAGTGTTGCTGTAAGATGCCCAGACATACTACGCTTCATCCTTTATAAAATACCTGTTAAAAGGTTGTATAGTTATTTCATAAGTTTCACAAGGTCATATTCGTACAACCACTCTTATTACCACTGACTAAGCTAAAAAACTACATATTAAGGAGGTGGACCCGTACAATCATATTGCACTTTGTAAATCATTGTTTTAAAAGTGAAAATTGTTTAAACCATTCCCGCCCTATTCACTCTAAGAGAAACTCTCCGTTTCCGCTCATAGTACCCGTCAACCTTTGTTGTTGTGTAAACAATTTATCGGGTTTTAGTGAACTATGTGATGCTACCTCAACAAATGAAAATGCATCCAGGATTCCTAGAAAGAAGTACGCGTAGAATCATCGATTTGTATATTAGCGGGTAAGCAGATATCATTGCAGGATTCAGAGGACAAAGTTGAGGAAGAATGGAGCCAGTAAATTTATATGAATTATGTGTCAGTGATTCAGAGACAATCAGTAATAATGATAATACGTTTTTGTGCGAAAAGGGGCAAATTAGTGAATGGATAGTAATGTGCGGGGAAAAATAAAAAAAAAAAATAATAATAATAAAAAAAATAATAATAATAATTACGATAAAACTATTTACTATAATAGACCGACATAACTTTTTGACAAACGGGAAAAAATTGGCCCCATTAATAACTGTTCCAGAAACAGCTAATTCCCAAAAAGACATGCAGAAAAAAAAAAAAGTATACACAACTAGCAACTGGTCAAGGCATTGGCATCTCCAAAAAATTCATATTGTTCCTCTGGTCATTTCGTACAGGAGTTATCCAAAAAATCCATAAAAAACTGGAACTTTTTTCAAATACCCAAAAAAAAACCTATAAAATTTGACAAATCGATCATCTTAAAACATCAGGATTGTTCGAAAATCTAAATTTCGACGAAACATGAATTGACCTGTGTCTTTTTTATTAACCGACACACAGTCATAAAAATCCGGTGAATACCGAGAAAAACAATGTATAATAATAATAATAATAATAATAATAATAACAACAACAACAACAACAACAAACGGTCCGGATAGCCGAGACCGCTAAGGCAGTAGTGCCGTGACGATCTCGGACGGAAGGATCGCGGGTTCGAGTCCCGACTCGGGCATGGGTGTGTGTTTGTGTATGTCTGTTTGTGTGTGCCGTCCATTCATCCTTCATAATCAATCATCATTTCATCTTCCATCCCCCCAGGACTAACAATCCTGGGGTATAAAAATCGGATTCAGCCTAATGCTGATCCCCCTAATTAGTTACATGCAAGACTTGCAACGTGATAAAATGATACTGAGCCCGTGCAAGTGCATGTCCTGCGTGGTCCAAGATGGCCTATTCGCGAGCCAAAATAATAATAATAATAATAATAATAATAATAATAATAATAATAATAAAATAATAATAACGCACAGATCAATTAAGAAGAATAATCCCTTTTATTAGAAGGATAATTTTTAAAAGCTTTAGAGTGTGGTGTTGTGGGTTATTCGTTTAGTTATGGGTGTTATAAAGCGACGGCTGGCTGCCCTCAAGCAACGACGTGCTGCAGCTCTACGAAGTCAAGTAAGGTCGGTGCCAAGTCTTCTCGGACATGAGGTCACTGCGCTCGCTGAACGAACCAGACTTCCTATTGAGAGAATTCTTGGTCCATATTTCTTCCGAAGTGTCTTGACTGATGGCCTTCTTAAGAGATGGAGTATTACCCCCCAATTTACCGGCAACAGACCGCCTAGGGTGCTGCTTGCAATGGCTTTTCTTGAGACAGCCACCGAAGGGATGTAATGGATTACCTCAGTTACCTCAGTCACCGGATCGAAGGAAAATTGACAGGCTTTACTTGCTCTTATTGGCCTTATTCCAGCAGACGTCCTCTCACATGAGGATAGGGTTCTATTACAGAAACCCAGTGGCATTCTAGACCCAACAGTATTCGGACCTCTTCAGATTAAGTTGGTTCAAGCACTAATGCAGAATTCGGCTGAATGCTAGTGGGACTCTACGCAATCAGTCATTCTTACGGGGGATTTCCTCAATCCACACTCTTGTACTCCCAGATCTTGTTTTACTTTTTGATGAGCTTGCGGAGTGCCGGACAATGCAGTGATACTGCACTGTCGCGACCATGAAACCTTAAAGACCGACTTTGACTTATTGTCAACCACTATTATTAGTGGCGTGTCATCTACAGATGCCATTGGTCAGACATATCGCGTAATTCAAAAGGTTTTGACATCCACCGGATTGATGTTTAGTGATGTTGTCACCGGACTTGGGTCGGAAATTGAAACATTCTCTGATAGAACAGTGTTGTTTAAACCTCTTCTCACACAAATTGCCCTCTAAGGTCAAAATGCCATCAGTATGATACTCCAAGCACTCCCTGTGCTTGGAACTTTGTATTGCCAATGCCTGAAAAATATTGTTATGAGAGCTGAGGTTAACCAATTTATACAGTAAGGGGCTCAAGGGGTGCGACGTGCCAGACATAAACCTCTAGCGCCCAACTTCTATCTCACCCTTCACGCGGAAAGCCCTGTTAAGTCGGAAACCCACTCCAAGGTTGCGGTAACCAGCCACTTCGGCGGAGAGGCCCGGCGAACTGATGAGCAGGAGGTCTTGATAGGGCTACTAGAGAGTAACTCTGGGAAAGGTCTTTCAGGCTGGTATATGTTACCCAACTGGACCAGTACCTAGAGAGGCGGTGAAAGAACCAGTGAAATGGTCAACAACAACTCTCTTAGCCTATAAGGTTACAGTTGGACCGCAGGGGGGGATTTCACCTCACGTGCCTGGCTGACACGTGGACCCAAGCCATAAATACCACAGATTCTTCGACTGGTTTTTATTACCGGGAAAGCGAAGAAGATCGTTATGAGCAGGTTATTAAGGAATAAAGCCGCTGGCTATCGGTCGTCGCAACACCGCGCAACAGTTTCTGGCACCGGGCCAACTGTGTCAAATAAGCTACCTGTGCCAGTGGATAATGGTGAACCTAGTGCAGATCAACAGTCTAGGCGCGGCGCCATACCATTCATGGCTACCGCAGAGACAGCAGCTTCATCTGCTGAAGACCTGGGTGGCTTGAAGTTCACCGCCATATCAAGGCAAACTAGCCAACGCATGAGCTGGACAAGAGATGAATGTCTCCATAATGCAGCGTACTATATTAGCACGATAGTGAAAACGGAGTATGAAGGGTTTAGAGTAAGGATGCATGCGGAATGGAAAAGAATGTATCCAGACAGCACACTGAATGAGCAACAAGTTTGCAGTCAGTTAAATTCTATTCAAAGGCAACGTGTATTTTCAGATGCTGAATGGAATAGACATAAACAACAAATAACTATGCAACTGCAAAGTATCACACCATCAGAGACTCCATTCCATGGCGAGGAGCATGAAGAAGTAAGACTTCTTGAAAGATATCATGTAGCTGAAAATCAAGTAGTCCAATTAGTAATGTACCTCTTATCAATGAATTAAAAGAAAGCTACCAGAAATACCGTATTATGTACGAAGGTGTCTCATTGCAGAAACGACCTCGTATACCTAAGATCATTGGGAGTGCGACGTTTTACGCTGCTTGTAAAGAAATGAATTCCATAGTTGAAAATGCATTATTCATATGATTTCGTTGGAAGAACTGTCTGACGCAGTTCACTGTGCGGCTTTGGCATTTGCTCTGTTTGGGGCAGAAAAATTAGACAGGAAAATGGCAGAACATCCAAAGACACCAGCTCTAAAAACGAATTCGTACCAACATGGAAGAAAATAATCATTTCAAAATTAATAAATCCAGAAAGGAAATCAGTCATCTAATCAGCGTACTTCGCAGGGAAAGGAAAAGTACCTAAGAAAGTGAGAAATGGGATACAATCATTTGCTAAAAGAATGAAGTTGCAAATGAACCTTAAGGATCTGGATAAGAGATTGAAAGATGAAGAGGAGCGTCTGAAACAGAGAATAGCTGCACTCGGTGGAAATTAGGCGTTATGATGAAACAGCAAAGAGACGCCATCATCAGTCAGCCTTTGCTTTCGACCAGAAGAAATCTTATAGCCTGCTGCAGAATAACAATCAAGACCATCAAGGGCAATTTCCGAGTAGCACATCCCTGGTTTAGTATTGGACTGATATCTGGACTAAACCGAAGCAACACGACGACGGAGCCTACTGGCTGCAGGAGGAAATAGAAGGTTGTCTTCACATCGACGAGATACCTGCCTTTGAAATTTCCCTTGCTGATATCAAAACAGCAGTACAGAGAACACAGAATTGGAAGTCGCCAGGTCCAGATGGTATCCAAAATGTATGGTGGAAGTATTTCAATGCCACGCACCCATGCCTGACTCGGCTGTTCAATGAAGTTTTGCTAAAATCCAACTAATATTCCCAAAGTACCTGTTGACAGGCAGAACGTATATGGTGCCCAAAGCTGGTGATAGATCCCAGCCAAAAAATTATCGACCGAACACTTGCCTGTCAACACTATATACAATTATGACTTCCAGAATCATTCATTCCATCAGTTCATTTAGTCGACCAGCACATTTTGGCTCCTGAAGAGAATGGGTGTCGCAAGGGAAGCGCGCAAAGGACGCAAGGAATTATTATTGATTGATAGTGTAATTAAGCAGCAAGTACGGAAGAACCAGCGCAATCTTTCTGTAGGCTGAATAGATTATAAAAATGCCTTTGATTCGGTACCCCACTTGTGGCTTTTAAAAGTACTCGTATTGCATAAAATCGATCGAAGACTGATCGTTGTCTTGAAGAACTGCATGCCAGAATGGAAAACTCATTTGCAGATTAAGAAGGGAAACCTGCTGTTACGTGACGGAAGATATAGATTCGTACTACGCCTTCCGCCACTTCAAGTCTGATAGGCCAACGCATGAAATGGTCTAAAGAGATGAATATCTCTGTAATGCGTGCGTACTATCGAAGTACCAGAGTGGAGACAGAAAGTGAAGGATACAGAGTGAGGATGCACGCTGAGTGGAATTTTTTCCATCCAGGGTACTATTAGGATGCATCCTAATAGTACCCTGGATGAACAACGAATTTGTAGTCCACTCAATTCCATCCAAACACGAAATGCATTGTCATCTGCTGAATTGGATCAAATAAAACAAGAAGTACATATGGAAGTACGACAAAATATGATGCAGCAAGCTCAGACACAGGCAGGTGAACTGGAGAGAGAACATCTAGAGGAAGAAACAGCTGAAATTCAGGAAGTAACACCACCCAATATTGAGAAAGAGGAACGTATTTGTCATCTGAAAGACAACTACGAAAAGTATCATATTTTGTATACAGGTATACCACTTCAAGAGCGTCCTCGTATACCAAAAATCACTGGTAATAAGAAATTTTACGATGTCTGTAAGGAGATGAATCTCATCTTCAAAGATTTGTGTCTTACGCCCAGTACTCTGGAAGAGCTAGCTGGACAAGTGCATTGCGTTGCCCTGACAGTTTTTGTGTGTATGGGAAGAGAAATAATAAATAACAATAAACGAACGTCGACAACTTGTTTCAACCCCGGAATTGAGAAAACACCATTATGGAAGAGGAATATCCAGGAACAAATCAATAAAGCTAGGAAAGACATTGGACATTTGACACAGTATTTTGCCAAGGGAGGAGATATCTCCAAAAGGATGAAAACAGGAATAAGATCTATAGCTAGGAGGTTAAAAATCAGAATGGATTCTAAGAACCTGGATCAAAAGTTGGAAGCAGAGGAAGACAGACTTAAAGAATTACAGCGCTAGAGGCAAGAATCAGACGATACAGTGAATCTTCCAGAAAAGGCAGCAGAATCGATTTTTTCTACCGATCAGAAGAGATTTTATAGACAACTGGAAGCAGCCGATGAGAGATAGCAGCGAGTGAAGATTCTATGATTAATTTCTGGTCTAAAATCTGGGATGCACCTCAACAACACAATGAGCAAGCTTATTGAATCCGCAAAGAAATAGAAGCTTGCCGAGATATAGATGAAAATGCAATCAGTTACGATTACTGAAGCTGATATTACAGCAGCCACCAGAAAGACATAGAACTGGAAGGCACCTTGTTCTGATGGCATTCATAATGTATGGTGGAAATACTTTCCTTCTCTCCACCCTCACCTAGCTAATTTCTTTAACGCTGCTCTGCAAGATCCAGTCCCTCGGCCAATCACATGTCTGTCAACACTATTCAAAATATTGACATCAGTTATTGCTTCCAAAATTAATGATCTGATAAATCAAAACCTTTTACCTCCTGAGCAAATTGGATGTCAAAAGGGGACGCGAGGATGCAAAGAGCTTTTAGTTATAGATAGTGTGATCACACAGAAAGTTCGCAAACGCCTACAAGATATATCTGTAGGATGGGTGGACTACAAAAAGACATTTGACTGTTCTTCATTCATGGCTTTTATGCGCCCATTAAATTTATAAGATTAATCCAGTTTTATTGAATTTTCTCTCCGTATGCATGTCCGAGTGGAAGACCTTTATTCACATTAGGCAAGGTGGTATTTCCTATCAGACCAGGGAAGTCAGAATTCGGCGAGGTGTTTCAGGGCGACAGTTGGAGCCCACTGTGGTTTTGCATCGCCCTCATCCCGCTGAGTAGAATGATAAGAGAGTCCGGATATGGATATTGAATAAAGAGAAATCCGGATGTTCGCATATCACATCAGTTTTATATGGATGACCTTAAACTCTACGCGTGTAATAAAGACCAACTACATAGTGAGTTTATGCTTGTCCAACAATTAAGCAAAGATATCTGCATGGAATTTGGCTTAGATAAATGTGCAATATTAAATGTAAAACGTGGTAAAGTTCAAGATCAAGAAGGAGGATTAC
Organism: Teleogryllus oceanicus; assembly: GCA_964035755.1. NCBI lineage: Eukaryota > Metazoa > Arthropoda > Insecta > Orthoptera > Gryllidae > Teleogryllus > Teleogryllus oceanicus. The sequence continues at coordinate 50,404,783 of CAXIVR010000005.1, read as the reverse complement.
AACTCTCTAGTGACATCATTATTCAAAGCCTTGGCAATGAAGACACATACAAATATCTAGAAATGTTGCAGCTATTGGAAATTTCTGACACAAATGCCTGAAATACGATTCAATAGAAGGTAATCTTCAGAGTAAATAAAATGTGACACGCATATGAACTCGAGAAGCAAAATTACTGCAATTAACACCTGGGCTATTCCTGTTGCAACATATACCTTCGAAGTGATAAAATGGACCGACACCTCTTTGCAAACTTTCGACAGAAAGCTGAGAACGACGCTAACTGAACATCGACTTCACCATCCCCATAATTCGATACAAAGGTTATACATATCTCGAAATAAAGCAGGCAGAGGACTGCTAAATTTAGATGTACTATGTCGTCAGCAGGAGGAGCAACTCCGTAATTTTTTCCTTTCACGTGACACTCCACTTCACAAGGCAATTTGATTTCAGGATAAAAACATCAGCCCATTAAGTTTAGCCCAACAAAGTACAAGCTTTTCCTATCTAACAGCTCAGGACCGAATTGATGCCAGGAAGAGTTGCTGGACATATTTTTATTATTATTACGACGGTTGCTGGACATATTTTTATTACTTGCGAGATCCACACTTGGCTTTCCCGTATTGTTGGAGTCGGCAGTTTTCCCAGCCGCTCTGAAATGGTGTGTGTGGGGGAGGGAGGCGGATAGAACCATGCTTGTATCAAACCGTACTATGCATAAGGTGGGAAAATACATCTGGGATAATTTTGAATTTCTTCATTTACTAGAAAAAATATCCTTAAACGTAAACAACCTATTTTTACACTAACGAGTACTGACCGCAGGGAGCGTGCGCTAGACGCACAATCTTCCCGCCCGACATGGATGCAAGGAACTTCCACTTTTGACTAATAAGCTTCCGCAGGCGACAATACACGGCACCACGGGCCACATGCAGGCAGCCAGTTGGACAACCTTCGATTAAGGCAAGAAAATACGACTAACTTGCATTCTTTTAGGGTTACAAAAACATGGTAATTACGGGCTTAGGAGTAGGACCAGCTTTGCATATGGTAGTATGTGCTACAGCGCAGTGTACTGTGTTGCATGTGCGCCTGTTGTAACTCTCACATCTAAATATCGTCGTTGATAATAGAAAACCTCCTATGTGAAAAAAAAAAAAAATTACAGGAAGGAAGGAGAAACACTTGATGTTAATGATGTACAGTTGGCTATGTTTAGGCATTCTACACTTTCTATAAACAGTATTAACTATTTATTTATTTATTGTAATATTTTTCTAAAAACTTTTTTCTTTCAGAACTGGGGGAGGAGATAATTTTATATCCAGCAGTAGAGCACTTTTTTTTATTGTTTCTTATAAATACTATAGTACAAACTTTCAATTTTCCTCAGCATGTAACTAGCTGGATCTGTGCGAACATTCCTCACTTTTTATATCAGCGTTTTAAAAGTGGGAATAAATTATTTTATTCCAACTTCGAACAACGTGATTCTAATAGTGCGTAACAACATAATATATCCAGTAGTGCGCGTGCTAAAAAAAATATATTATTGCCCCTTCCCGAACAGGTTTCTCGACTCTTGACAGCTGAGAAAATTCTGTGATTGACACTTGTTTTGCATTCAGTCATGAATGTGCGCATGTTTTTTTGGGCTTTCGTCAACAGTACCAAGAAAAATCATTTTCCATGTTCCTGTGGTATTGGACCGATTCCATAACACAGAGCGCGTTAACAGAAAACAGCCTGAGTATGTGCCTCATTTTCCGATATAGATATTCGTATTTATGTGTGCATTCGTTTACGTACATATCATATGAACAAACTTTGCCAAAATTCTGGGTGAATTATCACCCTGGATTATTCATAATTTACTTTAATATCGTTAAAAAGGCGATAGCAATTTTATCCTCTAGAAAATGTGCATAGATTGCAGGTGAGATCCAAACGTCACAAACAGATTTTAATTGTTCTTGACATTAATAAAATAAAATAATTACGAGTACTAAGCGCCGAGATTAAAATTTCATTTAGTCATTTTAATTTTGTCATGGCCCGTCTTTCTGTATTTCGTAAATTTAAGTTTACTCGCGTATGTACTCCGTCAAGTTTCTTAACGAATCCTTCGCATGTTTCCAGACATGTTGTCCTGTAAGTTCATTTAATCATGTTTCTTCCACATTCCCTTGATGAATGCATGATTTCTTAGATGAACACTACATGCTTTTCTACATTATTAATCGCCAAAATATTTCGATGATTAAATCAAAAGTGAAAATACTAACATATTCATCTGCATAAAAATCGCCTTGCCATAAATTTTCGCTGCGACCTTTGTCTTGACATTTTATAGAAGTGAAAATTTCGGATCCATATAGCGTGTCCATTCCAGAATATTATGGTGAAAGTTCTAAAAATATTTATATATTTTAATTAATTTTCAATTGAGTATGTTTCTTGACCATTTACTTTGTACCACTTCCTTAAAACGACAGAAGCGTAAAAATAAGCGTGTTTATTTACAGTTAACTCCCTTTGTACATGTTTACATGCGGATTTTGTTTTGTAGGTAAAGGCGTACATGACTGAGATAACAAATGAGCGATGTGTGTGTGTGTGTGTGTGTGTGTGTGTAATGTGTTGTGTCACTTGTGATGTGGATTGCTTGCGCGCATGACTTTCCATCTACGCAATATTCTGCTCATTCCTAATTATTTTTAAATCTATTTTATACACAACTAGGGGATAACTACCTCCTTATTTTCTTATTTCAATGGTTTCTCACAATTAAATCGAACTGTTATCATTTTCTATCGTATTATTGACAAGATGTCCGGGGAAGAAACGTCGAAAATTCGAAAATAAGCTCTAAAGACAATTTTAAGCACATTCATTTGTGTAAAGAGTATACTGAAGTGCTGCTGCAAAAAGCACTCAACAGTTGGTTTGAAAAAATACTCTCTAGGCAAAACTTTGCATTGCAAAAGCATAGAAACATTCCACAAACATGTAAATTATTTATTATTTCCAAAAGAAATTAATACATTTCTGCATAAAGAAAAAGTAACCGAGAAATAAAAAGAGTCGAATTATGTAAGTTGGGTGCTTTTAGTTTTCGTATGTCGAAATGTTGCATTATTCTATTTTTAAACTTTAAAAATATTATACTTATAAAAGCATCATCCTTGACCCGATGTTAATGTTTATACATGCAGTCTATATTAAAATCTTTTTGGGGGTTGGGGGGGGGCGCTACTCTACACCAAAAGGGAAGCACTTCCTCTGGACCCGAATGCTCGTTGTTCTCTTCATTGGTCGTTAAGACAGTATCATATATTGAGTAAAAATCAAAGAAGAAATCTACCAATCAAAATGCCAACAGAAAGAAAATTTCGCGCTCAACATGTATTTTAACTTAATAAGGTGTTTGATAATCACATTAATATTTTACGAGAATCTTCTTATGATCATAAGGTTCACGAATGAAATGATTCAAAGAATATTTAATATTTGTTTAAAAATTTATTTTAAGTCGCATCGACATCAATGGTCATTAACGACTACGTAGACATTACATAACATTTTCATCTGTTAGAAAGAGTGATTAAACAAATTATTAGAGAAAAATTCTAGCTAACAGGATACAAACAAATATAATTTTCATTCCAAAACTACAATTGAACGGTGTTGAAAAAGATTTTGTTGGGGTATATTATTTTTAATTTTCTTCATTAGTTAATTCTGTTAGCATATTTTAATATATTTCTCTGTCAATTTTAATTGCAATGCAATTGCAAAGGCAAAGTCATTTTTAATTATTGTCATAAACTTGATTTGCTCCGCTCCTTTTCTTCGGATACATTCATTAACCCTGGAATCACAAGGCTGGGGTCACCTGTGATCCCAGTGTGAAATTATCACATTTAAAAATTTACAGCCTCGAATAGCGCTGCCATGCAGTCATTGTATCTTACATTCCAGTCATTCTGCTTCCATCACGGCTCCACCTTGCAATTAACGTCACAGATTTTTCTATCTTATGAGTATGCTTTTGCTGATGGTTTTGGTTTATTTTCTTTTAGAATGTCAATGAATCTAACATAAGTTACCCATTTGTAAGAATAACATGGAAGACTGTATTTTATTTATTCATTGGTCTTTGCAGTTTAAGCCCAAGTTTCTTGGCAGTCAGAAAGTCAGATTAGCTGCATTCATAATTTTCTGATATTTTTTTACATTTGTAATTTTGTATCAAACTTTTTAACAGTTTTCTTGCTGAAGTTATTATGTATCCTAACAGCACCAAATATTATATTTCATAGGTTTATCTGTGCGGAATAGTAGCTTTGTTTGAGGTTGATCGATATAGTTTAGTTTGTTCTACAGTTTATGGAATGATAAATGATAAATTAATATACTTTCTTGTCGCTAAAAGAGAGATTTCATCGTTCATTGTTGAATATTAAATCTGAAAAAAGGAAGATTATTGAAGAGAGGGCGGTGTCACCTATGATCCCGCCTTGTAGTTAGTATTCTTTGAAATTAACTTTGTGAATCCAGGGTTAAATATTTTAAAATATACACGCTTTATTTTTATATAACATATTAGACATGGCAAACTCCAACACATGCAAGAAATTCTTCTAGTGCAGGGGTAGGCAACCTGCGGTTCGCGAGATATTTTCGGGAAAATCCATCATCCAATGCGAGTTGCATGTGCGTACTGTGAAACATATTGGGCCTTATTATTTAATCAGTTCGAATTGAATCGAAAAAATCCTCAAATGTTACTTTTAAGTTGAAATTTCTTAATAAAATTCCTTAATTTGTAACAAATTAATTTCAGGTACCTTTAACTTCTATTAATGGTCTCGTTGAAAGTGGTTCAAATTATCCGATAAAAGAATCTAATACAATTATTTTTAAATTCTGTGCGGAAATATTAACTGAAATCAAAGGGAACTAAAACGAATTCGACGAGAAACAATTCAGGTTGTAATTGTTAATAGTGCATTTTTTGTCACAGCCGTTGTAAGCAAGAAATTTTCATAACTCGTTTTAAAGATTTTAGATCTCACAAACGTATTCCATCTTTCTTAACAAAGCCTCAAGTGGCAAAGGAGTGCGAGTTGAATTTTACACAGTTTTCAACTATTGATAGAGCTCAATTTGAGTTACAGTTGTTAGATTTGAAAAACAAAGATCTATGGACAGAAAAGTTCATAAATTTGCAGTCAGAACTAGAAAATTTAGCTAAAGATAAAGGAAAATTGGCTGTCGGAAATCAGTAGACAGATCTTTGAAAATATAGGAAGGAGGAAGACATTATATATGAAACATGAAACTGTCTTCCTGATTTTTATGATCAAGTGAAAGCATGAGTTTGGTATCTTGAATATTTTCGGACCAACTTACTACGGCGCACAATTATTTTGTAATATGATGGCTATTAAAAACAAATTAAAAAGTTCACTTCATGACGAAAGCCTCTAAGGTTGCATGAAATTAAAAAAATTCTGAATATTTACGAAGTTTGGGACAACTTTGGGCGTGTACTCAATCCCCAAAATATCACTAATATTACATACTTGCGTTTATATTATTTTTTACATTTAATTTCCATTTTAAGCAAAACTATACAACCAACTGAAGTTAAGTTCATACTATTAGTTTTTTAAGTTATAAAAAAGTTCTTCCGTTTTCTTTATAACGTTGACTTATAAGTTCTGTAACTTCGCAAAATATAATGTTTTAATTTCTTTATAAATACACGTTTCACAGCTCTTTAAAAAAATAATTTATCACATTGGGAAACAATTTGCTCCTAATTTCAGAATGGTTGCAGACTTCTGTCCTAGTGAGACACTTGTGTGTGAGTGTATGTGTACGTGTGTATGAATGTGTGTGTGAGTAAGGGTGTGTCAGAACAGCTGAATAGGCGAGATCATTTCTAAAAGATTTTCCTCGTGCAATTACTTTACTGAAAATTCACAAATGCTCAAATATTGTACCAAAAATTGTTTTCAGAATTATCTGAGAAAATACAAATAGTGTGACTTATGTAATTTGTGTTCGAAAGGGAAAGAAATGTCAATGAAGAATTATAAACATTTCATTGAGCAAGTATCAATATAGATATTGAAATTAATCTCAGTTACTTCCCAGAATCCTGTTGACATTGTTTGCAGAGAAACAATAATTCCACTTCAAATTAAATGCAATTTTATCTGACAATTTTGATACTCGCACAGGATCCGGAAGAACCAGAATTATGGCACGGCATCAAAAACGCAACAACTGCAGGATCTATTTGTCTTCAGAAAAACTTATTAACTCAAGAACTTACTGGAAATGAGAACTGCTTGTTCATCAATGTATACACAGCACATGTAAGTATAGGGCCTATATTCGATTTCAGTGTGGAAGTTACCGCCTATAAGGAGGATAGTTACCCTTAAACGTCTAATTTTTCCTTCTAAAATGATTTCAGATAAGCTAAAAAAATCATCACTTTTTTGTGTAATGCGAATGTGTAAAAATGCAGTCAAAGAGACCGCGTTAGAGAATTTTCCTGACATACTACCACGATCATTGTACATTTATTTATTATTTCAATGATCTTGCAAGATTCTGCTATTTCCAACCTCAGTAAATGCAAGACCACATAATAATTGAATCGGGTTGAGGATAAAGGGAAAGTTATTTTTTGCAACATTTTAGGAGGAAGGGAAACATTAAATAATACTCGCACATTTTATTTAGCCTGCGCAAATTTTTGTTTGGATTCACTGTGATAGCACTAAATTGTGTTTTACTTCCTACTCAATAACTTTTATGTAATCAGAATTTGATTTTAATTGTTGTTGACATGCTTCAGTCCCCCTCTCTGTCAGAATCAAGTTTAAAGAAAACTGGGTACCGAAATCATAAATGCAATAAATTTAAATGGTAATATTTAAGAATATATTAGTTTAAAATAATAACTTATTCAATGAAATAAATATATGTGTAGCAGCAATTGGTTTAATTTATTACAAATTACGTATTGTAAAGAGTTTGGAAAAAGGACAAGCATGTGTCCCAATTCTCTTTAGCAGCTTGCATTAAATTAAAAGCTTTTTTAAATTAATTTTTTGATAAGAAAGTCAGCCTCTGCTACATATTTAGCGCTGTCACACAAAAATATACTCGTAATTTTTGCTCCAAGCTCATCATATTTGAAAATTCACTTTAGGAACAGATGTAAGATTAAAAGTTTCTGAAAAATATTTCCGAAAAAGTCATATTTAATACCACATATTAATATTATGATATTTTTTATGAAAACATATATAAATTTAATATTTAAACGCCCGCCAAGACATGCTATTAAATAGAATAAAACCAAATCGATAAGTTTTTTCAGTTGCCATAATGAGAATTTTTAGAGGAATTACTTATATGCTCATTTATTAATATTGTAATATGTGCTCAGAAATTTTAACTGTGTTGGATTACTGCCTCTTTACCTCGTGGGGTTTCGCGAGTCCGGAGAAGCTTTGTTAACCTATAAACTCTTTTCTTAGAGGTACCATACTATCTTGCATGCATGCAGAGCCCACTTCTAGATATTCAGGCAATCACTGGCAAGCATATCATTTGCGTTCCTTTCAGGATACTTAAAATTAAAGTTGTTATTTGTTTTAGCATACATATTCTAAATAGCCCTCATGTGAGTGGTGCCAGGACACGTGCCGTGTCTGCCATACTATAGACACGCCACAGCGGGCACGCATAACGCGAAACGCATTGCAAACACTCAAACCCAAAATTATAGTACTGCGGAAATGACTTGATCCCTTCCTCTGCAGTACAGCTAGCTCCATCTTGCAGTTTATAGCCTAAACGCTGTTATGACACGATTCCTTTCTTCACAGTACAATATGCTTTGCCTTAAAGAACAACATCACGATTTTTTTTTTAAAAAAAATAGCGTTTTTGACTCGTTCCCATTATTCTCATGCTGATTCTATTGTATATCTAATACGGCTTTAAAATTGCTACGTCAATAAATAATCGGTAATTAACAATCAAGGACTCAGGTTAATAACTTTGAGTGGTTTTTAATAGAATGTCTAATAATAACCTCAGTGGTTAAATATTTTCAAACTCCAATTTTTTACTTCATTAATATTTGTAATGTGCTGATACTCCATTTATAAAACAGAAAAATACATGCTATTTTAATATTGCTCTTATTTTCATGCACTGTGTCTGACGGACTACTTACATGCTTTCAGCCTTCAACATCATGGATTGGAAGCAAATATCCTGTGGTGGTGTGGATACATCCAGGAGCCTTCAACATGGGTTGGGGTAATTTGGATATCCTTCGTCCGGATGATATGATCAGACATGGACTCGTTGTGGTATCATTCAATTACCGCCTTGGTGTTTTGGGTGAGTCCAAATATAGTAAACTTTCCAGAAAGCTTAAACTCTGAGTAATGCCAAATTCAAAATCTCCGATATCCATATTTGATGCGAATTTTTGAGTTATGTATATTTAGTGGATCTAAGAAACAAGTAAGCAGTGACTACAATATTCCCGGAAAAAGTTTCTTGATTTTCCAGGTTGTTAGTGTATTTTATTGATTTTCCCGAGATAAGATAGGCAAAGTATTTCACTCTATTTAATACATTATTAAGACTTTGAGACCTGTAACTAATTTAATTTGTAAACTTTATTTCGCAGTGAAGAAATATTAAATTTGCAATACGTTCTTAATAGAATATAACGCATCGAAAGCGTTCTAGAGCCCCTAGCTGAAGGGATAGAAGGTAATGACTGACGATGACAGGCTACTTTAAAGAAGGATTACTCAACAGGTTTCTGGTAAAGGGCTATAAAACGTTACGAAAAAAAAAAAAAAAGAGAGAGAGAGAGAGAGAGAGGGGGGGGGAGGATAAGAGACCCGGAGAAAGGAAGAGTGAGATAAAGAGCAGAGAAAAAGAGAGAGACGATGAGGGACTCTGTGAGAGACACGGAGAAAGGGAGAAAGATTAATGGCAGAATGTCTCCCGAATTCCGCTAGTACTGTATATATTTAAATTGTCTGCGTGCGTTATAGACTATATTACAAAATGCTCGTTCCTTGTAGTTAGACATTATCACACATTGGATGCACGACCAAGGCTTCTCTTCTTGAAGAGCAAGTTCCTAACCCAAGGTTCGCTGACGTTTGAGCCGCCGCCGTCACCTTTCATTTCTGCGGCCAGGGCCAGAGATGCGATTAGGGCCCTTTACACGCAGCCAATCAGCAGAGCTTCCGAGAGACGCGTCTGAATGCAAAACATCGGTCTAAATGGAGGTATTCAGGCGAGAGGCGAAGTCGCGTTGCCATGGCGCTTGGTGGCAAATTCCTGCCACCAAGAGCGCAGACACGCGTTCGCGCCACCACCAGCAGATCACAGTTGTATACGGCAGCCGTCACACTACACCACTCAGACGCGCCACTGAGCCGGATTTACCTGCTGACTGCTTTGCGGTCGCCGGAACCCACAGACGTGCGACTCACGAATCCTTCCTCCCGCGGTCAGTGGCGCTCGGCGGTTACTGTGAAGGGGCTCGGTGCTTCTTGGTGGCGTCATAGTGGCCCCGTGTGAAGCCAGCTTTCACACATCTCTCTGCAACGCTTACGAGGGGCGCGTCTGCTGGCGAAACAATATAAATGGCGGCAAACTCATGCAAACAGTTGTATACGGCAGCCATCACACTACACCACTCGGGCGCGCCACTGGACCATTTTTAACCGTCTGATTGCCTTGCGGTCTCCGTAGCCTACAGCACTGTGACTTACGAATCCTTCCTCTCTCGCGGTCAGTAGCGCCCGACCGTGGCTGTGTGAGGATTGGCGCTTCTCAGTAGCGCCAGAGTGGCCCCGTGCAAAGTCTATATTGTGCGCGTCCTGAGCGGGGCCAGCAGGAGAACTGTTCTGCTCGGTCTTTGGAACGGAGTATGGTGATTAGCATCGTTCTCTCAAAGAGACATTTTCAAGAGAACCGCCATCCTCCTTCCAACCCGACGAGCTTGAGAGCTATAAGCGACCGACCACATTTTATTTTTGGCGTGTCGTGCCGGAATTTACGAAGCAAACAGTTGCTTTCTGTGTTAATGTCTTGTTAAATTGTAATATTCTTTCGGCGAGTCACAGTCGCCAAATCATTGTAAAATCTGTTCTAAATAGTCCTTAATTTAAAAAATTATTCACAGTTTAAAAATGATCACGATTTCACTCCAACTTCTGTGAAAATGAATTCATATTTTCAAAAAAAACTGTACATGACATAATTCAAAGCTTTAATAATGAAAAACGGATTTCGTTAATAAATAACAATCAATATTTACTAATATAGTTTTTGAAAGTGATGAAAGATCTTTAAACATCCAATTTTCAAGATTCCAAAGGATTTAATGAATGTCGAATCAACGACATTGTTATAAGCGTACTTTGCTCTATTCAAACAAGATTTATTGAAAACATTTGGAGCCATTATTTAGAAAATCTCGTCTTTCGAAAATATTGCGGTTTTAATTCCTTCCAAAATTAAAATACTATTTCAAATTCAAGAGGTTATGATATCAGTGAGATAGATCAAGGAATATCTGTTTTGTTGAAAGTGCTACGTATGGTTTGCACAAGTGTTTCTCACAGACGCACAGGCGTTTTTTAGACAACGCTTTCGTTATCAGCGACCCACAAAACGGGTATTGTGACTTTTGTGGGTCTTGGTCGATTATGCATATGAATTTACTACATATAGAAGAAATAAAAATATAAAATATACACTTTTCTCTGCAGCATTGCAATAAGGTCTTTCTTCTACGCATACGAGAAAGTAAACTAGTGGAACTTTTTCACTTTGTAGTGAACTGTTTGTAAGAACATATTTTTTCTACTACTCCAGAATGTAAACATTTCTGCACGTTGTCGTATGCAGTAGTAATGCCAATTCTACGAACCGTGAAAGAATAATATTCTAACACAGCTGTCGACCAATCACATTCGTCTTAGTTAATTATACACGACAAAGGTTTCTCGCACTCGCCTACAGTGTAGAGAAGGGCTTAACAGCTGAAAAATAACACTTTCACGATTAGCAACCTAACATGGCCGGCTGCTAACAATTAAATCAATTGTGGCAACTGCAAAGACCTAAACCACGCAAAACGAATGACGTTGGTAGCACCGGAAAGCTTGTGCAGCTACCTTACGGCGCTTGCTTGTACAACTTCCCCAAACATATTCATATGGGGGAAGAGAGGAGATCCTTAAATTTTCACGTCACCATGTTACTGATCACCTTGTAACCTAACTTTGTAAACTAAGTTTAAAAACACAGAATTCATTCATTCCCCAAGCATTTTTGGACAGAGAAGCAGCTGATATGAACGAGACTGGATGAACGGCCGTGGAAGTCTAGTAATTGATATGATGAGTAGCAAGTGTGTATAGAATATTACTAAAATAACAATGATTCGTGATTCGGGTACAGATTGTAAGTATTCTTTTGAATATGCGTAGCGAAGTGATGATTGCCAAAAATAACGAGAAAGAGAAACTGCGATTTTGCTTACCTACAGCTAAAGTGGTAATGACTATACAATTTTATAATGTGAGTTACTTAATCGTAACTCATTTTATTTTATCGGATTTAAGGAAATATTAGTGGATTTCATCTAAGCAGTAATGAGACAGAAAGAATTTCACAAACATATTGAACGGATTTAATTTATAGTACAGACTTATTGTAGTGTATTCAATAAAACATAAAAATGTTGCCGCACTTGGTTCGTAATAATGACAAATTATTTATTAATGAATCTATAATTCGACCACTTGCTGCACACGAATGAACATCAACTCATGAATAATATTTTTAAAATTTTGGTTCACTGTATTATATTTACTACATGAACTGCAAAAGAGTTTCCAACCAGGATTTTTTTCTGCCCTCCGATTGACCCTTCCGAGTCAACATACCAGGCACGATACCGCTACATCACCAGTCACACGCTAAACACAACTTCCCCACGTTTTAGTATGAAGTGATTTCTCAAGCTATTTATAGCTTTACAATTTTCGAAAATTCGGAGTTCAACGGAAGTGAAATCCACGCAATTCTTAAAGGGTTCTTTGCTCTAACCGTGGAAAAAGAAAAAAATTCCAGACGTTTTTGAGATTTTATCAACATCAACTCATCAAGAAATAAATGAATATGAGTAATAATAATAGTAATAATAACCGGGTATTAATTGTTGTGGGTCATATTTGCTTATTACTAATGAGCATGTATTTTCTTAAGCCCAATGTTAATACTTATAAAGTGGTAAGTCATCTCTCTGTAAATTCTCTGTCTTTTGATTTTCATTTACTCAGATCATTTGGGCGTGAGAACCCAAAACGCTGTATTCTGCAGAAGTATATAAATCATTATTTTATTATATTAAAATATTATTCTGCAGGTTTTTTTAATACAGAAGATTCTCAGGCCCCCGGAAATGCAGGACTTAAGGATGCCGTTATGGCACTCAAATGGGTGAAGAACAATATTGCTGCATTTGGTGGAGACCCAGAAAAAATAACAGTTGTTGGACAGGGTGCAGGAGGCGCTATTGTACACTATCTGCTGCTGGCACCACAGATGACCGACGGTAAGTACTATAAATATACTCGTACTGTACTGTATATGTAAATGTACTTGCATGCACTTTAAATAGATTGTCATTGACTATTTAGACTGAATAATAATGAACGCAGAGATAATATTATATGGTTTTCCTTCAACGGCTCAATGAAACAAGTTTTGTGTGCTGCTCGAGGGAGCGCGCGGCTTTCCACATGAGCAAGTAGCTGGAGTGGCCTCGAATTGACGTGTGCGAGGCGAGGTTGCAGGCCTGATCCCTTGGGCGGGTGACCATGAATGGATCAGCGCTGGTTGTCACGCCAAAAATGAATGATTCAATAAAATAGAAAAAACCAAAACAAGAAAAGAATTCATTTCTGCACCATAGTAAATCTGTTTATGCATCAAATAATTAAAAAATAAACATTAAATAGTAAGAAAAAGTAAAGAATGTAATCATGATTGAAACCTCAGTTGTCAGATAGAATAAATTGGCGAATGTATTTTCGTGCGTAGTCCCTAATCTCATCGCTTGTTATTCCCCGCTTCAGCTTGCGCGTGTAGACCCCTTTCTGGATTTGGAGGGGAAAAGGGAACTGTGTCAGAAGAAATTCCGTATGCTCGCAGAAGCGCCGGGCATCACACTCAGGCGAGAGCGGATTGACGAAGCTACCCTAATCGGTGTACGCGATTTTTTTATGGCGCGTGTGTCCATGGGCGCGGTTCAGGTCTGATCCACCGAGCCGTGACAATGAGCAGGTCGCCGCTGGTAAAACGCTACAAATATCTGAATGATTCAATAAAATAGCACATGAAAACAAAACAAAAAACGCCATTCCTGCCGCTTGGCAAATATATCTATAGAAGGTAGAATTAAAAAAAAATAAACATGAAATAGAAATAAAAAGTAAACAATATCATAATTCAGATCTCGGTTGCTTGATGGACCAAATCTGGAAACTTATTTTTGTACGTAGCCACTGTTTCTCACATCGCACCCATTCTGCCCGTGCTTGTAGGAGCGCCGGGTGTCTCCGGCAGACGTGGATTGACGCCCTAATGGGTGTTCGCGAGTTGTTGTTTTTTTATGTCTATGGCATGCGTGATCGGGGTTCGGTTGCAGGCCTGATCTACCGCGCCGTGTCCATGAGCGGGTCGGCACTGTCAAAACACAACAAATACATGAATGATACACGAAAATGGCACAAAACAATCGCCATTCCTGCCGCTTGGCAAATAAGGTACAATTTAACAAATTAAACATGAAATAGTAATAAAAAGTACACAATATCATTCAGATCTCGGTTGCTTATGGATCAAATATGGCAAACTCATTTTTGTACGTAGCCACTATTTCTCACATCGCACACTTTAGCTTACTCGTGTACCCTTGAAACCCATTTTGGATTTGGAGGAGAAAAGTGAGCGGAGTTAAGTGAAGTTGCCCGTGGTTATAGAAGGGCCGGGTTTCTCAGACGGGCTTGGATTTACGCCCTAATGGGTGTTTTTTTTAATGTCTATGGCATGCGTGCTTGGGGGCGCGGTTGCAGGCCTGATCCACGGGGCCGTGTCCATGAGCGGGTCGGCGCTGGCGCCCTGGGCGTTTGTGGAGCGGCCGCGTGAGCACGCCGCTGCGCTGCGGTCGCAGTTGGCCGCGCTCTGCCCAGACACCGACGCCGCAGACATCGTGCCCTGCCTGCAGAGCGTCGACGCCGCGGAGCTCGTGCGCAGCCAGGAGACAGCCTCGCCTCCGGAGGTATGCATGTTCGATTGGTTGGTTGGATGCTTAGGGATTTAGGGGGCGTCAACAGCTCTGGTCATTAGTCCCGTAAGTGTAGAGCATGTTTTTCCTTGGGAAATGGCAGTGATCTTCCCCCGCTGGATGGCGAGATCCGGCGGCGACCTACCGTCGGCCAGCGGGGTTTCCCCTCTAACCAGGACTCTCCCATCAGCAGAGCACCGCCCCAACCGGGACAAGCTCTACGCTCCCGACCGGTCTCCCGGAATGTGGTAGTGTAGTGCATGTTAGAGTAAGGAAAGATCGCGCGCGGCCCGTGGCCCGTTTCGTAGGGTACTGTTCCGGCATTCGCCTAGTGTTGATCGGAAAAACCACGAAAAACGATCAGAGCAGCCGGCCGCGAGAATTCTCCTCCAGATAGCGACTGAATTCGAGCTAGCGAAAAGGTTGTGTCGAAAATCCTGCCACCCTGCCTCGACCCTAGGATCTCCCGGTCAGAGTGCATGTTCGAATATATGTATATATGTATGTGTGGAAACTAGGTGCTAAAACAGCACGTGCTTTCTCGTCCGTATTTTCACGCAAAATTACGCGAAAAGTAAGTACATTTTCGAAGAATTTATCTTTAATATTTAAGTAGTAGGAAGACTCCTACAAAACTTTAAACTTTTGCAATTTTCGAAAAAACTTTTAAAATTTAAAAAAATTTTTTTTTTTTTTTAAAAATCCCAACTTCGTGTAAAATACTCCCCAAAATTAAAATATCAGTTTCAAATTCAAGGAGGCGCCACACCAGCCAGATCTTTCGGAGAAAATTAGCTGAACGGTTTAGCCGCTACCGTTATTCACAGACACAGGCGAACGGACGGACGCACAGACGTTTTGCCATCCATCAATCGATTTTCCGGTATCAAGGATCGACAAAACATGGATTCTGGCTACACCAAGTGTTAGAGGGCTTCACCCTTCCCTTCGTCAAAATATGGTAAATCGAAGTAATTTACAATGTAGGTACACATCAGCAATAAACACTTTTGTGTCAAAGCGATAGGAAATAACTACAATATTATCAAGTTCATAGATCATAGCGCAATATATTTTGCATCCATAGAAAGGTGACGCGTAGAGGCAATTTTTTAAAACTATTTCACTTTTTAAATTATTACCTCTTTTACAATTGACTCACCGGCTCTTGGCCTGTTGTTCGTCCGCACATTTTAGGTCAGGAGTATTTTACGTGTCGAGATTTTGAGCACGCAAATTTCACTACGCTCCTTTCACCATCTAACGGAGTAAAGAGTTGGGCGACTAAACAGGCGATTTAAATTTACTTAGAGACTTATTACATGCAGTAAACATACAACACGGGACATCCAGCTTAACTTCTCCAAAGGAAGGCGTATGAACTATATTTTCACCCTTAAAAATCCACGTCTTCGATCGGGTTAGAACCTGCAAACTTGGGTACAACTACCTGATATGCTAACGGTTATAGCCGCTAATTTCAAGTGAGAAAGTAAACCTGGCGTTGTGCGCAGTTGGCGCTGCGCTTCTGGAGGAGCCGGTTCCTGCCGTCGGTGGAGGTGCCGGGCGCGGGGCCCCATCCGTTCCTCAGGGCGGACCCCACGCAGCTGATGCGGGAAGGACGCTTCCTCAAGGTGCCCTATGTCACCGGCTTCACCAGCGCCGAGGGCATCATGGTGCTGGCGTGTAAGTGCGCACTTGATATTGCCCACTCCCTACCCTTGCTATCGCTGGTGTTAAGAGAGCAGAAGTTCCCAAATCAATTATACACAATATACAAACAATGGGAAAAGCTCCAGGACAAGAGAAATTTATTTTCAGTCAGTAAAAACGTAGCATGACGATATTGACCACTTCGTACCGTTGCTATCGCTATTGTTAATTGAGTAGAAGTTCCCAAATCAATTACATTCAATATACAAACATGGGAAAACTCCAGAACAAGAGAAATTCTTTTCGTCAAAAATACGACGTTTCGTGTATTAATGTAACTACACATTTAGATGTAGTTTCTGTAAACCTGCAACAAAGCTGACAGAGTAAGGTTCCAACGCCGCAGTCGGAAGCTACTTAGCAGTCCGGGAGACGCCGGGTCCTGCAATTTTCTCTGAGGTCGCAAAATGGCGGCCGAAAGGTTGGCACCTGTGCCTTGAACGCGGCGTCTCCCGGACTGTCAAGTAGCTAATTACAATAAAAGCTGTTTTCAGAAATAAATTATTCAAAATCGATACTAGGAAAAAAGAATAGAAAGTTCGGGATAAAACATTTGAATTCACAATGATACAAATGAGTAGGAAAACACTTTTCTTTCCAAAGAGATTTCTTATTTATATATTAAAAGTTGGGGCACGAGACAAAAGGAGATCTTGGAAAGTCGGACACCCATCACCCAGTTTTTCACAGTCGCGTAAGACTTAGCACTGTCCACAAGTGTCTTCTGCATGTTCTCCACAATGTCCTTCAGCGACATTTACTTCAAATTAAGATATTCAATGACACCAAGGTTCTTGATTCTCTCCTTACTCGCCTTTTTACTTACACAATGTCATTCAACAAACTCCAGCAGCAAAACTAGCGAAGCTGTGTTTGCAAATTTGACTTGCACATCCACGAACGATCCTCATAAAAGCGGTTAATGACGACACGCGACGGTTACGGAGACGGTAACGGAGACGTTGCGGTAACTATCCCAGGCTAGAATCTTTTCGAACACCCTTCGTACATTATAAAATATACCACAATTAACTTTATTAAAAACCAAAATGTGTTTTATCATGTTTGTTACTATTTCAAACTTATAATAATTGGATAATTGTAATAATAATAATAATATAAAAAAAAGAATCTATTATCGAAATTTAATAGTAGAACTATTAATAATGAAAGGTATTTCAATTAAATAAATCGCACTCTTTATCTTGACAATACTTTAAATTTTTTTAAAAAATATTTAAATCATGGTGTCCCAACTTTATCGTTAAAATAAGATATGCACAAATGCAATTTGCGATCTTTAAGGGAATGTAATCAATTACATAATTTTAAATTGAAAATTTCACGAGATGTCACCGCTACAATGATGAATTACACTTACATGCGCTACACTGCCACATATGTCAGGACCTTCGAGCTTGTTCTGACAAGTGGAGGAGAGGACTTGGAGAGGGAATTCCCCCGCGAGTAGAAGTGTAGGTCGGTATCGGATCTCACTATTGTTATCTTTATAAAGTAAAATATCATGTAGAAAATATGTAGCAAATCATACTTATAATTCATTAATACAATGGTGAAACAGCATTAAGATTTTTGGGTTTCAATCAACTGTCGCGAGAAATATTGGGTGTGCATTAACGTTTCTCTGCTCGTTTGCGAATGAATAAAGGTATTTCACTGGAAGATATGCACGCAGATTCTTTAAAAAAAATTGAAAATATTCATTTTTACGAGTATTATAGTTTAAAATTCATTTTATTATATTCAGTACGGTTTTAGTCATTCAACTGATTTTTGTATGCGAGCCATCCAGAGGCGTAGCAACGTTCTCGAGGCTTCGATGCAGAAACTCCAAAGGTGGTCTGTTTCTGTCATTGCCATCTTTATTGGGGAAAGGCTTGTGTCTCAAATATTTTCCGGGGCCCTGTCCTGCTTACCGGTTGCGACAGCCTAGAGCAGCCCCTACAGCAAACGGTGGGTTATGTCGACCTTTAATGATTTTATACTTATGTCAAGTTGCCTACAGGTAATGGAGTGAACTGTTTTTCATCAAAATCATTACAAATACATTTAATTGAATTGTAATGGCCCCAAAATTATTTTGGGAATGTAAAATACGCGGAACAGTAAACAACATATTTATTTACCCTTAAAGTCTTTCTTTTCTTGACTTTTTTTGTTTTGATTGCGAAGTTTATCTAGCTTCATGAGCAACTCATTTAAGCAAAAATATTATTCTTGAGTTGGAACTTACTTCGATTTTGTATACACCAGATAATTATGAAGTACGAACGATTATGAATTAACGAGTACCAACCGAACAATTTAGTACGAGAAATAGTGATTTTGGACATGTTACTTTAACGAAATAGATATGCGATGATAAAGCTAGCAAGGGTAACATTTCGCCTTTAATTACGCCGGCTACTCGTGTTATTTTCACATTCGTAGACTATGTTCAATTTATTTCTGGAGGTACACGAAATATTATATTTCGTGTTCATTTCATTATTAAAATATTCAAGTATTAATTAAAAAAAAACTATAGTACATAATAATAAGAACGTAAGCTTACGCGGTCAGAGTTAGTTTTTACTCCGCTGTTTGGGAGCCGCCGTGTCCCAGGCACTGGTGCAAACGTTTCGGCCGTCATTCTGTGATTTTCTTCAGGGCAAAATGATGGCATCTGTGCCTAGAACGCGGCGTCTCGCAGACAGACAAGTAGCTTCATTCCTGCAATAGAAAAATTTAGTATAATCAATTAGGAAACCTGAGAATAGCGTAAATTTAACCTTTAAGTACCAAAAAAGGAAGAAAACATATTTTTTAATAAAGGAGGAAATTAGTAATTACGCTTTTAATATTTGTACTGCTTATCGCTGAATTTTAATGAGGCCATAGCCGTCACGAAAAACAATATGTAATAACTCAACAATGAGCTTTGAGACATACACCGAGAGTGCTAATTACAATACAATTCAATCGATTTTGCAATATTCATTATTTGTTTTCTAACATGCATTATTCATTGTTAGTAACGAAATATCCAACACTTTTTTCCCAAAAAAATCAGTAACAATGTGTATAACGAATATTTCTTAAAGATCTTGTCTCAATAATTACAGACTTTGTCTCAATACATTTGTGACAGTCCACTGTACTATTCCATCATAGTACTGATACTTTACGGCACAGTTACAATACAAAAGGTCACGTACACGAGTATTGCAGCTTCCATATGCACTTCCAACCAGGGCATTGGCAAACAACCCGTTCACGTATAACTCTCTCATTTCACTAGCTGTTACTCATTAGCACCTGTGACGATCTATTCAACTGGAGACAAGTGCAAGCAACATGTGTCACGAGTTCTGACTGGCACCTGAAGAGCCACGTAAATCTGATAGATAATCCGAAATCTTTTGAATAACGATACAGAAAAGTAAAACGAATTGCCCTTATTTTTAAATCCGTCACACTATGCGTGCAACTGAGAACATTTTAATTTATCAAAAATCATATTATTGTGCGCATGTGTACATACGAAAAGCGTTCACCTTTTTTCAATATTCCAATATTATAGGTACAATAATGTGTTGTAAGTATGATTCGCTACACATTTTCTACATGAGATATTACTTTATGAAGATAACGATAACGATGGTGAAATCCAATGCCAACCTAGACTTCTACTCGCGGGGGAATTCTCTCTCCAAGTCCTCTCCCTCCACAGGGCAGGACAGCTCGAAAGTTCTGACATGCGTGGCAGTGTAAGAGTGAGTAAGAACGGGCGAAGATAAGACAAGAACTAGGAGGGAAAGATCGCGCGGGGTTCGTTGCTTAGGAACTACTCTGTATCCACGTGATACAAAAAAAACAACCGTGATACAATGGAAAACTATCATTACAGAAACCGGACGATACTATTTACTTCCAGTCAGCGGGTGAGTTCTACCAAACTATGTAGCGAATGTTGAAAATCTGCCACCACCGGGATTCGAAGTCTAGAAGAAAGTCGTTGCAGACGGCGGAAAATCTCGCTCTGAGCTTAACTCAGCCGTTAAATTTCTTTCGAGAGGTGCATGCTAAGACGGGAAAGTACTGAAGATGTTCAAACGGTACCTTGAGGTAGTTAAGAATGCAGCTTAACGAGTTCCCCTTACCGCTAGCTTTGTCATACCGTTAGGAGAAGAACTTAAGGGATAATTGAATAAGTTCCTTCCTACTGAACGAAAACTTGCGGAAAGCGACCAAACGTCTATAGAACTTGCAATATATATATGACATACCCACATACTCACTATATTGACGTGTGCGTGGAATTTTCCACTACGTTTCGCCTGTCTTTTAAATTAACCTGAAGATCAGATTCAAAAGATGTTACTCGTGACCAATTTCCGAAATTAAAAATAATTTGGGTACCAGGAAAAGGTTACACTTGAATCCCTGATTGTTTATTACTGACTTGCGGGTATATTACTAATAAATGTAAATCTAGCTAGCTCGGTCGACGGGTTCTTATGAAATAATTGTTACTACTTACTCCGCAACCAATTACTCAATCTGCCATCCATACGGAGTGGCGAAGAATTGAAAATAATTCTAAAATGTCTACTCTAGAATTGTACGTACTGGCAAATGAGCATCAGCTTTCTTTCAAACTATGAATTATAATTTAGTATGAATGCAAAAGTTATCAATCTATCATTGATTATTACAAATTATCGTTAGGCCATGACCATTTTTCTCGTTTTTGCATAAACAGCGTTATAACAGCTCGCTGTTTTTCTCTCTATTGTTTTGACAAAATCCACGATACATCCTCTGACGTCACCATTATTATCCTATTTAAGAACCAATCACAACCTCGTGATCACTACGGTGCACCCTGCACCTGCTTCTAAACGAACTCGTTTCGCGTTGCTACGGTGTCTCCTGTGTGTTTACCACCCAGCTCTCACAGTTACTAAGGTGCCGCCTCACCTGTCTCAAAATGAACTCGCGTTGCTATGATGCCTACTGTGAGGTTACCTCCCTGCTCTCGCAGTTACAAAGGAGCTCCCGCTCCTGTCTCAGGACGAACTCGCGTTGCTACGGTGTCATCTGCACCATAAACACACACGTCTTTCACAATATCTACAATATTTCGACCTTTATTTGCCTAAATAAATGTTTTTTGTGTGTGTATGTATGTATGTGTGTATGTATGTATGTGTGTATGTATGTATGTGTGTATGTATGTATGTGTGTATGTATGTATGTGTGTATGTATGTATATATGTATATTAGTGACATACCAATATGTGGGATATTGTATTGCGTGACATTTATTGTAAACAGGGTGAATAGGATAGACATATGTAAATATGGCGGCTTAGCAACTTAGACGAGTTGTCGTCAAGGTCAACAAACTTCATTGCTTTGAACCACGGAGCGCGGCTAGTTGATAAAGTAAACTGTTTGGGGATTGGCCGAGAAAGCAAGGACAGTCTGGGGCGCGGCTAGTTGAATTTGTAAGTAATTTAGGGATTGGCTAGGCATGGAATAACAATGTATTTCGACGGAAGCGGGTCGAATTTTGTTGACAAGAAACAGTAGAAAGTATGGGCCGAGTTTTGAAGGGCTGAAAGAGGGGAAAATGGAGGCATTCCCACTTATGCCGTGATGCTGTGCGGATCGGTGTAGATAATTGATGTTGGGAGTTTGGGAATTGTGAACCTGTACTTTGGAGCGTATGGTTGTCGGACTTTGAATATTGATGTAAGGTGCGGAAATTGGAACTTGGAAATATTTCGAGTGCAACAGCTAGAATTTACACTGTAACTAAATTTAATTAGCGAAAAACTGTAATTTTCGGAAATTAAACCTATCAACTTATGAGGCGGTGAGGATCTTGAGTACGCTTGTGCCAGAACGGAAGAAAAGAAGATGGTATTTGGACCTGGAGCCATCGTCACCGGGAAAAAATGAAAATGGTTCTACGCGGCAACATCGGCCAAGAGCGCGCCAAGACGGGTACTGCAGTATAGGTTTGAAACTGATCATGACCGAAAGTACGTTTCATACTGTTACCAAGTTAATATATTCATGGACATTGAATAAACTTACAAGTTTTTGCGAATAGAAAAGATGATTTTCATTTAGCCAATTCCAGCAAATGAGTAGCTAGAAATGTATATTTGCTTTTCAGATTCCTCGACCACTCTGTACAGATGGCAGATCGAATAATCGGCTATTAGTAGGCAATAGCGATTATATCTTATAAGATCCATCGACCCAGTTAGCCGGATATTAATTTATTGGAAATAGCAGTTGAAGATTAATTTTAATAATAGAATTAACGTAATGTTTTCCTGGCGCCCATATTCTTATATAAATTTGGAACGGGTTACGTTGAATTAATATTTAATAATATTAGAGGGCAGAGGAGATATTAAATTTAAAAATTAAATTAGACAGTGTTTCAATATATATATATATATATATATATATATATATAGTTATAAATAGATGTGTGGATATTTCCAGAAGTGTTTCTACAAGTACTCCATAAATCTCTTGCTTTTAATCGGCAATATGCCCCACGTACATTGCCAGCCGAAAGGTATCGTTTCCTTCGTCCCCGAGATTCTGATGTCAGAGCTACGGAAACACGATAGAAACAATTTATGTGCAAATCATTAGTAATGGTTTAAGGCTATGCTACCAAAATAGTGGATTTTTGAACATAACGTCTCTGTTAGAAATACAAAATTAAAAACGGGTAGGGTCATGTTTTTTGCTCATTTACATAAAGGCATCTGAAATTGTTTCGAATTGCGATACCTCATGAATAATGTCATTTCGTCAAATTACAGAGACTTGTCACATTATTTTTAATATTTGTATAAGTTCAGCAATAGTACTCTTCCTTCATAGGTTTTCGAGATATCGTAACACATCTAATTAACTTTGAAACTAATGACGATTCTACAAAATTTACTGTAATATTGTAATACATATTCAATTGCTTATTTCTAAGTTAATTTTTTGTGAGGCATCTTAACATGGATCATGGTCCGTCGAATATTTACGTTGTTCCGTCGTAGGAATGACATTTTTTGGCGCATAGGTCAACTTCAAAAGCCAAGAAAAAAATCGAATGATTTAATTAGTTTATACTCGGCTGAAAAAAATTACAAGCAACAAAACACGAAAATGCCCGCAATCTACTGTCAAGTCAAAACGTTTTATGAGCCAAAATAATGCAACCATTTTAGATTACTACGAAAGTGCTGACATCCATTGAGTGCAATGTGTTTCGTTCCCTCACTTCAAAACTTGAACAACTTCTTACACGTCGATTCATGTGTGTGAGACACTTCGATTTCAAATAGAATGTATTCTATTTGTCATTCACGTTTATTTAAAAAATGTTAAAATTAACGTGAAATGTATATAGAAAGAATATTCACTAGCCATTTGTTTTATTTTATGGATGTCATTTATCGAAATGTATGGTGTACATTTATCGTTGTTTGCATTGAAGAATTTTGAATTATTCTTAAATAATCACAAATGTTTATGCATTCAGAAGTCATAGTGCACAATATACACTCCATTGCCAAAGCATATATTGTTTCTTACCAAAAGCTTATGTTCTTATGAGCTAAGAATGAATATCTTCGTTTGTTCAATGTTCTTTTCGCACTCTTGTTGCAGTTATTGCTTGGCCAAATGGTGTGTAACATGAAAAATACGACATTTGAAAGATCATGATCTATTTATTGTCATCCCACCCTAACGTATTACCCTTTCAAGACGAAATATAGGTAGAGGAAATTCGAATGATTGCCTTTGGCTCGCAATAATGAAAAGAGCGGACGCGCGAGAGTGAACAGGCCTTCTCAAAAGGAAACATCTGCTGGAATACATTGTCTTAAATTTAGGAGATACGAGAATGGTCAGAGACGGTGACCGAGATATTCAATGGATAAACTGGAAACTCAATCGATCTCAGCACTTTCGTTTCGCGACATCCATTGGACAAGGAAATACCTCAACCCAATGGACATCGAAATGCCTTTGTGGTGATTCATAGACAGATTCCGGTGTTTGAATAATACCTAATATATAAATATAAATATCTTTTCAATTTGTTGGCAGACTTTTAAAAAACGCCTAAATTTTTTCCATAGGTAGGTTCCATAGGTAGGTCCATAGGTAGGTTGTGTCGTTTTCTATCATAGGTATACCTGACATGAGAAGGGAAAAATTGCAATTCAAACTCTCTACACTTATGACTGGTTGCAGTGCCGTATCGAACCCACCAACTTTGAAAAAAAAAAATAATAATTAATTCTGATATCCAAACATTAATATTATGTACTTCTTTTTGTTACGAAATTAACAAAATTATAATATTTTTTTGGCATTCAAAAATTGTAAAATATTAAAAATTATTATTCCTCATAACAATAGATTCATATCGAGATTAATCCGACTTATCGTTTAAAAAACTAAATATACTATATTAGAATAAACAAACGTCAATTACAGAAATGTTTTTTCATACAACGTACATTATAAGTTTTTAATATGCAAACGTTTCCCCTATCACCCAGGGACACCGTTAGAATCCCAGATCACCCAGGGACGATTTCACATCTGCATCTTCGTTATATGAAATTTCTCGTATTTCCATTGTCAAAAAGTGATCTTTTATCTTTGTTCCTTTTATACGAATAACCGTAACATTTATTCTGACACAAATTATATGTAAATAATGTAACTAACGGTCTGCAGTGGCAAAAATGTTGCTGAATAAAAACATTTTCCCCCAAAAAAGTAGCAGCATATTGATAAAGAAAAATAAATTAATGACTGTAGTATTGTACGTCGTAAAAGAAATGACTGTCGTACTCCCCGGAGGTGGTTGGGGGTTGGGAGAACCGAGTGCCGAAGAGTCTGAGGTTCCTTGGTGGAGGCTAGGAACTCCCACCAGGCCCCTAGTTCTTCGGCGATACTCATGACGAAAGCGCCATGGTGGATGCACTGAGGAGGCGCTACTAAACTCCTCGTTAGTGGCGTTCGACCGTGGCGGCCACTTCCGTGAAGTCTTGATGTCCCATGACGTCAGCTTAATGCCCATGACGCCTGGAGTAAGAATTCAGTCGGTACGCGTAGTGTGAGAATTGACGGAATAAGAAATGAAATATTTGCATTTTTATGCCGACACTGTTTCATTGTTTCTGTATTTTTCCTGAGTTCGTAGGCATCTACATAAACCCTAGTCACCTCTCGCATGAGCGGAGGGACCGTAGACTTTTCAGTTTCAGTGCGTCCCTATCTATGTATATATTTAAAAAAAATAAGGTATTCTGCCATGGCTTCGTTTAGAGCTTCTACTGAACCGATTGTAGTATTTTTTCCTTTAAATGAAAGAATGTGATCTCTAGATGTGTTATCAGATACTGTTTGTGTTGATTCACCAACACTTACGGTGTAAATTAATTAATTAAATCATTCTTTAATAGTTCGCTTATCAATAGTCAATTGTTTTCTTTCAATGGGTGGCCGTTTCAAAATCTATATACATGAGTCCATAGATGTGAATCCACGCTGCTTCATGGTGGCACTGTTTGATGTTTTGTTTTGATTGTTGAGATTTGTTTACAATTCGTCAAGGTTTTGTTTCAGTGTAATAATTGCATTATGGCGTTGACAGTTTGCATGTATTTTCTTTTGTGGTGTATTTTGTAGAGAAAATTTGGATAGTGGGTTTTGCTCGGTTGTACTTAAGTAGTGAAGTTGTACACAGATTATGTCGAATTCCGAATCGTTGCCCACGAGCCCCAAAAGACGCAAACGTACATTAAGTGGACGCAGGGAAAGAGAAAGTCAGCGTAGAAGTCGTGTTAGTGAAGTCATTTCGTTCTCTGTTGGGTCGTTGTCTATGAAATGTCAGTTTTGTTCTGCTTTGTACTTCCCATGTGAGAGAAATTCTGGGCTGATCGGGAGAATAGCTACCCCCCTATGTCAAGGCTACATTAAGTCACATACGTTTCTAAGCAATTGTTTTTTCCATTTGTTTGATTTAATGAAAGTCATTTGCTTTATGCATTCTTTTCCACATATATTGATAAAGGTAAGTTTGAAATTATTCTTTAAATGCATTTCTTTTACGTCAACCACTCTTTGCACTTCAAGGATCCTGAAAATAATGAGCACACCAATACCATCGAAAGCACTTCGAGTGCAATTAAGCGCCAATTGCCTCAGCATGGCGTAAAGACGAATTTCAGACTTATCTTTTTGAATATATGTGGAGACAAAAACATGTTAAAAAAGTATTAGTGACATTATGTGGAAATTCTTAATATCCATAGTATCAATTTACGGAACTTCACAAAAGACTAGACGTAAGTACAATATTTTTTACTGTAATGATCTATCATTTCGAGACCAAAACCCCCAGATGCAACTTTACAAAAAGTGACAAAGAATAAACTTGTGTATTGATTACAACGGTGCCGACAGAAAACTTTACAAGTCCAAAATAAAATAAAGAATTATAGCGCGTGAAATTTGTGAAAACTGAACATAATCGTCCGGTAGAACAGAAATTATGAAATTAAATAAAACAAACGGCATCAAATTCGGTCAACGCATTCGGAAGATATAAATTGAAATAGAATTGGAATTTTTTTACATATAACATGAACAGAATATGGTCATTGTTGAGCTAGAAAAGAAAGATTGTAAACAGGTTTTTTTTTAAGAATTATAACAAAACGCACAAACCGATTTGGCTGAAACATTGGGAAACAATAGACTAAAACACGGGGAAGACGACAGAATTAGTGTCAACTTTGTCGCATGTTCGGAAGCAAAATAATAATATAATATTTGGAAGTTTGCAATGAACAAATGACGCCATGTTACGAAGAAAAGAAAGTCATATGGAATTAACACAGATTAAAAGCAAGCGAGTGGCAACTATTTTGTTCCAGAAGCCTTCTGTAACAATGTAAGTTGCTGAAAAAGTCCGATGTGAAGACAGATGTGTCGTGGGTACCGGGATGAACGCTTCGTGTGCGCGAAATTGGCGCGTTGTTAAGTTTCTTTTGAAAGTGTAGCAATTCAAATACAGAGTAAAGTTGTGATGTTTGTTGGAGCTTTGAAGTATTAGTAAAAGGAACAAAATTCGGGAGTAATTTTAATTTATTTTTTTCAAGTAGGATTTTTTTTGTGGTTACGGAAAATCAGATTTTTTTATTGTAAGAAAATTCAACGCTACGGACATCTTGTTATAAAATATAAAAGAATAGATGCCGGGATCAGCACAATTGGACGTTCATTTTGAATGTAAACGATCGTATTTTCAAGAAGTGACGTGTTTGATGACACGCGAAAAATAGTTGGTTTTTGTTTTGTTTGTTTTGCCGAACAGTACGCAACGAATACATACAATTTTATTAAGCGGTGACGGACTAGCAACTGAATAATATCATTTATGCGGACAATAGCGGTTCGCGAGAATTGGTTTCCGAAGGCGACCGCGAGCAGGAGTGGACGGGGACCGCGCATCGAAAGGCACTGGACGGCGGCCACCAGACATCATTGCCACGAGAGCTGAGCCGCAAAGCAGGCTCGTGTGTATGTGTGTGTGTCTGATTTCTTTGCGGACACTTCATCTGAAGACGCGTTCCGTAACTGAAGGGAATTTATTGAAGACCAAGTTTTGTTAATAAAATTAAATTAAGAAATGGTCAAAGGAAAATCAGGGAATGCGCATTCAATGTATGAGTGGGATTTCATATTGTTTTGTATTATTGTGCGTGAATGAGTTTCTTTGTTGTGTTTTGTTTCTTGGAATGTCTATGTTATAGGGTACTGTGTATCAGTGTAGAGGGAAAGACGGTAAGTTGTTGCCGTGTATGATGAAAAGAAGGAAAAGCCAGAAAGCAATAATAAACGAACAAACTAAAATATGGTTCGTTTGTATCAATTGAGAACATGCGTCGTCATTTAGCCTAGCACGCAACAATCCAGTCACCTCGCTTGGATTCCTGTATAGGACCACCAGCTTATCCACGGTATTAGAATCATTACATTTTGGCTGCCCAACGCGAGTTCCAGGGTAGCCGGGGGAAATAAAGGAACCATTACATTTGGCTGCCCAACGCGGGGCAAGGATAGCAGAGGGGATAACCGGGATGTCTATTTATTTACTGTTCCCTCTAAAAGAAATTTTCTTAAAAGTGAGCGTTTCCTTTAAAATAAATTCTCTTAAAAGTGAGGTAGGTATATAATACAGCGTGAGCGCCGGAGCGACAGCGGAGGCACGAACCAGGTCTCGAGAGCGAGGGCCGGAAGGCCCTCGCGGACGTAGCACGTAGGATCCGTCGGGTAGCGACGTGCGGTAGCACGTCGCGGACCACTTGGTGAAAAAAATGCGATGGTTAAAGAATTGTGTAGGTTAAAAAAATTAAATTTGTAGCGTGAAAAATACGAATAATCAGTTTCATCAAATGAGAGTAAGTTGCTACGGAGATTTATACGTACAGGGGGCTTCGGAGCAGGGGGGTAGCTATTCTTCCGATCTACCAAATTCTGCAAACGAGTTTACTCTGTGGGAAATGGGAAATGTGTGTAAATGGGAAAATAAGTTTACCTTCGAGCAATATGCCAGAAGAAATGAAAGTTGTTGATAGGAGATTATGACATCAAAAAAACTTTAGAAATAATATTCGTGAGTATAATAGTACTCTTTTTTGTGTCGTTTTGTGCCGATATTGCAATGCCATCTGGTCTTGGGCCATACATGTTCAAAATTTTGGAAACTCCACATCACAAAATATCTTCGTTATACCCTGAAAATCCAAACAATGCAACATATTGTGAACATTAGTCTGGGCACAGTATTTTACATTTATCTCAGATCTCACCGAAAAATTTTGACGGGTTCTTACTAGTTACAAATTAGTAATACAGACATTTCAAAACATTGGAAAGGTAATATATATATATATATATATATATTGAGACGAGCTCTGATATGCGCCCCAGCGAGGAAGCAGAACCCCAGGCAAAAACGCCCAAGATAAATCGCGGGGGTTTACCACTTCGAATGTGGCGCGTTAGTACGTCATCATCTGACGTCAGCCGCGGCTGAAGTCGGACGTAACGAGTGGTCGCCAATGATTTCCCGGGGCGATAAGCGTTGGAAAATTAAATCCTGCGATTGGCCCGTTGACAGAAAAACGAGGGAACAGTCTCCGAGGGGAAGGGTTCCCGAGAAACGAACAGTCAGGGAAAGACAGTCGGGAAGGACAGTCGGAGAAAGGCCGCCGGGGAGTTTTGGTAGCAATCGCGACACATTCTGAGAAAAGGCCGAACAGTCTGATAGAGATCGCCGAAGGGTCGAGTAGACTATCATTACGTCGCAACTACGCCGCATCGCCAAAGCGGAAGGCTGAGGCGACATTCCTGGTGCAACACAGCCAAAGAAGCAAGTTTGTTGGGAACGGAAGACGGGCGTAGAGGCACGGCCGTCCTACGGGACGACTGGAGAAGATTGTACTACTTCACGAGCGAACGGAGGAGCGGGCCAAGGAACAGCGCGGACCGGCGAGCGTGTAGCGCAGCGAGGGGCGAGGTCGAGCGTCACCGCGGCGCGAGCAGCCGTTCGCAGCGATAAGCAGCTGAGGTCAGTCACTGCGTTGGTCGAGTCCAGGTTACGTGTTCCCCAATCGCCGAAGCGTGAGTACCCGTGCGACATTCAGACCGCGAGGTCGTAATATTTCAAAGGTGTGATTAAAAGGTATAACTAGGAAGTGTTCTTGCCAACGCATAACACGGAATTCAGTTCAATCCAACATAGTGGAACGAACAGACTGAAAGAACATTTTAGTGCTAAGATCAGTAGGTTTGCATAAACAATTAAATTGCCCGAGTATTGTAATTAGCGGGCAAGATATGATTACAGTATTTAAGGTAGGAGGTTATTGTTTATTTGCACAAGATGGAGCAAGAATGTTAATCCAGAATTAGGATTATAATTATCATAAAAATAGGACTGCAATTTGTTTATTACAATCTAGTGTGTATGTGTATGTGCCTCTGGAAAAGTTTCAGAATACATGCCTAATTTTACCAGAGCCATCCAAGTGTTTCATTAGAATTCGATCCATCCTGATTCTATCCATTGCAAGCTACCCTATTTGCCTCTCACGGCAAGACGAACGAACAACCTGACAGGCCTGGCGTCGGAGCGACAGTAGGCTGCCGCACGGCGCTGGTAACGCCCGAGCGGTGCTTCACACCTCAGGGCTAACGACCCCTGGTCAAAGACAAGGTTGCATTGTGTGCGGCGCGCCGAGAATGTCCACGGCGTGTGTGTTCCGTCACAATATATATATATATATATATATATATATATATATATATATATATATATATATATATATATATAATACTGCGTACGGCAGAGGACATCTGGAATGTGCATATTGTGTTGTGTGACAGTGGCCCAGCTCATCGCGAACCCCGCGGGCTGGACAGATTTGCATCGTCGCTTTGAGGATACCTTCCGCTCAGAAATGCCCCCGGGCTTGCGCCAGGAGCTGGCTGTGCGACAGATGCGAAACTTCTACCTGAGAGACAGCGATCTTCGCGCCGACGACCCGGAAGCCATACGCGGATTCGTTCAGGTATTGCAAACCTATTGCAGACTATTGCAAACCTATCACAACTATACTCATTCATTCATTCACTCATTCCCTCACTGTCTGAAGGGGACTTCACTTCAGGAGACTCAATTAATATAGTAAGTTTTTCTCTATCATTCATACGATTGTACCCGGCATACGCACAGAAATTATTTGAATGACGCCAGATAGTAATTAATCTTTTAATCCCCTGGTTCTGAAGCACCAGCTTATTTTTTAAATGCTGGTCAAATGACAATTGTATGCAGAAGGTTCAGAATAAATTTTACTAACGTCTATTTCGGTCCACACTTACCCACATGAGACATTTTTTTCTTTGTGTTTGACGATTGATAGACACGTAATGTCGCCAAGGGGTCCCAGCGACACCAAAAGCAACAGTATTGCTCAATGACGTAATTCGGCGTCATTGCCATCGACTCAAAAGGAACAAATGAAGAAAATGAACATTTCATACATAGGGTATTGTTTTAAAAGTGTCCTGGGTTCCCTAAACTGCATCGCAAAGGGAATGTGTATTCCTACGGACAGTAATGGTATGCACTAATTTTCTATATAATTTTTATTTATTCATTTTACGTCAAAAAACCGTTTGAACTGCGTATGACGTGCTATGGGGAAAAGTGAACTGTATTCACATTTTCAAAATTCTGTGATCCCTAAACTAAGTCATACACTACTTGAATTTTAAAGGAAAAAAGCTCCTATGTAAAAAAATCTATTTTCAAGGATAAATAAGCAATAAATTTTGGGTTCTTATCCATGTTGTCCTTCGGAATAATACTTCCTGCAACATGGAAACAATAACTTGAATAATTGTATTTCCCACTGAATTCTAGAAGACGTGCACAGAAATGAAGTTACATTTATGTCCAGAAGCAAAACAAGGCCATCTCAGCTTTTGCTCAATGGATCAGGAAACTGGTCGAAAACCTGATGGAGATGGGGGTCATTGACCCGGAAGCTGTAGTACAAGAGTTGTTACAGGTTGTTTATACTCATTTATACAGTCCAAATGGTAAATAATGCATTATGTATCATTGTTAAAATTAATGTTACTTTTCTTGTGATGCTCAGTATAGTCTCTAATTGTATAGAAACAGTTATGCAGCAGAAACGATTTCACTTGGGATTTAAACTTTTCTATCGAATTTAATCGTTTAATGTCATCTGGCAAAGTGTTGTACAATAATGTACATGTATTGTATGTGGATGTTTTGTAATGAGCTGTTGATACTGACACCTGATGAATATGATTTCTAGGTCGAGTGTTATAGTAATAGACTTCGGCATTTTCTGAAAATATATTCCCGCCCTTAAGCAAGTCATTTTTGACAAAAACCACTGATTCGTAAATAAAAAGACACGGTAATGGTAAAATTCCTAGATTAATTAAGAGAGGCTTACATGAATCACGTGGGTGGGATTTGCTTATTATTCGTACAATTCGTTTTTGTAATCTAAAGGTCTGGGAGATATAAGATGCATTTCCCCAGAATATTATGACATATCTCAAGCGGGAATTTACATTTGCGAAGTATACACAAGAGCAGTATGAAGGCTGACTGAATTTGCAAGAATTCTGAACGCGTAGCATAATGAATTTATTTTTGTGTTCAATTCATTTAAATGGTTTGTTCATTTTCATTTAAATTCATTTTCATTTAAATGGTCCATTTAAGGTTTGACTGAATTGAGAGACCTAAAAATTTTGTTGCCTTAATATCAGTCAATGGTACACCGTTCATTTTCAATGGAGCACAGAATTGTTAATTTGAAATGGAAAACTGCATTAAAACCGTTTTCTTTTCGTTTACTATTAATTTGTTATTTAGGAACCAATTTGAAACATCTGATATTGTACTATTTACGGTTTCTTTATTGCAAAGGATGTTCGTACATCTGCAAAGAGAACCGTTCTTCCGTTTCGAATCATCGAGGGCATATCGTTTACGTAAAGTAGGAACAGAATAGGACCTAAAATCGATCCTTGAGGAACTCCACGTGAAATGGGCAAAAAGTCGGAAAGATGCGTACGTAATGTTCCATCACTCCAGTAAGGTATTTTCACTCTCTGAGATCGTTGTTTAAGGTACGAACATAACCAATCTAGAGCAATACCACGGATTCCAAATGAAGGTAATTTGGAAAGTAAAATGTCATGATCAATGACGTCAAAAGCTTTTGAGAGATCTAAAAATAATCCAATAGGTGCCTCGTTTTGATCGATTGATGAGGCGATATTTTTAAGAAAAGAAAATATAGCTGTTTCCGTTCATTTTGATTTTCTAAATCCATGTTGGCAATCTGAAAGCGCGTTATGTTTACTGAGAAATGTTTCCATTCGTATGTAAAAAAGTCTCTCTAATATTTTTGAAAAAAACTGATAGAAGCCGATTAATTTTTAATTTAATTTTTGTTGCCTTTTTTAGCTTTTTTGACTAGTAAAGGCCTACACAACGCCTTTCTCTGCAGCCATTCTGTGTTAGAAAAAACGGACGTCTGTCCGCGGGATCGGCGAAAATGCAAATAGGGGGGGGACAACTTTGCGGAGTATGGAGCAGCCTACCATTGTACAGTGAATACGACGCTTTGAGTACATTGAATGCCTGGACGTCTAATTCGAGGAATGCATTTGCGCCCTGTGTAATGTCTAGTATTTTGTGCTACGAAGTGTAATCAAATGTTTACATAGACAATCTGAAATGTAAATATTCACGGGAAAGAGATGCCAAGCCTACAGATGAAACAGAACTTCGAGCTTTGTTTGGGTTTTTATATTTGATAGGGAGCTATGGAATGTTCAGGACAAATGTTCAAAAATTATGGGACAACTCCAAAGGCAATGGTTTAGAGTCTTGTTATCTTTCGATGAGTAAACAAAGATTTGCTTTTTTACTTAGATCTTTACGATTTGATAATATACACGACAGAGCTTCTCGTCGAGAAATGGACAAATTTGCTCCGATCAGAGAAGTTTTTGAAATAGTAAATAATAATTTCCCTAAATATTTCATTGCCAGTGAATAAACCACTACAGATGAGCAACTATTAGCATTCAGAGGCAATTGCCCTTTCAGACAGTACATCCCAAATAAGACTGCTAAGTACGGCATCAAAACATTGGCACTAGTAGATGCTAAAATGGTATATACTTTCAACTTAGAAACATATGTTGGTGTTCAGCCAGCAGGACCTTATCGTTTGAGTAATTCTCCAATGGACGTTGTGCTGAGGTTGGTTGAACCAATAAGAGACTCGCACAGAAATGAAACAGGAGACAATTGGTTCAGCAGTACACCGTTGGTCAATACATTGTTAGAAACCAAAGAGCTCACTTACGTTGGTACCCTCCGTAAAAACAAACCCGAAATTCCTAAGGATTTTCAGCCAAACAAGCATCGCTCTCAGTTCTCGTCAATGTTTGGATTCCAAAATGACTGCACACTTGTTTCTTACTGCCAGAAAAAAAATCGGGCAGTGATTCTTATATCATCCTTGCGTCATACTAGTTGCATTGATGAAGAAACTGGAGGCAAGTGTAAGCCTGAAATTGTAACTTTTTATAACCACACAAAAATTGGAGTTGATCTACTTGATCAGCTTATTGCTAAATACAATGTGGCGAGGAACACACGCCAATGGTTGTATTTTTCAACCTCTTGAATATTTCAGCCATCAACGCTCTTTGTATTTATAAATCAAACACAAAGAGTAAAGTCAGCAAAAACACGTTTTTACAAAATTTGGATGGGAACTGATTAAACCTTAAATTCAACGGAGGTCCACAATATTACAGCTACCGATTGAATTGAGGCGACGAACATGTATCCTACTTGGCACTTCATTACAAGAGCCAGCCTCCACGAAAGGAAGAGAAGGTGCTCGAGGATTGTGGGCGACAAGGAGATAAAACGACAAGGAAATGGTGTGGAAATGTGAGAAATTCATGTGCAATGATTACTTGAAAAGTGTTTGCAAAAATTGTTTTTAGTATTGTAAGTTTTTTTCCTTTTCTTAGTCTGTTTTATTCTCAAGTAATTGTATGTTTGTTTTTAAATTTTTTGCCGGATTTCACCATATATTTCTTTAACTTTTTATGACTTTAATTTTATTAAAACCTTTCACAAGCACAAAGCTAATAATTAGGTAAGTATATTAATTTTAGAATGCTAAAAACAACCAAAGGTCTGTGGGTGGTTTGGTAAACCATGCTACTCTCCGCAGGGTTATTAACGTTTCGTGAAAAAAACAAAAAAAAAAAAAAAGAAAAAGAAATACTCCTCCCCATAGGGTTTTTTATTACTATAGCATCGTTGAAGTTGAAAACGACAGAAAGAATTTTGTGTAAGATAACAAATTGTAATAAAGTATTTAAAAGAATCTACGTTATGTTATTTGAAGGTATAACGAACTATATGAAATGAACTGAAACGTTACAATAGCCCGTGCTAAAGGCACACGTAGGTTAAATGCTGTAATGTTGCTTCTGCCGAGGCTCAACTCTCAAACACACAGAATGGTGCAACGTATGTAACAGTACGTACAAAGTAAGATATAAACACTTTTTACCCATTAATATGTAATGGGATAAGTTATATGTATAACGAAGTAAAACATGATATTTGTCTCTGATTAGTGGAGAACACGCCCTGCAGTGGGTTGGTACACAAACGTTTTTACATCAGAACGTGCACCAGGCCATCAGTCGAGGATTAGTCAACTGCCGATCAAGAGAGAATGTCACA
Organism: Teleogryllus oceanicus; assembly: GCA_964035755.1. Taxonomy (NCBI): domain Eukaryota; kingdom Metazoa; phylum Arthropoda; class Insecta; order Orthoptera; family Gryllidae; genus Teleogryllus; species Teleogryllus oceanicus. The sequence goes on along the minus strand of CAXIVR010000005.1, from coordinate 50,369,174 downwards.
TGTGTAACTTCGTTACAGAAAAGTCCCTAATTGTTAATTCGTAAAAGGTGATTATTTCGATCTCCTAATCCCTCAGAAGTTTGGAACATTTATTCTGAACTACTATGAATACGTAGACGAATAAATCTGTAAGAACTATTTATCGTGTCAATACAAATCCCGCTGCTGAATAGATTTCGTTTGGTGCAAAATGCCTTAATGTCGTGAACATCAGGTATTATTACTACTCCTTACTACGTAATTGATCGAGCGTGTACCAACCTTAGATGGTATATACGAAGTTAAATCGGGTTTGTTATCTTTTCTTATCACAAGAATTTTGCCGTAAAACTTTTCCTAACGAATCCATGTTTGCTAATTTTGTAACTAAATCTGAGACTCTTAGACAACTGTCTTTTAAAAAACTTTTTCAATGTCAATACAAATATGTAACATTTCAAATGCAAACATTTTACAAATTTAATATCACTTTCGTTTTCACGCTGCACACTATAATAAAGTCTGATTTCAGCGGCACTCATAGTTCCGGCGTAAAATTGCCGCTTAACCCGGGAGTGCTCGCAATAGATTAGGCTTTCTCGGTAACGTATTTTAAGTACACTTAATCTAGTAAGTACTGGAAGCTTTTCTGCATGTGCGTACATAAACGTCTCTTATTGAGAGCCATTATTTTCGTGGTATTAGTACTCCTCTTTTCCACACCTCTGGTTGATGTTTCTATTTTGGACTTGATTCCAGACGAGTGACAGCAATATCCTAACAAAAGGGCTACGGACTGCGCACGATCTTCCTTTCCTCCTCCTCCTGTCTTGTAACGAAAGTAAAATTATTGACTTACCACGGCTCTCTTGTAAATAAATATATGGGGTCTCTTTATATCATGTTAGTTTTAGAATCCAGAAAACTGACAATGACAATACATTCACAATTTATGTTTTTTTAGTTGTGTAGCATACTTCCACTAATACAATCGTTGCAATTTCCTAAGTAACGTAAAATGTCAGTTATTACTATTTCCGCCGAACGCCTCAATTGTAATTGATTGGCTGATTAGTGATTCCGGGCGCGTCAATAGCTAAGGTCAGCTCGTAAGTGTAGTGCATGTTATTTTGATCGGGAAGTGGTTGCGGTCTTCATCGCTCGTTGGTAACATGGGACCTACTAATGGCAGCGGGTTTTCCCTAACCATGTATCTCCCTCCAGCGCGCACCGCCTTACCCGAGGCAATCTCTAAGTTCCCGACCGGTTTCCCGAAATGTGTGGTTGTGTAGTGCACGTACGTATACGTGTGTGTAAGTAAGGGGTAGGATAGGACAAGGAAAGATCGCACCCGGTCAGCAGCCCGTTTGTTTGGGTATGTTTGGGTATGTTCGGAGATACCACAGAAAACTTCCAATCAGAGCAACCAGCCGCTAGAATTTTCCCCCAGACAGCGACTGAACTCTATCTACCTATCCAGCTAGTGCAGAAAATCCTGCCACCGTCGGGATTTGAACCTTGTATCTCCCAGTCAGAAGTACTGCAGTGACATCAGTTGATACCCTGAGCCACCTCTCCCGGTCCTCCGGCGATAAAACGTGCACACGGCGATAAAACCACACTTATGGGACCAACTGCCATAGCAGTTCACGCGCCCGTAATCACTAATCAATCAACCGAACGTCTGCTCCAGATGTGCACCGACCTCTTCGTCGCGGTGCCCACCGTGAGCGCCGCGCGCCTCATGACACAAGGCGGTGCCACCGTCTACGTGTACGAATTCACGCACGAGGGCCCCGCAGCCAGGCTGAAGGCCTCCCTGTACAACGCCTCGCATGTGCCAGGCGTGGCCACGGGAGACCTGGCCTACCTCTTCCCACACGCGCAGCCCGGCCAGCCCCCCGCTACCGACCCCCACGACGAGGCTGCCCTCAGGAGCAAGAAAGTACGCCATCTTGCCAACTTCGCCAAGACCGCGTAAGTTTTCTTTGAATGAATTATTTTACGTGGCGAGACTCAGGCCATGAGGCCTGCTCTTCCGTCTCACCACGCTAATTTCGTTACGCTCCTTTCACCTACTAGGGGAAAACGAAGGTATTGCTTGGGCGACGAAACATGCAATTTGAATTTGGCTCAGAGGCTTCATTTAGGCTTGAGGATCTTGGACATGCAGTAAATCTACTAACATGGGGCATTCGGGGGCTTCCCCTCCGAAGGAAGGCGTACGATGGATTTTTTCACCGTTAAAAATCCACAACTGTATATACAGTCGCCAGTCAGCCGCCGTCTTCGCCCGAGACCTCGCCACTGAAGATGCCCACCGCAGTCGTGGGAAAAACGTTTGGCAGTTCAAAGCCAATTGGACCACGGCCCATCAGCCCGAAGAAAACATGAATATTGACTCGCCGTGAAAGCCTTCAATGCTTTATAAACTAGTTAATTAGTAAATAAAAGACTGCTCCATTAACATTATGTAAAAAATAAAATCATGTATTACCACAGACGTTAACTGCCTCTAATGCTATCGGGCAACAAAAAAAACCTCGGGCTTTTCTCAGCGTTTCCATATTTTTCAAATTTTATAACTATCGCAAATTTCATAACAACACACGCTAATGACATATTTGCGCACAGTCGGCAGACATAATAGAACAATATTTTTTTAATACATTGAAGGTTTTTCTGAAGATCTTTGACAAGACAACCTTAACGTTAAAAATTAATTAATTAAGTCTAGTTTCACCCAACAACTACAACTAATTTTCGCGTTACAAAAGGATATACATGATTAATAATCGCGCAAAGACCGCGTAAGTTTTCTTCGCAAGTTACAACCACCAAATGGAAATAAATCGCAAGTCAACTGTCAGAATACAACTAATTACTTCATTACAATACAATGTACAAACAAAAACTGTAATTCACCAGAAGATAATACTGGCTGTGATCTCATAAACCTCATAAATGCGACGTTTCCGTAAAATGATAACTAGAAATCAGTTAAGTAGAAATAGTTCTAATATTCATAAAAAACTTATTTTGATATGATGTTATTTGAAACATGGTTTCAGATACACATTTTTAAAATAACAACCTGATACATATAAATATACTGTTATAGAAGTTTAAGATTTTTTCTCAGGAACCCTACACCAAGACTATTCGGAAAACCAAAATGGCTAGTCTACACCCCATCAGAAGAGTCCTACTTGAAAATGAACACATCGTTTACTGCGCATGACCATGTTCTGGGAGAACGAATTCATTTCTGGCGCCAACTAGCAAGTAAGTTAATTATGACTGAGACCTCATTATATAATTAGGTTCCATTTACAACAAAAGAAACCTAAATCAAAAGCTATGTCCCAATTTATTAAATTATTTAACTATTATATCTTTCAGTGGAGACAGGTTTCTTGACAAGTTAAATAATTTACTCTCCCTATACTACTCTCCCTCTCATACAACATACACGTAAACGATACGCCCTCGTCTATTAAAAATGTTTAGTTCTGATTGACGGACACGAATGTTTTTTGCAAAAATGAAACAATAAATACAACTATTTAAGATGTTTCGAACTGATTACGTAATAACAAATTATGAAATTAACATATCGACAATGCATTTTTGAATTTCAAATTCACAATCACATTATAATAAACCCCTCTTTCATTCACGTCCCACGTTGGGCTCCAATATAATAATCCCCCGTTCTAGTGCCAATATAATAATTTTCTTTTCTTTCTGCCACTGTAATATTTTCCTATTTTTTTTAATTAAACACATCTGGGCACCTTGTCATTAACTCACATACCCTTCCTTAAACCTACTTTAACTTTTGTATACGCCCGTTAACTAGCTAAATTTATACAACAGCCTGCGCCGCTAGCCGAATTCGATTATTACGCTCCGTGAAGTCACGGAGGTTAAGCGAATTCGAGACTCGCGGGTTCCTGGTTGGGTGACCGGCTAGGAACCCCGGGGTCTAACGGCGTTGAGCCCCTGGCCGAAGGGATAAAGGCACTGACTGCGACGTGACGAGACTTGACTAGTATAGTAATTACTATTACTGAGTAACGGAGGATTACTCCAAAGAATGCGCTCAACGCCCAACAAGGGGTAAAGAGACGCGTTGGGTCAACGACGCAACAATACTTCTAAATTCTCCCTGGGCGTGACTATGTAATTGCCTATACAGGGCTACAAATGAGGTACTTATGCGCACGTGCATGGGTCTGCATCTAACTACTTTAATCACAACACATTCTCTAATGGTTATTGATGAACCCGAAAGTATTCATCTTAATTTATTTACTACTTTTGGATGGTTTCTTTCCTCAAATAATCAACATATCAAATACACCTGAAAAAATAATGTCCTCTGATGGCACAAAAAATACACATAACAGACAACAATACGTTTAAAATTAAAACCCAACAAATAAACAATAACCATTCACACTGACAAATATAAAAATATATACACTCATTCACTCCGAATGCCCATTATGTCCTTAGAATTGTTGACCTCTTATCGTATGATAATGAACAAAACTTGATCTTCAACAGATGCTTTCGAAGAAAAACGAATAATCCGTGCATCACTTCCCTTTGTGCCGGACAAATGCTGTGACACGCGGCTGCACGTGACGCGTCGTCGTCCACTGATTCGTACACTCTCCGTGTACGACGATAGCGCGCTCCACCTTCCACCAGCTCCAAGACCATATGTTTCGTTAACTCACACTGCTGAGCAAATACTGCGAAGCGTTCTGCGGAAAACGCGACCACGTTTCAAGTTCCCGTGGCGAAGAAATACTATTGATTTCACGAATACTGGTGAAAGAATTTTAACGTTCCCGCGGCGAAGAAATACTCTTGGGTTACGCGAACTAAACGAAACTGCTCTGTTCGTCTTTCGATTACTGTCCGAAGCATGTTGAATTCCGTATCATGAAATTTATAACACAAAATTTCCGCGACCGTTGCTTAACATTGCAATCGCGTAAAACCAGTCTTCGCGTTGCGTTCACCCGTTAAATTTTGTTCCTATTTCTAAATCCGATCATCCGCTCACTGCATCAGTTTTGTTCACTTGAAAATATAAACAAAAATGTTTTCAAAAAATTTTTCTTACAAGGAGCTTGCGTCTTCACCAACCATACAACACTGCACTTTCTCTCCTTTCTCGAGCATAGTTGTCCCCTATCCTATATAGATTTTTTTTGAACAAGCGCAGATCGCTCGCCCGTGGCCACAAACAAGATTACAGAATGTTTCTTAATTTTCCGTTTATAAGCGTTTTTATGCCTCGCTACCGGTTCTCAATATTGTCTATTGTTTCTCCGATAATTACAGCGATTATTTTATTTATTTATTATACTTTTATTCATATTTTAAAATGTTTGGAAGGACTTCTGGAACTCAAGAAAACGTGCGCAGATGATCTTCTCCCCCATACGTTGCACGCAGTTTTTACGACTTTTGACTAAATACATAAATCGATCTATCTTAATTTACTGTCTGATTCTTGACATGCTTTTGACAAGCTACGTGGCTAGGTCGAATCCAGTTACTGTCTGGTGGAGAATTGTAGGGGGTCGGTTGTTCTGATCAGTAGTTTTCCATGGTGCCTCCGATTAACATCATGAATGCTGTAGCAGTACCCTAACCAGCGGGCCAGGAACCGTGCGCGATCTTCCTTATCCTATCCTCACCATTACGTATATACTCCTTATATGAATTTACACAAACATACATGCTGGGAAGCTAGTTGAGAGCTTGGAGCAGTACCCCGCTGATGGAAGATACTAGGTTCGGGAAAAAACTCACAGGCCGACGGATGAGTCGGCGCCGGATCTTGTAATCCAGTGGGGGAAGATCGTCCCCCTCCTGTGATAAAACATGAACTACACTTACGGATTTAACGCCGTCTGCAGTTGTCGCGCCCGGAATCACTAATCAATCAATCAATCTATCTGTTATTTTTAGCTGACTCATGAGATTCTCAATTCTTTACCATATTTTTGCAGTTCATCACAAATCATTTACATTTTTTCGTGACTTGCACATAAGTTTTTAAAATGCTTTCAAAAACATTTACTGTTATTAGCATGTTTTAAATTTTAACTGTAGGCAGGTTATATTTAGGCAGAATAAAGTTTGCTAATTGTAGTGAAGGAATTTATTATCCATTAGAACTTTTCCTTCAAAGTTATTTTGCATCATCAAACATTTATATTATGACATTAAATAATGAAATCTATAAGAAGGGAAGGGGAAATATTGGAGTTGATATTTATCATACGTAATACGAGTGCTTTGGTTTCTAAATTAATCCTTGACTCAAGAAGCGAGGAGACGATTTATCTGAGAAAATCCCAAGCACAAGTGGTATTTAATAGGGCTTTTCCACGAATGAAAGTATGTCCAACAGAGTTCCAAAATGCGCAAAATATTGAAAATAACTGAAAGCTATGTTCAAATTAAAGATGTTATGTTATACAACATACGCGATTTATTGGACATCGACACAGCGATCGATGTATAGTACCTTCTAAGGTAGATGAGTCACAAGTTTCTGATTGGCCAGTAGGGAAAAGCAATAAGAAAAATCGTTCAGAAAAAGTGATAAACTTTTTGAGGTATACCGTCCTGATATGGGCATTTTGTCTGTATAGTTAAACATTATTGGTTTTAATTTCACGAGAGGAATAGTCGCATTTTTTTTATGAAAACACGTAAAGAAATATTTTGTAAGCGTATCCCCGCCCGAGCCTGCCCTGCCATACGCCAAACTGACTAATCCGCCTTGCCCGTTTCCAGCGTCCTCGCTCCATGCTGTCTCGATTCCGCTTCCACCCGCTCGTTCGCTACGACCATGTTGCAATTTCCTTCAAAATTAATTACGAAATGAGAAGAGTAGAGAAAGCGCACATTGAAAAACACATATGTACCCTAAAACTCTATTGAACTGCACAATCTAACACTTCGCACGAAAGAAGCACTGCGATTTTGCTCCCAGGTTACTGCCAGAGCTAGTTACTTACTCTCCGTCAGGTCCTTGATGATGAAATGAAAGTGTATTCAGTATATGAAAAATGTAATTTATACTAGTAATTATCAGCTTTCAAGCATTTTATTTGCTAAACATCGTATCGCAAAGGGTATGATTACAAAACACGTATCAGAGTATGATGATAATAAGTACTAGTGATGTATTAGTCATAAATAATGGATTTGTTACGTTTCAAAAGGTATTTTAACTAAAGGAAGATAATATTTTACCATGCATAGTATTTCGTTATTTTTCCATATCTCACCTCTTTCAATTAATATTTTGTAAACAAATACAGGCGATTGAAGCAAAAGTTTCCGGACAAAGTATAATAGTCAGTGTAAATTACAGAATGCCAAACTGCCGAGACCTGCGAACCGAATCCAGTGGTTCGTGTGGAACAAGGATTGGTAAAAGGACGACGACAAGAATCGGTGGCGAATTGCACCTACTTCAGTTGGCAAGGTGTGCCCTACGCAAAGCCGCCCCTGGGCTCTCTTCGCTTCAAGGCAAGTACTCTCCTCACAATGCCCTAGCTCAGATTAACACTCGACAAAGAGAATCTTTCCACATGTAAATAAGTGGTTATGTTCGTTTAAGTTTGCAGCATACTGACATACGTTTTATTTAACACTCATGCGTTTCCGTTAACTAAGAAACTAGGTATTTAGTCTTCTAACGGAAAGAAATGTGCTAAAAGATTATTTGATTTTCTCCGTTCGAACTTACAGCGCTGAGTGCAGCTGCGGCCGCTGCTTCCGTAATATTCTGGAAGTGCCGGCCGGTAACGCGACTGTCTGCCTACAATAACCTATACAAGGAACACGTTCGAACATATATGGAGGAAATCGAGAAAAAAAACTACGAATATTAATGAAAAACAACTATAAATACGTACAGGTGCATTGCTACTCAGTTCATGATTTATTCACAGTACAAAAGTCATGTTTCAATCGCAGTCCTTCACACGTGCGACGCACATACATTCGAACTGAGGTCTCCTAAGGGCTGCGCGACTTATAGCTTCCCACTGGGTACTAAATATTTTGCGTGCCGTCCGCCCCATTCGAACTGTGATAGCCTCGCTGACAATCTTCAGGACGAGGGATATACGAAGGAGCGCATAAAATACAAGAGACCACGTAAGATCGGCACATTAGAAAATACAGAAATTACAATATTTCGTCGAGTTCGATGAGCAGACTAATGCATTTAAAATATAAAATTTGTAGGTAAAATTCTTAAAGAACGAATTAAAGAATGCGTTTATGAATGCTACGTCCCCGGTGCGCAATCAATGCGCGGGCTATAATTGTTTATTAAAGTGTTTTTTTTATTATAATCGATGCAGAGGAAGTACCCATTTACTTTGAATATTGGGAGGAAATGATTTTGTTTTTCTTTAGAAACACGTAAACAAAGCGATCTCTTAAACCACACAAAAATATTTTGTGTTCGGTACTTGAAATATTGTAAGGAGCATTTCTTTGGTATTCCATTAATAGAGGTCTGAAAATGCATTCAATAATGGTTTTTATTATTGAGAAATAAATTTATATTAACATGAAATCAAAAAGAAGTCGCTGGGAATCTGATTTCTTTCATATTCTACATAAATTCGTCTTTCTTTCAGGATGCTGTGGCCTCGGAGCCATGGGAGGGAGTCCGCGACGCTTTGCAGGACGGAAACAACTGCCCGCAATTCAGTGAAGACACCGCGGTCGGGAACGAAGACTGCCTGTTCGTCAACGTGCATGTCCCGCGCCGCCCGTCGTGGCTCGCGGATTCGTTTCCGGTCATGCTCTGGGTGCACGGAGGCGGTTTCGTCACAGGCTCCGGAGACGCAACCGGCGTGGGCCCGGACTACCTCATCTGCGAGGATATCATTTTCGTCAGCCTCAACTACAGGCTGGGAGTGTTAGGTAAGCTTCACGGCAACTTTGGCGGGGTGATACACCCGGCCAGACCCCGCCTGATTGGCCCGTCACCTAGTCAATCACAGTCTGCCCCATCTAGAATAGATCGCCCAATATCCTGACGCACTGTAGCCCTGAGGAAGGCCAAGCTATGTTGGTCGAAACGTCGTCATCCGGACAGCCCAAATCATGACTGTCCGCGAAATCCTACGACATCACATTCCTAATACGTTCGTCCAGTACACATCAATAATTTTCTAAATGTGCATTCAGAAGTTTTCAGTTTGCAATTGAAGGTATATGTTTTAGAAAGGAAATTTCAAGTCCTATTTGAAATATAAGTCAACTTTCTGGTCCAACATAAATATTCTAAATGGTTAAATTTAATGTTGAAGCTGGTCACCATCAGCATCGATACATTTCTTGCTAACAGTCAGTACTGATGCCGTACTTCGCACAAAAGTGTCGAACAGTTTTGTCTGCACACCACTTGAATCGCATTTCGAAGTGTTACCAGGTTACGTCTTTTACAAAGATACACTTCCATAAAAAGTCTAGCGGCGTAGGATGTCCAGAGCTTGCAGGAAACAGATGACAAGTTCATATAGGAGACAGAAAAACTGAGGTGTGCCGCCGTAAACCACGTAACCTGGGCACACATTGGGATGCAATTCAAGAGATGTGCATAGAAATCCCACTTTGGTATGAAGTACGGAATCAGATGCGACTCGTACCCAAAAATGTATCGATTCTGATGGCCGCCAGTTTGCAAATCTAATTTAACCATATTTGGAACATATATTTTCATGAGAAAAAATTGTTTTTCCCAAAAGAGTTTTAAATTCATTTCTCCTATAACTTGAACATTGTAAGTTGGAAAATACATTAAATAGGATAGTTCAAAGAGGGTGTTTTTTGAAGCACCAGTAAAAGAAATAAAATGTGTTGCAGGGTTCCTGTACTTGGAAGCGGCCTCCCCTGGCAACGTGGGGATGAAAGACCAGGTCTTCGCGGAGCGCTGGGTGCAAGCAAACATCGCGGCGTTCGGCGGAGATCCACGCAGAATTACCCTTGCAGGCGAGAGCGCCGGCTCGGCATCCGTCCATCTACAGATGCTCTCTCCCATGACCCATGGTAAGTAAAACGTTTCAACATCAGCAGGCCGAGTCTTAAGTAAAACACATTGTTTTAAAACTTCTTTACAAATTTTCATAACCCAACTAGCAACAGGAAACGAAGTCAACTAACAGATTTTGCCACGAGGGCTTAACCAAGCACATAAATAATGATCCGACCAACAGACGATGTACATATGCGTAGTTCGGTCACCAAACAATAGCGCAAAATCCTGTAATGCATCTTCTTTCTCTCGACGTACTACACGAAGCGCTCACACACTATCTGTTTGCGAAGACTCGGCTGTGCACGCTCTGCCCTAGAGGTGCCCCCTCTTATAGTGCGGCGCCGCTGCCCGTGAAGACTCGCGTGTCTGTCTCGACGCCGCTGGCGCGTGTCCCGGGCTCGCTGCTGCTTCAGCGGCCCTCCAAGAGAGCGCGCTGCCGTGGGCACACGTGTGGTGAATTTAAAAGTTCACCATACACAACAGTAAGGTGTCAATACACGAGATAATAAAAATCAATGTGCAGCACGACACAGCCTTTTTAACAACAGCCTTTTTCATCAAACTATATCGTCATTTCAATGCATTTGGCATACAAATATTTCATATGTGCGTAATTTGTAGTACAGTATTCTTAATTTTTAATTAAGCAAAAGTTCCCAATCAAGATGAAACAAATTCTCTCCGTAAATAAAAATAAAATATATTGCTTATTGATCACAAATGAATAACACAAACTTTCAAAGACGCCACATCCAGATTCAAAGCGCGCTGTCAAAGGGAAGATAATAGCGCCTAATAAAATTGAATTTAAGAATGTAGGAAGTAATAAAATTACTTGAAAAAAATTGGAAGATTCCTAGAAGCACTAAAACCTGATGTGTTAACTACAACAACAACAACAACAACAACCAGTTACGACTGATTCTTTTCGTATCGCTCAGTTATTTTGTATTATATGTGTATAAACACATCCTAGTTTCAATAGATCGGTTCATGCCTTGCAAGAAGGGATTGCTGTTACTGAATATTGGTCCGGGCCCGAAACACACAAGTTTTTTTTTATTCCATTACATACTTCGTTTGTTCTAGTATATTGTCTTTTACTGTGACAATGAAACTATTACAATACTTATTATAATACAATTAGGTAGCATTTTTTGGAGAAAGGATCTTCACATCTGAGTTACAAAAATGTGAGAGGAAAGACAATAATCGTTGAATTGACATAACATATTGGCACTTGAGACACTTTACAAATGATTATACACTAAGCATAGAAACAAAGAAAAGCCACTATCTGAAAAGAACGAACATACTCATATACCCTTATGTACAAACATGTACAATTTACAAAAGAAAAAAAGAATCGGGAAATCTTCCCCAATAATTCCTATACAGTAAGTAACAACTCCTGTGTAAATTCTTCAACTTATTTACAATTCCATGGAATTCTATTATCCTGTTAAATAAAACAAAAGTTTTAGCATCAAGTGAGCACTTTCTTTGGCCTCGAAAGAATTCGTTAATTCTTAAGAATAGTGTGGCGTAAAATTTACAATAATTTTAAAATATTAAATCCTTTGTTTTCAGTTATGACAAGTAGTTTAATTGGTAGTAGCACTATTTTCTTGTAGTGACTTCAATGATGTACGCCACCTAAAGTAACTAGAATCCAATTCATTTTGCTTGCAAATATAGCTTCTAGCTAACCCGATATGCTAACAAGGGAAAACGGCAGTGCAGTTCACAGCAGAACGTTACAACTTATGATACCACTGGTTGTTTTAAATCTGCACGCAGTCGTCAAAAAAATAGACGTCCCTCGCCACAGTCAGGCTTCCGAGTCTCCTGGCGATGCGTCGCTAACGCAACGTAGCATTCTATCTTGCGCTCTGTCACTTTCCGTATCAGTGTGGTCGCGTCGTATATTTCGTTTCCCAGAACGAAAATTTAGGCATCATGCATCAGCATCACGTAGGAAAAATAAGTAGGCGAAAGAGGAAAAAAAGCTGTGCGGAAAACGTTGATTGTTTGTCGGGAATTCCCCCGAAGTTACAAGTGCATGCTATGGTGCACTGTAATTCATTTGAAATCACATGGGACACTTCTCATGGAATTTCATGATTATTCTTGATACTTATGATTAGAAAAAAATGTATACTTCATTTATATTAAATATTTCCATTCAGTAAATTGTAAATTCATTACCTCTAATGAGCTTTTTATAAGACGTTATTTGCAGCTTTCCTCCTCGTCAATCTTCTCCTCACAGGTCACAGGCAAAATTGCTGAGAATTCGTTTCTTCGTCGTAATTTGTGAGAGCATGTCGAAAACATTTGTGATTGGTCGGTGCGTTGAAGCGAATAATTTTCTGAAGCGGTGGGAATTATCTGCGCCTTCTTGTGGTGAATACGAGTACTCTTATAAGTACAGCGCTCCACAGTGACAAGAAGATGAAAATATCCTTGCTTGAAAACGCGAGATAGCGGTTATAATTGACAGATATGCAATATATTAAAAAAATTCGAATGTCTTTTAAGAACATCCTAATAATGAAATGGCATACTGCAAGTCACTATTAGGCACGTCCGAACTTCCCAAATGACCTCCCTAAAAATTCCTCAAGGTTCGGCAGCATCTTGTCATTCAGAAGCGATATATTGAAAATATGACAAAACTAAAACATGACCAAATGTATTCACAATTGTAACAATATACATCATTTTGATCACTATTTGGAGAATACACGTGGAGTTTTTCTTTCTTTTAGGAAACACTCCATGATACTATAATAAACCCTCACTTTCAGTCACATCCCCCGTTGGGCTCCAATATAATAATCCCCCGTTCTACTGCCAACATAGTAATTTTCTTTTCTTTCTGCCCCTGTAATAGTTTCCTATTTTTATTATTATTTTTAAACACATTAGGCGCCTTGTCATGAACACACATACCCTTCCTTAAACCTACCTTAGCTTTTGTACTTGCCCGTTAGCTAGCTAAATTTATACAACTTCTAAATTCTCCCTGGGCGTGACTATGTGATTGCCCTATACAGGGCTACAAACGAGGTACTTATGTGCACGTGCATGGGTCTGCATCTAACTACTTTAATCACAACACATTCTCTAATGGTTATTGATGAACCCGAATGTATTCATATTAATTTATTCACTACTTTTAGTTGGTTTACTTCCTCAAATAATCAACATATCAAATACATCTGAAAAAATAATGCCCTCTGACGGAACAAAAAATACACATAACAGATAACAATACATTTAAAATTAAAACCCAACAAATAAATAATGACCATTCACACTGAAAATTATAAAAAATATGTACACTCATTCACTCCGAATGCGCATTCTGTCGTTAGAATTGTTGACCCTCTTATCTTAAGATAATGAACAAAACTTGATCTTCGACAGATGCTTTTGAAGATAAAAGGAAAACGAACAAACAAATATCAATGCACCACTTCCCTTTGTCCCGGACAAATGCTGTAACACGCGACGCACGTCACGCGTCGCCGTCCCCCGATCAGTACACTCCCCGTGACCGACGATAGCACGCTCCAGCTTCCACCAGCTCCAAGACCATGTGTTCCGTCAACTCACACTGCTGAGCAAACACGGCGAAGTTTCCACCGCGTTTAAAGTTCCCGCGGCGAAGAAATATTATTGATTTCACGAATACTGGTGAAAAAAATCTTATAAAGTTCGAAGAAATACTATTGGATTACGCGACCTAAAACTGCTCTGTTCGTCTTTCGACTACTGTCCGAAGAATGTTGAATTCTGTTTCATGAAATTTATAACACAAAATTTCCGCGACCTTTGCTTGACATTACAATCGCGTGAAATCTTTTAAATATTGTTCCTATTTCTAAATCCGTTCCTTTTTTAGTCTTCGCGTTGCGTTCACTACATCAGTTTTGTTCACTTGAAAATATAAACAAAAATGTTTTCAAAAGATTTTTCTAACACGGAGCTCGCGTCTTCACCAACCATACAACACTGCAGTTTCTCTCCTCTCTCGAGCATTGTTGTCCCCTATCCTATAGAGATTTTTCTTATTCAGAAGAAGAAATACTTCAGGAATTAGTAAAAAAATTACCTGTAATAACAGTTATAAGATTAACAAACCGAGAACGCAAACCATGGCCATTATGTGCAGTAACTCTCAAAACAAACGAAGGAAATGCAATCTACAATTTAAAGGAACTTTTAATGCTGTCATCACAATAGAAGAGCGTCGACATAGACCTGGTCCAGTTCAGTGTAGGCAATGTCAAAACTACGGACATTCTAAGAAAACTGTGGCTTTCTACCGCGCTGTGGAAATGTGCGGGTCAACACGCTACTATCGAGTGCGCTAATGAAGAAACAAAATGTGTAAACTGTGATAAGCCACATCAGCCTCCAGCCGTGAATGTCAGGTTTACAAAATATTCTATCCAAAAAAGTTCTTCCCTCCCAGTCGCCAACAGTTCTGCCAACACAATCATTCACTCCACCAAACCCTTTCACCGCCCCTTTTCCTCCTCACCACCTCAACACCTCAGAGAAAGACCCGAACATTTCTCCTTTCGACGCACTATACCCAGACTGACCGAACGAGACCACCGTCCTCGTATAAATCGCCCTTGTACTCAGATTTCTCAAACCTTCAACATTCCTAACTCACTCTCACTCTCAAATAATTTCACAAATTGTTTCCAACAAGTTGAAATATTCCTTTCGAAAATGTTAAATCAAATAATCCCTGTTCTTACCAATTCAATTCTCCAATCTCTGAAATTTTATTATCCTCAGATTTATGTCTAAAAATAACCCGTCATCCAATCCGCCTAATATCGTGGAATGCAAATGGTCTACGAACCAATATTCATATACTCGCACATTTTCTCCATAGCAATAATATCGATATAGCTTGCATCCAAGAAACCCACCTGAAGCCCTCTATCAAAATTTTCATTCCTGGATATACGATGTATCGATATGATCGTCCACGAAATCATAGCAGTGGTGGTGTAGCCATTTTTGGAAAAATAATATCTCCCATCATCATCTCCTGAATATGCAAACCCACGTTTGAAAATATAAGGTTGCAGTACAGCAAACGGCAATACCACCTTATTGTGACCTCAGTGTATAAGCCTCCCAATATTCCTTATAAAACAGGCGACATCGATTCACTATTTTATCAAATCAACCAACAACTGTTGTTGGAGACTGGAACGCCAAGAATACAGTATGGGTAGCAGACTCAATTCTCCTGCCGGCATCCTTCTTCTTGCAGATATTGAAAGATTAAATCTAACAGTACATGCTCCTGATTCTCCAGCTATTATCCTACCAATCTTCAATACCAGCAGACATCCTCGATTTCGTATCTCAAGCAACATTAGCTACAATATTATTGTGGAGCCACACATCGCTCTCCCTTCAGACCATCGACCTCTTCTTTCTGCTTAAATACTTCATTAAAAGAAAATCGCCCAGATCAGCCCTACTGCCTACAAAAGTCAACTGGCCTCACTTTCAGATCCTGATTTCTCGCATTCTGCCACCACTTCCGTCACTGAAAAGCTCTCAAGAAATTGATAGAGCCATTGACTCGCTCACCCACACCATACTCGATAGTTTAGATCTAACAGTTCCCCAATACGTCAACGCAACCCACTACCTCCTATTTCACCCATCTTACAGAGACTATTATATCACAAAAGATACATACGTAATCACTGGCAAAACATCGTTCCCCTTCTTAAAATCGTACCTAAACCTACTCACTAAAATAGTAAGACATCTTTTGGCAATATCTAACGCCCAATATCTCCACTTCCAAACTCAAACCGCCAACCCAACTGATCATACTCCTGTGAATATCACTCCGCCTCTTGCGCAAGCCAACTAATATACCCTCCTAACAACCGCGGCATCCGTAGCAACTACTCCAGCAGATAAAAGCAATGTACTAGGTGAATACTTTGCCACAACCTTTACACCCCATCCTACAGAAAATGCCCTTCATGATCAGTTACTCCTCGAAGTAATACGACGAACTAGAACAACGGTCCCAAGATATCCAAAATTCATATCTCCACCGAAATTGTGAACCTTTATCTGTCGCTACTCAAAAGTTTCCAGTGGTCACGACTTAATTCCAACGTACGTACTAAACGCATTCCATTCACAGCCATTTTACATATAATAGCAATATTTAATGCTTCTCTTCGTCTGTCATACTTACCTCGCAAATGGACACACGCCCACATCATTCCCATTCTGAAACCAGACAAACCAAAAAACGACCCGTCAAGCTATCGCCCAATTAGTCTTCTGCCCTCCTTAGGAAAACTGTTTGAAAATGTATCCTCGAGATTAATCTCCCATCTCAGTTCAGTACAAGCCATACCTGCACCAATTCGGTTTTCAACCACTACTTTCCACAAATCACCAAATACTAAGACTAACGAGGATATAATCGAAGGCTTCCATGATAAGAAACACACAGTCGCAATCTTCCTCGACATAGCTAAAGCTTTTGACACCATCTGGCATCCAGGACTGTTATATAACTTATTCACATCGGAACCCTGACTATCTTATTCACATCATCTATAGCTTCCTTGTCGATCGCACTTTTTCTGTCCGCCTTCCGGAGCCCTTTCACTATCTTTTCCCATAAAGCAGGAGTACCCAAGGATCTGTTTCTCTCCCACACTATTTAATCTTTATACAGCTGATATACCATCCACCCTCATACCTCCATTGCTCTGTTTGCTGATGACACGCAATATATTCCTCAAACCGTGATATTGATACTCGCAAGAAGACCTGCAACACCACCTCTTTAAGCTCTCCGACTGGGCCAAGAAATGGCATATCCGGATAAACCCTACGAAAAGCAGCAAAAAACTTCACGCTCCGTAGACCAAATAATCTCCCTCTCAACTATCAAGGAGAAAATATAACTTGGCTCCAAACAACAAGCCAGTTAAATATCTGGGAGTACTTTTGATAGGCGGCTCACATGGAAATCAAATATTCTCCACAGAATAACCCTGGCAACCTGTAGAACCCACCAATTATATCCCATTCTCAAAAGTCATCACCTTGCAACTCCATGTCGCTACTCACCTATACCAGTCAATGATCCGCCCAATTTTATCCTACGCTTCTCCTATCTGGGCCTCAGCCAGCAAATCGAACATTCAAAAATGCAGATTTTCCAAAATAAATTCCTCCGATCCATCACTAAAGCTCCATGGTTTGTACCTAACTCCCAGCTACATAACGAACTCGGCATTACTCCTATCTCCGTCCATTTCTCCTCCTATCCTCGCTTCTATCCTAAAATTCCCAGATTCCTCAGCCGTACATTTCAAAATCGGAAAACAAAATCTCACCACAATAGACTAAAACGAAAACTACCGCGACAGTTCTTCGACCCTCCTTGATTATCATGCACCCGATGTGGCTTCTCAAATTTAATTCACATGTACTCAATGTATTCAAGTCTAAGTTTTCTAAATCAATGTTAATTTAATTAATGTAACATCACTGTTATCATACGCGGATGCTGAGGGCCTTCGGGCCAAGCAGAAAAAAAGAAAGATTTTTCTTGAACAAGCGCCGATCGCTCGCCCGTCACAAACAAGATTACAGAATGTTCTTCATTTTCCGTTTGTATGCGTTTTATGCCTCGCTACCGGTTCTCAATATTCTCTTGTTTTTCCGATAATTACAGCGATCTCTATTTTTCCTTTCGATGTCTTATTTTATTCAATCTCATCGTTTTTAGTTCGTTCACTGTCGTGACGTCACTACGATGCGTCACTTCTTTCACACATATTTCAATTATACTTTTAATTTTAATTCATTTTCTAGACGTTTTTCCAAAATCGTGATTACTTTTGAAATTGTTCATAAATTCGCCTTGTTCTCTAATGTTCCAGCTCGATTCCTTCAATCGTTTCCGTAATATTCATTAAAAAACATATTTGCCCTTAATTTTACCCTAACAACAATGGTCTCCATGTTCACGCTTTTTAACTTGAAATGTACGATGACGATTATTTTCGAAATTTGTGAACCCCTTGCCCGATTTTGGTGATTGTTCTTACTAACAATTCTAAATACTATGCTTTATTAAATGTTTATGTTAAATTTTACTTTTTTCCGCTCATTCGGTTAATTTAGAAAAAAATGTTTGCGCGCGGCGCTGCCTTCTTATGTCTTTTTGATTATAAATATCAACATTTTATTGGAAAGTCTTTATTCTCTGGAACACTAAATTACCGAAATGATCGCAAATCATTACAATACAAAATCAGAAACGTCAACTTTGGATAAAATGAATTATAATTATAAACTCTATTAGACCAAATCTTATGGAAACGGATTGATACTACCTAAGAATATTATCAATATATATTAAATGGTTAAGTTTTCCGAAAAACAAGAAAAAATATGTAGTCAAGTACAAAGTTTTTTTTTTTTTGTAGGTACAAAAAGTTTCACAGTGTGAAATATTTTAAAGAATTTGCGCATAAATGTTAAAAATAAAATAGGAATAGCTGGAATTTCTGTATTAAAATGGAACAAATAGTTTGAAAAATTAATAATTGACGATGGGACACAGTTTTGCAACGCACGAGATATAGTGAAAAGCAGTGAGGATTTACTAAAGATATTGATTTGGATATGTTGAGAATATATATGATTTTTTTTCTTTAAAAAGAGGCATATATTCTGAAGAAGGAGGGGTTTTATCCGAACTTATAAAATACGGTACAGTGGAATATGAGGAAATGAATTAAAACTTTATTTGAGAAATGTATAAATGGTGCAGATGAACTAAATGAGAGGGAAAAGAAAATAATTTCTGCATTAAATAAAAAGGGAAGGAAGGTGAATTTTCAAATTATTGAGGTGTGGGTGTTTTAAGTACTTTTCGTCGTTTATGAGGAAGAATTTTAAAATTTTCAAGTAGAATTTCAAATTAAAAATTAATAAATTTCCATTCATTTTCGTATGGGATATTCGATGATGGATTCTGTGTTTGTTGTTAAATAATTTAATTGAAAACATTGATAATGTCAGCCAATAAGTTCATTTTATTTTTATTGATTAGGAGGAAACATACGAGAACATTGCACTTTCGAAGTTATGAGGTGTTTTGAAAGACTTTATAATTACTAGGGAACGGAATTTATTGTAATATAAAATGAAAAACATGTACATATATATGTACTTATTTTTTCCAAAACATGTAAGAAAAAATAGAAAATATGTAAAATAAAAATTCATTACTGTGTTTCAAATTGTTCGCTTCCAGCATTTTCCGATCATAGAACGTCTCCGATCAGTTTTTAAGGATTTGAAGTGGCTGAAAGTAGGTTCTATCTCTGCTGAACTTATTGTACGCTACACTTCACCGCATATAAGAATTTTATTCGAAATATAAAATATGTTCGTAGTATATATTACAATGCCGGTGTACAAGTAAATAGTAGTCCGGGGTAGCGAGTGATGGATCCCAGGGGAGGGGATTAAAGGCTATATATACCCCACCCTCAAAATTGAACTATGCGGTAAGACAATTTTCGGTAAAGTATATTTGTTATTTTTGTTAGTTTTTGATCGAGTAGCGAATTTGCTATTTGACACATAAGCAAGTACATGGTTGAAGTTAGCAGATATATGGGGGTAATAGAAGCGCTGCAGCATTGATTTGTAAGACAGATGATTCGGTAACATAAGTTGCAAACTAGCATCCGAAATGTTCTTTTACGACGTATAAATATATAAAAATAAAGTGAAAATTAATAGGTAAAATATTAAAATAAAAATGGTTCTAATTCATTCAGAAAGTCTTGTAAACTCTAAACAATGTAATTGAATGCGGATACCTAGTTACTGTAAAAACATGTAATTACATGGAAATCCGCTCCCTAATAATTACTAAAGAAAGTGTGAGATCCATACAGTACGTGCAGTAAACGTAAATTTTAATAATTTGGAGTAAATTTAAATCTGCAGGAAAATAAGTTACAAATTCACAACGCTATTGTAGAAAGTGTTGGAGTGTATGGTGCACAAACATGGTCATTAACATTCGCGCTCGTGAATAATTAACTTGCACCTAAGTCTACCTCAGCCACGTATAATAGTAGTTTATGGAATTAGTTTATAATGTTAAGCTTTATTGTATGAGAATATATTTGTTATACATGTTTTGAAAACGACCGACGTTAGAAGCGAGTTTTCAAATTTGTACGAATGCAATAAAGCAACATTATAAATTTATTAGACAATCAAACTCAATTTTATGAAACAACTTTCTTGTGACGTTTCTGGTATTTGTCATCTGTGTGAGAAACGGTAGTCAGCTGCTCCGTTCATCGCATCACAGTCACCACGGTAGCTTTCACTTATGTACTATTTGTGGCGTAAAATACCCTTTTATGAACGATTTCCCATAGCAAAAAGGGTCATTTATAATGCTGGTGTACTGCTGTAGCTGAGTCGGCTAATCAGAGATCGATCAGTGAAGCAGGTATCTTTACATGACAGTGAATCACAGGAGGTTGGGCAGGCGAGCTGGGTTGCCCAGGATCTGCCGTTGGCCAAAACATGTAGCTGAACCGCCGCGGCAGTATGTGTGTGGGAGCCTTGGACACGTACAGGAGACGCTGTACTTGAGTTAGTTACGATAATTATACACAGCAACGTACATATACTTGGGTTTTCCAACAAGGCATCTGACGGTAGAATCTCTAAGATGGAATACAGCACGGCTTTTCAAGTCTTTCTTGGTCGTGCTGCTAGTCGCTTGATCTGCAGCACTGCTTGAAACAGTCACGATCATGCGATATGTTGCGGCAGGACAGAGAAAGAAACAAAACGTTGTGCCATATTCCATCTTGAAGATACTACCCTGAGATGCCACGTTAGAAAAACCCAAGTAGAGGAATATTGAATATTATCTGTATTACCAAGCCTATTGGGAATAAAATAGTTTATAAATCGGGAGCGTTAGCTCAGTGCATCAGCTGATGTCACTGCAGGGCCTCTCACCGGGAGGTCCTAGGTTCGAGTCCTGACGGCGACAGGATTTTCAACACTAGCTTTGCAGCTAGGTCGAATTCAGACGCTGTCTGGAGGAGAATTCTAGCCGTCGGCTGCTCTGATTGGTAGTTTTCCGTGGTTTCTCCGGTTAGAGGGAAACCCCGCTAGCCGTCGGTAGGTCGGTGCCGGATCTCCCCATCTAGCGGGGGAAGACCGCCACCATCTCCCGAGGAAAAAACATGCCCTAGACGTACGGGACTAATGACCAAAGATGTTGACGCGCCCGGAAATACTAACCTACCAGCCAATAGTTTATAAAACGTTGATAAGTTATTTTAATCGTGAGAACTTAACGTCCACAAGAAAAAGAGTCTCCCGCCCCTCCCCTGACCAAGTGTTCCTGTGCGCAGGGTTGTTCCAGCAGGCCATCGCGCAGAGCGGGGCGGGGCTGAACCCGTGGGCCATCCAGACGACGCCGGTGCAGACGGCGCTGAACCTGGCGACGGCGCTCAACTGCAGCGCGGACGAGACGACGACGACTACGCGGCCGTGGTGGAGTGCCTGCGCGGCGTCTCGGCGGACGCGCTCGTCCTGGCCGCGGAGAACGACGCCCCCACGCAAGTGGTGCGTACGCGCGTGACCCGGGGCCAACACCCGCGCGGGAACGGGCTGTGCGCGCGCCCGGGCCAACGACCCTGGCTGGCTTCCTTCTGCCCCTCATCTTGCTCACCATCAACCTTATCTTTCCCGTTTGTAGTTTTTTTCTTCCCCTGTTACCGGCGTGGGTGGCTCAGGGCGGTAATTGATGCCACTGCTCCTACCTACGACCACGAGGTCCTAGGGTTCCCGTCCGAACGGTGGCAAAATTTCCCACACTAGCTAGATAGCTAGGAAAGTTCAGGCGCTGTCTGGAGGATAATTCTAGTGACCGACTGCTTTCATCGGTAGTTTTCCGCGTTTTCTCTTATCAACACCAGCCGAATGCCCGAGCAATACTTTAACAAACGGGCCACTGAACTCCCGCGATCTTTCTTTACCTTGCCTTGCCAAATCCTCACCCCTTACCATACACACATTTTTACAAGCACTTCACACGCAGTTCTGGAGACCAGCAGCTAGGATTCGCTGGCGTGGTTAGGAAGACCAGTCGAGAAGCTTAGCATTCGGCAGCGGATCTGGCTATTCAGTGGGGGAAGATCGCCGCGATAAAATATGCACTACACTTACGGGACCAATGGTCTTGCAGTTACCCCCCTCCCAAAATCGGATGTATATTCGGATGTGAATCCGAAAGAGTTGTATAAACTTGCGTTTGACAAGAGTCCAAAACGGTTTTAGTAAGTTGTCAGTATGTTGGTACAAACCTTTGAGATTATAAGACGCACGCTTATTCTTCATATAAAAATAACGTTGTCGAGATCAATATGTGGCATACTTGACAGGATATTCAGATGAAATAAAAAAATGTCATCGCAGTCAAAATCAAATGGAAGTTGATCACAATGTCGTTCTAAAAAAAAAGCGAATCTTTTAATATTATATCGAAATCAAATAATTTTAAAATAAATAAAAACATTTAAAGATATTTATTGTCAAGAAAGCCGGCGTCGTCACTACACTCAAAAACAAACAAATGCAGAAATGATAGAGACATTCTAACTTTGTTTTACTTTCAGAAAACACGTTCAGTCTTACTTTTAGTCTTTTAACGTCTAGCCGTTCTTTACATTTGTTTTCCTGCCTGCAATTTTAGTTAAGTTTTTAATTTAAGTTATTATTTTTTTAATTTTCTGAGAAATATTCTTGAATGCTGCTAAATTCAACCGAGAACGCTTAACCTATATACATTTCTATTAAATTGTGCGGTTTTCCACTAGTATCTCTCGAATTAAATCAGCACAATAATTGTATTTGAATTTTGCGTTTTCTTGATTTCTTAGTAATGAAATGTTGAAGAAATGAAATAAAAAAATGAATGTGCAAGCCATATGTAAGATACTTGGTTAAATATCAAATAATAATAATAATAATAATAATAATAATAATAATAATAATAATAATAATAATAATATCGCCAGTCCGGATAGCCGAGAAGGCAGTAGTGCCGTGGCGATCTCGGACGGAAGGATCGCGGGTTCCAGTCCCGCCTCGGGCATGGGTGTGTTTGTGTATGTCTGTGTGTGCCGTCCATTCATCCTTCATTTTCATCATTTCATCTTTCATCCCCCAGGACTACCAACCCTGGGGGTATTAAAATCAGATTCAGCCTAATAGTGATCCTCCTAATTAGTTACATGCAAGACTTGCAACGTGATAAAATGATACTGAGCCCGTGCAAGTGCATGTCCTGCGTGGTCCAAGATGGCCTATTCGCGAGCAAAATAATAATAAATAATAATAATAATAATAATAATAACAATAACAATAATATCTCATCACATCAATATCACCAGTTTTTTTTGTTTTGTTTTAACAGGACCGAGACAGAATGGTATCGTTCACTTTTGTGCCAACACCTGATTATCCAGTTGAGGGAGTTGAAACATTCTTACCAGCGCCTGTTATCGAATTGGTTACTAATAACTCACATCACGCCGTACCCTACCTTACAGGTTTCAACACAAGAGAATCTATCCTCCACTTACTGTGTGAGTATGAAAAATAATTAGATATTATGAGAAATGTCCTAAGTAATATTAAAAATATGTTTCATCAGAATGATCATTATTGATTTTTTCTAAAAATATGTTAATTTAATGAGAAAGAGAAATGGTTCAATGACGTTACAGAAATACGAAACCATTCTTATTTTTCTGGAATTAGTTAAGGAAGGAAGGGAATTTTGAGAATGTAGTTAATAAATTGATATAAAATTCAGAAAACTTAAAGCGCATATCTCTCTTTGCTCGTTTGTAAATAATTGAAAAATGGAAATTAGAGTTTACTAAACGCATTGAAAACTAGAACGGAATTTTATTAAATTGCTCTTACAGGCGACGACAACATTGTAATTTTCGAGTTCACTAGAATATCAGGAATGCATTAATATATTAACGACACCAGCTAGGAGATAGATTGATTTGATTGATTTAATTTATCAGTAATACGGAAAATAGTAAAATATTTACGCCATTTCCTGTGTAAATACTGTTCCATTTACTCTGAAGAGGTATACATTACTAACAAAATACATTAGCAACAATCCGGCTTTACAAAATAAAAGCAAAAAATTGATAAAGATCACAAGGCCACACAATAAGTAGTAGCCTTGTGGCCAGCAAAGGGAATGCACTTGGCTTCAAAGATACAAAATTTGGGAAAACATATGTTAGTCGTTCAGTCTCCTGGTCAGGGTTCTTACAATTCCCAGATTTTCAAATTTACTGACTTTCAGTGGCGGCTCGTGGTCACGCCATCAGGGTGTGCAACGTCTCTTCCCCGTCCTCCCACCCCTTCTCTCTCTCTCTGTCTGTCTGTCTCTCTCTCTCTTATATATATATATATATATATATATATATATATATATATATATATATATTTATTATATATAAAATGAAACGCAAGGCTTATTATGAACTCTGAAAGCATGCTGAACAGTACCCTTTCAACAGCAGTGAGGGTTGGCCGCTTTCTTTTCACAACACCCGCTCCCACTTCGCTCCGCAAGGACCCCCTCCGAAATATTTACGACTAGGGTGGGGTTACCGCGAGGCGACTCGGCACGTTCCAGAAGTGTTTCCAGGGATGTCAAGAGTTCTATTGTACGCACTGATTCAATTTTTTTTCACTCGCACATTTGCTGTAGAATACATTTTCATAGTTCACTGTACAAATTTAAGGCTGAAAGTACAAGTTTTTTACCAAGTATTCAAAATTAACAGAAAAATTTGGAGTTTACACTGTATGACGAAACACGAAGTCCATTCGACGCTGCTTCTTTTCAGAAAACTTTTCTATGACTTTTCATTGAAGCCATTTATTTCTCTTATTAACGATTTTTCAATTGACAGCATAGCTAATGCAGAAATTCTTTCCTCTGACATGGTGCTGCGTAGAAATGTCTTGATGCGATTCAATGTTGAAAAACATCTTTCAGCTTCGCTAGTAGTCATAGGAATTGTTACAAGAACTTTAAGAAGCTTAGCAGTTTCACTAAAAGTCTTTTGCAAATTGTTTTCTAAAATGAATGCCAAAGGTCAGTGGCGCCACACACATTACGGGAAATTACTGCGCATATACATTACTTCTAATTCTGTTTTTAATTTTGGCCGGTCGAGAAATGGATACACTGCACAGGTGTCCCAAACAGTCGTTTCATCCGCTATTATAGAAACAGTCTGAATTTCGTATTTCGTCCTTAATATCTTCTTGGCAAACCTCTAACATGCAAGATCCCAGGATTACTACTTGTTGGTGTTTCGTCGTGTCCGCGATGTGCTAAAGCAAAAGCTCCACAAAATTTAACACAATTAATTGTCTTGTAAATACCTGTTTTTCATTATTTCTGCGTTTTGCTTTTCAACATTGCGTCTGAATGCACTGTCCAATTGTTGAACAATGTTGTGGTTCCCCAAGACCTTCAACTCCAATACCGCATTCATGAGCACTTTAGAATTTTCATGTTTCGACAATTTCTGTTTCAGATGCCCCAACTCACTAAATCCATGTTGGTCCAAGTTCCTTCTTTTCCGAAGAGAAGAGTAGGCATGGAAAACAGTATAAACGATTCGTTAGTTCGCATCCACAAACACAATCATAATTGTCATACGTAGAAACATTAAACTTTTTGGTAACTTCCCTGTCTTTACATTTACTACTCTGAACTAAGTTTATGGCAGGTGTCGGTCTAGCATTATTTTTAATTTGCAGTTTTTCATCAAGAGACAAATGTGAGAAATTCACACGTTTAATGTTTTCAACGCTATTCATTGCTAGTTGCACAAACACTTGATAGAAAAACAACACTCCTACTTCGGGTTTCAAACCGCATTCGATAGTACTAAATACGTTTACAAAACACATCCGGGTTTTCATACACTTTGGAATGGATTTGAAATCGCAATTCACTTTAAAATTTAAAAAGTAACCAACTTTTATTTTAACGATGAGCCTATAATATTCAATTAACCCAATACTTCTTAATGCAACACTGCCTACCAATGCATTCGCGCGCTAACGAAGAACTGGTATTTTGGAAGGGATGAGAACGCTTTTAAGTGGAGAGATATTTCACACTTCCTTCTTACAATGCTTTACTTCTCTGAAAACTTGTGCAAGCCGAGTGTTATGTCTTCGATACGCACGTGTCTTTGGCACACCCAGAGATCGCCACTGCGCCTGCGCCGTGGACGGCGCAACGACGCCGCCAGCATGCTCATACCGGCATAAGCCACCGTTGCACACCTCTTACCCCTCCAGACCCTCGGCAGCCATAACTCTCTCTCCTCGCTCGCAAAATCCGAGTGTGCTCCGCTGGCTTTCAGGAGGGGCATGAGCGGTCGGTTAATTGAAGCTTCAGAACGGCGCGTGTTTTGAAATACCATGTTTTCGAAACTCTCTGGAAGGACTTGTATTCTCCTCTTGTTAAGATAGGTTTAAGAGAAATTGCACCGAATTAATTTAGGTGTGCAAATGAGAACGTGCGAATACCCACGAGCCGCCACTGCTGACTTTTCAGCGTTTTCCAGTAATAAAAGTTTAGTTTTCCAGGTTATGTTTAAATTGTTTTCAAACTACGCATATTGTCATTTTGAAATTCAAGATAAAAATTGTACATTTATTTATTAACGAATGATTCTTCTCGCTGTTCTTGTAATGAAAACGTGGCCATATCTATGAAATTCACGCGTCGGCGACAAGGAGAGGTGATTGGAAGACGCAGCGATCGCACTGCCCTCTTCGTCAAAAGAGGAACTCAAAGGGAAATAGGAGATTTGGAGGAGAGGCCACGTTCGGGCATGCGCAGTGGAAGGTTTTTGAGAGTGGTAGAGCACTAGTACCAAAATCACTACTCTCTCTCACCCCTTCTAGAATTCTTTGAGCTGTATAGAACTGTCAACTCTGTCACATATACAAAATGTGCCCGCGTAGTTTAAGCTAAATTACACATTTCTATCTGCACCCGGTCCTCAGAAAAAATCGGAAACCTTAGAACATGAACGCGCCTCGTGTTGGCTACTGTCGGAAAGACAGGAGCGTATCGATAGAGGAGTGAGTCATTGACGGATCAGTACGAGATGCTATTCATTATGTCGCGATTAACAGCGGTCACATGTCTTGACAAAATCCGTATTTATGTCATCGACATTAAAACCAGAACCATGAATCAAACGCTTTAATGATATAATTTTTTTAAAATTTAGGTAGGTTAGTAGCAGTTGTAGGTTAGTAAAATAATGTTGATAGTCTGAAATAATTGCGGACACGTTTCTTGCCAATGCATTAACCACAAATGAACACAAATGACATTATTGTAAGAAGAAAGAAAATCGTGCCTTCGTATTGTAACATCTAAGGAGAAAGTGTACGAAATTATTCATGAATTTATCATTTGTGTTATCGCAATCGTTGCTCGCTTTTCTTTTAAGAACACAAATTTTCTCTCCAGATGTTTTTACAACAACTTCCTTTCTATTGGCTAATTATTTTGACAGTGCTCATAGTGCACATGCCTAGATACAGAAAAAGGCGTGGCCAATCCTCGTGGTGACTGAGTGACAGGGGACTTCGCTTGGAGTGGCCTACTGTCGGGAACTCTATGAAAAATGGCGGAATCAGTCGTGCTCCTCTAATATTATCGAAAGGCGTTTTCTGCAAATGCACCAAAACAGTCACAAAAATGACTGCAAGAAGGCAGGGCTTAAATGATCTAAAGTGTGTTTCAACTCCGAAAA
Source organism: Teleogryllus oceanicus (assembly GCA_964035755.1). Taxonomy (NCBI): domain Eukaryota; kingdom Metazoa; phylum Arthropoda; class Insecta; order Orthoptera; family Gryllidae; genus Teleogryllus; species Teleogryllus oceanicus. The sequence continues at coordinate 50,341,121 of CAXIVR010000005.1, read as the reverse complement.
GAGTTGCCACCAAATGACAGTCATTTGTAAAAACAATCTGGAGGACGAGTTACGAGCTGGAACTGGACAAAATGAACCTTAATTTCCTAGTCATTGTTCCTAACAAACTAAGAGAACAGGGCATACATATGCCACAAGATAATGCCAATCATTTAGAAACACTGTAAAACACAATACTGGCAGTAATAAAATATCCGCTAATTCCATTTGCTTATAGTAGATGTCGATGAAAAACCCATACTCAAACAAAACAATGCATCAGTGAAGCTGCAAGAAATCTTCATAGAAAATATTACTTCTTTTCTACGTTTTTTTCTTCCTTTTTCTCTCTTTTATATACGTACATTTATTTGCACATACGTTAGTGAATAAGCGGTGGCATACTCACAGTAAACATCCACGCACACTAACAACAAATTCATTGATCGTAGAAGAAACTTCGAAAATTGTCTTCATTTTATATAGCTTCCTGTTTATGAAACGCTTATTTGTAAGTCATTTTGGAAAAAGAATTTAAAAAATTGGGATTTATGCACATTTTTTGCTTAAAAAAGTCTACAACAAAAAAGTACATGGGATGGAAGTGCACTCCCAGCACTTTTATTGAGATCTGGGGCCTATCCTAACTCATACATGTTTAGTTGAATTACTGATATGTGATCTTTCCGCAAAATATGATAGAAAATATTGTCGCAGCGTAACAAAAAATATTTGCTAAAAAACTAAAATCAGCTAGCGTTTTGGTTATCTCTTGATCTCTGCGTGAAGGATCGACTTATTGCCGCGAGAAAATGGAAAATAATTATTTGAACATCTACATTCCCCACAGAGCTGAAGAAAACGTGTACACGGAAACACAGGTAGTGAAGCTATTACAAGCTACATATGTCCACAAGCAAAATAAAGAGCGATGACTGACGAATGATCAGGGAAAATGGACGAAAAACTTCGAGATGGGACACATTGACCCGGAAGCTGGGGTATAATACTTGTTACAGCCACATTTAGTCTTCTCGAATTCTATAGTCTAGATGGTAATGAAATTCATTAAATGATCTTTTTAAAACCGATATTTTACTAGTTTCCAGTATACTAGACTAATTCTATAGAAACAGTTATGCTACAGAAAAAATTTCATGACACGTAAACAATTGTATCGATGTATAATGTCTATTGGTAGTGTGTAAAGTGATGTACGTGTATTGGATCTGATTTTTTGTACTGTTATAGATACGGGACTGTAATAAAAACTGAAATATTTTCTTGTTCCAGATACAAACTTCCGAGACCCGCATATCGCAGAGTTAGTCGACGCCACGTGGAAACAGATAATATTACCTGATCTCCGTGTCCCTTCAAACAGTTCCCAGGTTAATGAAGCTTTGCAAGCGTTAAGACAGTTCTTCATGAATGGGGAACCTCTGTCGAATAGCACATTTTTGCAGTTTATGGATGTGAGTACTGAAATCGATCCACATTTCCCTCTTTACTTTTATTACTATATTTTAATACAAGTACTATTTTCTCCTTCTTAATTATATCTTTATTTAATTTTAAATCGGGTAAGCTCACATTTTATCATAATACACAACACTTACATATATCAGGGTCGGAATATATTTGTCTCGGTGAAATGACTAATTATCGCTCATGCGACGACACGACTGGTAATAATTTTTAATAATTTGGGAAAAACTGGTGTTGGTTGATTGCTTTCTTAACATACAAAACCAGGAGCGGTAGCTCAATGCATCAACTGATGTCACTGCAGCGCCTCTGACTGGGAGGTTCTAGGTTCGAGTCCTGACGGCAACAGGATTTTCGACACTAGCTAGGTCGAATTCAGCTGCTGCTGGAGGAGAATTCTAGGGCCGGCTGCTCTGATCGGCAGTTTTCCGTGGTTTCTCCGATCAACACAGGCGAATCCGGAGCAGTACCCTACCAAACGGGCCCCTCCTCCCCCTTACACATACACACTTACACTAACATGTACTACACTACCACATATTCGGGAGACTGGTTGGGAGCTTAGAGCTTGTCCCTGCTGGTGGGAGAGTCTGGTTAGGGGGAAACCCCAGTAGCCGACGGTAGGTCGGCGACGCATCTCGTCATCCGGCGGGGGAAGGTCACCGCCATCTCCCGAGAAAAAAAAGCACTACACTAACGGGACTAAGGACCAAAGCAGTTGGCGCTCCCGGAAACACGAAAAAAAATCAATCAATTAACATATAAACATACTACTAAATAACAATAGATTCAGAATAAAGTTATAGTAGCGTAATGCTGTAACTAGGTTTTAACTTTTAAACTCTGCTGATTTACTAAAAAATATTTATCTATTCCTTAACTATATAATGTTTCTCGTGTAACGTCATAGCATTTTGCTCATCGGACCGCGCGAGGCCGGCGAGGGGGAGGGGTTGGTCCGGGCGCCGGACTGACGGGGCAACCGGAGCTCTGTCGCCTTGGGAGGGTGCAGGTCATCCGTGGCGTGTCTGGGAACCCTGAGGTCAGCTAGCGAAGAATGATGTACGAGGACAGGTCAGCATGCAGCTGGCGGTGGTTCCCATTATGCGACCGCCCCCAGAACTCAGGAATGAGATCAGGCGGGACGAGGTCGACAGCGTGGGAGTCTGCCACGTGACTCCTGGCGATAGGGGGCTAGAGGAGGAAACTGTTTCATTCGAATTTGAGACGAATCGCGGAGCGGAGGCACTTTTGTCACACGTGAGGGAATTATCGCAGGCTTGCGAGGCGTGGCGCTTTGCCACGGAACGGAGACCAAGAGCGGCGCTAAGTTTTAGCACGCAGTGTCAGGCTGGGGCGGCTTCTCTCAGGAATTGTAGTGCTGAGTACAGCGGTAGTTTCGATAGGATTGTACATATTTTAGACGAATTGTAAATAAACCTGTACATAAAAACTCCGCGTCTATGTTTCACTCAAATCATGAACGTCACACTCGTAAATCATGTTCTTGAATTTTCCTACACTGCTTTTTGATCTGTATTTTATTCACACTTTAAATCATTGAAATATTTATCTTGAAATGACAGTCTTTACTTCGATTTATGAGCAATTTAAACTTTATAATATTCTAAATCTTCCATACCCTTGGCCTTGTACATTTGTACGTGCATGTGTTTGCAATTTCTGATTTTACGTGCACTTCCTTGATACGATGCGACAGCTCTCTTGGCGGTGTTTCTGGCATTCTGTAGCAATTAGCATTTATCAGCAATACGCATCTCCTAAAGAGAAGAGTACTAAAGGTTGTTCTGTGAATCATGTGAACACTGGGGGATATGAGTGACGATCACTGTATGCGATACTCGTTCAGCGTAAACCAAAATTTACTAATGAAACTTGATTTAGAGGAGTCATTAGATAGGCGAATTTGTTATTCACACGGAAGAAAGGGAGTCGGATTCCAAAAACTTATTTTTTCAAAGAAACTGAAAATTTAGGAAATTGAATATTTTGCGAAATCTCAAAACTTAAACATGTTTTTAAGTTTTGAATGGAATTTGAACGGAGTCTCTATAATTAGTATGTTAAAATATGTGATATTTTTAACTTAATGATGCGCGTCATTCTGGCAAATTTGATTATAGAATATTTCCGACAATAATAAAGTTAGAAAAAATAAAAATACACGTTTTGGGTCACTTATTTGATCCAAATTCTAAATAGAAAAATAGAAAATAATTAAAAATATGAAGGTCAAATTATGGTCTTTTTTGTGTGATTTAACGTGGAATGGCTCATTACAGGCTTAATAGGGATATGGAAACTTATGGAAGAGAGTGGGGTTTCACATGCGAGAGTTCTCGCAAATGTATGCTAATTATTAAATATTTATTTATTCAATTTAATATATTTAAAACAAGTTTTAAATAATTAATGGAAATGTATCTTCTTTTACTCTCCGCGACGTATATACTCACAACGTTACGTTTCTTCTCTCACTTTCCCTTAATTACACGAACTTATCGAAATACATTTTCTTTGAAACGAAAAATTAGGGAAAAGGGAATGAAATGACCCACGTTCTTCTCATGAATCTAATTGGAAATTAATTTCCATAACTAGTCAGTATTTCGTATTCAAATTAATTCTTGATAAATAATGCTTTGTGGAAAATAAAGAAATGTGTAAAAATTCGAACGAAAATATTTACACATAAACTCGATATCGTATTAGGACATATTTTTGATACCAAATAAATAATGAAGTCATAAACACACTTTTCGTGCTTGGGGTAACGGTTACCTAACATCCTCCACCTTGTGGGGCAAGGTTCTGTCAATAAAATTAGAAGTACGGTAGTTTTTAATAAGTGGCGACAGCAGCTACTGTCTTAACACACACCGTTTTGATGTTCCATCATTTCATTAATTTCAAAGATACTTTTCACATTCGTTTTAAAAAACCTCTTTTCCTAACTGCACTGATAGGAAAAATACGTTATTCATAATGTTCGTTTAATTCGATACATTTCAACTCTCGATTTACGCTAACTACTAAAAGAATAAAAAACTATTTTTTAATGTAACGTTGAGACATACTTTCCATTAACAAAGAAACCGCTAGCTTCAATTTTAAAGAAGGCCACACAAAAAGTAAATTTTGGAACTCACAATTCAAGAGGTGTCAATGGAAGGAGGACCAAAGTTTACAGTGTAAATTTTGAGAGAACCATTTTCACGAGAAAAGAATAGTTAAAGGGCTTTTTTGTGAAAATTTCAGAAATTTTAAAAAATTACCATACAATTACTAAAAAAGCGCTTCAAATTACCATACTTTGAAATCATTGTACGCACCAAGTTCTAAAGATTTAATTTTAAATCACAGAAATCATTACGAACCCAGCGGTTCTATAAAATGGCACGGACTTGCAACAAAGGGCACTATATAGTGCTTTTGCGAGTCGGGGCATTGGTTAGGTCGCTCAGGGCATCACTCGTCACTGCAGTGCCTCTGACCGGGAGGGCCTAGATTGCAGTCTCGATGGTAGCTGGATTTTCAGCACTACCTGGAAAGGTAAGTCGAATTTCAGCCGCTGCCTAGAAGAGACTTCTAGAGGTCAGTTGGCCTTAGTGATAGGATTTCTCGGTTTCTGTGACCATCACCAGTCGAATAGAATAGCAGTACCCTAACAAATGGGCCAAGGTATGCGCGCTATCTTTCTGTCCTCTTTCTTGTCATATCATCACCCCTTACTTACACACCTTACACTTACATGCTCTAGACACTATTACACTTGCCGGGAGACCACTCTTGAGTTTAGACGGGTGGGGCGGTATCCCGCTGGTGGGAGATGCCTGGTTGGAAAACCCGCTAGCAGACGAATAGTGGGCACCAGATCTCGTCATCCAGCGTTACCGCCACCTCCTGGGATAAAAACATCCACTACACTTACAGGACTAATGATCTTAGCAGTCGAGGCAATCTGAATCACTAATCAAACAAGACGGGACTATTGCTTCAGTTATATGAATAAATAAAAGATATTCTTCATCGTGGTTTTCGATGGCTTTGCCGGTAAAGCCGTCGAAAGCCGGATATCTGATTGTTGACGAAGATGACCTCTTATTTATTCGCATAATAACGTTAACAACGCCGAATCAGAATTCCCACAATTCAATTCAGTTATACCCGATCCTTCCACGGCTGCTTTCCCAGCATCACCCCGAAGCAAATATACCACCTCTCTGTCAATTATGACTTTATGTCTCTGGTGCCCATGGGCCCATCTCGTTGCATATGATATTGTTTCCGATACAGGAAGTCATATTCCAAATTACGCACTCGCACTGTACTATGCATACACACATGTCAGAGCAAAGGACTAACGTAAGATTAATACCAGTTTCAAACTCAAAGCCTTAGTGCCGCTTACTTCGACAAAATGCCCAAACTTCTGGTACTACATAGTTTCTTCATTTAATTCATTTCTAGTAACTTCATTTTCCGAACTATTTCTAAATACACACATTTTATAAACTAGTGGTGGTACTACAACAGCACATTCTAGCATTATTTGTAACATTTGCAATTATTTAATATTCAGATAAAACAAAAGGAAGATATTTCTCACCTTAAGCGTTCCTTGTTCTATTCGTCAAAAAGCGTTTTTAAAAAATAGGTGGTTCTTTGATATAAAAAATAATTGTTTAAACGTTGCCCATATTTCACACAAAATTTCGCAAAACTACTGATATTCGAAAAGTTGCACGCAACCTTATTCAAAGATATGTTTGAATAATAGATTTAATAATAAAATCTTTAATAGTATAGTTTTACGAAGACACCAAAAAAATTAACTTTCATATTTTCTGAAATTTCAAGAATTCAAAAGTAAAAGTGTGCGCCGTTGTTTAAGGAGTCATGTCTGCATCATTGTGTCACAACGTTCAAACAAATGGAACTGCATTTATATAATAATATATGACTATGTTTTATAGTACCTGGTAATGGGAACAAGACAGGTTTCTGAAATGTTGTAATATTAAAGAAAATATTTTACCTATTTTCAAATTTATTATTACTCACAATAATTTGTCTGTCTGTAAATATAAAAAGCCATATTTATATAATTGCATTTAGTTAACAAGACAGTCATAACAAAAAATCTTTTTAAGAAATTTCTCTATTTTTAACTTCTAATATTTTTCCTGCTAGTCCAGTGTGCTCAATCAGTTGAGCTCCTTTTAATGTTAGCAATTTTTCTATGGCATCATTAGTTTATTAACTCCTGAAACATTGCATTTCAAAAAGGCAGTACTGGATAGCCAAAACTATCCAATTTCGCGCTTATTCCGTTTAAATGTAAGGCTTATACATTGATAACGCGATATGGATTAATGATTACTCAAAAAAATTCGCTTATCTCTTGCAGATGCTCACAGACATCGGTTTCGCAGAAGGAATATACAAATCTGTTCGACATATGGCAGTGGCCGCCAAAGCACCCATACATCTATACAGTTTTGGATCGATGATGCCCTTAACTTCTTGAAGATTGTTCTGAACGTCACAGATGTACCAGGTGAGTTGAGACCCTGTAATGAGGGAATACATAATAAAGCATATATATATATATATATATATATATATATATATATATATATATATATATATATATATATATATATTCGAAATATTGTTGAATGTGAGTTTACTACGAAATAAACTTTTAGAACGCATTTATAAGAACAGTGTCTTTGTTACACAAGAGGTTTGTGGAAGAATAAAAATATTGTACGTTGAATACATGGCCGGCGGCGCTAGCCGAATGCGTTTACTACTCTCCGTGAAGTCACGAAGGTTAAGCGCATTCGAGACTCGCGGGTTCGTGGTTGGGTGACCGACCAGGAAACCGGGATCTAACGGCGTCGAGCCCTGGCCGAAGGGATAAAGGCACTGACTAACTGCGACGTGACGAGACTTGACAATTATTAAGAAGTAAAAGCACATTAATGGAGGATTACTCCGAAGTGTAAAGCGCTCAACGCCCCTTAAGGGCTTGAGACGCGTTGCGTCAAGATGTAGACGCAACAAATTATATATATATATATATATATATATATATATATATATATATATATAAAAAAATACATTGTTCATTTGAAAAACAATGTCACATCGTTTTCACATTTCATTCTGGAGATCAAAAAAATTAGTTTGCAAATGCGGATGACAACATTCCTTTAACAAAACTCATCTTGGCTGGAAATTGAAGTTCCATATGACTCTCACGAAGTTTTGAGAAAAAGGAACATAAAGGCTTAAGAGTTTCATAAATGAGTAAGATAAAGCCACATTCATATGACGAAATATTCGCATTATGTCCAGTATTACATAAACTAAACTTAACGTAAACTAAACCGAAATTCTCTAATTTTTGAATTTCATCAGAAGTGTTGCATAGCATGTTATTGCCCCAGTTTTCACATATTACCTACCTGTAATTAGTGCAAAATCAACCAACTTAACGGCTTTCATCCACCGAATAGAATTTTTTAAGAAAACGTTACACATAGTCATTTTATTTATGGCAAGGCAAAATCTAGTTCTTTTTACCGACTTCGAAAGTACATGATGGCGGTAAGGAGATCGTAGAACGGTGAATAGCTCTGAGATAGTCCAGTGCTCTTATGTTTATCATCTCTTTACCGTACAAATCGACAAAAAGATTTCACTTCCTTCAGCAATCCTTCAGCACAATTCATGTACTCCGGAAGAACTATAATTCTTTTTATACTTGTTATACATCCACTAAAAGCACAAAAGAGAAGCATAAGTGCTAGGTCATATTTCAATGATTTAGATTAACGGGATTTGTCACTTCTAAAAAGAAATGTCTTGAAAAGAAGATAGTTCTGTTATGAAGATCAGGAGATCCATGATTGAAAATAAAGAAACGAATATAAATGCTAAAATAAATCTTAAACGAATATACATAATAAAAAATACAAAAGTAGGAAATTTTAGTTCCTTTCAAATTGGGTGTATTTATTAATCAGAATCATCTATTAACCCAGATAAAGCTGACGTCCTTCCAGAAGAAAGTGTGTAGTTACAATTTGGCCATTATTTCGGTTACGTTTTGAATCGAAGAGATCGTGTTGATGGCGTTCTGGAAGTTGAATTGTATAATTTACATCGGAAAACCAACTGGTTTAGTAAATTGAATTTGTGTGGTTCAGAATCGTTATCGTAGAACGGCAATTTTCAACACAGACTGTGCAGTTGATCTGAGAACTGATGGGTGAGTATAACAAATGTGTTTTTTTATGTTACAACGGTTCATTTTAAAAAGATTGCTTCGTAAACGGATATTATGTAGATTTAACTTGTGATATTTTGAGCCTTATACTTTGACATTCTTCAGGAAGGATGTATACGTACGCTTGTTTAAAAAATGGAAGTATCTGGTCAGTACTACATTATTTACTGCTATTCAGCTGTACTTTTTCCATTTTTTAATTTTCCAATGTACTTTGGCTGTACTTTTTCCATTTTTTAATTTTCCAATGTACTTTGAACTAAGTGAATTTTCATCACGTTTCACTGGTTCGATATCAAGATGCTGGAAAACTCTTCGGATAAAGAACTAGGATGTGGAGTAATTATGACTTACGCAGATTCTCTAAGCCAATTGCCCTACAATATTAATGGAGATAATTTGTTTACGTCAGTTCCTCTTGTTAATGATTTAAACAATAGAAAAATTAACGTCACAGGAACAATAAAACCTAACAATTCGTTGTGATTGTTAAGTTATCAAGAAAGAACAATTGAAGAAAATGCGAAAATGAACTTTTGATTTCAGATCCAGTGATTGTGCCAATTGCGGCATGGAATGACAACAGCATTGACACTAATTTTGACAGAATATTTCGCTGTCGCAATGCGTTTCGTTTCTCACGGTGCGAGAAGAACAGCATTACTATTGAAATGCTACAATTGCAATATTCATATGTAAGGAATCGATAGGGAAGATAAAAATATATCGCTGTACAGTGGGTCAATAAGAAGGAGGAAGTAGTATTTTCCAAAAATATCTAATAGATGTTGCTGAGTATAATGTTTGACAACTTCATCAGATGGCGGCAGACTCGACCACTTGTGTTTCCGTCGCCGATTTGCATGTGTAATTATTGAGTCTAATTGATGTGTTGATTCATCTCGAGGAAGACCATCAGCTCTTTCTAAGGTAGGTAATATCACTGTGTAATATCACTGTGTGGCAGATTTACCACAGCATGACATTATTGGAAAGAAGCAGCTGCTTCACTGCTAGAATTGCCACAAGAAAGCAACTACACAGGGCCCCAAAACATTCCGTTCCACGTCATATGGCTTGTTTCATTACTTATACAAAATAAAAGTAAATAGAAATGCAATAATGTTATTAATTATTGTGTACAGTTATTGTTTATAAGAGTATATTTATAACAGCAGAAAATTCATGTTTCTGATGAGCTGTGGGTTTGTATTTTGATGATGTATTGTAGCGTCATGCTCAAACGCAATTGTACGAACGGCCGCGTGGCATAGGCGACGCTCAGGCCCCACGCGGCAGCCTTTGTTACGAGCGGATGTGACGTCGGCGGGAAACCCTAGGAGGCAGCGTGGTGGGGAGACGGGCGAGCGTCAGCCCTGGCGAGCGGCGGAACGCTCTCTTTGGTTACTGGACGCGGTGCGACACAGATCGGTCTGTCTGGGTGGGCGCGGCCGCGGGCTGGGCAAGAGCCTGCAATGTGTTGCCGTACCGAGGCTGACTCGATGTTGAGTCGTAGGTGGGTTGCGGCGCTTCACGCCATCTAATGTTTGAGATTAGTGCGTAGTGGTGTGGTAGCCTAACGGAAATTACTCCGTGTAGGGATATTAGTAATTACGTTATTTTATAATAAGTTGGTGGTCTGTTAATAAACCTCTAAATTACTAAACCCACACTCGTCTGTGTTATTATTGCAAATGCATGACGCCACAGTATTAAGCTGACAACCTTCTGGAAGTACGGGTCATATCTCCAAAAATAAACTGGCCGCTGTGTCCACTCACTGTGCACATCACACGCGGTACCGCATGTACGTACATTGCGGGTTGAATAATGACTTTGTTTATAAATATCACTACCATCCCGCCCACCGCGAACGTCATCCGACCTTAGTCTCATGTATGCTTCGAAACGTTTCCTACAACGAACTCTATCCCGTCAATTTTCGATAACGATAACATTAACCGGCTAATTCTAGAATTACCTAGAATCGCGCCTTAACCACATGGCTCTGCATAGACAAGTACATATTTGTGGGAATTCTGATTTGGTGTTGTTGACGTTCTTATAGAAGAAATAAAAGAGGTCATCTTCGTCAACATAATAAGTACATATTTGGTATTTATTTATATTTTATCGGGCGTTGCCCTGGTATTTACCTCTCCAATCATCATATTTTCATCAACAATCAGCCTTGCTCAACTGTGCCCGCTCAATGCGCACTACATGGGGAATGTGCATTGTGAGTTACATAATGATTTTGTTTATAAATATCACTTCCTTTCCACCCACCTATCTAGGGTATTAACAGTATTCATTCTCATTGAAATGCCCTACCTCATTTACTTACCGTTTTGATGAAATAAGTGTTCCCGTGTTGAAGAATGAAGCAAGAATACGAGTAAACACATTCACACAACCATAAATGTTTGGTATATTAATATTTTCAGCAATAAGTGCATTTGTGAGGCAATGTTTACACCGAATCCGAGAAGAACAATAGTATTACCTGTAATAATGATTATATTTATTATAAGTTATTATAATATGAACATGTGTAGTTTTCCACACATTTTGGAGATATAAAAAAGAGGTTTTTTTTAAAAGCTATAGCTTCCTTTGGTTTGGTTTCGAAAAAAATGTTTCATACAAAAGTTGTTGGAAGTTTCACCCTCTTTATTATTGATTGCAATTATTTTTCTACAGGCCAAAAAGTTAAAGAGTTACAGAGAGAAACCCCAAAAGAATAAGAAAAAAATACCTTTTTTCCGGGACTCCTGAGTTAGCACACGGTGTGGAAGGACAAAACGTGGTAATCAATGTTTGGAAGAATATCATGTTTTAAAGTCCAGAATCCGAAAGAGTGGTGTGTTAATAAATGAACAGTAATCGATCACATGACATCTACTCTCCAACCAGTGCAGCAAGCAAAATGAAGAATATCCGAAGCCAGTAACACACTAATAAAAACTAGAACTGTATTTCAACCAACTGCTAGAAGTTTGTACTCACAAAACTAGTTGGCTAGTTACCACTCATCAAGCAGCCAACACTGGCATCAATGGCCTTAAAACCTAGTAGCCTTGCATGTGCTGTGTTGTAGCGCGGATGGTACTCATTCTTAGAATCCAGCACTTGGTAATTCATCAACGCCTGTAAGAGCGCTGTAAACGCTCTGTAGGCAATGCTTGGCGCACGCTTGTGTACAAGCAATCTTACTTCCCTTTTCTGTTCCAGGAGCTGCGCATGCGGACGATTTGGGATACCTGTTTCGCATAGCATATCTCCCCGATGTTCCGGCAAATTCTTCCGCAGCACTAGCACGAAAGCGTATGGTGAAGATGTGGACTAACTACGTCAAAACCGGGTAGGGAAAGATTTAATATAATGTAAATTGCTCATTGCGAAGATAAATTAAAATGCTTGATAAGAGATGGTAAGTCATTAGATATGCAATCTACTAACAGGTTAAAAAATATGAGTTATTACATCTTCCGGTTCTGTGACAACTTGAAGTTTTTTTTCATTTCCAGTATACGCCTAAATATATAATTTAAAAAATACATACATAGATAAATGAATAAACACTTTTTCTAACATGTGATAGTACAGATGTACAAATAAGTCGTCTCATATTGAAAGGATTTGCAAAAGGGGCATATTACCTTGTGTTGGGTACTTGGATTCAGACATGGGATTGCGAGAATTTCTTCTGTATTAAATAGCAATTTTAGATTGCATATATTATGCTGAATGTTTGTTGTATAGTCACCACTTCACTAATATTTTAATATTCTTAAATGAAAATATTGCAACTATTCTTATACTGAAAATATAAGTAACAGCTTCTTTGTTAAACAATACGGGTGTTTTTAATTTTGATACGTTAAAACGTGCTTCTTAACTTCTACTATTACAAACCATCAACTGACTGAATTTGTTGAGGGTCACTGAAAAAAGGAAGATCTTTCTCTGCAAAGAAAAATTTTATATCATATATAAAAATGTTTCACTTAAATTAAAAGTAAACAATACAATTTTTTTGGAGGCTATTTTACTTGCATGTAAATTAAAGCAGGTTACTTAATCGTTTTATCGTAAGGCAATATTTTATAACTGATTGAGATAATTTAGAATTTCACTAAAATTTCCTTTCCTATACTTTATTTTGTAATCAGTGATGATTTCCTTATTATTGTCTTCACGAATACAAACACGTAAATTGTCTTCAGCCTTGACTTTTTATTTACACAGAAAACGGGACGTATTATTATTATATTTATGCCACATATTTATGACATTTTCTTTACGATTTAAGGCAATAAAATGTGCTATAAAGAATGAATAGCAAAGAAACAAGACAATCATACTGAAGAACAATAGAACATGTAACATTCTCCCCAGAGCATAGGTTTCCACAACCCAGTACCGTAAATTTAATCTCGGATAGGGGTGAATATTAAAAAAAACTATAACTATGAAAACGAGCCAACTCAGGTGTCGGGGTACAGAGAGGTAATGAAAAAAACTCCGAAAAAAGATATTGAGTTTGGTGAAGCGACGTAGACGTTTATTACACAACCGCTCTCAAGAGTTCACTTGACCAGTCTGCACTGGAAGATAAGATATTCCCTTTTTTTCATAACTATCCCAACGTTATGAGCTGAAGATACCGTTTTCTCAGATTACGGCTGTGGAACATGCTGAAGTGCGTGTTCCGTCAAGTATTCAGAACAAAATAAACGTGGTTTGCTTTTGTTGCAGAGATCCAACGCCAACATACGACCCTCTCATTGGAGCACGCTGGCGCCCGTACACAAACGCTACACGAAACTATCTGGACATCACAAGTCACCTGGAAGCCAAAACCGACCTCAACAGAGAGCGTGTACACTTCTGGGAACAATTCTATCGAACATACGCAAACGAAACGTATTAACCTTGTGCCTGAAGAACTTGGTTGCAGGTGACGAAAATAGGTATCTCATTAATTTAGGTTTTCTGTGCAGGCGCAGAACGGTAAAAATATTCTTGTATTACTTAAAATAAAATTAAATGTATCATACATATAACGACTTATAATTCAGATACTTTCCTTTAGGCTCTACATTTAAAGAAAACAATAAGTGCTTGAAGATGAAGATGTATTATGTAAAATAGTATATAGAAATGTAACGATTTTTATACAAATTAAATTTCATTAAATATTCCAAAATGGAGTTGAAAATTCAAATGGGTCATCAATTCAATGCGCATTCCCTATTCAAAACTTTAAATAATTACAAGGAATTTCCTCGAGCCGGATGCCACAAAATCAATTTTACGAGCCAAACCGTCGGTTCATAAAATATAAATTTACAAGTGTGTGTACAAACATCAATGTTTATAATAATGCTCCTTTATACAATTCATGAAAAATAAAAAAATTACGTTCGATTAGCCACAATGTCATCAAGTTCGGAATGCATACTTTGCATAGGGAGTTTTTGCACAATTTTCTTCATGTGAACTTTACAATTTCAGTCGTTTCTTAAGAAAAGCGCAGTTGGTTTTACATTATTTTGTTTGGATGAAGAATGCCATCACATAATGACACATTCTTTCCATCAAATTTCATTGAAAATCTTTCATTGAACATCTTATTATATTAATATTATAAAACATTCACTACACAAATCACTTCAAATAAGCAACATTTCTCTAAGTCGAAGAAAATAATGATGTTTATAGAATTTCCTCAGAGAAATGAAATGCTCTGAACTAAAAATCCATATAAATTATAATTTCAAAGAACAATAAAATGAAAAAGAAAACAAATTTGGCAGGATGTCGTTCAAACACGAACATCACAACAAAGTTAGAAACTACTCTGAGTAGTATATTGCTAATCAGAGCACCAGTAATCGATACGATCAAGCATTTAAGAGTCTTCGTCAGGTATCCATGCATTTATGGTTACATGAAGTACAATAATAATGCCAAGAAAATATAATAATTGTTTTTCTGCCACTTTAAACTCACTGTCGTCCTATCCATTTTAGGAAACGCAGTTTTAGCACATTTACGCAGTTTCAATTCATCTGAGTCAATACTTTAGAGCTCCTCTATGAAGCATAAGGGTATTTTGATGAAATTTGAAGGAAAATATTCCAAAAGAAAACTAGTGTAAATACTTGGAATACCTGATATTACTCAACAATTACTGAGATTTTTTAATGTGCATGACATTTTGAACAAAATTACAATTTATTGAAGTTACAAAACCGAAACCGAAAACATCCCAGTCACAAGAAGCAATATGGTTGCAAAAGGACCTGGAAAGTGGGGATATAACTTATAATTGTGTACCTCAAGGATGTTCAAAACACTACATATAAAGTAGAAAACTTCCAAAACATTCCGTTGTTCAGTACACACGAAAGAATAATGAAATGAGGGAAGTTCACATATTTTGAAATAATACAATTACTATGCACTGTGAATACAAAGTTGAATATAACTGAAAATTTTATTTAAGTATTTTATTCAGTCGACTCCTGTTATATGTGACCTCGGATACAGTGAACTTTAGTCATTGGTCCCGTTTCACTTACATTAAATATAAGCATAAGGAGATTCGATTATAGTGAACCTGAAACCTGTTTATAGTGAACGTAGGAAATACAACGTTCTGAAAATTAATTCCCTCCCGGAAAAGAATATATCGCCTCAGTTCCACAAATTCAAACACCAGGAAGCTTATGTATTAATTTCCTATTGTTCAATAGTTTTAAAATACAATAAATGAACTTAATACGATATTATAAAGTTAAAAAATTAAAAACGTCATAAGTACCAAAATTAATTTAAATTACGGAAGAGCGAGTTAATGAATACAACACTAAGTGCTGACTTGTACAACAAAGCGAAGAGCCATTTTGTTTCATATTTTGTACCTCAAGTCAATTGGGTAATAATATTAGAACTTAAAAGTACGGTAATAAAATATGGATAGATCAATGTGTTTATCCGTTTGTCATAATCACTAAATCTGAAAATGTATCTACAGCTCTTCATTTATTTTTTATTGTAGATTTAATATATTTACAGAAATAAAATTTTTGGAATACGTCAAGGTTACGGGCCCATTTCAAAACTTTCAGGAGAGCCACGGTCGTACCTGGAACCCTCCTGTGCACATGCCAATTATTTGAAGATAATAGTGATAACGTCGCTAATTTGTCTAAAAAATAATGCTTATTAAAGGCTGGCAGAGCTGTCTCGAAGGGTTTCGCTTATACTAACATGCACGACACTACCACACACGCCGGGAGACCGGTCGGGAGGTTAGTTTGTTCTCGCAGGAGCGGTGCCCCGCTTGTGAGAGATATCTGGTTGGCGGAAACCTTGTTAGCCGACGATAGGTCGGCGCCGGATCTCGCCATACAGCGGGAGAAGACTACCACCACCTCTCGAGCAAAAACACGCATTACACGCACGGGACTAATGTCCATTGTAGTAGACGCGCCTGGAATCACAATCAATCAATCAACCAAATGCTCCGATGATTCGGTGTTTTAATGTTTTCAACACATGCTTTGGCGTTATCGTAAGGTAATAAGAATTGTAACAACGGGGCGTGGATGCAACTTCTAATCGTGTTCCACATCCCATTCCTTTTTTCCCCCCACACAGATTGGTCAGCATCTCGACTCGAGGGGGTCGACAGTTCGAATAGACGAATGTATACCTGTACATTCTCCTCCAGCCACAGAAACCTCTGGCTCTTCCTCTCAGTACTGTCATCAAGTAACTAACACATTTACCAAGAAGGAGAAATTGCAAAACAGCGCTCAGTCACCGCCCTTCAGCAAGTGATTGAAGTACAATCTTCGGTGATGGGCATTTCCAGAGATATTTCCAAATGGGAATAAGAATGGGCACAGGCTCTCATCAAGTGATGTGCCAACTATCCACAGCAATGGGATGGTTGTACCTTCAGCAAAACGTGAAGCAATACGTACTAAAAAGAATGCGCATCTTGTACATTCTCCTCCAGCCACAATAACACATGGTACTTCCTCTCAATACAGACATAAGTGTTGATGACGTTTGCCAGGAAAGCGATGTTGCAAACCAGAAGTGAGTCCATGAGGGGGGAGGGGTGGATTGCGAGGTGCCATTGCCAAAATTTTAAATCGATTCACCAGGTGGTATAGAAGTGACTACGACTGATTTGCCTGCAGGTCAAGAATGATCTTAGTTGCAAATGAAAATAAGTCCCTAGAGTTTCCTTTTCTTTTTGACATAAAATTTAGAACACTTTTCCCATCACAAGATCGTAATACGGCTGCAATACGAATCCATCTACTCGTGAAGTAGGAATCGGATTGCGACACGTGCACAACAGTTTTACTAAGTTGTCTGCAATGAGCAAGTTTGCAAAATATCAATAATATTGATATTATTGAAGAAAATGAGCAGCATATTAATTCCCGATGCTAATAGACGTTATTAATGGTTAGTAATATTTCTGAAGGTCCTCGCAGGATATCTGATGGTAAATGACAGTCTTCTGATGCTGACACAGAGTGAAAATGCAATATATTGTGTTGCAGGATATATTTGCAAAAAAGTTTTTAAAATTTCATGTTTCTGATCAGTGTAAAAATGCCTTATTATTGGGAGAAAGGGAACTTAGTAAAGCAAGCCAAATCTTTGCAAATTTTAAGGCCTTTGAAGACAATTTTGGGGGCTTGCTGTGGCCAGAGAGAGATTTGTGCTATTAAAGGAATGAAAGCACACCTTCTGCAAGGTATCATTGTCTAGCTACCAAAAGCTCAATTTAAATAAGTTTAAGTTTATTTATTAATTTTTTAAAGAAGGTACACTTGCTGATTTATGTACTAATGTAATGAAAGAAAACTTGTGCAAAATGTATGTACACTCTGATATAATTAATCAATTGCTGGAATTATTGAAGGGAGATGATGACAATGGAGTGGAGATTGCCAGTCGCTATTCAGTAAATAAGTGATTAATCGCTGAAACGTATTGTTATCAGATATCGGGATTTTAGCGAGCGTATGAATCTACAAGTAGACAATAGTGGATATGCCATGAGTCCAGAACACTAACAAATAGACCATCGTGATATTCATCAGATAATTGCCCTTGAAAGGCAGACAATGACACAAACTGAGCAGTAGTTAAGTTTGTTGGAACGGTCTTGCAATTGTATCGGTTATACAAAAAATAAAGTCAATGTTAGAAGATGAAGCATTTGCAGTAATCACCGCTAAGGTTATTTTCTTCATGAGACGTCGTATGTACAACGATCGATTGGTACATTGGTCATTGTAGTTTGCTATAGTTCGCTAAGATTCAATATTTTGAGTAAAAAAGAAAACTATTACCTGATGATGATGATGATGATAACGTTGTGAATTGGGTATTCAACAGAAGTGGTTACTCGAAAAAATAATTAAATTCAAGAAAGAAGATGAAGGAAAATTTGTAAAACGAGTTTTGGGGAATAGATACAATCCCCGGCCATAAAGAGGGCTTGCAACAAAATTCGATGTAAGCCAATGCAATTTATATGTCGGGCATATTCTTAGAGTTAGTAGAAACAAGAATATTATTAATATGGTTCCTAAAAATATCCGGAGACCTTTGACTATATCCACGAATTCAAAACATCGACTTTTTCGATCATTTTGGGAGGCTGAAAATAGAAACGATTTTCTGAAATCAGTGCCCTAGAACTGCCTTGGGACGCGAGATACGCATGTGTACCAAATGTTCTGAAGCGTTCCAGAAAAGTTAGCAACCAAATTGAGCACTAAGCTCAAAAGTAACAAAAAAAACACTAAGAAAACACCGTCGGAGGATCATTTTAATATGAAGAACCAATATCCGTTCAGTAGAGATCAAATTTCGTCAGAGAAAAGACGTATCCAGGAAACAACGACCACTAAAAAATTAGAACAACGCTGCCGAAAAGAGGACTGTGAGAAATCCCTTCAAAAATAAATATTGCGTCAGTGACCAGTCAGATCACAGCATTCGCCCTCAGTCAGGGAGAAACTCCTTCAGAAGATTATTTTCCTTTTTCTAAGGGCCCATTCAGACAAAAATGTTATGTTTGTAATAAATTATAACAAGGAAGGTTGAGAAGATGTAGAATTGGATTGTAAAATCTTACAGAGAGATCAAAGATTAAAGAGAAATTTGTGTCAAATGAGATATAGATAGAGTATAAAAATATTATTGTTTAGAAATTGTAGTGTTATATTTTATATGTATAGAAGAATCATGATTGTAAAATAGTATAAGGTTATAAAAAAATAGCGTTTGGACGCTTATAACATCTCGCAAAACAGTTAATAGCGAAGAAACAGGTTTTAGTGCTAATACAAAAGAATCAGATTTCCCGGCGAAAGGTTTGAGGTTGAATGATTAAAATTAAACTGTCGGTTTGTTGCATAAAAATCATCTTCTGCGAATCGCAGGAATATAGCCAATTAAATGGTTGTGGAAGGCCGTCAATGACCACGGCAAAGTTGTAAAGGTGAGTAGACAAATTTTATGGAGTAAACTCTTACTCCATACCAGGAAATACCAGTAAAAATACAAGGAAATTCCAATACCAGGAAAGACGTAAATTCAGTGTTAGATAAATGTGAGATAAAAAAAAGGTCGTTAAAAATGTAATAATGAAAAAAAGTGATTTCAATAAGTATGTGAACAATAGTGACGTGTAAAACCAAGTCCGAGTAGTAGCCATTGAAGAGGGTTAATACCCGATACAGATTTTGTGTTAGAAGGCACAATAGCGCAAAGAATTGTTAACGACATTACGTCATCTGGTTGGGGGGAGTCGAGATCAGTAATTTCTAACCATCATCTCAAAATATCAGAAACAATTAAAATATCTGTTTATTTAAAAAGGAAAATATCAAGGATGGGAAACAAATGAGCCACGGAGATGACGTAAAAATAGTTCTCATGCATAAAATAAGTATACTATGGAAACAAACTATGGAAATGGTAATAAATATGAAATAATGTACATTTTAACTCATATAGGAATTTGTGTAGATGAATCAAAAGTGCAGGATTAATTACACGGTCGGAGCAAATTATACATTAAGGGGTGCAATAAACAAAGTCATTAAAATACCAGATTACGTAACAAAATTAGCGCAGAATTGACGTATTATGTATTATATTACAAATTGTATTACATTGCATTATGTATACGCAAATAATGTATTGTATTTAGCATTTTGGAATAATGTTACGTATTTATTTGCCATGGGATTTTTGCACAGATAATCTGTTCAATGGAGTGCTGTTAAAAAGGTAACAGGGTTAGTAGCAAAGGAATTCATTAAAATGTCAATAAATGATTATACATTAAAACCCGGCGTTATCGTGTCGTACGGGGCAAACGGAAGCAGCCATGTTATTATTTTATTACAAATTTAGAAGCATGTTATTTCGCAAATCCTGGCGAAAAGAAATTCACATCCTGAACTCCTGTAGGGCAGCTCATTATATTTTTTGGGGGTTTCATTAAAAACTTCATTTCGTATAAAAGAACATTCTCAATATAACGGGGGAGAGAGCTTTACACACGATGCATGATAAGTTTAATGTTTGATAATAACATTGTGGAAGATTATGTCATTTGATTTCACAAGCAACAGCCAGCATGTAAGAGTAGTCTTTCAAATTCCATTTTTGGTGAAAAGACTTACTCACTACTAGTAGTCACTAGAAGAAGACTACATCAACTTCTATCGAAAGCTTTCGCAACAATCGTCGACGTTTTCCAACCGACTGGTTCATTATCCACAGCAGTCTCGTCAGGCTTCGTGGCAGAACGAATGGTTTGAAATGTCCATCTTCTCTATCAAGAAGGCTTTCTATGGAATAATTGTGTGGGTGAATAATCCAGAATTAACCAACAACTTAAATATTAAAAGGCCGTACATTCCTAGGGTCTTTTAATATTTTTTACTTCAGGTGTGAAAATGGAAATCTACCAATATAAAACAGAGCAGCAGTCATCCTGACCTTTAGTTGATATTTGTAAGAGAGGGAACGTTTATTCACATTTCAAGTGCAGTTGACTAAGTCAATTCTCAGGGAGTTGACGGAGTAGTAATTATTTATTGTTTACTCATTGCGAGACAGTTACGAAGATTCAAACTAGCTTGCCAATTTTGAGTAAGAATTATTAGAGAACTTCCTTAAAAATGTAAAAAAATATATGTGAATGAGGATTAAATGAGAAGACAGGCTATACAGAGGATATCACAAAAGAAATTTTGCCGATACGCGACAGGATAACTTTTTATTCATGCGCTCAGTGATGGAGAAGCAAGGCAAATAAAAATTATTAATCACGCTGTCAGATAACAAATAGAAAGCAATATTTGTATAGACAGATGAAGAGGTCCCCAGAAGGTGAGTAGAAACACACTTGCGCAATAATACATGTAAATGGACCTAATACATTCTTGTAAACACAAAATAATATAATTGCAATTATTAATTACAAATATAAAAAATGCCATTAATATTGTTTCGTTAAGAAGTTTTTTATATGCATAATCACAATAGTCATAATTCTCAATACATATTATATACAGTTTCCCACATACTAACTTATTTTATTACACGAAAAGATACGATAGTTAGGTACTATTATCTATATGGATCAGTACTTAATTTGTTGTACTATAATACAATACTATTTTAACAACATCCTGTTATAAACAGAGTTTCAGATGTCCACTACTATTTTGACATATTAATTTAATAAAAAACTAGAGGAAACCCGTCAAAATTTGATAACTCATAATTGACAGTTTTTAAACGTTCAAATTAAAGAATTCCCAATTAGGTTCTACGGGTAATTTAGTACCCAACTAGCAATCGCTTTACGGAAACAGCTTGTCCCAACGCGTTCACCGCGCTTACCGAAAGACGATGACGTTTTAGTGGTAATATACACCACATTCCTTTCAGTTTGATACGTTAAATTTTGAATTAGATATCAACAAATCTCTGTGAATTGTTATATTTCTAAATTTAGATCGTTTGGTTAGATTTAGGAATCTGTAAATACAATGTGGGCATTGAAGTGCTCATTGAGCGCAACCTTGACAATAGTGAATCGTTACTGCTGAATTATTACGGGATATATGCGTTTGATTTGTGGACTTACTTTGAAGGGTCCGGTTTATTTTCACATTTTTATAAGTTAATTTGAGTTATAAAGTGTTATATTCGTACAAGTATGATACACACGTATATAACTGACCCCTCCCCCAATTATTGACGAACTAGAGAAGGAAGATTCGTGCTGCTATTGTTCACGCGGCTAACGTGATATCTCCACCTGAGGTGGATGTATCCGACAAAGACAATGGTGATGAAGATGTAAACGAAACAGACTGCCTTCCTGGAACCCAAATCTGAACCGGCAGCGAATTTCAGGTGATTTCTTCGGTAGATGACGTGGTGTCTCTTCTTCCCCCTAAATACAAAAAGCTTTCAAGAAAAACTGATGTTTGTAGTATGGAAAGAGGGGACTTGTTCGGCAAAAAAATCTGTAACAAAAACTCGCATTCTTGCCTTTAGAAAATGATTGTGTCGTGAGACACATGACCGAAGTGAAACTTCAAGTACATGAACTATGGGAAAATTACTGAATGTTCAGAGAAAAGGACAAGTTACTGTAAAAACCGATCAAATACAATGTATACAAATCAAAAGATTTGTTTTAAAAACATCGAAGCATTTTTGAACGCCAACGGGACACGCCGGCAACAAAAACGTGTTGAATACACAGCGCTCCTGACCTCCGTGAGTTCACAGATAGGCGCGGGACACCATCCCGCCGTCGTGTTTCTTGGGTACGAAAGACACATGTACGTGGCTGGACCGTTATAGCCGCAGAAAAGGGCTCGGGTGACTACGCCGACAGGCACCTCGATAGGGGCTGCTATTTCGCTATTGATTGGCACTTGAAATACCGATCAATGTACTTGTTTTTATAAGAAATGTGTGTCAAAGGAGGAATGCTGTGACTCACCCCCGTAAATCTGCAAGTGATGGCATTCCTTGACGGGTAGATACGTAACGGCCAATCGTTTTTGTTTTTTTCTTCTCGCGAACAAAAAAATTAATAGGATGGCATATTTTGATTCCTATTTCTAGGCTGCAGGTGCATTACATTCCACTGACTGTTGAGAGCAGGGAAGATCCACGTGCAGGTTCAGTTATTGAGTGTCGCCAACTAACCGGCAATGACAGGTGTTTTTTTATTTAAGAAACAAACACATCATTGCTGTAAGTACGCCGCCCGACATTGCTCCCCATAGTAGATCTGTGCAATCAGTGAAAGTGTAGGAAGAGAGTAGGAGACTGTTGATGTCGTGTTTTCACGTGTGACCATATCATCATCAATTTTTTACCGAACTGTTCAGATGACTTCACCTTCTATCAAACTGTTTATATGAACAATACTTGTATTTTTGACCTTCGTCACCTATTTTTGAAGACTTGTACTTACGAGGGTGGTACCAGAAGTACCCTGCCTGACCTAGAGATCGCGGTAGTTTTTTGAAAAATATCACTGTATTAGAAAGTAGACAATCTATAAAGCGTATGTTTCAAGTTTGAAGACGCTACGTTGTTTAGTATTTGTTTGGCAACAATCAATAGTGAATGTTGTGAGTGAATTTGTAAAAATTGAGAAAATTGGTCATCGTTATGTGATCCAATACTTTAATTTGAAAGGCCTCAGCCAACCAGTATAAAAACTGAACTAGATTCTACCCTGGGTGTGTCTGCGCTTTCGTTTACTACAGTAAAATATTGGGTAGCAGAGTTTAAACGATGCCGTACGAGCTGCCAAGACGAGCATCGCAGTGGTCGACCAAATGAGGTGACTACTCCAGAATTGGTAAAGAAAATCCACAAAGCGGTACTGGGTGATCGTCGACTGAAAGTGCGCGAGCTAGCAGACATAGTAGGCATTTCGAAAAGTGCGGTACATCGCATATTATCTGAAAATTTAGACATGAGAAAGCTGTGTGCAAGATGGGTGCCGAGTTTGCTCACACTCGAGCAAAAACAGTGTCGTGAAGATGTTTCAATTGAGTGTTTAGCGAAGTTTCACCACAACAAAGCAGAATTTTTGCGATGTTTCATAACCATGGATGAAACATGGATCCACCACTTTGCCCCAGAGAGAAAACAACAATCAAAACAATGGACTGAAAAGGGAGAACGCGCACCAAAGAAGGCGAAGACCGTTTCATCTGCAGGCAAGGTCATGGCGACGGTTTTTTGGGATGCAGGTGGGATAATTTTCATTGACTATCTTGAAAAAGGAAAAACTATCAACGGCGAGTATTATGCGAACTTATTGCAATGTTTGAGCGAAGAAATCAAGCAAAAACAGCCACACTTGGCTAAGAAGAAAGTGTTGTTTCATCAGGACAATGCACCAGCTCACAAATCCGTTATTGCAATGGCCAAAATTAATGAATTAAAATTTGAACTGCTACCTCATGCACCCTATTCGCCAGATTTAGCCCCCTCTGATTATTTCCTGTTCCCAAACTTGAAAAAATGGCTCAGTGGTCAAAGATTTTCCAACAATGGAGAAGTGATGTCGGTAGTTAATGGCTATTTTGAGGAGCAAGACAGTTCTTATTATAAAAAGGGTATCGAACTTATTGAACATCGCTGGGAAAAGTGTATAGAGCTAAAAGGAGACTATGTTGAAAAATAAACATTTTTTTCCCAAAATGTTTGTTTTTTCTTTGTTGGCGTCGGGTACTTCTGGGACCAGGTGTAGGACAAGGTGTAGACGCAACAAGGTGTAGACCACCTCCGTATGTCTGTGTCTTGGACTTAGCTTTGCACTACGACTTATGGTAGAGAGAGAGCTGAAGCAGCTAGAGCGCTTGATATCGCTCCATACAACAGCGCACCGCTCTCCGAATGCGGCCACGCCAAGAACTACGTCTCACAGCTGTTGACTTTCGGTCCCTCGAAGCTCGTTACCGTTCCGTACTAGTATTTGGCTCGAGACACTAGGCCGTTTAAAAAGTTTCACTTAAAAAATCACTTCATCTTATTTGCTTCTTCTACTCCCTCTTTTGTCACAGCCATTCTTCCGCAAACAACTTGGTTATCGTTATGTCCAGTATTGGTGGGGTAAAACACATGTACTCTTAAAACGTTGTTTTATCTATAATCCAAATGTAAACCAGCTACAGGCCAAAATCTCACTAGAGAAACGAGCAACCACGTGTAGGCGGGTGGAGAGTGGTCGAGGACCTCATCGCCTTGTCTTCTTCCCTGCCCACTTGCTGTCTGCCGTCTTGCGGTCTGCTGAGGGCCCACCTGTCTGGCTGGGCGAGTGTATCTCGTGAGACTCTCTACCCCGAAAGGAAGCTTTTTTTGCACACTCTAGGGCAGGGGTGGCCAACTGGCAAAGCCGTAAGGCCCGCAACATAAACCTTGAATATGGTTGCACGCCATATTTACATTTCTCGAGCGATGCCAAGACTACATGCAGCTGCCGCTCGAAGTGAACCTGGCGGCGCGCAGCGGAAACTGACAGTGAGGCCTGTGAATGGCTGCAGGTGCATGCCTTGCGCTTTAGTCGGCAAGTCGCCCATGAGTTATCGTGAATATACAACTCAATTTTAGAGAAAAATGAACTGCTCAAATTTAAAAAGTATGCTTATTGTAATGATCCCTCGTTTCGAGACCAAAACCCCAGATGCAACGTTGCCAAAAAAGTGACAAAGAATAAACTTGTATATGGAGTGCAACGGTGCCGATAGAAAACATTTTTGTAAGTCCAAATTAAAATAAGGAATTGTAGCGCGTGAGATTTGGGGAAAATTGAACATAATCATCCGGTAGAGCAGAAATTATAGAATGAAATAAAACAAACGGCATCAAATTCGGTCAACGCATTCGGAAGATATAAATTGAAATATAATTGGAATTTTTAATAACATGAACAGAATATGGCCATTGTTGAGTTAGAAAATAAAGATAACAAACAGGGTTTTTCAAGAATTATGACAAAACGCAGGGACCGATTTAGTTGAAACGTTGGGAAATAATAGATTAAAATACGGGGAAGACGACAAAATTAGTATCAACTTTGTTGCATTTTCGGAAGCAGAGTAATAATAAAATATTTGGAAGCTACAATGAACTCAAAAGGATAAACAAATGACGCCATGTTAAGAAGCGAAGAAAGTCTTCTGGAATCAACAGAGGAAAAAAAGCAAGCGAGTGGCAATTATTTTGTGACAAAAATCTTCTGTAACAATAGAGGTGGATAGAAAGAATGCCGATGGGAGGCAGATGTGTTGTGGATTCCGGGATGAACGTTTCGTGTGCGCGAAATTGGCGTATTATTAAGTTTTTTAAAAGTGTAGGAGTTTAAATAGAAATAACGTCGTGATGTTTGTAGGAACTTTAGAATATTAGGAAAAGGAACAAAATTCGGAATTAATTTGAATTTATGTTTTTTTAGTAGGACTTCATGTGATTACGGATGATTAGATATGTTTTATTTTAGTGTAAGAAAATTCGACGCGACGAACATTTTGTTATGGAACATAAAAGAATAGATACCCGGATCAGTACAATTAAACGATTATTTTTCAATATAAATGGACGCAAGCAATAGAATTTTCAAGAAGTGACGTGTTTGACGACACGCGAGAAGTAGTTTTTTTTCGTTTCGTCTATTTTACCGAGCAGTACGCCGCGAACACATAGAATTTTATTAGTCGATGACGGACTGGCAGCTGAATGGTCACATTTAGGCGAATAATAGCGGTTTGCGAAAAGTGGTTTCCGAAGGCGACCGCGAGCAGGAGTGGACGGCGACTGCACATCGAGGAGCATTGGACGGCGGCCACTGGACGTCTTTGTTCCGAGAGTTGAGCTGCAAAACAGGGAAGTGACACGCGTATATGTGTGTCTGCGTGTGTGCCGGAATTCCTTGCAGACGCTTCACATGAAAACGCATTCCATAACTAAAGAAAATTATCGAAGATCAAGTTTTGTCAATAGAATTAAAGTAAGAAATGGTTAAAAGAAAAGTAGGGAATGCGCATTCGATGGGATTTTTATATTGTTTTTTATATTGATTTTTATATTGTTTGGCATGTTTATGTTATAGGGCACTATGTACTAGTGTAAAAGGAAAGACGGTGAATTGTCGCCGCATACCATGAAAAGAGGGAAGGTTAGGAATGTTAATAAATGATCGAACCAAAAATGTGGTTCGTTTTTATCGATTGAAATATTCGTCGTCATTTACCCTAGCACCCACAATCCAGTCACCTCGTTTGGATTCCTGTATAGGACCACCAGCTTATCCACGGTATTAGATAGTTGAAAAAGAAAAGAGAGAAGAAAACAAAAAGGGATTCATTATATATGGCTGTTCAAAGCGCGGGCAAAGATAGCGTAGAGAGGTTAGCCGACATATAGAGAGTGAGACCCATCTCGATCAGGTTTTTCGTCCAGTTTCCCTGATCCATTGAGCAAATGCTGAGATGGCCCCTTGTTTTGCTTCTGGACATAAATGTAACTTCATTTTCTGTGCACGTCTTCTAGAATTCAGTGGGAAATACAATTATTCAAATTATCGTTTCCATGTTGTCGCGGCAGGAAGTAATAAGAACCAAAATTTATTGCTTATTTATCTTTGCAAATAGATTTTATTACATGGGAGTTTTTTTGTTCTTTTTTTCTCCCTTTCAAAATTCAAAATTTATTGCTTATTTATCCTTGAACATAGATTTTATTACATGGGAGTTTTTGTTTTTTTCTCCCTTTCAAAAATTAAAAATTTAAGTAGTATATGACCTAGTGTAGGGATCACAGAAGTTTGAAAATGTGCACACAATTCACTTTTCCCCATAGCAAGTCATACGCAGTTTTTAACTGATTTTGACGTAAAATAAATAAATAAATAAATAAATAAAAAGATTTATTACATATGGTGCCCAATAGTCGGGGCGAGGATAAGCGGAGATAATAGATTGGATAGATAGATTTATTACATATGGCTGCCCAACGTGGGGCAATGATAGAGAAGGAGTTTCATTACACTACACAAAACAGAAATGTTTTTGTGTCAGCGAAGGAAGTGGAAAATCTCGAAAGGAAAAATGTTTCAACACCCTAAAAGAATACACACACACACGCACACACACATACAAACACGCGCGCACACACACACAAACACGCGCACACGCACACACACACACTATTTTCGCCATTAGCCCATGGCTTTCGTCATAAGGAATTTAGCACCCAGTTGCGATAGTGCTGCGCTCAGCATCCTGAAAGTCATGAGGATATCTCTCTTGCACAAGTAATTGTTTCTCTTTAAATTATTTGTCTAATTGTGGAACTTCCAAGAACAATTAAGTTTTGATTGTCACTGCACTTTTCCGAAGTTTAAATATAATCGTCCTAACCTTCGAACGTTAGAGACAATATAGGAGTGCTAATTTAATAGTACTTTTACTGGACACGTCCTATTTCTATTTCTTATATCATGAAAATACCATTTCTTATGAAATTCATACTTTCTTGTCATTCTGTATCGATAGTTTCGTTGGATGGTTTTTTCATTCAAGAGAATAGCCGTTCGATGTAAAAGAGAAGCTAATTATTTACATTCGATTAATCCGCAAATCAATTTTTTTCTTGTGATTCCATTCTAACCTTTCGTTTACTGAATCAATTGCCTTAGGAATTGAATCCATACTACCATCAAAGCTTCCCTTTACATGCAGTTGCTAAATGGCTTTGGAACTTTCTCCTCCCCCTCAAAAATTGTATCACTATTGGACAATAGTCATGATCCCAAAATGTTGTTAATATTAAACAGTAACGTTGAAATAAATGTAAAATTCTGATACAAATACTAGGATCAACGTATCTACGATCAAATTTCCTCTGTACACAATTTTTGCAATTACTTTTGTGTAGTTTGGAGTTAACTGTAAGCATCTGCTTCCTCCTCTGCAAATAAAAGGAAAAAGCTAGAAGGGCGTAATATGATGTAAATACTAAACAGCATGCCACGCGTACAACAGAAGTAGAGCCACCCTCGGCCAAGTGAATAAGCAACATCTCACGCGAACAGTTTTTATTTCATGGAAAGATGATTTTACGAAACAGAACATAGCTAACAACAAAATCTTCATTAAGTAAACATATAATTTTAAAATCAGAGGATATTGATTTTCGTTTGCTTTATTTAGTTTATACGCATTCAATTAAATGAAATTAATACTACACAAAGACATAAGCAAATATTTGCTTTGAGTAGTACTAAAATTAAAAGCATTTACCATTTGCAAAGTCGATCTTCATTTTGTGAAACCCTTGAAGACAATCCTTTTAACACACAGAGCGTTCTCCACATATGCCGCTTGGATAATTGAACAAAGTAATGATTTCATCGAAATGAATACAGATAATATAGCCACACTACATTTGAGAAAGCGTTACCACAAATTTAAGAGCAATGAAGAAAGGGCAAATACCCATGCCCTTTGCAAAACAAGGACGAAACTGTGACGCAACATCCCACATAGATAAAAAGAAGAATCGTGTAGATTGGTATCGCTTTACCTAAAAAGATTGGGAGAAAACCCAAATTGATATGTTCACATTATACGGATGTCTGAAGACTAGACAGCGAAATTAAGATTTACAGGATTTTCGTAGTTCGTCAAATACAATGATGAGGAATGGAAACATGCAAGAAGCATGCGTATTTCTGAAACTTCATTACTTCTCGAAAATGAAGCACGAAGCAATTACGTAAGTAAGTAAATATCCCTATAATTAAATTTGGAAGAGCGCAATAAGTACACAAAAAGATAATCGCATTCATGAAATCATGACATATATTAGCTCTTCCAGTATAGCAGTAACATACCATTCAGCTCTAACAGTTCCACTATTAACTCCACTTACACTCCATTTATGAATGATGGGTCATTGACTGGTTTTAAGAAAAAAGTATCTCTCAATTCGGTCAAAACCCAAATGGAATATTGCAAAAGTGAACTGAATATAAAATTAAGTTCATTGTGATACACGTTCAGAATTCTTTCAAATTCACTCAGCCTACATACTGCTCGTTGTGTAGACACTTTGCGAATGTTCAATCCCACCAGAGATATGGCATAATATTCGAGTAAAACACATTCTATGGTTCCCAGACTTGCAGATTACAGAAAAATAATTTTACCAATAATAAGCAAATCCCATCCACATGATTCTCATAAGCCTCACATTATTATGCTACGAATTCTACCATAACACTGTCTCTTAGCTTTGAACGAATAGCTTTGGTTTTTGTAAAAAATGTCTTCCTCAAGAGCGAATCAATTTTCAATCAATACATACACTATAACTCTGTATGCAGTAATAATATTTATCACAAGTCAGTATCAATAGCTCACTATAAAAATTAACATTTTTTCCAACACACGGCCACTGACAAAACGATTAAAATTTTTGGGGAATTAAAAGTCTCGTATATTTTAAAAAAATTTTTTTTTTTTAATCGATTCACAAGCTGAAGTGCCATATTTACGTTTCTGGGTCAGTTATTTACACTACACTTCTCTTCAGTTATTTAACTACACTCTCTTCAGTTATTTACACTACTCTTCTCTTCTCGGAGTGGCGCACGGGATGACGCAATATTCGTTACAATATTTTATACTGTGTCACTTTATATAATTATAAACTTTACCGAGCATCAAAATGGAAAATAATATTACTTTTAACAATGATATGTATTATACTGTATACTTCACAAGGCAAAAATTTAGTATGTCTGCAACAAATATCATACCTTAGTTTGAGGGTCAATGGCCAACATCTCGATGAGTTTTCTTGTCCAGTTTTCCTGGTTTTGGAGCAAATTCTGAGATGGCCCTACTTTTCGTTTTGGTCATTAATATAGCGTCACAATCTGTCCACATTTCTAGAGCTCTGTAGGTAATGTAGTGTCGTGACCGGCCGCACACATTTAAAAGAGCCGCCGCCGAGTGACGTCAGGGGGGCGTTACCGCCCCTGGCGAGAGAAGAACGCAACCGGTGCGAGCTGACCTGGCCTGTCCTCGCGCGGCCGTCACGCCCGAGCAAGCGGGTAGGAACTCGCCACCGCCCCTACTCCGCAGCTAGTCGGCGGGCTAATAGCCCCAACAGGCTATAAGAGGGCTCCGACCCGACGCCAGGGCAGATAACAAGCGGCAGCAGTGTTAGCGATTGTATCCTGGCGATAAATTGGCGAGAGAGGTGTGGAGAGCAGCTACGACGACGACGACCTGCGCTACTGACGTGAAACACTCTTGTGGATATTCGACAATTTGGCTATTTTGGGACTTTTGGACTACAACAACACGGCTTTGCTTTTGGTTGGTTATTTCTGATTTTAAATCTTGGTTTGGGGCCATGTAGATATTCAAATAATCATTCTCCATTTTCTAACTCCAGGAAGTCGAATCCTTCACGTAAAACAATAGGGATAATAGCGAAAATCTGTACCTGGTTTCCCTTTGCCAATAGTTCTTGTAGCGTTGGAGCTAATATTTTCATACCAATTTTTACTAAAACGCGCTCAGGTTTTACAGAAAAACGTATTACCAATGTTTATAATTCAATAAAATGTTTACTAGACTAGTATGGACAAAGATAAGAGTTCAAGAAATCATGCATAGTCTGCACTTGTCCCCATTGTACACCATATCGTTTTTAACTTATTTGTTAAAAGTAAATAAAAAGTGCCTTTTGCCAATTGGAAAATGGACCCCTCAACAATTGAAAATCAAAGAGATTAGCATTCAATTAACATTGTACTACCCCAAGTAGCAGTAAAACGTCAGGGCTTGCAGGTTCAGATTCTTACCTCAATCTGCTCTTCCTTGCTGCGGTCGTCTGTGTTGGAAAAGTAAAGTGCTATTTCGCTTGGAAGTATCTGCAGATATTCTCCCTGTCTAAAGGGAGAAAGTATTGGTAGTACCAAAATACAAGTGCATTTTTTTAATTCAAAGATATTAGACTAACAGGAGTCGCTGGTCACATAATTTTGATTTCCTGAAAATTTTTGAGATTTCCCTGTATTTTTCCTGCGAATTCCGGATTCCTCACCTAACAAGTGAAATGACGTAAAAATCTTTCACGAATGATCTTAGATATATACGTTTTTTCCTTCTCATTTTCAATTCAAAATCCTCCATAAATGATATACACAAAATAACTGGAGAAAATCCAGTTAAAATTTCCAGGGACTTAATGCTTAGATACTTTTGAAATAAAAATGATCCGGTTAAATTTTTAGATGAGAAAAATTAAATGAAAAGAAACATTTTTAGCAATATAGGTTTTTCTAGCAGTTGCTATAGCAGAAAAGGTTGTAACGCCTGTCATCCAGTCAGTTTATCAACATCACCTGTGAAGCTGAAGAGTAATCTGGGAGCCTTAGAATACCCAAATTATTTTTCAAAAACTGTCGTTAAGTATGCCATTTTTCAATATATCTTTCTACCAAATTGTTGAAGAAAATTAAATGTTTTCGACTCCTTTTCCCCGCTTACGCGCGAGGGAATTAGCAGGGCTCCAGAGATACATTCTTTGGGACCGGTAGCTGAGCGAGGAGCCTGCAAGTGGATAGACACCGGTTGGCTCTGTCGCGCATACCCACAAGAGGGCGCGCGCTATCTCTCTCGCACTCACTAGGCAGAAAGCCTAGGCTTCCGGGAGGCACAGACTTGTACCGCGATGCACGTCCACGTCTCAACCAGGCAAATTCATCTCATCACATGACGTTATGGGAAAGTAGAATTGTTAGTGTAATTTTTGTTCGTGTTTTCTTTATGAAACAATTAATTAATCTAAAGATTTGGTGTCATAGACAATGTTCCACAGACTATGCGCCAGTCCCATAATTTCTGAACGGTTCACGATATCGAAATGCAGTTTTCGATCAACAATGTGAAATTATGAGGCAAGTGATATGACATAGAGCAGTCCTACACAGCATTCTGCACTTTGGCTGACCTGGCGAGCCACGCGCGAGAAACCGGAGTTCAAATCCCGGACCGCATTGAAGGGTGGGGACCGCCAATGAGAATGCGCGATTCCAACCGTAGCGCATAAATTGAAAGAGCAATTGCAAGAATTGGCGGTCTGTTACACACAGTACAAGTATCATTACCATTGACTATGGAAATATTTGTGTCGATTAATAACAATGTACACTATGAACCTAAAACGAATTAGACATACAGATATGATTTGCATACCTTAAACAGTATATTTGCTTGTACGGCAGAAAATATTATTTGCTTTTCTACGATGTAATCGCAACTTTAGCGTGCTGTTGAATACTAAATTTCAATATTGAATCATTTTTGCTTGACGATGACAGTATTAAAGTATTTTTATTAACTATTTTTAATTGAATAAGACGGTTCTATCAAATCTAAAAAAATCTTATTCTTTTTTAATTCTCTAATTTAAAATTTTTAAAATAAATTATTTTCTATTAACACTATAATAACTTCATGATTGCCCATAAAATATCGTAAAAATGGTTTGTTTTTTACGTTGGTACCTCTTATTCAGATTCATAATTAGCAAAATAGTCACAAATATGTACTGCCAACCATTATCCTTCTTATAATTGCGTATATTTCATTTTTAAATAAATCTCGATATCAGGACTGCTCCAATTTTTCCGTTATGTATTATTGAGATTATTTTAAAAAAAAAAGTCAATTTTTGCTAGTTAAAATTACATAATGCATTTTTAAAAGAGGCCGCTACTGTAAAATATTCTCTATGAATTTCAATGAGCATAAAATAAAAAAAATAAATGCGCCGATACATAGCAGTGCACATAAGAACAAAAACAGTGAAATACGGCCCTTGAAGCAAGAAATAAGGGAAAATGCCGATTTAAATAAATGTGCAAATAATTTCACAGCATGGAGCATTGCATTACACGCTGAGGCATTCAATTAATCGCGACGTCACGAGGCCAGCCGTTCGCCGGCCGGCTGCGTGCGCCCGGCAATTGACAATTATTTACTGGGATGTTTGAAGAGAAAAAAAATTACTTTTTGCGTAATTAATTAGCAATTAAATCGCAGATTGATGGCATATTTGGTTTTGTGGTAACTAATTGTGGTAGATCCAGCGGAATCTTTCGATAGCTCACCATTCATTATGCAAAAAAATTAATTTTTGCGTAATTAATTAGCAATTAAATCGCTTTACAAGTTGGCATATATGGTTTTGTGGTAACCGTTTGTGGTAGTGCCAGCAGAAACCGGAAGTGCTAGTTTATAATTATTTACTCGGAAGTTTAAAGAGCAATTAATTTTATTGAAAAAATATTTTTTTGCATAATTAATTAGCAATTAAATAGTTCTAAATGGTGGTATATGTGGTTTCGTGGTAACCGATTTTGGTAGTGCCAGCGGAAGAGAGGTCCTTAATTCATGTATCGATACTAGCCAAGATGGCGTCAGTCGGAGTCCAGCGTGATTTTTTACCCGTTGTGCGTTGTGTAGTTTCATCCGTGGTATTACTAATAATTTTAAATAATATTTATCGAAAATGGGTCGATCATGTTGCGTTCCCGGATGTAAGTCCAATTATGGATCTGTGACTAATACATCGGTTTTTCGATTTCCTAAAAATCCTGAGTTACAACATGTGGGTTACCTAATTCATCGTGAACATTTTGAAGTAAAAGAAGACAGTGTTGTTTGTGCAAAAATCCGAAACTGCGAGATGATGTCTTTCCTTCGGTTTTTCCAAACCAGCCCTTTTATAATACAGTTAAAGTATCCTCAGACAGGAGGGACCCAGACGATCGTGTGCAACGGCAGTTGAGAAGAGACGAAGAAAATTATCAAAGATGGCTTGAAGATGGTAAAGTAAAGGATATAAACGAGTTTAAGGAAAAGTTGATGAGGAAAGGATATACACGAGTTTAAGGAAAAGTTGATGAGGAAAAATTTTAGAACCATTTGTGGTCGTGGTAAAACCAGAGAATGTGCTATTTCTCAAGTTGGAAGACAATTGGGATAGACCACCTCATATTACTACAAGTTTTAAAGTGAATTTTTTTAGATGTACAAATATTTTATAAAGACGTGTGTGTACCCATAGAACATTTTAAATGGTTGTTTTGCTCATGGTGACAAAATGAAGTGTGACAGATGGTCAAAATTTGACAGCTTCTTAAGTTATTTAAACAGTTGGCATCATGAAAGTTTTGGGTTTCCAGAAAGATTATTAATAGTTTGAAAGAAGAGATAAAGTCTTTTTTTTATTATTTCCACCTGTTCGGCATTTCTGCCTTTCAGGGATGTTCACTTTTACAAGATAATGATTTGTCATTCCTTCTCACGCTAATTATCCTGATTGTTAAGACTGTTTTCAGTGTATACTTTTGAAAATAGAGTATACTGATGGGGAATTTATACTCGTAATCGTCTTTAAATGAAATATTTGTGATTTAATATGTTATATTAATAGATGTTGGGAACTAATGCCGTTGAATATTTATGGAGGTCTGAATTTATCCTTGGAAATCGTGAGCATATTCTGTTTGGTTTTGGGTAGTTTTTGCCAAGTTTGAAGATGGGCGTGGCTGGAGATCCTGAAAGAATATCGAAAAACTTTTGAGAGGATTTTAGTATGTATTCTTGTATTGACTCTATTGTAATTCTCTGTGAAGTTGCTTGTTACTAATAAACCACGGAGCCTTAGTTATTTTTTTAAGAATTTATTTTGAATGATTTGCAGTTTTTCAATATGTGTTTTCGCTGCGTTACACCAAAGTAAGCAAGCATACGTGATTGCGTGATTGTTGGTCGTAATATCGATTTATAAATTGAGGTTCCACATTCAATACTTAGAGTGATTTAGAGTTTAGTAGAGGATACAGTTTAGCAATTTTTGCATATTTTATTTGTAATTGTTTTGATGTGATCTTTCCATTTAATTTCGAATCGAGCATTAGTCCTAAATATTTAACTGAAGTTTGTTTGGGGAGCCATTTTATTATTGAATTTTGAATTTTAAGGGGGGGCGGAGGGTGGTCTTGAAGTTGAAGACTTTTGCTTGGGATTTATGCGATTTATTTTGATTCTCCACTGTTCAGACCAGGTGATGTAAGTTGTTAAGTCATTCTGAAGGTTTCTAAGCGCAAAGTATATCCTCGTGGGCTGTGAATAAAGCGGTATCGTCTGCGAATAGAGCGATTTCTGAATCAGCTGGCTTTGGGATATCCGATAAGAATATGCTGAAAAGTAAAGGTGATAAGCATGACCCTTGAGGGACACCGGCACTAGTTTGACATTGACAAGAAAACGTAAAATTGATTCTTACGAGGAATTGACGATCTACTAGAAAGCTGTCGATAATTTTATAGAGGTAGTTTGGTGTACCTAGGTGTTGTAGTTTAAATAGTAGTCCGGGGTGCCACATTTTATCAAAAGCCTTTTTAATGTCAAGAAATATTGCTAATGTGTGTTTGTATTGGTGAAATGCATTAGCCATGAACTCTGAAAGTCTCAGAAGTTGGTGCGTTGTCGAGTGTGTTTCTAAATCCGAATTGAGTATTCGGTATAGCCTTTACTTCTGATACATATCTTTTTAAGCGCGTATATATTAGTTTCTCTAATAATTTGACAAGAGTTGGAAGTAAACTTATCGGTCTATAATTGGACGGATTTTGTGGGCCTTTTCCTGGTTTATTGAACGGGAGGATAATAGCAGTTTTCCAATTTTTAGGAAAATGGCTTAGTCTTAATGCCGAATTTGAAAATGGCAGTTATAGCCGCGAGTGCCTTCTTGGTTAGTGCTTTGAGGGATTTATTACTAATATTATCATATCCTGTTGACTTTATAGATTTTAATTGATTGATTGTTTTTCTGACTTTTCTGAAGGTGAAATAAACTTGATTTTTTCTGGGACAGTTGCAACTTGTTTCGCTGATTCGAATAAAATGTAACTGTTGTACTGGTGAAATAAAGTCTGAGAGTGCTTTTGACTCTGGAAAAATTGATAAAGTTAAGTTTGCTTTGGAACAATTGGAATTGTGTCTGATGAATCAAATTAGATTTTCACCAGAGCTTATAGTGTGGGCTGCGACAATGTCATACACCTTTCCAGGGGCATATCGGACAATGAGAGACACAAAATTAATGACTCTTCCTCATCCTGTTTATTTGAAACAATTTTTTAGTAAAATAGGTTCAACAGATCCAGGAATGAACCCTGAGCACATTCATTATTTAAAGGAAAAGTGTAAATTGTTGGACGAGAGAGAAAAGTTAATTTCAGTGATGTTAGATGAGATTTATTTAAATCCCAAAATATTTTTTTTGCAGGCAGGTTAACGGGTCTTGGTCCGAAAAATTTTACTAGTTGTTTGCCAACGTTTCGGAAACTTTTATTTCCATCATCAGGGCTTGCAACATACGGAGGGTGGTGCAGTGAATGGTGTTGAGTTGTTCACGATGTTGCAAGCCCTGATGATGGAAATAAGTTTCCAAAACGTTGGCAAACAACTAGTAAATTTTTTCTGACCAAGCCCCGTTAACCTGCCTGCAAAAAAGAATTTATTTATGGTCGTTAAGAACTCTTCATAACCCCAAAATATCTTATATGTCAGGGAAAGTGCTTGGGAAAGTAATAGTGAAAATGGTACTGTAGCAACTACAATGCAAGTGTTTATGTCAATGCCCTTACATGGCAAAAAATAAAGATACAGAGGGCCTGTTTCCTGTAAAAAGACAATGTGGACAAACCCTTCTTAAGTTGACACTAGAAGTGTTAAAATTCTTAAAGAAGTTGGCTTTACAGTCTGGTGTTTGATAGCTGACAATAATAGTGTAAACAGAAAACTATTCGAATTCTTGAGTGATGGATGTCTGAAATATTCTATTTCAAATCCTGTGGATCCAACCCATTCAATTTTTTTTATTGTTTGATAGTGTACATATTATAAAGTGTGTTAGAAATGGTTTTTAGATAAGCAGGTTTTACGAATTTCAAATCCACATAAGATTTTTAACAGTATTTCATGCACTAGAGACCTTCCAGAAAGAATTGCTATGTACACTTTTAATGTCATTGTTAATCTTTTAATTCTATGAGATAATTTGTACAATTCTGAAAAAAAACTATTGTAAAATTAGCACCTGCTTTATCAAAGAAGTCTGTGTATCCAACTTCAATTGAGAGGAAGAATGTGCCATTGGCCTTAGCTGTGTTTGATGAAAAAACTGTTGCTGCTTTGGAAATACAGAAACAGCAAGGGGTTGATGTCAGTAATGAAACTATTCAATTTTTAAAATTAATTAGTAAATGGTGCTCAATAATTAATGTTAAACATACCATGAAAGGTAAATACACACGAAACGAATTTACTGAACCAATCACAAGTTGTAATGATTCTAAACTTATGTTTTTAGAAAATCTAAAAACTTATCTTAAAATCTGGTATATGTCAGCACAGAAAAATGGAAAATTAACTCATGAAACATATGTATCATTCACCCACACATTGATATCTTTTGTGCAGTTGTGCAAGTATATTTTTAACAAGTATCATTGGCAATATATTCTTTCTGGTAAGTTTCAAACTGATGCTTTAGAAGGAAGATTTGGAGATTATCGAAGACTTAGTGGTTGCAGCTACACTGTCAGTGTGGAACAGATAGTGGAATCTGAAAGGATATTGAAAGTTTTCAGTTTCTTAAAACTAACAAGTGCTAAATTTGGCGAATTTAGGATAAAAGACTTTGTGCTGACAATGCAAAACAATCCTGATGCAGCAGGACCTGATATATTAGCTAATTTGGAGCCTGCTATTGATGAAATCTGGGAGATAGAAATTCTATCTGAAACTCAGCAGGTTTTAGTTTGCATTTCAAGTTATGTGAGCAAAAGTGTAATTGAATCTTTGAAATGTGGTGATTGTGAGAAAATATTAGTTTTGGACAAAGATATAGATATTGATATGTCTCAGGAAAATGTTTATTTTAATGACATTAAATCGAGGGGGGGGGTTAAGTGCCCCTCTCAGTTTATGATTTCATTAATTTCAAGAATATTCAAGCTATAACCTAATCAGTGAAAATTATGAAAATTTATTTTTAAAACTACATAATCAGAGAAATGCATTGAGAACATTAGGCATTAACGCTGCTGAAATTAATATTCATAATATGTATGACTCGTGCAGCTGTGGTGTTGTTGTTAAAGAATTAGTCAAGAGATGTGTGAAAATTCTAGCCAATATTTTCTTAAATAACTACTCCAAAATTTTGAGTGAAGTAAATGTAGCAGCAAAGAGACAGATATGTAATGAAAGCAAATGTACAAACGTTAATAAGCGAAAGGTATTAAAATTTAGCAGTAGCAGTAGTGTCATTGGTGATATAGGGTCTCCAAAGTGTCATTGGTGACCCTATATTTTCTAGGTCTGCCAGATTTGGGCAGATGTGTTGGTTGTCATTGTATTTATTATCACGACATAAACATTATGAAATGTTCAAAGAATAAACTTGAATTAATCATTATGTATTTTGTGTTGTTCCTTGATCCTTCCTATTTTTTAATTATTAGAAACATTTTTATCATTTCAGCATAAGTGATGCAAAATCTATCAGAGAAAAATATTGTGCTCATTTATTACGTAGTATTATTTACGGTAGGCCTCCGCTGGCGGCCATGTTTTTGGGCTTGGGTCTGAATATTGAAGGTATTGGTAAAACAATGACATTTCGTTTGAAATTTTCGAAGAATTAATGTACGAAATTAATTTTGTTATCATTCTTTTAGAATTAATTATAAGGGGAACGGCCGAGCATGCAAAGGGGAGGGAATTGTAATAGAATCTTTATTAAATAATAACAAATTGTTGTGTTAATCAAGTGTGCGTTTTTTTTGTTATTCATTCATAGCAAAGGTGATATTAGTTGACTGTGAGCTGTTGATACTCGTATGAGTTGACTGTGTTTAGTGTTGGAAATTAGACAAACGCCGACGTGTGTTGCCTAAGTGACAATTTACAGAATTCATTGTCAGAACAATGGAAGGCTATTTCAGAAAATTGTCAACGACAAATAAATCAAGCTCTGCGAGACCGCAAATATAACACTAAGCATTTCTATGCATCAATAGTGGTCGATGAAGCAGACAATATTACTTTAAAATGGTCAATGCAATAAAAAGTTCGGGAATCTCTGCTCTCGACTATTGTTTACAAGAAACCTTAATTATCAGTTTCACTGTGACGCTGAACTTTCCCGACGGTAATTACAGGCAGACAGAGAAACATCTGATGAGTTTTCGGTGATGTTTCCTTCCAGTTTCACCATGCAACAAATTGACAGCAGATGTGCTCTTCTTGAAAAACTTGGTAGGCTACATCTGTCTCCGAATGTTTCCATCACTGAAGAAAGAACTTCGTAGATGGTAATTACTGCCTTTGCATTGACATAAGGGGTCCGTGTAGAAGATTATATGTGATATTCCAGTATCCTTTTGGACAGTATTTGTTACGATTCAGCGACAATATATACCTCGCGTTATGGAGGAATTTGGTAGGTGATATCGCCTTTGGAATATTTCCATCTCATAGAAAAATACTTCGCAGATGATAATTACATCATTTGCATTGACAAAGATCCGAATGGATTGCATACGTGATTGCTGAAGAATTTTCTTGTAGCCTCGTCGGGCATTCGTTTAACCTACGTTAGCGCCATCCAATATTTACTAACCTACGTTAGTGCCGTCCAAAATTTTCATTAAAAACCACAACAACAACAACAACAACAACAACAACAACGGCGACGCTAGCCGAATTCGTTTACTACGCTCCGTGAAATCACGAAGTTTAAGCGAATTCGAGACTCGCGGGTTCTTGGTTGGGTGACCGGCCAGGAACCCCGGGATCTAACGTCGTCGAGTCCCTGGCCGAAGGGATAAAAGGCACTGACTGACTGCGACGTGACGAGACTTGACTTAAGATTATTGTAACGGAAGATTACTCCAGAAATAAAGCACATTAATGGAGGATTACTCCCCAGTGCAAAGCGCTCAACGCCCCTTAAGGGGCTTGGAGACGCGTTGCGTCAAGGTATAGATGCAACAAATTAAAAAACAACAACAACAACAACAAGTCTTGTGTGAATTCAATAAAGTTTCATGCAGTAAGTACAATGAAAAAACTTCAATTAGTACATATCAGAGAACACAAGAATAAAGTAAAGACTTGGAAATATAAGAGAACATGTTTTTGCATTCATTTTCACACCTTTATAATTTTAGACCATTTTATTAGCTTATACACTCTTGTAATGCAAATGTTAATAAACATTTAAATAACATTTAACATTAAATAACATTTGCATTACTTGTGATTTAAATGTTAATAAAAAGTTTCTATCTACAATAACAGAGGTGTGTAAATGCATAAAGATAGGCTGATATAAAAGAAAAAAGTATGTGAACATTTTTTAGAGCGCTACACTGAATGTTACTCACTGAACTTGAATTTCATAACTCCAGGCAATAGTTAAAACAAGTGAGCATCATCATAGTCATCCCCAACAAACTTAGCATTAATATAATGTGCAGAAGTTAATCCATTATTATTGTATAGTACTTAGTGCTTTAAGGGAGTCGGCAGTGCAAGCAGGAAAGTCAACCTGTTACTATTTTAAAATGCATATTGCTTTTGAAATTTAGATATTAACGCTCTGAATGATTTTTTTTTTTGGGGGGGGGATTGTTAGAAAACTAAGTTATCCCAGAAATCAACTTCAACCAGTACGCATCATTGATCTAAATAAATTAAGTTTGCTTTGCGTTAGGGCCGGCACACGTTTCGGTTACCCAGTAAGGTTTACCTGTGCACCTGTACAAAGTTAGTTGTGGATAGTGTTAAGTGGTGACTACATCTACGATAGTGCTAGTGACTTTTGTGATCATGTCAACCGAAAACGGAACCAAGCGATAGATAAGTTTATCGAAATATATAGTCCAGAACCTTGTCTGTGACGGGTGAAAAAAAGTACCACGACCGTGAAAAGAGAGATGCAGCCTAGGTAAGACCTGTGATTACATTAAAGGAGTTAAGAGTTAGAGTCCACACTTTTTACTAATTAATGCAAAATGTTCCGGTTTACCGTAGCGTGAGGGTGCACTAGCCTGTTCAAGTATACGTTTCCGGTTTACCTCACAGATATATCGTAACGTGTATGCCGAGCCTTACAATGTTCTCCGAGATCCTACATTCTCACAATCGAAAACAAGATTCGCCTAATAAATAAATTCGCACTAACGGGAGAAGAAAACTAAGGGTGATCAAAAGTTTCCAGGACTTTTTGCTTTCTTGTATGTACGCATATATGAAGTAATATACGTAGTGCAGAGAAGAAACTTACGTAATACTGCGGAAAAACGATTTCAAGGTTTGGTAGAGTGGTAACTAAATTTGAAACATACATTCATAAAAACTTGTTACCTAACATATACTTAAATATTCGAATAATCAATATTGGTCAATAATTTTAACATACTTTTCCTTCAGCATAAGTTACATTCTCAATCTAATAATCAAAATCATAAAAGTAAAAGAAATTGGATTTCACTTTATCATAAATCTCAAAAAAACAACCCAACGAAACACAGGCTAACAGGTCAACAGCGCAAACGCCTGATCTCTACACAGACACACGCCACCCGCGAGCACATGGCGCCGTGGCTGTGGCTAATACAACAACCCGAAAGACCTTCCTACAAAAATCAATAAATTCAAAGATATCAAGCACATTTGTTTAAATACATTTTGTATTCGTAGTATGATTGAACTGATATAATTGTTATGAATAATAACTGTGTTAATAAGTATTTAAAACATTTTGGAATCATAAAACGCGGGGGGGGGGCATGCCGGAAAAGCCTGTAAGGCCCTTACTTCAAACTAAACCTGGGATAGCCCATAGCTTTATCTTAAACGGGTCTCGGCGCATGATGAGGAAACCTCTTCTGTCTCGTCTTGTTGTGCAATAATTGCACAACAGCAACCTTGCGCAATAGCTGGACGCTACGATTTATACCTTTTACAAAAGTGAATTATCAATGTAAATAATTAAAAATATCAAGAATGTACTTTAAGTGAACTTCACTCTGTGTGTCACTGTTCAATTAGTATACCCACGATTCTCAGCGTTTGAATATTCATAATCACGTCAATCAAATGTACCACTTGATTCTTTTCCTGTTTTGGCTTATTTTCAACTCTCATTACAATTCATAAGCATTCACAGTAACACTTTCTGTTTCTTAACTTCGAAATCTTATTTTCAATAAGATGTTTAATATTTTTTTGGAGCGAATATTTTTATAACCATTCTTGTCAAAAACGTTCGGTGTTCCTGTATAAGCAAAAGCTTAAGACTTTCTGTTTATATCGTTCTATCCGTAGTTATATATTTCCTAATATAGTTACTAAACGTTTTTGAATAATGAAAGAAACTATAACAGGCAGCGTGAAAGAAACGCAATGCAGACGGCGAGAATGAAATAAAAAGTACACGTTCCAAAACCACAGGCGAAAATGTGAATTGACACCGATGTGGTAAAATAGTTGTACATGTTCCGAAAGAAAATGTACAGATAAAAGGTGATATATTTATTTTGTGGTGATCAAATGACTGTGGCAGCTCGTCTTAGCCAGCTCAAAATTGGCCATGAAGTAGCAGTAATATTTACTTTGGGGTTTTTTTTTAGACAGCGCAAAGCAAAACAAAAAAATGACCCCCCCCCTCAGTAGTGTTTCTGAGTTTCTTTGTTACTATCATTTGGCTGATTCGACTAATATTCTTGTGTGACGTATGCAACATACATCCAGACACCGTTAATATCTTCCGGCCATAAACAGATAACTAAAATCTAATATGGCGGACACTAGTCACAATTTTCGTAAAATTTTGTTTTAAAGGATTGACAAATTTCCATGGGAGAATTCTAAATTTGTCTTGATACCTTGCATGTCATATGCCACTAACAGTTACTAAAAAATGAATATGCCTGACAGTAGGCACCGTTTTGTTGATTTATTGTTCATAGATCGTTACCTTTTTGTCCTACACAGGTGATCAGA
The DNA here is from genome assembly GCA_964035755.1 of Teleogryllus oceanicus. Lineage (NCBI taxonomy): Eukaryota > Metazoa > Arthropoda > Insecta > Orthoptera > Gryllidae > Teleogryllus > Teleogryllus oceanicus. Next base: position 50,297,057 of record CAXIVR010000005.1, on the reverse strand, counting down.
AAAAAGTTTACTTTTTGTGTATTGGTCGGTTGTAGTAGTTCTGCTTCACCTTAACGTTACTGTGCGGAGGAGGAGGGGAGCAGAGGTCCACGGATTATTTTGGTACATTTTGTATGGGTTTAATCGTTTTTAGGAAGCTGAAAATCGTAGCCCTTGATATTGATATTGACGTGCTCTTTTATCAAATTGTACAAAATTGGTCACAAGTTCGTTAGAATTCGATTTAGTTCCGCTTCTATAGCTGTGGTTAAAAAACTGGGACTATTCACTCGAAATTGAACTTTCAGACTATTCGTCAATATAAAAACATTGTTTAATACACTATTATGAGACAAGAAACAAAAATGTTGAATATTTGGTTTTATTAATTATACAAATATTGATTCGAGAAGGTCATTTCTTTCACTACCAGTCAAAAACAGAATATTTTTGTTGAAAGAAATGAATATTATGAGTGACATGAATATTATCAATTACACGAATTTATTATGAAAATTGTCAAAACTATTAGCAAAATCAAAATTAAAAGTCAAGTGACAGCATGGAAGCTCCCCCAACCCCGTAATGCATTGAACAACACCACCTTTGGTGTTGCTAGGGTTAAAAGAACTTCCATAATACATCTTTACAAAAGCTAATCAGCAACGGCATGGGTCATTTTGCCTTGAAAACACCTCTCACCGACAAGGATAAAAGCGAAGAGCCACGCGCTCTCGAGACGTCTGAAAACACCGCAGGACCTCGCAAGGTCAAGGTCTAACTGAAAAACCCAAGCCTCCGGTTCTCGCGATGTAACGACCCCAGCGCTGCCTACGTCATTGCTATATATTCCAGTTCACGCCTGCCGCCCAGGCAGTGTGTCCGACGCCGTCACCAAAGCTCAGCAGGTAAGTCACCGACTTTGGACTGCGATTAATAACGTGTAATCTCCAGAACAGTGTATATAACGCACGGTGTCGCCTGTCCTAACCGCATTTACCCAGAATTCCATCGTACTCCAAATAAGCTTGTGCTTGAACATGCATTTAACAAACGCATTACTCTCTCGTTGCCCTGCATGATTCAAAATTGCCTTCAAACCTCAAGTGAGATAAGGTATCACAGGATGATAAGTCGTGTGTCCTTGCAAAATCGTGAGCTCATTCCCGATAGCAAGGAAAATATTGCGACCAATGGCGACAAACTGGCGATATCACAGTCGGAAGCTGTCAAAGCTCTATGAAAGGAAAACAAACCGTACCAGAGCAACGCAGATGCGGTAGAAGTGATGTGCTTAGTGTTGTGATTGCAATGCTCGTTGTTTCATAAATCCGTCCTCATTATCCTTCGGTTGGTGTGTGAAGTACCACTCGTAACTAACTACCATCTACAAGTCATGTGTGAAAAAACTTTCAACATGTTAATGTATGTTATATACAATTTTTATGTTTTAAATATTTTTATAAAAGTCTGTAATCGTTTTTTTCTCATTTTTGTCTACCTCAGGTAATTTCGGGAACACTGAAAAGATTTTGGTAGGAGAAGAAAAGTAGAGTATTTTGCGGGGATTATTTATGTTTCTTTCATATAATTATTTTCTTTTAAATAAATAAGAAAATTTTATTTTGTGCAAATATACGGATTTGTTCCGGCTGTGATTAAATTTTATGCACATGAATTCAAAATAAGAGCAGTGTTACTGTTAATATATTTCGTAAAATCTTTCTCCGTCTCCTTTTTCTACCCTGAAATCAAAAGGTATAAACGCACTCTTTTGCGCTCATTACTTTTTGTAAATATCACGAAAAATGCAAGAAAAGGTATTAATATTAATAAAAACTTTCTGGAAGGAAAAAACCAAATAACTAACTACATGCACTTTCATTCCGATAATTTCATTCAGTAACTTGAGGAAAAAATTGTTATTGTAATTTAATATTGAAGAACAAGCAGTTTAATGTTTTATTTGTTGATGTTTCAAACCTAGGATAGAGCTTTCCTTAGGTGTAACCCATTCACAATTTGTACGTCGTAAGATATTGAAGAAAGATCTGGAGGATTATTCTTCGGTCAGGTTCTACAAAATAGACATAAATATAAATATCCGTAAAAACAAATAATTGTTTGTCCTGACCACAGGATGTTGTCCTTATTTTCTTCAATAACTTACAACGTATTTATCATGATGATACGAATCCACTTTAAGATTAACCCCTTTCTAGGACCGACACGTTCTCCACAAATAAAATAAATAAAACAACACATTGTTCATCTGCGGATTCTTGAACAGATGGAATAATTTCAACTGGCATAAATAATAATAGAATTATTGATAACGAAGGCTTCCTTAGTCAGGATCATGCGAATGCAGCTTCCGGGTCGAAGATCCCCATCTCGATCACGTTTTTGTCTAATTTCCCTAATCCACTGAGCAAATGCTGCGATGACCTCTAGTTTTGCTTCTAGATCTAAATATAGCTCCACTATACGTACGTTTTGTTTAGCTCATCTTTTGTTAATAGTGGTAGAAGTAAAGTTGGGGTTAATTACTATTTTGTTAGCAATACAAAAAAAATAAAATCTGCAGTTCGTTTAGCGATGCAAATAATACGTTTTCTATAACTTGGGAGCAAAAATACCTAGTTTTCAAAAGATGCTAACTTTGTTGTTGTTTTTTTAATATTAATTTCTTTAACTAAAATTTACTAAAATTTCTTTTATATTTACTGATAGACTTTACATCTCTATTAATTAGAAATTCGTGCATTTCGATATATATGTATCACTCACTTCCTTTTTATATACTTCCGTAAACCTTTTCGTCAGCGGTATGCATATGAAGAGAATTACTCAATAATATTTGGGTTTCTTCCTTATTTTCCTATTCTGATACTAATTAAGAGTAATGATGATGCTTGTGTATATCGGCTTCCTAGCGTATCGTGAATGTTTGTTGTTTGATTTTTCTCTCCAAAGAGTACAACTAACTCACGGAAGGTTTTGAAGAGTATGAGCGTCGTGTCACATCTTAAGTATAAATTAATGATTTTTAAAGAAATTGAATTAGATAGCTATATTTTGGGTCACATACAATGTAATGAAGGAAAACCGGTTTCTACAAAAAGATCAATTCATCAAAAAATATTTTCTCACATAACGTACTACTAGAATGTTCGTTACAACACATTTCAGATGTGCAAATAGTAAACAGAGAAAATCGAGTTTGCTTTTGCTTACGCGTGTTGAGAAGACATCACGTTGACATTTGAGTTCTCTACGCGGAAGAACAAAAAAAAAAGTTAAAAAATTAAATCTCAGTCACAGGATATTTGATAGAATGTCTGGGATGTCGTGCGTAAGCTGTAGATGTTCATGGTCGACTTTTTGTAAGTGCATTGTTAACTTACGTTCATTAAAGGCGTTTATAATACACGGATTATTGTTCGTAATATCCTTGAACTACCTGACTCGACTACTTTTTCATCTGTCAGAAGGATGTATTAGACAAAGACTAGTGCGAGTTCCTTACCACGATGTGCTTTTGTCGTTGCAAACCATGTTATTATCCATGAAAGAATGCTGTGACGAACATACTTTTTTCCGAGAAACATTTTCTCAGATTTCCAGATAAACCTGTTTTCTCATGTCCAACAGAACTGGAATCATTCTTATACACTTCGATTTAACAGTTATATTTGTTATTCATTTACTCTACGAGAACATTAAAGCTATTCGTGCATGTCGAACTGCATTAGCAAGGTGATTTTAATAATTGTTCCACTTAGCCGTACGTTTTTTCGAATCCCTGAAATGAATACAGGTTAACAGTTATATTTGTTATTCATTTACTCTACGAGAACATTAAGTAAAAACTGCGTATGACGTGCTATAGGGAAAAGTGAATTGTGTGCACATTTTCAAAATTCTGTGATCCCTACACTAAGTCATATACTACTTAAATTTTGAATTTTGAAAGGGTGAAAAAAAAACTCCTATGTAGTAAAATCTATTTTTCACGGATAAATAAGCAATAAATTTTGAATGGGAGAAAAACAACAAAAACTCCCATGTATTAGAATCTATTTTCAAGGATAAATAAGCAATAATTTTGGCTCTTATTACTTCCTGCCGCGACAACATGGAAACGATAATTTGAAGAATTGTGTTTCCACTGAATTCTAGAAGACGTGACAGAAAATGAAGTTACATTTATGTCCGGAAGCAAAACAAGGGGCCATCTCAGCATTTGCTCAATGGATCAGGAAACTGGACGAAAAACCTGATCGAGATGAGGGTCATTGACCCGGAAGCTGTAGTACAATAGTTGTTACAGGTTGTTTATACTCATTTATACAGTCCAAATGGTAAATAATGCATTATGTATCATTGGTAAAATTAATGTTACTTTTCTTGTGATGCTCAGTATAGTCTCTAATTGTATAGAAACAGTTATGCAGCAGAAACGATTTCACTTGGGATTTAAACTTTTCTATTGAAGTTAATCGTTTAATGTCATCTGGCAAAGTGTTGTAAAATAATGTACATGTATTGTATGTGAATTTTTTGTAATGAGCTGTTGATACTGTCACCTGGTGAATATGATTTCTACGTCGAGTGTTATAGTAATAGACTTCGGCATTTTCTGAAAATATATTCCGCCCTTGAGCAAGTCATTTTTACAAAACCACTGATTCGTAAATAAAAAGACACGGTAATGGTAGAATTCCTAGATTAATGAAGAGAGGCTTACATGAATCACGTGGGTGGGATTTGGTTATTATTCGTACAATTCGTTTTTGTAATCTAAAAGTCTGGGAGCTATAAGATGTATTTCCCCAGAATATTATGCCATATCTCAGGCGGAAGGAACATTCGCGAAGTATACACAACGAGCAGTATGAAGGCTGACTGAATTTGCAAGAATTCTGAACGCGTAGCATAATGAACTTAATTTTGTGTTCAATTCATTTAAATGGACGTTCCATTTAAGGTTTGACTGAATTGAGAGACCTAAAATTTTGTTGCCTTAACATCAGTCAATGGTACACTGTTCATTTTCAATGGAGCACAGAATTGTTTATTTGAAATGGAAAACTGCATTAAAACCGTTTTTTCGTTTACTATTAATTTGTTTGGTTCTCCTCACCACCCCCAACTCGAATCGTCACACAGGTTGTTGTTGTTGTTGTTGTTGTTGATGTTTTACGTTCAAAAAGAGAAGTAATATTTATAAAAGACAATAACTTTCAATCCGTGCGACATCGATCGAGAGGTTACTGGGAGATCGTATGTTTTATTTTTGTCTGATGCGGGAAGCTTGCTTCATATATGTAGGTTCGGTAAGTTTGTGACCCCTCCCGAAATCGAATTTATTGGGCAATCGCTCTGTCCAATGATTTGCGTTTCACCTTTTGGCGAATGTCATTGCCATCTCTTATACATTTGGGCTATGAAATTTTATTTAAATAAAGTCGTATGAGGCCGGAAAAATAGGTAGCATTTAGGCATTAAATATAATTCTTTGCAATGTGTATGAGAATACTTTTACGTTTTCATGAAAATCTCACGACAATCTTTCGTCTAAGAAAAAGTATTTGTCTACCTCGAACAACTGAGTATTCATAGGGAAGTAAAGCTTTTTTTTTTCATGTTGTAGATTTGATTTACTGCATGTTTTACCACCCGTGTGATATCTTCTTTCGCAGCTAGATGGTGAAGGTGCACAGCAAAATTTTCAGTCACACGGAAGAATAGAACCTGTGACCAGAGCCTCGCTGCGTAAAATAAGGCGTACTTGAATTAAAACCAAAATTCAATAGTAGTGTAATAAGAGTTAAATGACACACACTTACTCAATTACACATGTGTACGCGTAGGCTTCCGCGGCTCGAGTCGATGACTTCTTCGCTGTCCGGGTGACGCCGCGTAGTGGGCTGAGAGGCCGACGTTTCGCCTGACATGTCGCAGGCTTCATCCCTGATGAAGCTGCCGTCAATGCCCTGATGAAGCCTGCGACATGTCAGGCGAAAGTCGGTCCCTCAGCCCACTACGCGGCGTCACCCGGACAGCGAAGAAGTCAATTACACATGTTTGAAATAACGTGAAAATCTTGGCAATGTCATGTCCCGCAAGTCAGCAAAATTGCGTGATTATTCGCGACCTACTTGCATGAATTGAGTGACTATGACTATCATCAACGTGGTTCTGAATGTCATTATATTCCAATGATTTCAAAACACTTTTCTTATTTAATAATAAAAGTAATCTTTGGAGTCTACAAAACTTGAATTACCTCTTTAAGCGTTTATGAAAACAGTTTTGGAAATGAAACACGTAAGCTTTCAGAAATTAATGAAATATATTTTATGATACTGCCTACAATATTATATAATTTCTTTTGTCGTTCACGTTTGAAGAATACAAATGTGTAGCGCATGCAGTGGCTTCGATAAAGAAGACAGTTCAGATTATTACAACTGGCAAATGATCTCAATCGATTGATGCATCCTAATTTTCTTGGCCACAACCACATGATTACATATTTCCAACTCAAGAGAACATTCTCCAACAACTGTCCTCAGCTTATAAAATTAATGCAAGTTCCATCCTACTATAGTCGTCCGTTTATTTCCAAGAATAATTGTTGAACATTGATAAACATTCTGTCGCAAGAATAAAACGCTGTCTATTATTCTTGTAAGAAAATAACGCATTCGTTTTTCATTCACAATAATAATTAATCAAATGTTTAAAAAGGGTTTGTATTTTTCATTCAACTGATATATAGAGAACTTTCATTTTTGGCGCAAAAAAAGCATGTTTCAAGAATATTCACGTATTATGCATCTTCTTCCAGGTTTTAGATTGCTTCTCATCATGAAGCTACCTGCACAGGCGACACCTTTATTCATTCAACTGATATATAGAGAACTTTCATTTTCTCCTCCTGCCCGCAGCCACTTCAGAAGACTCCGATGAAGGGCCAATTGTAAAGGTGTCGGGAGGAGATATTCTCGGCCGAATCGTCAACCAACCGGGAGCGCAACTAACAAAATACTACTCGTTTGAAGGCATTCCTTACGCTCGCCCTCCTCTTGGCGACCGGCGATTCAAAGTAATTGATATTGCCGTAGAGTTCTTAAATAATTAATATTCCATTAGCTGAATCCAAGCGAGAACTGCACTATCTTAATAATTGTTTTCAAATCGTCTTTGAAGGGCCAGGTTCTGAACTGTGTTTTAGAGCATTATAGCATCTTTATTGTGTGAAAAACAACATTCTAATATTCCTCAACGTTTAGATAAATTTGCACAAAAATCAAATAGTTCATTTACTTAATCGAGAAATATATATTTTTCTTCTATTTAATTATATCCATGTAATGAGGATACCCAACATTTTCAAATCTTTTTGAACAAAGGTTGAAGTTTGTAGAATACTGCTTAAGAAACAATATGAACACGGGCCCCACGGGCCTTGTTCATCTCCTCATGTGTCCCGCACCTATTGTCCACCCGCTCCTCGTGATTTCCCAGTTTTCCAAATCTCGTCAAAATATTCAATTGTCCCTACAAATCTCGAGTCCATTCGTGGCCACAAAACAATGGTTTTAAGGGTCTAGGTTATCGCATTATGCACATTTAATTTTGCAATAATCTGTTTTGTGTGTTCTAATCTGCATATTCCGACCTATTTCGATTTAAATCGGTTGGACGCAGAACTGAAGAGTTATCCCCTATTCATTAGTTGCACACTTACAGGGTTTCCGTGTCGATGTATTCTTATACGTTACATTATCTTTCCTCATCATACACAGTCGGTAAAATTCAAAATCTCCCTTGACATATAATGAATGACACATCACAAAAGTAAAAACCATGGTCATATAGACCAAGAGACCATGGGAGAAACACCGCTACCTTCCAGTTTACAATATGCACTACACATGTGGAACTAATGACAGTTGACGCGCAGGAATCAATACTCTCACTCACTGGCTCCAAGGTCCAAAGGCAATTTTGAATCATACTTGCCTCGGAATTTATCTCAGAGCCGCATTGTCGCTGACTACAGGGACTCTGATCGGGAGATCCAAGGGTTCGAGTCCTTGGCGGATTTTCTATTTTAGCTAGATAGCCATGTGAAATTCAGCCCTTGTCTGGAGAAGTCAATTGTCGACAGCTCTGATCTGTAGTTTTCCGTGGTTTCTCCGATCAATACCAGGCGAATTCTGGAGTAGAAACGGCAACGGACCACAGACCAACACAATCATTCCATCTCTTCCTTGTTCTATCTTTTCCTCACACACACACACACACACACACACACACACACACACACACACACACACACACACACACTTCATGTACTACACTACCACACATGTAAAGAGACCAGCCGGGAGCTTCTGAGCTTGTCATTTAGGTCGGCACCGGATCTCACAGTCCAGGAGAGAGGAACACCATCTAGCTGAAAACATTCACTACACTAATTAGACGAAGGAACGTAGCAGATGACGTACTGGAAACAATCAAGGAAATCATTCCAGAGATGCGGAGGGAGATGGGTCTTATTGAGCATAAATGCGCTCTTAGATAGCCTGCTTAGAAGCACAAGGGGCAAGCTGTGCGCGTTGTTCCACGTGCCATTCGCATTTTACTAGTCTCGGTCCGATAGCGCCGAGCGCCCCGTTCTCTCCAGTCGCACTGATTCAAGAAGCCGCTGGCTGTTCTGAGGAGCCACGAGGGCGCGTATTTTGAGCTCCTGCCCTAGAATGATTCCCTAAACTGCCCTCTCTCGGTGCAGTTTCGCCAAAATATCATGGAAAATGCTCGACGGCAAGTTAACCCTGAATCACAAGGCTGGGGTCACCTGTGACCTCTGAGTAAAATAGTCACATATAAATATTAGCAGTCTTTAATTAGCGCTGTTATTCAGTCATTGTATCTTGCATTCCAGTCATTCTGCTTCCCCACGACAGGTGACTTATCTATCTTTTCCTCGCGTAATTCTATTAGAGGTAATATAAAATAAAACGTATTTGGGGTTATATTTGATCCCACCTTGTCATTAACGTCACAGATTTTTATCTTGTGAATATGCTTTTAGTGACGGTTTTCGTTTATTTTCTGCCAGAATGTCAACGAATTCATCATAAGTTACCCATTTGTAAGAATAGCTTGATGATTGAGTTGCATTTATTCTTTGCTCCTTGCTGTTTTATGACGTTTCTGGACAGTCTGAAAGTCAGATTAGCTACATTCATAACTTTCTAATTTTTTTTATATTTGTAGTTTTGTATCAAGTTATTTTGTATACTAACAGCACCAAGTATATCTCATAGGTTTATCTGTATTGAATAGTTGTTTGCAAGTTGATCGATTTAGTAGTTTGTATAGTTTTTCTAGTTTATAATATGACAAATGATAAATAAATAAAGTTTCTTTCACTAAAGAGAAGGTTGCCTCGTTCATTGTTGAATATTAAAAATGAAGAAACGAAATAAAATTTAAGAAAGAGCGGGTCATCAGTAACCCAGCTCTGTAGTTAGTATTCGTTGAAATGAGCCTTGTGAATCCAGGGTTAAGTACCACTCGCAGAGTGCGTAGCCGGACACGGCACGAAATAATTCATAAAAGCCAGTCTTAATACAAGCAGTTAAAATGAACCCACCTCAAACGCTAACGCGTTTGAAATCCTCTTAAGCCAATCATTCTACATCTTCATGAATCTTAAAATGTACTGAATACCATATGTATTTCTCTATTCTAGCTTAAATACGGACGCGTAAGTAAGAAACATATCGTCTCACATATATTGTTTTTCGATTAGTAGTAAACATGAATTGAAAGATAAAATAAACGGAGGCTTAAAAGTAGAATGTACGAAATATCATTTGTGAAAGTACAGAATACCGGATATACAGCAAATTGTTCAGAAGTGTCAACAAAAGAGATGCAAACATGAAGTTCCGAAAGAGTTCTTGCAGTAAAACTGATAAAATTCTTGAGTATACATAAATAGTTCAAACATAGGAACCTACGTCTTCATCATCAGAAAAATGCTCTTCTCACAAAGATATGAGGGAAAAATATTTTCGGGCGGAATACTGGCATCCTTAATATAGGACGCTGATGGCCACGACGAACTGCTGTTCTTACGAACGTTCGTTACGACTTACGTTCTTCTTTCATAAGCCATGCGTTACCAAAATGTAATTGAGCCTTGCTGCGCAATCCATATTAAAGACAATGACACAAATAGTGAACTCTAGTAAAATCATGAATCATATTTTAATCATCAACTCGTTTGACTTGCATAACATTAATGAAAATGAAAGAACACCTGAAAAGTTAAATTATACACAAAATTCTTTTTAAAGGTTGTAAATTAAGCAATAACATTATTATTAGTGGATATCTGTTGAAGAAAGAAAGCTTTGATATTAAGCTTGCTTAGTGAAACTCAAAGAGTATACTACAACCTCCCAACGGATAAAATCTATAAAATTATCATGATGAGACTACTATTCTTACAACTTGCAAAGATTGCTCATAGCAACTAAAATTATACCGAACCCAAATCGAGTTTGTGACAAATTAAAAAATCAATTCGAGGTAACAAATTGTTCTCTTAAGAATTAGAATAAACCCTTTCATTTCATGTGTGTTTTTCAGATAACCCTTATGTGCTTCCAACAAGCCAAGATTAATTATATTACTTTTTTGACTGTAGCATTACAGCCAACGAAGTTTTTAAAGGGAACAAGAACTCAGATCAATTTTAAAATCTCTCGTATTTCAAGAACAATATTGCAATTCTGTAAATTATTCAAGTTTCAACGAAATCGAAATTAATAAGTATTTAATGTGAGTAATAACACTGGCACGAATTCAAATATTTTCATGTACCATTATTTTTTGGCTTTTACATTTTCTATTTTACAACTTTTATATATTTTAATTTTCTTATTATAGTGAATACATAAAAACTTTAACAGAACTTTTTTGTAAAAAACAGAACTTTTAAAATTTTAGACAAAATTAAAAATTAGATATTCGGTAAAACATTTTTTTATTTAATAGGTAATTATTACAGCCAAATTAGAAAACTTGATGCAATGTGGCTAGGCCGAAGGCCTTTAAGCCATTACAAACCTACATTCTACCGCGTTCTAACCTTTTGCATTCTGGAAATATTTATTTATATTATTAATATTATTATTATTTGGGGACAGCGCAGGCGGTAAAACATTTGGTTAGGTGCATTAAAAATGAAGTACTTAATGAAGTAGTCTCATTACGTACAATATTTAAAAAAAATAAAGTAAACTTTTATCACAAATATAAATTGAATAGAATCAAATTATGTTAACAATGCAACCGACAGAGCCTCTGTCCAGTAGGTTCTAAGCTCCGCCTGGACGGTGCCAGGATTTTCGTCGCGTCTTTCATAGGTGTAATTCAACTGCTGTCTGGAGAATTATAACGCCGGCTTTTATGAGCGGGAGTTTTATATGCTTTCTCCGACCAACATCAGGTGAATGCTGGAGCAGTACCCTAACAAAAGAGCCATTGGCCACGCGCTATCATTCCTTCCTCTTCCATGTCTTATTCTCACCCCTCATTTACACTTACAACACCACACTACCCCACATGCCGAGAGACTAGTCGGGAGCTTAGTTCTGTTGTCCGGGCTGGGTGGTGTTGCTGCATGTCCCGGGTGGGTGGTGCCCGGCTGATGGGAGATACCTGTTTGTGGGAAACACCGCAACCGACGGGCAGGTCGGCGCCAGATCTCGTCATCCATCAACAGGATATCACATCATTCCGCAATAAAATATGCACTACACTTTTGGGACTAATTACTTTAGCAGTTTACGCGCCCGAAAACAATAAATAAATATCATTGACAGTAAAAGAAAACAACGATGTAATATCCATTTAATTATTATTCCCCTGCAATTCACGTGTTTATTTAAAAAATATGACTTGGAACTATCGTTTATGATAGGAGTACACTATCGCTTCAAAAAATAAGAAATCTCCGTTTTCTATGCTGCGTTTCAAAACTTTTAGTTGCGTGTATGTATTTTCTATTCTCAACTTTCAGGCTCCTGAGGACGTGGAATCATGGAGTGGAGTGAGAAACGCGACAGCTCCAGGCTCAACGTGTGTTCAAAAAGATATATTATTCACGAGCAGGACCACTGGGGACGAAGATTGTCTTTTCATCAATGTTTTCACGGCAGATGTAAGTAATGCATTGATGTTACTGATTTGTTACTCGTAGTGTATCAGCCACGAGACTGAAGCTTCCGAAACACTCGCCTAATTTTAATACAAAACGTTTACGTCTTTATACGAACGATCAATTTTGAAGTATTTAAACGAAAGAGCTCTCTTCGGTTTTCGCGTCTTTATGAAAGTCATTTCACTTATAAAAGTAAACATTTTAATACACTATAAAAATGCATAACGACTTTGTTTGGTTTATAATTAACTGCAACATGATTTGGAATCCGTAAAAAAGCATTTGAAATGAAACAGCCACAACTGAAGTAAACAACTATACAAACAATGGCTAGATTAAATAAAAAATATGAATTGTTTGGTTAATTTGTTATAGAAATTAGGGAATTTGTATGCGAGAAAAGATTTCTCTAAAGTCCACTTGGGCTCTTTGGCGACAATATATTAAATGTATTAAATTATTAATAAGTTAAAATCAATTTATTTTTGCGCACGTTATAATTCAGTGAAGCTGAAACTGACAGGAAAGTTTCCTCACTTTAATGAAAATTATTTTGATTTTTCCAATTTTTTTTTCTAGTAAATGAACAAAAAACACGATTAACAGTTAAGTAGTAATATAAGTCTAGCAGTAACCTTCAGTGCCAATTTTTCAGCGCTTGTACCTCTTGCATTACTAAAGTGAGGTGGAGGATGGGCAGATTCCGTAAATCGCTATTGTTTATTTACAAGTTTCAATTTTTTATGAAGTTAAAAATCATTTATATTTTTTATGTTTTTGTTTAAAACCCATTTTCAAATATATTTCCTATAATTTGACTTATTACAGTGTATTTCGCTTTGTATTAATAAACAAAGATGGAATAAACACTCGAATACAAATACTTCAAAAAAATTAGTTGGGGTAAAGTCTTACTATAATATAAGCAAATGCATAGTTGTTTATGAGGAAATATTGGACCTTTGTCATAAAAATAAAAAAAATTTTTTCCCCCCCTTCTGTTTGTAATGGCATTAATACCTTGGTGTTGAATGACTACATAACCTTCTGAATATAATATCTGTGAAGTGTTTGTAGTTATTCTTGAATTATTGCAATTAAAATTGGATCGAGTAAGGAACTTGTAAAAAAAAAAAAAGTTGGTCTAAGGTATGGCAAGATTTGATCCAAACAAGTTTTCACCCTGCGTGAAATGGAAGACCTTGACCCTTAATAGGATTATTTAGAGTATACATTATTATTATTATTATTATTATTATTATTATTATTATTATTATACATTGTATGAATTCTTATGTTTGCTAGCACTCAATTTGTTTAAAAAATGTAAAAGTAGAGAGAATAAAGCATAATAATAGTAAGTGATTCGCTACTTTATTTGATCGCGTTCGTCTGTTCTGACAGCCGCCCGAATCCTGGTCGGAAGTGAAGCGACCGGTCGCTGTTTTCGTCCATGGGGGCGCATTCATCGTTGGCTCTGGAGACATTGACCGCATGCGCCCGGACTCTATCCTACGACAAGAAGTCGTATTGGTGTCTTTTAACTACCGTCTGGGCGTCCTCGGTAAGTCGGACTCCCGAAGTGCAGAAATTCAACTCGCAGCTGCAGCTGTAATTTCCGCTTTTGAATAGAAATTTTGGAAGTAAATTTTGGTCGTCATTCGTAAAATTCTCATCAGTGAAGATACATGAAATTATGTTTTCACGAAAATGTGGGAAATCATCGCCATAGTTTTAAAATATCAAATTTATCTAATTCATTATTCAAAATACGGTGACCTCACAAGAGCCAATCAACGACTTGGTAAATTAAAAAAAAATAGTGCTATTCTGACAACAGAGTAAAGCCTTTTTATGTTAACATATGAAATAGATGTTTTTCAAAAGAATCAATTAGTAATCTGGAACGCATGACTTCAACGTTAAGGACGTCCAAATTTCACAACTTCGAGAAAACCGCCTTAGCTTTTGCTCCATTTCATGGATACAAGCTCTTGCCTCGAGACCTCATAAAGTTGGTTTGGTGGCACTTGTACAGGAATATTTCTCGTGGAGATCTTACTAAACCAGTAATTCTCTTAACAGTTGCTTATTTATTATTTCCAATTAATTCAAAAAAAAATTTTATAATACTGAAGTATTTGGAACTAAGAAAATGCGTGCACACACACACACACACACACACACACACACACACACACACAATACATATATCACGCCGTTCATGTATACATTTCTGGCGCATATTGATTTCTGGGGTGTTAACTACTTAAGTACTCATTAATTTCATGGTAGCATGGGAGATATTGTGGTATTCCATATGATTACACAGGTATACAAAAACGTCACCTTTTTTGGATCCAATAACTGATTTTATATATCTAAAGTATAAGAATTACAGATATGAATTCCATTTTCTCGTATTAGATCATGTTTTAAAAAAATACATTTAAAAAATCTTCATAATATTGTTAATTTGAAAATCTGAAAACATTGATCAACACAAAATTAAGGAAATTAAAATTAAACATATTAACTTCAGGCCATTACTGTTACACTTTACTGTTAAAATTACTGTTTGTATTCGTGAGTATGAGCAATCAATAGAACCGTTGTTGCTTAGACAAAAAGCTTCTTGTTCCACATGTTCTCTTGTGCATTCTAGCAGGATCATCTTGTTGCAGTAACCAACAGTTGTCAGCCGTCATTGATGTATTCCATTGTTCTTGGTAGTGTCTTTCAATGTCTTTAATATCTTGGAGAAACCTCTCACCATGTTCTTAACTGGCAGCTCCTAGCTTTTCTGGAAAGTAGTCTAAATGGGAGTGAAAGAAAAGCACTTTCAGACTCGTGTTATATCCTAAGGCTTCATATATTTGCAGCATATTATCTACATAATACTCACAGTTTGGATCTTCATAATTTCCAAGAACTTATGAATTATTTCTTTGCTCCCAATCCAAGCTTACCTTTCCGGAGGTGTCACACATGCTTGAAAATGTTCATCTTCAGCTGACTCTCTGATTACCGGCCCTACAAAGATAGCTTCCTTGACTTTGCCTTCTGAGAGAATGGGAAATTTGTAACTTAGGTTCTTAAAAAGACTTCCATTCTTATTAAAAATGTCTTTCGGGCCACATAGTCTTGGTCTATCGGACATTTTTAGTCCAAACGTTTCGTCCGCTACTGCGGCTATATCTTCAGTGGACGGGGTCACGCAATGTGCTTTCACACAAGTCATTGGTGACTGGTAAACATATCTTCTTTGTTCACAGCGCTGGGGAACTGGTCACTGTCGGCTGGGGCGCTGGTATCGGCTGTTGACGTTTGGGCTTCACTCAACGGAGTGCAGGTATCCATGTGGAGTGAACTTTTCTCCCTTCCTCTTTCCTATTAACTTTGAAGGGATGTTCATAAATCTCGACGGCCTCACGGTAAAGACGGGCATGACAGCGTTCCATACAGGATAAAACATCAAAATCTTCGAATCTTATGTCGTGCTCACGACCGGAAAAAGCGTGTTCGGCTATTGCAGACTTCTCAGTTTGGGCTAACGACAGTTCCACTTGTGTTCGGACAGAAGGGTGTTAATGCTCTGTCGAGTGGTCCCAATGTTTACAGCGCCGCAAAACCAGAGAATTCTATAGACTCCTGATGATAGTGGGTTTCTTGCATCCTTATCCGATCTAAACAAGTTTCGTTGCTGGGCTGTAGGCTTGAAAATGGTGTCAATATCATATTTTTTTTAGATTTTTCCCTATGCGGTCCGTAATGCCATTCAAATGCGGTAGAAGGATACATGAGGAACACATTCATCTTGACAAACCCCTACAAGATAATGGATATTGTTCTACCGAAGTCAACAGAGCAAAAGTGCACCACACACGCGCGCACACGCACGCGCGCACACAGACACATACACACACATACACACACATACACACACACACACTCAAAAACAGAAAATCATTCTATTGTATTTGAGTAATACAATTTACCTTTTCGAGTAGCAATTTGAGATTGCCTTATGTCTCCTTAAGATGGACGGAATGTACGACTGGTACAGATGCTAAAGTGTTACCAATGTGTAGCCCCACACCTTTTTAAATTATTGCTTGAATCAATGAAAAGCCTTCATTCATTTGTTTTATACTCTCCTCCTAACGTATTTATGAGGTTTGGAATGTGAATGCAATATTATAAGGAGATTTCCTGATAAAAAACCGTTCTAAGTCTTTCTCTCTGTCTGTAAACCATAACATTCGTTCTTTGACCTAGAAGATTTTTTTCTTTCAGACGTGAAGCTAAAACTTCAAAAGCATCCATTGAAAAAATTTAAATCTCTGATCTAATCGTTAATTTCTGTTTGTGTTAAAGGTTTGGTTTGTGTTAGGTGCTTGTCCAATCAGATTCCTCAGCTGACTCGCCTGGCGTTGAACTTGAATCAGAATGCAGTACTTCGAGGTTCGAAGGAGGATCTGGTATAGGAGTATCAGTGCCATGTGATACAGGCCTTCTAGCAGACTCCAAATCAGGATAAACATTCCCTGTCTGTTCTTTGCATTGAATTCTTTTCTTTGCAAACACAAAAATAACAAACACTATACTGCAAGAGATGAGAGTTTGGTATTAACAGTTACGTGGTGTCTGTACGTTTCCATGGCGACGGCATGCACTAGGCCAATCGGGTGTCACGTCAGCTTCTGCCGACCCGGGTTGGCGATGAATGGCCCTGTGCACGTTTCGATTACGAGCGTGGGACGCAGCGCCCAGTCACGGACCCGAATGAAAAACCCTGGAAGATTGGAAACTATGAGTAGGATTTCCGATTAAGCTTGTTTTCAAGCAGGAAACTCATTCAATCACCTAAGTTGGCAAGAGCTCACTTCACAGTCTTCTAAGGTCGTAGTGTCGCATGGTTGTTAACGTGTCGTGAATAGCTCTAGTGAAGTAGGAAGGCATCGCATACTTGAGTTTGGCAACCGCACACCAT
Source organism: Teleogryllus oceanicus (assembly GCA_964035755.1). Lineage (NCBI taxonomy): Eukaryota > Metazoa > Arthropoda > Insecta > Orthoptera > Gryllidae > Teleogryllus > Teleogryllus oceanicus. Next base: position 50,279,832 of record CAXIVR010000005.1, on the reverse strand, counting down.
GTGCGCGGTAGCTGTCAATCCCAGTTCCATCTCCCACAGTATAGATAGATGGTTCTTTTGCTTACGCCGCACCACAGGAACTCCTACATTTAGAGGTTCCCTCTTCCCCTTTAACCAATTTCTTAACTCTGCAACACAAACACTACATACTTTATGAGAGTCCCAAGGCTTATCCTGATTCTCCAGTTACATTCTAAAATCAGCGTTATAAACACTTCTAACAAATTAGGTTATTCTCTGTCTTTGTTTTGCAATCACAAAACGTCCACTAATATAACATGTATTTGGGTCATTCACACACTTTCTTCTATGCATGGTTATAGCACAACTATTTAAACAAACGAACTATATCTTCGAAAACGTTTTTGAGGTGCATTCAGTGATCTTGATTAACACTGGTTGATTTTTTGCACATTGCTATTATAAGCGTGGAGCTATGAATACATGTACATATCTATTCATAGGTCTATGAATACAACACTGTAACGCGCTGCCATCTGGCCGTGTTCTGTTACAAAATCTAGCAAAATAAACTGACACAATCAACTATCACGAATAATATATATTTGCGTCTCTAACTCGCTGAAGGTAAAAAGATATTGAAAATATACACATTATCACAATTACTGAAATTCTAAAAATTGTAATGATAGGACAAACGTACTATCATTATTGATTCAGGTGACCAACTATGATAAAACGTGTCAAAATCAAAAAATGGAAGTCCATGTTGACCTGTGTTATTAATTAAGGATCGAAGAGGTAATGTTGACCTGTGTTATTAATTAAGGATCGAAGAGGTATCAACCACAAAGTATATTGCAATGTAAATTTAATATAAAGAATAAACAGCTATACACGTGTTTCGGGACTAATTTATCACATCTTCATTGTATCTACAAAGGTGAAAATAAGTGAAGGAAATAATTAATACAACTGATATAAATAAACACTGGTATACAAATGAAGACTAAAAGTTATGGATGTTGAATACATACCCAAGTATCACAAAACGTAAACTGAAGCCGGCGCCTTTTTGTAATATTCACATAGTACTGTGACTGACTGTAGGAAACTTGAGGGAGGAAATGGAGAATGGTAAAGCTAATCAACTAATAATTTTATTATGGAGTTGCTTTTTACTTGAGACTGTTCTTTAAGACCTATTAAATTCGGGGTTTTGAATAATTTTAACATTTCCAAATTTTCTAAAATGTTCACTTTGTTGTATATATTTTCTAAGTAACGATTTTGAATAATTAAGTCATAATTTACGTAAAAGTCATGCATGTTACATCCCGGAATGTGGGGTGTTACATTTCCCGCTTGAACAGATCTGTACCGGTCTCTACATCGGCTTGCAGGATTTTTCCTCTTCCAGGTATCTTCACCAGCAACACACCGTGCCAGGTTGGGGATTTTATCCCCATTTTACAATGTGTGAATATTACATACATACATGCTTATATAAATAGTTGATATACATATTTTTATAAATTTAAAATATAGGTGATTATTGGAAAATGTAAATATCATGTACAATTAATAAAATATTGGCAACACTGTACCCACAATATGAACACGTGAAAAAATAACTAAACATAATTAATTTAACGATGGAAACAAACTCTTGTGCATTTTTGATCTATGTTTATTATTGGCATTTTTCTATGAACATGTATGCACAGGATTCTTGAACACAGAAGATAAGGAGGCATCTGGGAATGCGGGCCTTAAAGACGCTGTAAAGGCCCTCCAGTGGATACAGAAGAACATTAAAACGTTCGGAGGAAACCCCGAACAGGTGACAGTTTTCGGAGAGAGTGCAGGTGCGGCCATGGTCCATTACCTGCTGCTGACACCGCTAACAAAAGGTTGGTTACTGGTATTAAGTTCTGTTACTTTTTGCAACGACGTTCTGTAACCACGTACTGCCATCAAATGTGAAGTAATCCTCCGTTAACTTAGCGTCAGTCGTTGTCAGTCATTGCCATTTATCCCTTCAGTCTGGAGCTCGGGGCCGTTAGATCCCCGGGTTTCTCAAAAGGTCACCCGTCCAGGTACCCGCAGTTTCACGAGTATACGCATAAAAATTTCTCAAGTATAAAATTATTATTATTATTATTATTATTATTATTATTATTATTATTTACTATTCAGACATCACTTGTGCACGCTAATATATTCAAGTTAGACTCTTGTACGGGAGGCATATTATTTTAGGGTGAGAGCTCGGAAATTATTGTGACTGAATGTTGATGGGAGTACATTAAATCGGAACCGTGAGATAATTGCGGAATATTGAATGGGGATACAATACAGCGACTGTGTGAATCATTTACGCTATTCGCTTTACGCTATTCCATGAGGTCTGAGCAGTAGCGTCTATCTCTTATGAGATACAAATTTCATTTCTCAAATCTAAAAGGAAAATGTTTTTGGAATTTGTATCAATTTGTTTAATCCCAAATAACATTGTGAAAGGATACGAGAATAATAAATTCTCTACTTAAAGGGCTAAACTGACATCGACTTCGAGATATTGTACAAATTTCAATACATAGAGCTATTTACAATTACACAGAAAATTACTAAGATTTTACACCAGGAATATTATAGAACGTTCCTTTAAAAACGCTGTGAAACTACCTTTACAAAACGAGTGAAGAGTTTCTATGGATGCATGGCAAACAAAACGTATTTCTTGAATGAGCAGGGTATTATCGTGGATGCAGGCAATAATATATCACAGAGCAGCATTCGGAGGTTATGTAATTCTGAGTTCAAATCATCTCAGAAAACGTGAATGACTGCTAGGGTTTCTGAAACTGCGGTTTCTTCTCATCCAAAAGTGTTATGCAGTGAATTCATGATGACAACTCCAATACACAAAACTAGGGCGCTCGTGACGACATGAGAAGATACATTATTTTCATACGTAGTACGACCACTTATGAAAACATACGTCACTGTTTCATCTCCTTGCCAGCGCGTATTTAAGAAAATAGTTTGTAGTTTCTTCTAGAAAATCACTATGTTTAGTTCGAATTGCAAAAAAATCCAACCCATTTATACCTGAAATCACCTTGACATTTTATTCCAATTTTGCTTAAAATTCTTGCTTAAAAGTACACTGCGAAATCTTTAACAAAAATGTACATACTATTTATAACTATTATCAGTACATTGTTGTAAAATATATTAAATTCTGTATTCACTAGTACTCTGATGCGACTGTAACTAATTCAGATCATACTATTAAGATTCTTAAGATGTATTCTTGATTATTGTGAGATGTGGCGGCGACGGCGGCGACGACGGCGGCGACGACGGCGGCGACGACGGCGGCGACCGTGGCAGCGGCGGAGACGGCGGCGACGACGGCGGCGATCAGATATGTTCAGGTGAGGAAGGGCTTTCAGAGATTGTTGCAGGTAAACTGTCGAAGTATAATTAATAAAACCATTGAGTTTTGGAACTTAGTTGATACATGCGATCCAGATATAGTGATAGGGACAGAATCGTGGTTAACAGATGAGGTAGCTAATTCTGAAATTTTACATTACGGTTATAAATTATATCGAAGAGATAGAAAAACAAGAGGCGGGGGCGTTTTTCTCTGCGTCAAGACCTCGTTAATAGTTGGGAATAGTTGGTTTAGTAACAACTTTGAAATGTTAGGAATGGTAATTGACGTACTAGATAATTCCGTGGAAATTATTGCTTGTTACAGGCCGCCAAACGACGGTTATGAAATTTTAGATGAAATCGGTGATAGGGTGGAAAACAGAAACGGTCGTTCTATTCTTTGTCGCTGGCGACCTAAACTTTCCCGACGCTAACTGGAAAGGAGAGGTATGCGACAGGAAAATTCAAAAGCGCGTCAATCGACTAGTATGGGAGCAGGGTTTAACGCAGGTAGTCGACCAACCCACGCGGCAGAGCGCAATTTTGGACATTTTCCTTGTTCACCCTGCAGAAATGTTCCTTTCTTGCGACGTCTTTCAGGGATTAGCGACCACAAAGCAGTGATGGTAGAAGTACAAACAAATGTAATTACGCGACCTAAGGTGAAAGGAACGATAGTCAGGCAATATAGAAAAGCAAACGTCGAAGGTTTACGTAGTTTCTAAGGAAAATACGACTACTTTCTAAGAACAGAAGGGGTATGGAGGAACAATGGGGGCTTTAAAACAATCGTAGAAACAGCTTTAGATACGTTCGTTCCTTGCAAAATACTGAAAAGTAATCCTGATCCTGAATATTATAACGGGCGGTACGGCGTTTAAAGAGAAAAGTTAGACTAGCATTTAATAGGAGACATCGCAGCATTGCTGACATGATAACTTTTAAAAATTCTACAGGGAATTAGAAAAGAAAAGAAAATTGCATGAATTATTTTTAAGAAATATTTTGGAGACAGGAAGAAATAATTGGTCAGACTTTTACAAATATGTCCGCAGACGCCGGGGGAATAAGGAAGAAATTCAGGAAATTCTAGACGCAGATAACGCGCCATTGCACGGCGACCAAGCGAAAGCAAATGCGTTCAACGCGTATTTTGTATCAATATTCAAACCAAAACGGGCGCAGGAGCAAGTTCATTATTTTCCAATAGAAAACCAGTTCAAGCTTCATGCATGGAACTCCGCAAACGTATAAAATCACTGAAAAACGGTAAATCACGCGGACCAGACGGCATCTCGACAGATTTTATTAAACTCGGTGGGGAGGCAGTATTGCCGTATTTGTTAAGATTATTCAATGTTTCAATCAATAATGCAAGTCTACCAGACGATTGGAAGACAGCTATAGTGGTCCTATTTTCAAAAAAGGTGAAAAAACGAAAGTTTGTAATTATAGACCAGTATCGCTCACATCAGTAGTATGCAAAATAATGGAGCATTTAATAGCCGGGTACATTCGCCGCGAATGGGAAAAAGCGAACTGGATTTTTCACGGACAGCATGGGTTTAGAAGTAAATATTCGTGCGAAAGCCAAATCGTTTCTCTTTGCAAGATCTAGCTGACGAAGTTGACGCGGGTGGGAGGGTGGATGCAATCGTAATCGACTTTGCGAAAGCATTCGACGTAGTACCGCATAATCTACTTATCAGGAAATTATTAACTTCAGGAATTGATGCTAGAGTTGTGAAGTGGGTAAGCGAATTTCTTAGAGACAGGAAACAAAAGTTCGAATTGGCACTCAGTTTTCGACTACGGTTATTGTTACTTCAGGGTTCCACAGGAAGTGTCATAGGGCCATTACTTTTCTTAGCGTACGTAAATGATCTCCATGTTAACATACAATCAAAGGTGCGTTTATTTGCAGACGATTGTGTTATATACCAAAAAATCAAAAGTAGCGCTGACGAACAAATATTACAGCAGGATTTAGAACATTTACGTGATTGGGCTGAAAAAAAATGACATGGGAATTAACGGATCGAAAAGCAAAACAATAACGTTCGGCGGGGACGAAATTATGAGGAACCAGACTATCGTTTAGGTGAGGTCATCATCCCAAGAGTCTCATCATGCAAGTATTTAGGCATTCATATAGATAGTAAATTAGGTGGGAGAAGCATATAAATCAGGTAGTTAGGAAAACGTGGAAGTCTTTGCATTTTGTAATGCGAATTTAAAGAAAGCTCTGCAAACGCAAAAGAATTAGCATATTTTTCGCTGGTTCGCCCTCTCATGGAATACGGAGGGCATGTTGGGATCCATACAGAAAGTCGCACCGGAAAAATCTAGATAGAATACAGAGAAAAGCGAATAAGTTTACCTACAGAACTAACGCGATAAAAAGGCATGGGAACCTCTAGAAATGAGAAGAACAAGGCGAGGCTTTGCGCTCTTTATAAATCATAGTAGGTCAAACAGCTTGGAAGGAAATTCAGGTTAGACTAGAAAACCAAATTATTTCGGCCGAAGGATCACACTACAAAATTCGAACAAGGAAACAAAATTCAGATCTTGGGAAATTTTCCTTTGTAACAGAACAATTAAAGATTGAACAGTTTACCGCAGCAATTTTCAAAGCCTTTCCTCTAAGTGTCCGAAGTTTTAGAAATAAGTTAGAAAATATGATAGTAATAGACATTAAATGAGTAAGTGCTGTGAAGTGCGGTGAAGTGCTGTGAAGTGCGGTGAAGTGCGATGAAGTGCTGGTCAGTGTAACTCAAAGCAAAACAGTGTAGTGTAGTGTAGGTGTAGTGTAGTGTAGTGTTGTCAGTGCAGTGTCGTGCAGTTAATTGTAGTGAACGCGATCAATGAATTAAAAACAATAAATTTAGCTAATATTTATGTAGCTTGTATTAAATTTTAGCATCACGACATATAATTATAATTATTATATATCATACGAGTTGAAATATTTGTTATAATACTTAATATTAGTGATAGTATGATTATTGCATGTTCGGTTGTACTGTATCCTTTATTATTATTAGTTATTATTATTAATCTCTATTATTATTAATATTGTTGTTATTATTAATGTTAAGTGTTATTATTATTGTAATTATTGTTAATTAACTGCCACCGGGTCATACCCAATTGCAGTTCAAATAAATGTATGTATGTATGTATGTGAGAGTTTAACTGTGTGTGTTGGAGAAAGTGTGAGTGTGAGAGAATAAGAGTAAGAGAATGTGTGTGTGAGAGAGAAAGTTCGTGAGTATTTGTATGTTAGCGAGTGGGCTTTTTGCGGTTAGGTTTTTCTCGAAAAATTTCAAAATAACCTTCACTAATTTATTCTTTTCCTGTATTCTTATCCTGACTCAAGAGCACTTACAGTTTAGCTTTGCTCTACGTCCGAGACGATTGTGAGAGATTATTGTACTCGTAGATTGTATTCACTTCTGTGGTGGATGTACCATTTTAGGGTAGGTGATGCGGATAGGGACACAGGATACGCAACGAACCGCCCTATATATAAACGTGTACTATTATGTAGATAAAATTAATTTCACAATGAAAATAAAATAAATAAAACTGATGTCTTTGATGAACGCATGAATTATGAAGTTTGCAACATAAAATATATGTCTTTGATGAACGCATGAATTATGAAGTTTGCAACATAAAATATATGTCTAAATGATATTTTATATTTGTTACCTTATCAACAAAGCCAACAAAGTTGTTGATCATTACATATCTCTCTCAGTAATGAACAGAAATCTAAAAAATTAAATACTACACAAAAAATATAAAATAATATACTTACAGATGGTTTCAATATACTAATGAAAATCGACCATGTGCATTCTTTAAAGGCGTATTTAATTATATTCTGGTTAAAAGTTTTAAAAATAAAAGTGTTTCATAAAATTTTGAAATGACTTGAGATTTCTTAAAAGTACATTGAAATATTAAAAGATTATAAGATTTTTGATGAAGTTCTGGGCCAGATAGATTGCGGTATAGTCATTGCGGGAGAAACCTATGTACAGTTAGACACTAAGTTGTTCACAGGCGGACGGGCGAAAAGAAAAAACAAATGACTTCTTATAAAAATTCTATAGGATGTCAAAATCGGGATACATTTTTCACATCATTACTTTTACAGAGTCACGTGTATACGTCGTACAAGAGAAAGTGAAAACACTTTTTGGTTAAACAAATTAAGCTTGCAGTTTAAAAATATTGGTACATGCTCTCGTTAAGAAACAAGTGAACAGAATCGATACCGAGTTATTTTAAATCGCAAAACAATTCATATTCTTATAATGTATCTCTTAACAATCGCTGAAATTGTATTATAAGAAACTTTCATCGCATCCTAGAATATATATCACATATTAATAGCTATCTCACAGACGCTCTGGCTTGAAAGAACCATTGATAATACATGTTTGCAGCAACGCGGAAGACTCTGTAAAATTTTATAATACAGTAGGACTCAAACCATGTGCACATGTTTCATTGTATTGATGTTGACACAGATTGTAGGATCAGTTTGAACGAAAAGAAGCAAATTAGTACCCGTTTGCTATTACTTGTAGATGAAAAAATGCAAAAATACGCTAGTACTCGTCATGAGTTCTAAGGGAAAAAATAGGTATAACTCAAAGCGACACTGTAGTCGCTGTGTTATGTGGCCTTCAGAAAGAAAAGGGAGTCCGTTCACGATTTACGAACATGAGAGTAACTGATTTGCGTCAGGCCCTCGATTCAGAAGCCAGTCTTGTTGCGTTTTTAAAAATTATGAGGAATACAGAGGAAGTGGGAAAGATTACGCGCCATACATGGCTTTTTTGCTAGTTATGTTTTGGCATTCGCTTGCCGTTGATCGGAGAAACCAAAAAACACCAACAACAACAACCGATCAGAGCATCTGACCAACTGAATTCGTCCTAGCTATTAAGCTCTTGACGAAAATCTTCCTCCACGAGTCTCGAACCCATACGATCTCCCGGTCAGAATCGCTGAACGACTCATCGGTGGCCTCCCTGGTGTGCCGCAGGGCTGCTGCACGGCGCCATCGCGATGAGCGGCGACGCGCTCTCCCCGTGGGCGCAGGCGCGCCGGCCGCGCCAAAACGCCCTCGCCCTGCGCCAGCTGCTCGCCGCCTCTGCCCCGACGCGCGCCGACGCCATCGCGCCCTGCCTGCGCCGCGTCGACGCCAAGACGCTCGTCGGCAGCCAGGACCAGGCCCCGCCCGAGGAGGTACGCTTCTTCCACGTTGCTTATTATGATTCCAGGCTGTCAACTCTAACGTCATCCGTCTGATAAGTGTAGAGCAATTTTTTTATTTCGGAAGTGGCGTGATCTCCCGCTGGCTGGCGAGAGCCGGCGCTGACCTAGGTCGGCTAACGGGCTTTTCCCAAACAGGTATATCCCACCAGAGGAGTATCGCTCCAGTCGGAACAAGCTTTAAGCTCCCGTCTGGCCTTCCAAAATGTGAGGTAGTGTAGTATATGTCAGTGTATGTGTGTGTAGGTACGTAGTGAAGATAAGACAAGGAAGGGATAGAAAATATCGCGCGCAGTCCGTTGCCCGTTTGTCAGGGTACTGCTCCGGCATTCGCTAGTTCTTGATTGGAGAAACCAATGAAAACTACCGATCGGAGCAGCCGGGCCCAAGGAGTCTCCTCCAGACAGCGGGTCAATTCGACCTAACTGTCTAGCTACTGTCAAAAGTCTTACTATTTTCAGGCCTTAAGATATCCCGGTCAGAAACACTGCAGTGACAACAGTTGATGTCCTGAGCCCCCTTTGCCGGCATTGCACGTTGATAACATACTGACAAATGTGAAGGATCTCGATTGTCCGGGTGACGGCGCGTCGAGGGCAGTGATATCAACGTTTCGAATGATGAATTCCAGCCCTGGTCTTCTTCCGGGCTTGAATTCATAAGTAACCGCCCCGCGGCGTCACCCGGCCAGCCAAGGGCCGTCATATGACTTTGACTGCGGAAGCCTACGGTCGCATATCGTCAAGTGGTTCGACGTTGTGATAGCATGTACACTATAGAATAAGGCTGTTTAATGTAATTAATCGGTTTCTAAAACGAACTCAATGGAATAATGCTCTAATAATTCCTATTATAAAAGGTTGGCACATATTAGAACGGAAGGAGTCAATACAGAACATTACAGGCTTGAACTATAAGTTACAAAACCTGGTTCTCATTAATTATATCATTTGACCTTACCCTACCCAAGGACGAATAAGAAATATTTCGGAGAGCGCGGGGCAATGTAATAAAATTAAATGATTTGAAGTTATTTATGATAATAGCTAAATAATGCATGCACTAGATTTATTTCTTCAACTCGCAAAACTGGGACTTGCGTTTTCTTGAGCACTGGAGTCCCTACAAGCTGGTAACTGTGATCACGGCAGAAGAACTGAACTTGAGAATTAAAAAAAAAACTTTAACTGTAGCTTCTGCTTGTACCATACAGCGTAATGCACCAATGTTGAGCATGAAAAGTACCAACGTAAATGATTTATAACGTTTTCCTGTTTGTAACGCATGCAGTTTTGGAAAAATTGGCAAAACGTCGATTTTTTATAATAAAAGTGTATTTTTATATCATCAGTCTAAAGTTCTCGAAAATATTAATAAATGATGTAAGTATTGTTAACTCCCTCGCAACTGCCTCAACACAAAGTGGTCTCCTCAACGTTTTCCATGATATCCTCTAATTCCACTTTTCACCCATCAGCAACAAAGCACATTTTTAGTGACATCATCCACGTTGTCAGTTTAGTTTTAAACGTTAATACTATATTGCCTACTATGAGGCAAGTCTCATAGTAGCCAATATAGTATTAACTACGCCTCTACTCTTCAGAAATACTCTTGAGGAATCTTCATTTTCCACTGAAGTAATTCGACAAGCCAATCCGCGAGTAGGCTAAGTTACCACTTTTCGTTTAAACAAGGGATCATCCCACAGTAGTTATATAATATACAAGCTGGATACCTACAGTTTCTTACGAGATATTTCGTTGTAGATAAGTGTGCAATGAGGTGGTGTCCACTGTTTTCATGGAATTGCAGGTACCTTCACTTGATATGAACTTTAACAATGATAAAATAACACGCGAGAAAATATTATATATTGCTCGAAAAAGTGACGACAAAACTTTTCCTTATGATTTAAAAGAACACGTCGATCGTCAGTCTAAATTACTGATTTCCTATTTTATATTACTACTTTATATTACTCGTAATGAGCGGAGAAATTACAACAGCAGACAATCCTCGGCTATATGAAAGTATGATTACGTTAGATGCTTCAGAACTCGGGAATAATAATAATAATAATAATAATAATAATAATAATAATAATAATAATAAAAGATCAACGCAACAGTTTTGGTTTTGAAAAAAATCCATATATTGGATTACAGAAAATCTTATTTTCTCACACCAATGTTGGAACTGTATACTCAATTCGTTCCTGCTTTCAATCCCGCTGAGGTCATGCAAACAGGTAGAAGGTTCACGAGTTTTGTCCCACACCTCTTCCTCACACTTCTGTGACCAAATCAGCCGAAGTACCGCATCCTGAGCAGCTGGAAAACACATCACAGCAGCTGGAAAATACATTACATAAAAATGTAATGAATATTAAGAAACAACACTCAGAAAATTGAAGCTAAGATGTAGCATGCCAATCTACTCAAAGACGTGGACTCATGGGCACGTGTCCACATGGAGTCACGCAGGAAGTTTTCTCAAAAGTGAGAACAACCGCGTAAGTAGAGATCCTCCCTCAGACGACAGCCTGGTGCCTGCCGGCAGCACGTGGCTGTTAGTCACCTGGGAAGCGACGGGTATATTCTTGGCGGTGTGCGGTTTGTATTGGCGATCTGGCCCTTTTTTTAGTGTGCAGCACACGTTTCCGCAATTATTAACAAACCGAACATCTTTCGACGAGATTTCTCTTCGCTCCGGCTCTAGCCTACTCAATGTAATATTCACTGTTAGGATCGGCCTTCGTGCGACAATTACAGTTCAACTCGTCGTAACGCACAAACATTTGACTGCACAGCTCTCGGGAAGACTAGTTATCTCCACAAAATGCAAACCTTCCTCGCCACTTACGAATTCTGTAGTACTGTCTGGCTAGACTTTCCTAATAGAAAATTATTCTCGCATACTCATCTAGTGAAAAGAATTCGTCCTACTTCAATGACTTTTGAAAGTATCTGTCTTACTTCCTCGACGTTTGAAAGATAAGTGTTCCTTTCGCGAAACTTCGAGATGACAGTTTTCAACCACCTCGCTTGATTGATGCCGACCAATGGCAATTTAGGGTCTTATCGGCCTTTGCCTAATTGGCTAACATCATACTGGTCACAGGTTTGAAAACAACCGTCGCTGCGCGTCATCCCCTGACGTCATCCGCGCGCGGTCTTCAAATGTCATGATGGCTACACATAGGGTGTAGCCATCTCTCGGTTGACATTTGAGGGAAATGGACTAATGGGCTACGTCCGTTTCGTTTCATTATATATGTAGTGTGTGTGTGTGTATAGAGCGATATACTCCGACACCGCGTGACCTATCTCCATCAACGTGTTTTTTCACCCAGAAGGTTTATGTGCTGTTAATGTAATTGTAACTCCACTGGAATGCGCGGTAGAACAAACCTAAAAATTCATGTCAAATGCAACCCGCAACAGTCGTGAGCATTTTTGAATCTTTATTGTTAAATAAGTCCTAAACGAAGCGCTCTAGGGCATTAAAAACTAAAGTTTTGAGACCGATGGTATAAAAAAAGTTTCTCAAACCTTAATTTACAGGATGAGATATTCTTGAACATTCTACTACATTTTTTGCTGATCCGGTGCTTCTCGATATTACCCCACCTGCTCTGAGACCTGCAGACTCTGCAACTAAATGTGTATCAGAGGCAGAGAGAGAGAGAGAGAGAGAGAGAGAGAGAGAGAGAGAGAGAGAGAGAGAGAGAGAGAGAGAGAGGAGGTGGGTCGGAGAGGGAAGGAGAAAGAGGGAGATTCTGCCGGGTTTCGCTCATCTAATCTAAATGTTCTGCGCAGCTGTTGCATCGCTTTTGGAAGAACCCCTTCCTGCCGTCTGTGGAGGCGCCTGGGTCTAGTGAAGCGCCGTTCCTTACCGCTCACCCATACAACCTTCTGCGCGAAGGCAACTTCCTTAAAGTCCCCTTCATCACGGGCTTCACCAACGCAGAAGGCATCCTCTACATCAGATGTAAGTTATCTTCATCTTATTGCATTTTTATACCTATGATTAAAACATTGTAGATTTTTGACGCTTGCGTTCTTTTTTTCAATTTCCAATGTGTGTGTGTGTGTGTGTGTGTGTATACACATATGCGATTTTAATGTAAAGACGTTCAACATTAGTGATACATTGAATTCAAAGGAACCAATTATTACTTGCTCATCACCATCGTAATACGTGCTGTGCGTAACTTATTTTGAATAGCAATTTCAAAACTTTCTTATGTAATACAATATCTCACAATTACAATATTTTTTTAAAATTTTACAATTACATACAAATTAATCGAACCAACAGCGTTTCAGAGCTATAGTAGATGCATGAAACTGTTTTTAAAACCTAAGAACAGTGAATATCTACAATATCTTACTTAAAATATTAAAAAAAACGATTTCATCTACAATTGAATACCTGTGTAGATTTGGAGAGTGGATGTGAAGATTTCAATATTGAGTTTTTAACCAATCCCACGAAAAATAACAGGTTCTCAATTTAATTCATTATTTTAATTTAGATATTACTAGGGCCCGGATAATCATGTACTAAAAATTGGAAAATATGTTCCTGTATATGTATTATAATATATAGAAATATGTACTAAAAGGTTAAAAATATGCAACTTTATTATTATATCAATTCTTCAAGATCAAAATTAAATATTTTACTCCTCAATCCTGTTATGTAAAACGAAATCCGTAACAAGAAACAAATATGTGTTTCAAATTTTTAGCAATGAAACTTTTCTTGCCTTGTACAGACAAAAGAACTTTCTAAATCGCAAGAAGTCACTAGTGCGATTTTAAACATCCTCATATCCTGTAGCGTGCAGTCAATGCTTGTACTGAAAATATAAACTGAATCCACAATGTCGCTGTTCAATATTTCTCAGGGATTAGGGAATAAAAATAATGGTGATTCAATTTAACTAATTGACTCTTAGATCGTTTAAATTTCACTTAAAATGTTTTTACGATAGCAATATTGCTAGACTGCTTTGAAAATTCGTACTTGCGTGTGCAAAATTCTCACTCACCACTGCCCCATAAATTTTAATCCAAACTCTTCAGTGCCGCGGCGTGATTTCACTCCAGATTTTGGGCCCAAAGAGATAATTTACAAACAATGGTGGAGGCTGATGTCACAATCGGGGAAAGAAACTGTCAACGGCGGCTCCTACACTGGTGCGTGTCGTATCTGGTGAAAGGTATCATGGTGCGGGGGAACCCCTGAAAAATGCTTAGTGGGTGCGCGATATCTCTTGCTAAACGTATGATTTTCACAAAACAAACTTGCGTTCTGTTCTCTGCGATACTCGTGCTAAAAACTAACCAGGACTCTCCCACCGCTCCAGCTGGTACAAGCTCTAAGCTCCCGACCAGTCTCTCAGAATATGTGGTAGTGTAGTGCACGTTGGTGTGTGTGTGTGTGTGTGTGTGCGCGGTTTGTGCCCGTTGTCCGTTGTAGGGTAGTGTTCCGGTATTCGACTGGTGTTGATCGGAAAAACACGTAAAACTACCGATCAGAGCAGCCGGCCGCCAGAATTCTCCTCCAGACAGTGACTGCATTCGACCTAGCAGACAAGCTAGTGTCGAAAATCCTGCTGCCGTCAGAACTCGAACCTAGGACCTCCCGGTCATAGGCACTGCAGTGACATCAGTTCATGCAATGAGCTACCGCTCCCGGTGTAAAATATTTAAAAATATATATTAAAAAGTCAACGTTTTTTGGCACCAACCGATATGAAAGGTGGATGTCATTGATTCGAATTGACGTTAGGAAAATAAGTTATTACATAAGTATCCGAGCCCTCGATATTGCAGAGAGCGTACCTCCACGGAATACACTTAAGTCACAAACAGCAATACATCAAATTATAATTAACAAAACCAAAGCCAGATATGAAATAATAACGAATAATCCAGGTTACAGTGATCACGATGCACAAATTCTTACAATAACTAATAACATGAATACTGACACAAATAAATCACGTATTTTACTAAAGTTAACATAAAAGTTATTTACGGACTACTAGCTGAAGAAATCTGGGACAGTTTATAACGCTATTGGCACAAATGAAAAATATAATTTATTTTTCTAACATCTTTCATTTCACTTTAACGCGTGCTTTTCTCTTAAAAAGAGAAAATTAAACATTTCACGAAAAAGTAATACTTGGATCACACAAGGAATTAGAACATCGTGTAAAAACCAACGTACGTTCCACTTTATTTCTGAACATCATAACGTATCACCCGGTTTCTATGTCTACTTCCGAGATTATAAAGGAATTTTAAGGAAAGTAATCGTTCAGGCAAAAATAATGAGGATATTTTGAACGCTAGAAACAAAACTAAAGCAATGTGGAATATCGTGAAAATTACGGCCACGTCATCACAATACTTCGTACAGAATGCTGTTTTAAAAGATCATGAAAGACAAGCAAGTCATACAGAAAAAGTTGCGAATCTCTTCAACCAACACTTTTCTAAAATTGCAGTTGATTTCACGCAGGGACTAAAACCAGAAAATTCAACATCATATGCTTCTCAAAAACATTTCGGCACGAAATTATTTCACGTTTATTTCCGAAACTTCTTCCAACAAAATCCTCAGAAAAGTCAGTAAACTAAGAACTAAATATTCATCAGGTTTAGATGATTTTTCCGGATTGTTTATTAGAAACGTGTGCACCTGCCATTAAACACCCATTAACTCAAATTTTCAAAGCTCCTTATGCACAGGAATAATTCCAATATTTTCAAAACAGCAAAAATTAAGCCACTTTTTAAACAAGGGAACAAAAATGAAATTCAAAATTGAATGAAAACTTTTCTCAGCAAAAAAGGAAGCGTTTTCAGGCTCACAATACGGTTTTAGAAAATCAATATCTACGTAAACTGCCATTGTTTTTCTTTTCTTAAGATGTCGCTTCATCTATGGATCAAAATGAACAACCCATTGGAATATTTTTAGATCTTTCGAAACTTTTGACGTTATTAACCATAACATCTTGCTCTCAAAATTACCGTCCTATGGAATTCGTGATATTGCCCTAAATTGGATGTGCTTAAAAAATCGATCTCAAAGAGTGAAAATACCGTACTGGCACGAAAACACATTGTTTACTTATCTTTCCAATTCTGTGCCAATTGAGCATGGGGTTCTACAAGGTTCGTTATTAGGTCCTGTCCTCATTAGGTCATCAGCAAACAGCTCACTGTTTGCCTATGACACGAATGCTCTTTGCAAAAACGAACAATAAAGGGTACAATTTCAGAAGTTACAAATTGGTTTTGTAATAACAAATTAATAGTTAACGAGGAAAAAAACGTCTCAATGCAATTTTGCGTTTCAAATCGTATGCTCAATCGAAAATGAACAATAAGCAATTAGCTTATGTTAAAGTAACAAACTTTCTAGGTCTCTCAATTCAGTCAAATCTCAAATGGGATGTACATATAACAGAATTAAACACTAAATTAAGCTCATTATGTTACGCATTCAGAATTTTTGAAATTCGGTCAGTCTTCATGCAGCTCTTTGCGTGTATTTTGCAAATGTATATTCCCGCCTGAGATATGGCACAATATTCTGGGAAAGCTCATTCTTTAACGCCCAGACATTTAGATTGCAAAAGAAAATTATCCAAATAACGAAAAAATCCTATCCATGTGATCCCTGCAAGTCTCTTTTCTTTGAGCTGGAAATCTTACCAATGCCTTACGTATTTATTTACGAATCAATAGCATTTGTCAAAAACTGACTTAACGGTAGGAACATATTTCCATGTAATACTGATCATGTATTCATTCATGTAGATGAAATTAAACAATAAAAATCGGTTCACAAATTTAAGTTAAAAATAAAATCTTTCCAGCTGGATAACCGTTTCTATACAATTAGAGACTTCACTGATCGTCAGAAAGAAAAATAATGTTTACTTTAACGAAACAATGATTAGCATAATGCATTTGTATTGTATATTTTTTTAAAAACACTGAATATGCTTGCAACAAGAATGTACTGAGCTCCCGGGTCAATGACCCCAATCTCGATGGGGTTTTCGTCCAGTTTCCCTGATCCATTGGGCAAATGCTGGGATAGCCCCTTGATTTGCTTCTGAACGTAAAAGTAGCTTCACTATGCGCACGTTTTGTTGAGCTCTCCTTTTCCTTATAGTGGTAGTAGAGCTTAGGGTGAGTTTATATTTTGTTAGCAATACAGAAAAATCAAATCTGCAGTTCGTTTACCGTTACAAATAAGATTTCTATAACTCTGAGGCGAAAATTATCTAGTTTTTGAAATGTTAATCTCTCGCTTATTTTGAATTATTATTATTATTATTATTATTATTATTATTATTATTATTATTATTATCATCTTTCAACTATTAATAGTTCAATTGTTGGTAAGGGATTCTGAAACTCAAGAAAGCGTGCACAGTTGATTTTATCCCCCATACATCACATACGTTTTTTACTGTTTTTGACTAAATAAATATCGAAATATCTGCACCATGATCTCCATTTATCAGTGCATTATCTTGCCCAAGTTAGGGTCCCGTGACTAATTTGGAGTGAGAATGTCAGTTCTGAAGATACAAAATGCTACTAGTCGAATCGGAATCTTTAGTCTTATACATCAATAATGTGTCTTTTCATAATAGCATCATCATCACTCTTTTTACCAGTCCCAGTCTAGTTTTGGTGAATGCGAATTCATTAACTGTCAATTGTGAGAGGTTGAGAATAACCTCTGGAGAGATATAGTGATTATGAATTGCTATATTCCTTAGATTATTTTTTTCTTTTATGAATAGCAAATGTTTCGTGTAGTAACGTAGTAAAGTAGTAATACATTTTCAATTTTTTTTAATTTTTTAAAAAATTTTGTTGCGTCTACACCTTGAAAAATTGAAAATTGAAAAAATTGCGTCAACATTTTAAATTTAATATCTAAGTATCTATCTTAGTATTTAATCTATCTTCTCAACACAAATGCACTTGTTAAAAACTTGTATTGCGTGCCATAATTAAATTTTAATATTTTTTTCAATTATATTATATCTTTATTTCATTATTCTCTATTGATGTACAAAGGAGGACACACAATTTGTAAACTGAACTTAAGTTTTTTAACATGAATGTAGAAGGCTTTTTATAGTTTTATAATTTACTTACGACACATAACCGAAGCATCTTCGAACTTGAGCATACTTACCTATTTTAAGAGTGGAGTAGGTGAATTACGTCACAGTGAATAGAATATGCTGGCAATATGCAGTCAACCGCCCGATTGACTGTTGGAGGCTAGTGTCCAGGTGTATATTTTGAATTTCATTCTAAATCTACACACTAGGTGGTTGTCGTAGAAATTTTTATGAAAATCCATATTGTAATGATCCCGACATGCAAAAAGAAACATTATAAACATTTTGTTAGTAATGGTGTCATGGGAAGAGAGCGGCGTCAAGTGTTTTTGAAGCATGACGAGCGGCGAGAAATCGCATTTAGGAATTGAAAGAAGAATATTCGTGTACGAGTCAAAAGAATACAATATATGGACATTTCGGATATGATACGAATTTCTAAAACATTTAGTTGTGTATAATTAGTAGAGTGGAATTGGAAATGGAAAGGATAAACAGCGTAAGGAGAACCGTCGGCTTTTGGGAGGGGGGGAGCGCTTCGAAAAAGTCGAGGGTGATCAGAGGATGATTAGCCGTCGTAAGGCATGGACGGAGACGCGTGGTAGGCGCGGTGAATTCTAATATACAGTTTTGTCAGAGGCATAGTGCTAAGTTATTCGTGAAGAAAATGGATGGAATTGGAATGTGTGGGCGTAAGAAGGTTTGTGGAAACTGATGGGGCCGTGAGTGTACAGCAGCAGCTACTCCAAAAAGGGAAGTGATAAAACTTTCTGAAATTTTTTTTGTTTATGTGTAGCAAGACCAAGTTTGAAATACATTGCAGGACAAAAATTGTGAGATTGTGGTTGGAAGCAATGCTAAACTGATCCAATAATGAGTAATAGTATAGTAAATTTCGGAAGGTGCGCCAATAATAAATTAATGAAAGTAATTCAAAATATTTAGTATTAATTAGCAGTGTCGTTAACTTAAAAGAAATATTTGCGATTGTTGTAGTTTTCTTTGGCTTAAGTAATCATTTAAATAATTACAAGGAAATAAGCACAGTTGTCGTTATTCAACTATGGAAACAATTTTCATATTTTTATTTTTAAAATTATCCCTACAATAATAATAGTGTTATTTACGGTTTCTCGTATGGGCCGGTTCTGCGTACCCACGGATATAAATTCGTTGACGTGGCTTCCTATTATTTCGACGAGCTAGTAAAACAGGATAATGGTATCCAATATCTTGGGAGAGATTTATGGAAATATAATATTGTTATTTCCACAATAAATAATTATTGTGCAAAATAACTTATTTTCAGTAAAAGTTTTTGTGTAATCTTTCTAAACGGTACCACCTTACCTGACCTGACTTTACTAGATCCCAGTTGACGGTTTGCTAATTTTCGAGATGTAGCGTCAAATCTCTACCCATCAGCCTTTGCAATTTTAAACAACATTGATTCTGTGCAAACCATAATTTCCAATGCACTTTCATGTCAATATAATTCTCGCAAACACAAAAGACTTCCAAATGACAATCACGTTACTTTACACCCGTAACTAATGTTAACATTAGCAGGTTAATATTCTATGCAACCTTGTAGATACTCCGGTGTATGAATCAGATCCATAATTAAGAATGTGAAACGGCATTCTAAAAAGAAATGCGCAGAACACCAGGAACAACAAAAACGTTACTTTACCCCTAAAGCTAATACTGACATTAGAGGATATTCTATACAATGGATTTCTACAGTACTGGCAGCGTATATGTGACTGACAGCTCGATATGCTGTTGCTACACATTACTACGCACATGGCACTACCTACATGACAGGTAAACCATATCTCAAAACACTAACATTTACCGACAGGCGATAACACGTCTTGATATCATGTTCATAACCTTCGCCACAGCCAAAAAGTATCGCTTCGGCGACTTCGAGCTAGTCAGATACGTAGTAACGATGATCCCTGACTGTGAGAAAGTACAAAAACCCTCGGAAGCCGATTGCTTCTGAGCAGGTCACATTATATATCACAGCACGAGGCGAGACAACTGTCACAGTGGCTTATAAGCTGCCAATACTGTATGCAATATTTATTCTTACATTCTTCGAAACTCAGGTATATAAATCAGACTTATCATTAAGAATACTCAAACGGCATTCTAAGAGCAAATGCTTGAACTGCAATTACACGCGCGCAGTTGCCGGCCTGTTCAGCGACCCCTCGCAATGGGCCAGCGTGGACGAGCTGTTCGTGGACAAGTTCCGCTGGGAGATGCCGCTGGGCATCCAGGATGCGGACTCCGTCAACGAGGTGCGCGCCTTCTACATGGGCGACCGCGCTATCCGCGACGCCAACGAGGACCCGGAGGCCTTGCGCAAGTTCATACAGGTGAGACAATCACAATTACCTACTTCAATTTTAATTTACGAGTGCCACTCATATGGGCACTACAGAAATAGAAAGTTTACGGGGAACAGTTTCAACAATTTCAAAAGAACATCACGTTGATTATACAAACTAATTTGGGAAAGATCATCTTCAACCAAGAATAACTGTACACGCTGTCTCAGAATAAATTTCCATTGCGTGTAGGAGAATCAAAACGTACCATTATTTGCCAATCGCATCTGGTGGGAAATCTTATGAAACTGCATGTGATTATTCAGGCCTGGACGCCGCTGGTAGACCTTAGCTCATAAAGAGCTGTCGTGCTAAAGTACATACATACTTACATGTGATTATTCTCTAGAAACTGAGATTTCATGTAGTCAAACAAGTATGACATGCTGACTAATTAGGCACACATCGATGTGAAAATTCGTTATATGAGATTGTTCGTCAATGCTCTTTAGCATCAGTGATTGCGTTCGGTCTGCTGTATGTCCTTAAGCTTTACATTATCTCTGAGACATACAGAACAATCCTCAATAAATAGAGACATTCAGAGCAAAACATTCAATATTTTTATTGATTTTTAATTGCTTATGTTAGTTTCAAAGTGAGTTTTCAGAGCTATTCCTAGTTGTTGCTGGCCTTATATTGCGAAATCATGAACGAAAAACATGTTGAACACTCGTATACTCAAATTTAGAAAAATGCGCCCGTCTTCGCGCTTAACTTCTTTGAATCTTTTCAAATCATATCTCTTAAAAATTCTCCATTGTTCTCTATCCGTAATATTTTAGGTGAACTCCTAGAGTTGCGAAATTAATAACTAAAATACAGTACTTGTGCCAAGGTCGACGATTATATTTATCTTGTTTGCGATTATCACCTCCAAAAATGAACACAAAACGTTTCAATCAACTGTTTAAAAATAAATCATTTATAAAATTTAATAGAAAAATAAACTGATCTCCATTATATTTAAATAAATAAAAACTGATAACGTCCTGTATGGGGTGGGGTGTTTTTCTATGATTAAGATGGTATCGTTCTTGCAAAAATAAATTTGTCTTGGACGAACCAACTTGAACCTCACTGTTTTTCTGTATAAAATAGGACGATCTATTTAATAATGAGAATTCGAAACTATCATTGTAGTACCAAACGCTGGAGGGGGATTTTAAAAATGTGAACTAAATTTGATTTTCAAACTTCCTTACTTGCATGATCCATGAAATACCTCACAACAATCACGACATTGCCACCGATACACATTCACATTTTCTTAATGCTAAAAACGTACAATTTTTCGAAAATTGGCATATAGCGTAATGTAACAGACATCTGTGCATTCCCTTTTATTTATATAATAGGGTACGCGTGCAAGAACTCTCGCATATTAAACCCCACACTCTTCCCTATTTTTTCCATTCCCATATTAAGTCTGTAATGTATCTTTTATTCAAAATCCTCTTGTTCTCGGTCACTTGTTCTATATGACTTCTTGTAATTGATAACAATACCATACACTCTTGTAATAACACACCATTCTTATTTAACGTTATTACCAAGCAGAATGACCGGGAGTGGTATCTCAGTGCATCAACTGATGTCACTGCAGCGCCTCTGACCGGGAGCTCCTAGGTTCGAGTCCTGACGGCGGCAGGATTTTCGACACTACCTTTTCTGCTAGGTCGAGTTCAGTCGCTGTCTCGAGGAGGATTCTAATGGCCGTCTGCTCTGATCGGTAGTTTTCCGTGGTTTCTCCGATCAACACGAAGCGAATGCCGGAGCAGTACCCTACCAAACGGGCCACGGACCGCGCGCGATCTGTTCTTCCTCTTCCTTGCCCTATCCTCTCCCTTACACACACACACTTGCACTAACATGCACTACACTGCAACATATTCCGGGAGATCGGTCGGGAGCTTAGAGCTTGTTCGGGCTGGGCGGTGTCCCGCTGGTGGGAGAGTCCTGGATAGGGGGAAACCCCCTCTAGCCGACGGTAGATCGGCGCCGGATCTCGCCATCCAGTGGGGAAGATCACCGCCATCTCCGGAGAGAAAACATGCACTACATAACGGGACTAATTACGAAACAGTTGACGCGCCCGGAAACACGAAAGAATCAATCAACCAATCAGAATGGTGCAGCGCGTAATTCAGTCTCATAGAATACCAAGAAATTTAGTTTAATTTCGCTTACAGTTGCAGATTCTACAGACTCTGACTAGGTGGAGTAGAATCGAGAAGCGTCGAACAAGCAAAAATATAACAATGTTCAAGAAGATCTCATCCTCTAGTTAACCGTGCGAGGCAGGTTTCTTTTGGGGCTTGGTCCTCAAACTTTTAGTTTTTAACGCCCTAAAGCGCTTCGTTTACAGTTACTTAATGATATAGATTAAGCGCATGGCTTAGTGTTTCCGTTATCGTTTATTGTTGCGGGTTGCATTTGCATAAAAATTTATTTTTAACAAATTCTTTAATTTTTTTAAAAGTCAAAGTGCAATTCGTCACGTCTCCGTGAACTCGTCTTAATTTAGAGAGATTGGTGGCCTGTGCGAGCCGCAAAAGGTATGTATACTACTGAAATAGTATAGGAGGCGATTGATTTGCGGATTGGGCTGTTCGCAGCTGACGACAGACATGCTGTTCGCCACGAGCAGCGTGAGCTCGGCGCGGCTCATGGCGCAGGCCGGCGCGCCGGTGTGGGTGTACGAGTTCACGCACGAGGGCCCCACGCCCTTCTTGAAGCTCTTCCTGTACAACGCGTCGCACGTGCCCGGCGTGGCCCACGGCGAGGACCTCACCACTTGTTCAACGTAGGCGCAAGCGCGGCGACCTGCCCTGAGCGACTCGCCGCCGAGGACGCCGTCCGCCAGCGCCGGGTGCGCCTCTTCATGGACTTCGCCAAAACCGAGTGCCGCGATTGCCTCGACGTACCCAACTAAGCCTTACGAATTGCCTCAACGGAAGTTGACCCCAAATGCTTTCGGTTAGGTCTGCTCTGCCTTGCGAACGAGCCACATGAGGTGAGCACGCTGGAGTAGTTCCCAACGGACTCGTTTGACTCGACGACGCTTGCTTCGAGTTAGCTCAAGACGGGCGGGCGGCCGGAAACGTTTTTTAGCAGTTTTGAACTGGTAGTGCGTTAACTGGGAGTTAAATAGAACCTATAACGAGAAACTCAAGAGTCTACGACTTACTAACTCTGAACTTACTCAATCCTTACGACAGAGTTGTCGCGCACGGAAGGTTTAAACTATTGCTCTAAAGACATTCAGTATGATATATTGGCAAATAAGTACAAAACATTTTCTCATACAATTTGCTCCGCCACTACGAAATGGTGAAGGCGTTTCAAACTAAAAATACCAGCGCACAGCAACTGCTCACGAAGTTCTCGATCTTCCGGATGGGAATAAGAGGTTATCACGCAACAAATTAGTTTTCTTTGTGGATCCATTTTAAATTAAAATTCGACTAGATATTATTCATATCGTGTTCTGGGATCATATGCTTCAAGCCTTTTTTATTTTTATCACTATTACGCGTATTTTCCATTCAATTATTTGATTGCTTATTAGTTTTTTCTTAATATTTATGATAATTAAGGAATGAATTATATTTCAGCAATTTACATTTTCAATTTCTAGTACAACTTTATAATGTGTCATGAATATGTTACACAAAATGATAAATTGTAAAGATATAATTAAATACTTAAGTGCCGCTAATAAGAAGAAAACTATAGATTTTTACCCACTTAGTAACCCATCTTTCCAATGAAATCCCGTTCTCTCTTTCCTCATTTAATATTTTCATTTTTTTATTTATTAATTTTATTTTTTCCATTTCCATTTATTTATTTATTTTGATAATTTGTTAAATCTATTAGTTTTGAGTAATACTTCATTTCCTTTCTTTGTGTTACAATATACTCGTATTTGGAATTCAAGAATTTCGCTTCTTTCGAAGTTTGTTTTAGCTCCTCTTTCTCAAGGTTCAGACGCCAAAACGATCATTCGAATTGTATCGTTACGGTGCGAGGTGTAAAATTACCTTAGGAGGCTGTATAATCTACCTTAGGAGGCAGTCTGTAGCGATGGTTGTGGGGTGGAATGAACCACATATATATTATATCATAGCATCTTTTCTTTTAACATGCTTTCAGATTCTTTCAATATTTGGTGAATTTCGGAATCTATTGGACGTAATTTCATTGCTGGAATACTCCTATTAAATACTACTCATGCTTTGAAAATTCTCAGATAAATGGATTTACGACAATTTCCAAAGCCGGGTATTAACTCGTGATATTACCTATCAATTTTAAAGTATATGGGACGTGACCGCAAATATTCTGGCGTTTAAAAGGTTGTATAACCACTGACCCCCCCCCCAAAAAAAAAAACGAAACAAATTCACATTCTCGCGAATCGATGATATCATGGCTCTTCCATCTTCGGCAAATCCGATCGGATCCTTTTTTACCGATTTTTAAATTTAATTATGTTCGAGGAAGTCAGTACGACAGCAAACGAACATTATCACAGGGTTTTTGGAAACAAGGTTAAACCATACTGCAATGCTTTTTACACACAATCATGTTTTTGAAATAATTTTAAAATCTTGTGTGTTGACATTTAAGTTAGACTATAATATTTGATTTGCGATTTTCGGATAACCAGCAACCATCAGCCAGCGTCCATGCTGCCGTAAGGCAACAAAATCTTTACCATACCTAATGTTAATAAATACAATTTTACTTGTCCATTCGCGTTTATAGAGAAAAGAAGTTACGACGAGGGGGAAAATTGTTTAAATTACAACTTCTTTTTTCGTTTATGAACTGTTGTGAACGGAAAATCTTTCAGTGATTATCCTTCGGTTCGTTTAACGTGACCGATGACATTATGTCATTTTTACACTCCTGCCTTATAAAATGAATCTTTATAACAGTGATAAGCACATGTCTGAGGCCATGAGACCCGTTGAGAAGAACGTTCTCGAATTAATTAAAAAGATTCATTTTAAAAGGCGGGAGGTGTAATACTGAACAAATGTCATCGGCCACGTTACGAAAAAACAAGTAAAAAGTCAAGAAAAGTTCCTTTTAATTACAACTGTGATAAACGTATACTCATTTTAACAATATAGTTGTCACATTATCGAAGGTTCGAGGTCTTATTGACACTAACATTATTTTTTTAGATTTTCTTCGGGACCGACTTTTCAGTAACCCTGTATGCCCGACTTAGATGTAAGAGCGTATTATACCATGCCATCTCGCCATCTGTCATAGGATGGCTTCTTTACATTTCGACGTGAGCTTGAAGCGCCAACAAAATAACATTTCTTACACGGGCGTAGGTTTAATCACTTCCCACAGTTACAATTAAAATGCCTGAAACGGTTTTTTTTCTTGCCTACGACAATTACCCCTAGTGTTCTCCCAAGATGCAGGACACGATTGTATTTAACCGAAGCATGAAGGTATAATGTGATCTCTGAGATTAAAAATCATTATCAGTTGCGTGGTAGACATTATCACCATCATGACAGCCTTCGCGACGAAGTTTGAAAAATACAGTGAACTGATCCGTGTAAAGGTGGAATGGTCTCTGGGAGATTCGAAAACAATACCTAATGAATTGTCTGCCACTGATATCGATCGGTCACTGTCAAGTTACTGCAGTAACTGGGCATCAATAAATCTGCAATTATTAAGCAAGGGGCATATATTGAGAAATATATAAGAAAAAGAAATACCGAGAAAGTTTTAAATGCGGTAGTGTAGATCCCCGATAGAGATCTTGATCTCACTGATACCAATTATAATTGTATGCCTCCCTGTCTCTGAAACCTTGAATTAATTTGGGACTCGCCAAGAACACCGACAATTCGGTATCAGGGTCAAAAAGAAATATGAAACGGATAGTCGACACTCGGCGCGTTATATCACTCTTAGGCAAGGCATATTCAAAACAACGCAAACCTCTCAAGTTCAACTAAAAACGCTATAATTTGAAGGAAAAAAACAACAAATAACGAGCGACAAGTCAAATGATGCATGATAAGATAAAACGAATTAAAAGGCATGGGCTCAGCCCATGCCTTCTAAAGTTCAACTAAAACGCTATAATTTGAAGGAAAAAAACAACAAATAACGAGCGACAAGTCAAATGATGCATGATAAGATAAAACGAATTAAAAGGCATGGGCTCAGCCCGTAGAACGTTCAAAACTTATAATTGTGTGCCCAGTAACGGTTGTTGGAGACACTCAAGGATATTCCAACATAATTTAACTTAAAGCCGGCAGGATATGCTGCCTTTCCTGCAAAGGAAGATATTTAGGAAAGAAATATGGGGAATAGGCAGATCATACAACAGAGACGCATATTGGTTATAATCAAAAGTTGATGCGGAAGATAAACTTCTGACATCAATCGAATATGTTCAGGTATGATCAGAAGAGGACCTTACCCTTAACAACACGGCGAACTGGTTTCCATGAACCCTTGCCAAGAACACTCCCTTGCGTAAATAAATAAAAATCACCATGAAATGAAAGACTGGATTTTGTTAACGTATTGTAGGTAAATTGCAATTACGAAGTATTAAATTTTGGCTACTTTCAACTTTTTATTAAGTTTTAGTGTACATAAAAGAGAATAAATGTTTAAAATTGGAATGAGATAGTAATTCCTGATATTTGGTCCTGACCGTGGTTGTGAGATAACCAAGACAGAATACACGTTCACCATCATGGTAGACCGTTCCGATTTTGAGCAAAAGTGTTGTCTCCGGTCTTCACTAGAGCTCACTGAGTGCGGCGACCGGAAGCCGCGGAAGTGGCGGTGCGCCGTTGCCGATGCCTGGCGACGACTCTGCGCTCGCGTGAGCGCAGCTGGAACTAACACCGCGCTGCCTCACTTCGCTGCCATTACCTAAAACGAACGACGCGCGTGACTCATCACGATGTCTCTCCTGGCAGGCCGCGTTAATGCTTTCCTGTAACCTTCATGGCCCTGTCAACGAGGAGGTTGTTCTTAGCCTTGCATAATGTTACTTCTTACCTACAGAGGTTTACGTAATAATACTCTCTTCCCCGGGTCGACATTGAGTGCTCTGTCCATAAAGAGAAAAATGGAGAAAGCGTAAAGCATTATGCTTTAACTCTACCAATCATTTTCTCAAATTTTACTGTTACTTTTCGTGATCTACGAAGTCCAGAGAGTATTCAAATGCTGCATCGAAAAGTGGCGATTTGTTGATAGAAAAACTGGTATTGGGGGTCACCGCTAGAAAAACTAAAAAAAATAACTAAAACATCCTGCTCCTTTAGGACAGGGACCGAAAAGGTATTGAATACCGGTAAAAATACCGGTATAATACCGGTATTTTTCCATACCTTTTCAAATACCTTTATTAATTTATACTGGTAAAATACTCTATAGGACGTCTATACCGGTATGGACGTCCATAAAGTTATACCGGTATTATACCGTATTTTCAATGAAGAAATATAGCTTCCATTCATACATGTTGACAAAATAGGTTGCTTTAGTTAATAATATCTCTCAAAATGTTTATTAATCAAATATCATTTCATAACTGATATTTATTGTTTAAATTATTATTTTGTATATATATTAAACGACTGTATTAAATTGTATTATTATTGTAAATGTTTTGTGTTCGGTGTTTACGTTTTGCATACGTTGTATGTATTGGAAATAATTTAAACTTCGGAAAAGTTGAAATATGAAAATAATTATTGGTTCCATTGAAGAGAAACTTTCTTAGTGTCCTTCATCGAGCTATTTCCCATCTGACCTGAGAGATGACCTAAGTCTGTCTTTGTATTTCGCACATGGAGAGGCTGTCAACGTATGCGCCGTGCCGTAGGCGTAGGACCGTTTCTTCCCTCCCCGACCCCTCCTTCGGCGAACTGAGGAAGCGTTGACATCTTGAGATAATCACGAACGCTCAGGCTTTCAGGCCCAGTTTTGTTTTGTTAAAAATGATTTCTTTTACTTCTTTCCACAATTAAATCTTAATTATACATTAATAAATAGGGCTAAAATAAAATGTTGTTTTCCTAGTTTATATTAAGGGTTTAATATATTTTGACATTAACTGCAAATATTGAGAAATTTGTAATAAAAGTAAATTATTATGTTATTATTACTATTATTATTATTACTTTTATTACTATTATTATTAGCTATTAACATTGCATGTGGGCAAGGGTTCCCTTCTACGCGGGTAGCTTACATTGTAAAATGCATCTGGAGGAGCCCACTTCGAGAAGAGTGTTTCTTCCTTAATAATAAGAAATATATACTAACATTATTAATTAATAAAAAAGAGTTTATTAATATTAACATTTTTACTTTTCAATTAAAATTAACATTTAATTGAATTAAATTTATAAATTAACAAACAAATGATAAATTATTTTACACAAATTTAATGCAAACATTTAAAATTTAATTAATATTATATAGTACTATTAATAATTTTCTTAATGAAATTTCTTAAATAATACATGGGTGTAAATTAAACATGCTTCAATCATTAATTTTGAATTAAACATAACGCATCTGTTTCTCGCGTAAGAATAGTTAATATGTCTTTTAGCGTTCAATGTCAATTTTTAATATTGTTTTAGTTATAATTATGGTGCAGAATAAGGAAACTGGGCCAACTGAAAAAATTATTTTCGGGAATGTTAGTGATACGATCAAATTTAAGCAAATAATCGTATTTAGTGATAAACACAGTCATGCAAGAAGGAAGTTTGGTATGCGTGGGAAGACTCATTTATGGATAAGAAGACATGTTTCTCCATTTTTTATCGCTACTAGAAAGGACAAGATTTATACGGAGAAATTCGATAAATTTTCAACACTCTATCACGTGTCGCCAAGCTCTGCGCCCGGACGTGAGGTCCAAGGTCAGCGAACGAGCTCGTGTTGACGTCTGCGAAAGACCGTTGGCTGGTCCCTCCGTCTGACGACATAACTCGACTACCCAGTCAACGGCAGAACTCGACCTAGCTATAATAAGTGACGAAAATCCGCCACCCTCGGGACTCGAACCCTAGGACCTCCCGGTCAGAAACTCAGCCTGTGTAGTTGTTTCCTCTGAGTCATTTCAGCGGAAAATATCACAATGAATTTCCCCAAATACCTGTATGATTCTACTGAAATACCGGTATTTTCTATGAAAATACCGGTATTTTGATGAGAGAATACCGGTATAATACCTTAAATAGAGGTATTTTACCGGTATAGACGTCGGATAAAGGTAAAATACCTTCTAAAAATACCGGTATTTGACGTCTTATACCGGTATTTTTAAAGGTATTTTGAATAAAGGTATAATAGAGGTAAAGGTATTTGTATACCGGTATAAATACCTTTACCGATATTATTTCGGTAGTCGGTCCCTGCTTTAGGAAGTAAACTACTCTTTCTAATACGTGGTGTAGTGAGTGTTGTTTCTTTGTTGTTGTTTTTTTTACAAAAAAATTTTACCACCTGTTTCTTTGTGTTTTTTTTTATTTTACCAAAAAAATTGTTTTTTAAAAAACAGTCCGTCCACCAGTCTGGCAGTCTGATCAACGCTAGCGCCCAACCGTGCAGACGATTTTCATCACATCCCTAAACAATCTGGTTGGTAAGCGGCCTCTTGAATTTAAAATAGATAATTTAACTTTGGGGAGTATTTTACAGGAACTATCAACGTTTTTGGAATTTTCATAAATGATTTTTTTTGTTAAAATTTTATTTCAAATATAACAAGTTACACTTGTAAAAATAGACGTGTCCTATTTTCATTAAAATATTTGAATTTAGGAAAATCCAAATGTTTAAAATATTTTCCGGCGTCTTCTATATGATCGAAGATGGAGATTTTTTGTTAATGAAATTTTTGAAAATGTGAATAGTTTTCGTGCAATTTCACTTAAAATAGTGACACAAAAAATATTATTTTCTCGAAAAGGCTCTAAATGTTTTATTTGAGGTACTCAGAAAGAGAAATGTTTTCATAAATCAGTAAAATAGCTTAGGTATCTTACAGATCTGTCATATTTTTATTGAAACCTTTATAATTTTGAAAATTGCAAATGTTCGTTTCTTTAACGTCAGGAAGTTAGTATGTCATATCCGCCGGTTGGTTTAGGGCTTTAATTCTTTGTTTACAAAATATCAGTACCTAAATTAGAATCCCAACAATCATATGTGAATTTGGAAGTACTTGTTTAGGTGCTCAGTGTATGATAGAAATGCAATGATAAATTACGTACACCTAGATACATTATAAAATGATTGTGGCATTAATGATGTAGGATTTATCAAAAGTTGTGGAAGACTCAGCAATACAAATACATTCTTTAGAAAACTGCTCGAGACACATCGTCGAAAGAGTGTGAATTTTTTTACGATTAGGTAATCTCAATATCCTCGAATACTAATAGTTCTGAAAGAAAAATTAATAAATTATAATTAATAATAATTATTATTATTCGCGTGATAATTTATTTTCTTTGTATGTCTTCCAGACAATATACAAACTTTGTAACGTTTGTGTGAGAAGGAGAAAGGCTACTTCTAATCATTTGCTTTTTACAACACTGGAAACTGGAGCGAGATGTGCCCACAGTTTCAGAAGAAATTTATTAAATTTGTTACACGTATTTTAGTATTATACTGGACAAAGCACGACTTTAGAGAACTAACTAACACAAAGGCTAATGTATTTACAAATTTGTTAATGTATGAAAGCTAAATAGCTATGTGCCCACAGTCTATGATTTTCTGAACGCGATTATGAAAAGAGAAGGTACTCGTACTATGCAGTTGAAACGATTATGTCTTCGAAAATAGCTCGATAGAGTTAGGAGAACACTTGAAGTTCTATTTGGAATGTGAACGGTTGACCTTGTAAAATGGTCACACTTATTCGCAGCTACTTAACTTTGTTCATATGGAGCACGTAGAACTCGACACCTGTCTCAATAAGAAATGTAGTCAGTCCTTAAAGGCATTAAATACGGTCATAAATACCAAAAACGTTACAAAATAAGTCTTAGATATCACCTGTACGTAGTTCATGTACTATTCGAGTATACTATTTTCACTGCGTATTCCTGAATAGCATAGAGAATACAACACCGTGGTTCTATGCCATTAAAACTCACAACGAAATTTATAAGCGCTGACGAGGCAAAAAAACTTTGCCAAAGAGTGTAACACATCTTGTACACAAAATCACTTGCAACAATTCGCATTGTCTTTCTACAATTCATCCACACCTTGAGATAAAGACCATAAATCTGGCATTTTGTGGCATGCCAGCGATTTTATGGAACAGTCGTCAGGTCATCGGTAAGTTACGTGCTGCTATCTACTAAGTGACGAAACTAGTTAGTTTTACGATCGGTCCGCTGGATCGGATTCTGTGCCTTATGAAACCATACGATTTTAGAATTTTTAAAAACTATATGAAAGGCATCGAAATCAAGAATTCTCGACCTTGATTCTATTTTGACTAAAAAGAGCGGACCAGAAACCTAGTGCCTAATTTAGAAAGCAAAATGTATTTATTTAGTCACAATGATCATTCTTTAAAAGGACAATGACAAACAAATTAACGGCTGTTTATAATCTGATGTAGTAAAATTTATGGAATTCAACAAATTTTGCCTTAATTTCTCTTTCTTATCTCATTCAAAACATTAATAAATTCAAAAGACGTAATATTTTAGATTTAGACTTTTTGTGCTCTATTCAGTTTCAGAACAATTCTTGAAAATCAGTTCTTTATCATAAAATTCCTAGCGATAACTTCTTTTATGGCAGTGGACAATTTAAGGGGCTAATAAATTAATGTCTTACACGTGTTAGTGGTAAATAATAAGTAAACTTCCATCGTGAATACTGGATATTGCCAAACAGGCAAAAGTAAATTATTGATGTAGACAAAGAAACAGCGATGTTGTGAGATCACCAAAAGAAAGTTGAGAATAGATTCCAAGACCAAGTAGACATTTTCAAACGTGATAATTTTAACAACTTATTAGAATTTCATTCGTTCATACGTTTCATCTCAAGAGAGAATACAACATGCAGCAATTCAACTACATTTCAAGGCTGACGCCGAAGTACGTACCCTTGGAAAATAAAACCGTAATAGTTGGAGTTCGTATGTTTCAACATACGTAACATAAAACAATTTCAATAAAACATAGTTTCTTGTAGCCTTTCGACATGAATTCACAAAAACACATAATTTTCAGTTTTTTTATTAACGGAACACTCATTTAAATTCAACAAATAGAAATAAACTTCTTAAAAACCTATGAGACGGAAAACAGTGATAAAAAACATTTCTATTTTCTGTGAGAAACATTAAATTACTTCTTACTTAATGATATATTAAGACTAAATTCTGAATTTGTTCAATTTGTGAAATAGCTGGTTAATGTTATGTTAAACGGGTGCATGCAGTTCGAAGCAGAAACAACTTTGAAGATCTTTTTTTGGTGCGTCTGCGTTGACGCAACGCATCTCCACCTTAAAGGGCATCAAATGTTCGCATTTGAAGTAATCCTCTGTTTACATATTAATTACATTTGTCTGTCCAGTCTCGTCGCAGTCAGTTGTCTAGAATCTCCGCGTACGCGCCTCTTACCATGCGCTCCTGCATCACTACCCAGCAGTAAGAATGGGGAAGGAATTAGGACATTGGTAGGATTGGACTAGCCCCTGGGTAGCAGGCAAACTCGTTTTTGTGGAATAATTTGCTCATGAGAATATCCGGGAATCGAACCCGGCCCTCCTTAGTGAAAGGAGAGTGACTTCGCTCTGCGAGACGAGATACTTTGGAGTATAGCCGGACTATGTGAACATTACGAAACACAAAGTGGCTAGGCTAAGTGAAGAATGTTATACTGACGAGAGACAGTGTGTGATGAACAGGAATCAGACTGCTCGTGAGGCGCTTTTAATGAGAGACGAGGTCTGTAATATCACGTTCCTCTGTGTCAGTCGTAAATTCCTATTTATACGATAACACCTAACCTAATTGAACTTCACAATATAATTCAATTACGGATTTGGGTACGATTTTCCGAGTGAAGACAACAAGATTCTGAACGTAGACTTTCGCGATTTACTCAAAACAACGACGAACGCATAATCTTAAATGTACTTTTATATCAAAAATACTTCTCGTTAACACACTAAATGCCTAGCGTTACTTTAACCGACGCCCTGCACCTAAAGCCAACATCAGCCGGATGAAGTCTGAAATGATTAAATCATGTCATTCATACAGCATTATCCCGATCGACTGGCTAATGAGTGAATTAACCGTCTAATTGAGGAATTAGCCATACTATTTTTTATTTTAGCTCGAAATTGTGGCATATTCGCAGCAGCTCTGCAATGCAAAACTTTGTATTTCGTTTCAATACGATTTTTTTCTACAGATTTAGAAACTTTGAATTCACAAGTGAGATTTTATTATATAACAGTTTATTTACATTAAAAATCGTCAATTTGTTTAGCCCAACTGACATGTAAATAAAATAATGAATTCCTTTTTTAATTAATTTATCTTTCTTTAAAGGATCCAAGTCTAGTTAAAATAATGGAAATGCATAACATAATGTCTGAAAAAATAAAACGATGTTATTCACTAATGAGAATAAATTCTTTTGGCTTTAATGTCACTTCAACAGTTGAACTTTATCACTTGTGAATAAAATATCATTTTATTTATTAGGTAAATCACTATCATTGAATCTCCTAATGTGGATATTTGTATTTAATGCCTCTTAATGATGTATTTGACAACTTTATGTTACAAACTAATTCAGCAATAAATGCTATAATTGCCAACGTTATTCCCAAAAACCACATTGTAAATGGTTCTAACATGTGCCACAATTTTAAACGCTGCGCTGTTGGAGCTGGATCTGCTAATGCCAATAGTTTCCATTTTCTCAACATCTTCATGTCTTCAATTCCAATTTCATTCAGTTTCTGTGTTACACCGGATTCTACAACTCGTTGTAACAATGTGCTAAAACGATCTGTCAGCGGCCAGCTCTTCCGCACAGCAAACGCTAAATAAGCTGGTGACAAAACGCATTCTCTTACTCTGTGGAACTGATAATATCCATCAACATAACTTTCTGGAAATCGTTGCAACACATATAATCCCAAATCGTTCGAAAGAACTGCTGCATCACGCAATCTTGCTGCCGAATACAGAATATTTCTCCAGTCTCTCGCACTGTGTACTAAACTCACTTTTTGGGCTAAAGCTATTATAACACGATCGGATTTCTTGAAGTATTTCACATGATGGTTTGTCACCGGTGTAGCATACACTAACTCGCACTTTTTGTTAACATCTTCTAAGGTGTCTATTTCGACACCTCGTCCTGTTACTGTGAGAAAACTCATGAAACATCCACCAAAACCATTCAACATGATGACACTGAACGCACTTAGCCATACCATTAACTTTCGATAGCGAGTATCGAAAATTCCTGTGATGAATGTGCGCAGTGTCGCAAGTACAGCTGTGTCCCATGAGCTGCCAGATACAACACGGTACGCAATGGTGAAGAGAAGTATCGAAATTGCAGTAGCTAGCCAGGTGTAAAATGAAAAAGAATGTAAGACACTAAGGTGACTGATTTGCGCCCTCGGTGCTAAAAGACACATATCGTTTTGGACATGAGGATACAGATAGTCAATGTCGCTGAGGCCCATCTGATGATATCTTGATCTACCGTATATATCAATGCGTCTCTCAACAAGGTCGCGCATTCCACCAACATACGAACCATTGGATAGGACCTCCCCTTCACTAACGGGCACACAGCCATCCACGTTACCACTATGTACGGCGAGAATGAAGAGCACTCGTGCATCGAGTCCATATGGTTTCCATTCTGGAGAGCAAACGCTATGTGAAAGCGGTGTTCCTTTCGGCATGCCAAAGCGTACTACTTGCCCTGTTATTTCCGAATTGAATGTCCGGCTCTCATTCTCTGGTCGCAGTAGTCGAAAAATAGGATAAGGTTCCGCCACACACTTGGACGACAAAAACTTGACCATAACTGCAATTGTCCAAAACACACCAGCCATTATGTTAAGACCTTGAAGGAAAACTTGCCCGTGACCGGAAAAATTAACAAAGCAATGCAATTTGATTAGCCAAAATTTCTTCCGCAAATAAAACGTATTTCTGAGTCCTCCATTCCATAAATGTTAGCTGCATAATACTACGTTTGATAAATTAACAATCCTTTAGTAAGATACAAGAGATGTTTTAGTGAGAACATTGATCAAATAAATAGCTTTTAAAAGTCTCTCACGATTGTGGATAATGACTGTTAATGCATACAAAGTGAAAGCTTTCTCGTGTAGCATTTTATCTATTATTAATCTCGATAATGGACATCACTTTCGTGAAGTCATGTATTCCGGATATGGCACCGAGAATACATCCTTTGAAGAGAAAATCGATTTCGTATATGTGTGTTACAAATAAAGAGATACCAGGGGTTTCATTTATAGATACGTTTCTTTTGAAACTCCAATAATTCACATAAAACAAATAAAAACCTGCATTGGATGTTTACACAATTCATTTCAGATTTCAACTTGGTAAAAACAAAAAAAAAAACTTTTCTATGTCGTAAATTGTTTGTTTGCTACACTTATTTTCATTGTATTCAGGTTAAAAGGAATGTTATTTTGCATATTTCAAATTGAAACTTTGAGATCAAAACATGCTTCGTATAAGGTGCGCAAAAGATGCCAGGAAGACCTTCATTTGTGGTTTAAGGGTAAGAAAAACTCATTTCGTTTTCGCGTTCCTCTGATACAGCCTGAATAATCATACAACCGACTGACGCTTCTGTTTGGTAGATGTGAAAGGATTTAATATAAAAATAAAAATAAAATATTTTACCCTAACTTTAAATCGACTATTCGTTGCCCCTCGGCCCGATGGATTTGAAATCCAATTCTACAGCCATCATCAAATTCAGACGACATCCTGAGTGAGACAGAGGACTCAAACGCATTAGTTTCCCAGAACGAATCTAGTTCAGATTTTTATGTTGACAAGGAACTTCAAATCTGCTTTCTCAGAGTCAGCTTAACGACCTAGTAAGAGACACAAGTCTTGAACTGAAAAACAAAAACACTGCTATCATCTGGTACCTCATTTTCGTAGTACAGTCATCGAGACAGAGAATTTACTCAGTTTTTCTCCAAAGAGGGAAATCTGGTTTATTGTAATGATGTTTGTGGGCTCATGAAGTGCTTTGAAATAGAATATGAATTATCAGATGGTGCGTATTCATAGATTCGTCTAAAACCAGCCTCAAAACAGTCTTGCTGCCTAATGGAAATGTATTTGCATCTCTTCCTACGAGACACTCGATTCTTGACACCGGGAGGACTCGAACCGTAGGGACTCCAGGTCAAAGAGACAGCAATGACATCAATTGCAGCCCTGCGCCACTTAAGCTGATGGTAGAGTAGTGCATGTAACCAAGGGGTGAGGATAGGACAACGAAGAGGAAGGAAAGATCGCGCGCGGTCCGTGGCCCGCTTGTTACAGCACTGCTCGGTCCAATAGTCAAATAGAGGTGATCGATGTTTTCATTACAAATTGTCAATATGTAATTTTCTTTTTTACAGAAACCCGACGCCAATGAACAGCGATCACCCAACATTACAGTGGCCACCTTATACTGCGGACAAGGAAACCTACATGGAAATGGGTTCGGAGTTCACCATCAAAGAACACGTGCTGGGAGATCGAATTGCTCTTTGGCGGCGATTGTCCAGTAAGTCGGAGGCAACGGGCAGCGAGTAGGTCAGCTGCTTTATCGACTCTCGACGTGCACTGCATGGCACCGCATCGCCCACACGCTACGACGTAATTCGCACACAACAATGCTTTTGATGCATGATCACACCTTCCTATAGGTAGAGACACGCGAAGGCATATCTAACATTAATGTACGAGTGCTCTTAATGTTCCATCACTGCACATGAAAGTCTTCACAATCTCCGTCCAAATATGCCCCCTCTACACATGCCAACTGGCAAAAACTATTGCATTATGCACTTTTGTATTTAAAAGGTTTTTTAAAAGGCAGAATATTGGATTTTTTTTATTGATTTATTTGGTTAGATTTGTTATTAATATACATTAAGTATTGGAAAGTGGTCGCTGAAACCTTAATTTCACCATCATTTTAGTTGTATAGCCCTTAAAGTTCTACAAATTTTTAAATTCCACTGCGCATGCCTTCATAGAATCTACCTCATTCCACTGAAAAGTTGTGTCTGTCTTCCATATTTTACCCTACAACGCAACATTGCCTATTATTATTATTATTATTATTATTATTATTATTATTATTATTATTATTATTATTATTATTAAATAAATACCTGAAGTACCTCCGATATGCTTGTAAAACATCACAAGGTGTATTAAAGAAAATGAGAAAGAAAGTATTAAAAATGACAGATTAGGTAACTACTGTAATATTGTGAAAGGAAATTTGGCGGCTCTCTGCATTATCAAAGAAGTAAAAACTCGAGAATGGACGAACGCGTTAATTATATCAAGCTATTATTAGAAATTAAATAATATAGAACAATAATCACCTCAAGACATTCCTGAAAGGCTGTTCCAAGAAGCATACGTGGATTTTCAACATCAAAAAAGAATCTAAAACTCAATATTAATGTTCGTCCTGGTCAAAATATCAAAACTTTCGTTCCACCTGAACAGATCACTGCCAGTTATTTGCGGAGCATCAGGGAAGAACCGTAATATCACGATGAAAGTAGCACAACTCACTATCCTGAAAGACAGAACTAAATACATTCAAAGAATGGTAACATTGCATATCACCGCGGAAGATTTACATTGTGCATTAAGCAGATATTCAATTGGAAACCATGAGCACAATTTCTTGTATATTTTTATTTTCTTTTGGCGGGCTTTTTCGCAACTGCGTCACTAAGACATCATCTAAGACACTAAGACATCTATCAAGACATCACTAAGCCAAAGGCCATTTAGCATCGAGCATGCGTGACTTTATATATATATGTATATATATATATATATATATATATATATACTATATGCGCTTAATGGATATAATGAGGGTATTATATATATATATATATATATATGCGCTTAATGGAAAAATGAGAGTATTTATATGTATGTATACGTTATAGAATATTACAAACTGTGTTATGAAAGGCCCTACAAAACTCCTGTTTTTGTCAATGGAGACCAAAAAAGGTTGCGAAAATGCTAAGATCCTAAAAGTCAGAGTAAACACCGTCCAATTACTTATTTATCAACAATAAAAGTGCTTAACATATCACAGATAATATATATTTACATATGGGAGGAAAACAGTATTATGAGTAAAGAACAGAAGGAATGGGACTGTAGATTAACTCATGAGATATACGAAAATTAAATCGCAAGCTATTAATGAGAGGATCAAACGCATGATTTATATTGACTACGCAAAAGCAGTCTATTACGTACTCGTGGGTGTTTTTTTGAAAAATGGATATTTATTGACTAACCCCAACGATCCACAAATTCATTAATTACGATATCATGATCAACATCGGCAAGAGCACAACCGTTTGACATCTAATGGCATTTCCAATTCCCTCTTAATAAAATAAGAAATCATACAAATTACTCAATCAGTGCCCTACGGTTCTACATGGCTATGCATCCATCAAGTACAATGACAACAATAAAGTTACAATATAACTTCATCTAAATATATCCATACTATAATTGTAATTTATGCAAATAGTTTTTATGTCAAGCTTTATTGCACGAGTAAATGTTTTGAAAACAAGCACGTTAAAAGCGAGTTTTCAAATTTGTACGAATGCAATAAATCAAATCATAAACGCGATGTTTTGTTAAGAGCATCATAAATTTTTATGAGAATCAAACTTTAATATTGCGAACCCACTTCCTTGTGACGTCTCGGTATTGGATCTGTACGAGAAAACGGTGTAGGCTGTTCCATTTACCGCTACCACCCAAGATTCTCTAGTTGCGATTGGCTGAATGTGTGATGACGCAATCATTCGTGCCGTAACATTTAATACGTCATCATTTATGCCATATAAGGCCTTTTATGAACGATTGCCTGCAACAGAAAAGTCATTTATAATGCTGGTATACAAAAACTTTTGTAGCTATGACTTAAAAACGACGCTTTAGCAACCTACTAAGTTGGAAATTGGCTTTGATAAATATGAATCCCATAATTTAGAACAGGGCTGTACGAATACTGGCGTTGAGGTCACGATGCGGGAGGGTAGCTAGCTGTTGAGTGAGGGCCAATCGCGTTCACTAGACTAGAGCCAATTGCATCCGAACATCCACCACCCTCTAGTTAACACGTTCGAATGTTGAATAAATCTCCCCATGAACCAGAGCAATAAAAATATTAAGGAATTACAGTCCACAACAAACCTCTATTTTCAATACACACGTATATCGTAGGTTTAATAAAACGTTCGCAATAGGCTTAGAGAGCAAGAGTAATCAAAACACGAGACATATCGCATTAGGTATCCCAGAGCACCATGAGGATTATTTTTCCAACTTCCCTAGATGAAATCGGCATCCCAAATTTCTTTAGTCAACAAGTTAGTGATTACGAAAATTAATTTCTGTAGAAATCTGAAGCCAATGTGCAGATTTCTAATTTCCCATGCGCGTAATTCCGAAGCTGAAGCAAGTTGTTCCAAGCTCTGATTTAAAATGGGGCCCCATATTTTTAAATTCGAAACATAAATGTATTCCTCTAATTAAAATTTGCTGCTGCAGTTATTTCTGTTGCTTTAACAAATTATTTTTATGAATGAGAAGCGGAGACTTTTCTTTCAAAGAAGGAAGCTCCTGTGAATCTAGTTTCACGTCTGGTTTTCTGTAGGCCCACATGAAATAAAGAAGTGTGGGCTACGGTTTTGAAAAATATTTTCTGTGATTTTGTTCAGTAGCATTTCTGCTACTGTAAGCCTCTAGTTTGTCACTACTAGTGATCTGCAGCTGCAAAACTGCTGATGAACAAACCAAAAATGTTCCCAAGAAGTAGCACACACACTGCTCAATAACAATTAAAATCGTCTACAATAAATTAAATATTTTAACAGAAACGTCTGTAACAAACTACAATAGGTCAGTACAGTAGTAGATGTATATGGAATACAGCAGTTCGTTACATATCCAGAATATTCATAATGTCCTGTGCATAACGCCACACGTGAATAGCCAATACTTAATGGCGGGCGACCTATGGAGCTACGAGTACATGGACGTGCCGTTACCAACGTCTTCCGTGGTCAGCAAGTGGAAGCAGTTCGCCATATTGGTGGGTCCAAAACTCGTCTATCAAGCCAATACCTTTTGTTACTACAGTCCGTTACTACAATACGTCATTAACTGCTGAACTAATTAATTCACTAGCCGAAAAATTTGATGAAAATGCGGATTCCCGCAAACGTAGACACGATCAAGAAGTACCATCAAAATTATGTTCTTGGAAATGAGCCGAATATAACGTGCTGTAATTCCTAGGCTGCCAATTGTCTCTTAGTGCAGCTCTAAACCACAATGCTCTCTCCGCTTTGAATCTGCAGGAAATCTTTAAGATTTACATTAAAATTCACGAAAATTAACGAATATCTTACAAAGTTACTAAATGTTCTAAATTACACGGAGTACCTACTTATTAGTGGAAAGTAATTTCCAGTTTTCCCGTACGGTTTGTACAGCCATTAGCCACACAAGTAACTATAACAAACTTACAAAAAACTAGCTATTCTGAACGAGGCTTTTAAATATTAAAAGGCGATGCGAAACAATACAACTGAACACGAGCATAGCTACAAGCCACAGAGCACTCGCACGCAGTTTGTCTATGCTACAAGCTTTCTGGACTCACCAATATGGCGGAGGTGGCTTCAAGTTTGTAGCGTCATGCCATCTCCCAATATTCATAGCTTCATGGCGGGCGACCTCTTCTTTTGAGGGTTTCTGTTTCATGACGTCAGCTGTGAGGTAAGCAGTGACGCAATGAGTATAAGAATTCAGACGAAACATGCAGTATACCGATGCAACGCGTCTCCAAGCCCCTTGGGGGGCGTTGAGCGCTTTGCGCTTTTTGGAGTAATCCTCCCATTACTGCGCTTATTTAATGGAGTAATCCTCCGTTAACATTGTCTGTCGCGTCTCGTCGTAGTCGGTTGTCAAGAGGGCCGCCAGGTAGCATCTCCGCGTACGCGCCTCCTACCGCGC
The DNA here is from genome assembly GCA_964035755.1 of Teleogryllus oceanicus. Classification (NCBI taxonomy): domain Eukaryota; kingdom Metazoa; phylum Arthropoda; class Insecta; order Orthoptera; family Gryllidae; genus Teleogryllus; species Teleogryllus oceanicus. Next base: position 50,238,149 of record CAXIVR010000005.1, on the reverse strand, counting down.
GCTCCTGCGTCACTACCCAGCGGCCAAATTAGGAAGGAATAAGGATAGGGGTAGGGTTTAGGACACTTCACAGGGGTTGGACTAGCCCTTGTGAAGCAGCCGAACTCGTTTTGTTAGAACAAATTTCACATGAGATTCGACGGGAATCGAACCCGGATCTCAGTGGTGAAAGGCTTGCAACTTTGTAATGAGCCACGAGTTCACCTTCTATTCTTCAGTATAAAAGTAGGTGGAATAACAGTAAAATATTGGCGTTTTTCAGTCAAAATCATAATTTTTTCGTTGTTTTTGGTCATTTTTCGAGTTCCTGGGTATCCAACAGAACCATAAACACTTCTCATGAGGCCGTAAGTGGCGCACTGTTCTTTCGATTTCTCCGCGCATTGGAAATAAGTAACACATACCGATGCTAACACTTTTAAAAATTTATTTCAGAGACGTTTGTAATTCAGAAATTCCCGCTAACTTGTTTTATGGTTGTGTATTCATGTTTTATTGTTATTGTGTATTTATATTGTGTATTAATATCTTTGTTGTGACTTGTCTAGTGATACGTGTGCTAATGTGCTCTTTCTATGTTTTTCAATTTCCATATGAGTTAAGCATTTGCTTCATGCGTTGTATTTAGTATTAAGTAGTTTGTAATTAATAATTTAAATTCTTTTTTACATCGTTTTACTGTAGATATATTACTATTACTTGATCATTTTTTATTGATATGACTGTTTTGTGACAATTGACTTTGACATGTATTTGTACAAGTGTTGTGCTTTTGTTTATGGTGGCAGCACAAATAATTTGTATATTTGATAAAAAAATAAATAAAATAATACAATATATTATAAGGAATAATTTAACAATAATAGAAATAACACAATATAAAGTGATGAAATATATATGCAAAGTTAGGTTACTAATTTATTTTTAAATATACTCACGCATAAGTAATAAAAAATTTAGATTATCGCACGCATCTGTTTCACTTTCCAATTGTTCAGTTTATGAAGAAAAAATTTCCACTGTCTGTTTTCTGTAATCTTGTCTAAATTTTGTGGATGTTCTCTGTTGAACTGTTGCCCACAAGTGTGACACCCCACTGGTATTCAAGTCCGCCTCTTTTCATATCTTCGAGAACATTCAGAAGGTTCACACGCCTCATCAAACCAAAATAATGTCAGAGAACCGTATCTGCCCTTGGAGCACTCACTCCAAAACTCCACTGTAGTCCAGACTTGGCCCCAACGAACTTTGTTTCCAAACTCAGGGCACGCCGACTTGAGACTCCAATTCATGCCATAGAAGCTTACGATTTTGACTTTCTCGCTACTGCTGGTGCAGTACAGAGAAAGTATTGTGATGCTGACATGGTAAAAACGGCAAATTTTCGGCAGAAAAACACTTATTGTTCGGCCCTGGTAACGAAAATGTGGATAAATCTTATCCCTACAGACAGTAAATCATTTCCTCTAACGCGTTCTGTAGTCGAAGTACATGTTTTGTTGGTCCTTGATACCAAACAATCGATTGACGTCATAACGTCTGTCCAACCGTCCGTCCGTGTGAACAACGCTAGCGCTTAATCTGTACAGCGATTTTCTCCAAAATTGATATTTCCCTATCGATGGCTGATGTCGCGGCACTTGGAATTTGAAACTGATATTTCTTGGTCGGGGAGGGGGGAGGTAGGTTACTTGAATTGTATCCTTGAATTTTGTATTTTCAATACAAGTCTGACTTGTACCTCTCTGATTTGACCTGTTGGCCATGCGATTTGTGAGAAACTACAAAAATACATGGCAGACAGAAGTGAATTTTAAATATATGTTATAGTACTCTAAACATTCTTAACAAATCATTTTTTTCTATGCTTTTTCAAGTATTGTCTCTTTCACAGAATGTTCTAATGGAAAGATTGTTTATTTACAAGGCCATGTACGGTTCATTGAGAGTTGTTTTTTCTGTCATCCTTCACCACGACTGATATGAATGCAGAATCTTGAAACGAAACTGTCACCACTGTCGCCGTGTTCACTGCTTTGGAGATCATCAAACAAATTATGTGATATCGAATATTCCCGAAGTCGCACTTTGTGACATAGGAGAGGGACCATTGGAAAGCGTGATCATAACATCAACAATTATCTGCCTGTGATGATGGTCGCCATTCCTGAATTATATCTGAAAGTCTTTATTTGCATTTAATTTCACAACAAGAACAATAACAGTCGATAAACTCTTGGAACTGAATCACAAAATACATTAAATGTCTGTTACGGAGGACTGTTTGGGGTTAGAAAATCGTTTCCCTTACCAAAGACCGGAACCGAAAAAAAATATTTATTTCTAAAAAATTGCCCTTTTATGGAAGCGTCAAAACAATTCGAAGACATGACGAAATATAAAACAAAACACACATTAAACCGAGTGTGCCTTTCGGGACCAGCATACTCTGTGCGTTATGCTAATTAATCGGAAAATGAAAAATAAAAGTTTTAAAAAATCGAATAAAATGCTTTATAAGATGTAATCATTGTTTGTACGGTTTGCTAAGACAAACTCGAACATATAAGTGGAATTCGCAAATTTCTAGAAATATTATTGAAGAGTATAAGATAATTCAAGATGGAATACAACGGATATGCATTTTCTGGAAGAGCGCGCCCTTAAGGTTGTTGAATAATTTTACATCAGTTGAATATAATTACAATTACACTACCTGTCTACAAGATTGGTTATATACAAGTATTTCGCTAGAATTATTTTCAAGACGTAGGCTGGAAAAGGAGGTAACAATTAATTCCAAGGATGGAGCTGCATAAACGCCAAATTAAAACTTTAACAACTTCGATTATACAAAAAAGATTCGAACTCTAAACTTAAACACTGTTTATTCATAAAGATATATTTCGTAGAAATCATTATTAATGAATACTTAGAAATTATTCTGATTTATAAGGGCAAACTATGTTACCTTTTAAGTTTGAAATCCCCAAGCACTAAAAGATTGTTAAAAAAATTGATACCTAACACTGAAAAAAAATAACTTAAATAACATTTTTCGATTGCAAATTCTATCTAAACAGATGATCAGGGCTTGTTCATTAAAACTATTCTCTAAACTAGTAATGTCAGTAAAGCACATTCTTCTTCGCATTATTTTTAACTGTTGCAATTGCTGAAAATTCAGGCAATTTTTACGAAAAAAGATCGGCGACATTTTTAGACGTTCTTTATTCTACACAAGAAGAAATTGGAATCATTTGTTGAGTTTTTATAATAAATTACAAAATTCCCTCAAGCAAAAATCACGCAAGAACTGCTTTTTATTAACAGTTGAACACGACCTTCTTTAAGATGTACGTACTTTTAGAACGTAATTCAATGAAAAATTCTCTATAATCAACAATTGTATTTTTTTGCTATGCTACTTGTTTGCAATTTTTGAAAATACAAACGGGTTCGATACCATTGCTTATCGTTCTTTTCTTGTCACGAAAGAAAAAAATAGAGCCTTTTGGAGGAGAGGCTGGGCAAATTGCTTATTTTTCACACACAAATTTAAAACCTTTAACATGATCTTATTTTTTAACACGTTTTTGAAGAAAAATATGTATCTTTAACATTGTAGTAGAAAGACACCGAAAATATTTTTAACCGGTGCAAATTTTTTGAAAATTTAGGGAGTTCGACGAACATTAGACCTAAAATTTTTTAAAGCATTGTTTACGGTATTCGCGGAAATCGTTGAATCGCATTAGGAGCCATTTTTGAGAAAAATTTGCAAATATTAACTAGAATTCGTGTGAAGTTCTTCCAATAATTAAAACATCCGTTTCAAACTCGCTGGGATTTGGGGTCGTTTTGATCGATTAAAAATATCAAATTTGGAGGAAATTGTCAGAACGGTCAAGACACGAGCTTTGACCACATATAAGACATTTTGCAATCGATCGATTTTTCGATAATGAGGATCCCGAAGTTGTGAAGTTTGGCTGTACAAGGTGTTAGAGGAAGCAATTTATTTCATACAAGAACAAGATTTTTCCAGTTAATCTTAAAGGGTTCTAAATACAAATTTCTCTTGAGAAAAATCAGCAATAACATAACTTACCGCGCATTACATAACTTACTACTTTCTTTACCATGCTTCCATTTCATTTACCTCATCAATATTTTACTTCAATGTTAATATTCAATTACCATTTCTTGTAAATGAGAAGTAGTTCTGTAAAACATTCAATAACTTAAGAATTAAACATTATAGTACGCATGCATATCAGAATATACGATGATGATCCAGAAAACACTCTGGCCAATAATTGCTTCCCTTTCAAGGCCTACCAAGTCAACTGAATGTTATTTCAAGTTTGATATGAGCTGCATTTCGCAATTGGTATTCTATATTCGAATTTCAGGATTTACGATATTAAACTCATTAAAATAGTACAAATGAAAGTACATGTACCAAACTTACATGTCGTATTTATACTGGTTTTCACCATTCGTTTTTTTTCATTTTAGCCTTCCAATACTATCATTAACCTGTAATAATTTTGGTCGAAACTAATACGTTTCTAAAAGTATATTCCCAATAGAGGCATCAACTTCCACAATAACAGAATTAGCTTTCTCAGTTGCTTTTGAATCCATTATCGAAAAGAAACGAACTATTTAACAATGCAGCCAACAAGAGATATTCAGTAATATAGTGCTTTCTCACATAATTATTAAAAATTAGATTTTTCACCTAAATAAACAAATTCGAAACCAAATAGTGATCACATGTATGATTTAAAGTTAAATGTACGTAATGAGAGGCACGCTATCAATCGTTTCCTTATGTAAATTATACGAAGCCTTTAACACTTTTCTTATATAATTATACGAGGTATTCAACACTTTATGAAATAAACTAGACGTACTCTGCAAGAAGTCTTCCTCATACTACTTAATTTCCCATTCTACTGAGATTGGGGTAGCTTTTTTGGTTTTGCCCACACCATCTTCCACGTTCCGTATCAGTCGGCGCACATATGACCTACGAGTGCCACTCTCTGTACTTATAGCGCTCCAGACGACATTGCCAGTGAACAGCATCTCATTGCTACCCAAACCTCGCGTAGAGCTACCTAAACCTCGCCCTTGTACCATCGTGTACCAATAGAATTCATCCAGTTCCTGAATTATGCCCACGGTTACCTGTGAGGCCAAGAGATTGTGGATGGCTCAGGGTAATAAATGTCGATCAAGAGGAACTTGCAATATACTCACGCCACGAACAACTTAAAACATTCATGACGAACGTGAGTTTTGAAGCTACCGAATCAGTATTCACGAAACTGGGTTCACAGGTCGAATTCCTTAACTCTATAATTTGTAAACGTGTTTTGACTATGTAAGGAATAGTTGATAAAGTTTATAATGTAACCAATTTGTGTTTTTGCCGACACAGCATTTAATGTACATTGAAAAATTCAATCTATGAATTACATGACTTTGACATCATTGCTTTCCATTGGAACAATGCAAACGACAACTGTTGATCCACTTTAATGCCTCTTAGTATTAAAATGCATCATCGGCGCATTTATAAATGCCGATGTGGATGGTCGAAGAGACCAGAGCCTGTGGAGTCTCCGTGCCTAGGTCTGAAGGGTCGCAGGTTCGAGTACCGCCGTGGGTATGGCTGTTTGTCCCTTGACTTTCATGTAAGAGTGTTGTCGTGGAAGGCCTTGCGTCTGTTTACCACACACCGAGGAGTCTCCAAGTATGTCTAGTGTAAAGGTAAATATATGTCCCCGTGAAGAATATGGTGAGTACCCGGCGTGGATAGTCGAAATCGGCATCCCCGGAAGCTGAAAAGGCTCCAGCAAAAAAAAAAAAAAAGTGAACAATTTTCTCAAACGAAATTCTACTGAAATGTGGTAGAACGTAAAATTTACAGTACGTATTAGTTAATGCTATAGTTTAGTTTACTTTGATCTAATATTTAGATTAAAGCAATTTGGAGGGTCATGGAATTGGCAGTCTAGAACCACGCGGACATACACCTGCATTTACCGACATTCACATTTAATCCTAGAGTATCTGACTCGGGGAGGGGGATCAGCATTATGAGCGACTCGAAGCTAATGAATGAGTTTCAAAGCATTCTCATTATAAATTTGGAGCTCTTTTTCAGAAAACGACATTTGAGAGTTTCTGAAAATGTGCAAATTGGAGCTAATTTACACATCTTTTGAGATTTCGAAAAACTTAATGATCAATCATTTAAAGCACTTGAACTCACAAATGCAATAAATGATTCCGCAATAAATGATTCTACCACCAAGTCACTTCACTTAATTGCAGAATTAATAATAAAATCTGATAAAACACATGTAGTTTATCAGTATATTAATGACGTGAGAGCTACTTAAAAAACTTTCTTCAATTATTAGAAAATCAAAGAATTTCACCAAAATGGCGTATATTTAATGTTTTTTAGTTCACGTACTCAATTCGTACAGGAAGTACAATATATATGGAAATATTTTTGGAAAATCTTGTTTTGGAAACTGCCCATGTGTCATTCAATTACGTGTAAACAATTTTGAAAATTACAAAATTTGAAACGTTTTGAAAAGTTTGAACTTGACGCTGAAAATCGGTGTATTTTCAAGTGAATTTTACTCTATTCTAACAAAAATTTAAAGAAAAGAGTTGGAGCCTTTTTGATAAAATTTTGAAAATATCTCCGGGGATTCATGCGAAATACGCCAAAATATAAACGTTTTTTCTCTCCAAACATCATAGGACTCCGACGTCTGCAACGTGGCTGGTCGTAACGTCCCCGTTTTTGGTGAAACTGTCGTGTGACGGAAAAACTCCGCTTGCCGCGTACTTGATTACTTTAGAGAGTATCGAGTGTTTTATGTGTACGAATGTGTGTATATGAATTCAGTTGATTAAAACTACTTAAAATGCATTTTGTTTTAAATTAAAACAATGGTATGCAGCGGTGTTGGTAGAGGTAACACTGATCCCGATTCATGCTTAATAAAAATGCTAACCCTTCGAACTTCAAGAAAACGTATGTAATGACATGAAAATTAAGTGAACTTGGAGAATTTTGAGGAAACTGTGAAACTTCGCTTTATCCACTACTCAGCCATTTTGCTCTGGATAACTCACTGGAACGAAGTGGAATAACACTTTGACCGCCTGTTTTAGGCCTGTGCTCTACCGTCAATAACACACGACTCAGGACCGGATATGTGGTAAACCAAAATAACCAATCACGTAGCAGCCCGAAAAAAATAACGTATTCGAAAAATCTAAAAACTATATTTTTACAAGTAAAATAATTATCAACGAATAGTCCACATACTAATAAGTAAGTATTAAAATCTCTACGGGCTTTAGATTTTTGCAAAGAAAGGCTTGGTCTACAAATAAATCACATATCAAAGGATAACAAAATATTTCGAAATAATGATATTATATATGCAATATTATTATAAATAATATTATTTAGTACATATATATATATATATATATATATATATATATATATATATATATATATATATATATGTATATATATATATAACGTATTTTATTTCTAAAGTTCAAAACCAGAAAATAAAAGTCTGCTATTTCAATATTCAAAAGTCTCATAGACCGGTACTAAATAAATTAGAGGTGCTACAAAATGACACGGACGTTCTCGTAGTAAAGTTTTCCAATTTCCTTTTGTGGACTGTTACTGTACAGTCTTGCCCTCCTTCTTGCCTATCGCCATCTATCGCCGCTGAAATCGCTTATTTTTTGAAATTTTGTCATATTTTCGGTTTCCAAACAGCAGAAATCAAATATTCGTTTAAGAATATTAAAGAAGGGTAAAAACTCGTTCTAAATATCAATTTTGATTGAAAAAGGAGCTGTTTTTCAGAAAATGGTGATTAAGCATTACTTGAAATGCGAAATTTGAAGCTCATTTTCCATGGAATCTTTTGAGGTTTCAAAAATTCAATTGAAGCCATTTGAAGCACTTCCACTGACAAATGCAATAATGTATACAAATCCATTGAAATGTGCATATTAACGGCGTGAGAGATACTGAAAAAAATTACAATTGTGTAGTTTTCTAAAAGACAAGAGTACACCGAAATTATCTTTACGTCATATTAAATAGTGCCTACACTACTATTCGTTGCAAAAGTTTGGAGAATAATTTGGAGCAATTTTTGAGAAAATGGCCTTTGAGCGTTTCTGAAAATGCGGATTTTGAGCTCATTTTACAGAAAAATGTTGTGTTTTTGAGAAAGAAAGTCTATTTGATATTATTTAAAGCAAATATACTCATAAATATAATACTGTGAAGAAATCACCTTTAAAGTAAGTATTACCGACGTAAAAGACAAGTCAAAAAAAGTAATTTTTGGTAATTTTTGAAATACCCAAAGAATAGAGCAATATGCCGTTTATGTCATGGAATAGGTTTTGTCCGACACTAACACCAAATATACCCCCCAAATATATAAAGAAAATTTGGAGCCGTTTTTGATAAAATCTTGTTTTTGTATTTTTTAAAAAATTCAAATATTGTAGGCACTATTGCACGAAGACTACTAAAATTTCCAAACAATCTACACGACTTTTGCGAAAGAACTATTTATGGACAACAATTTCATTTGAAGCGAAAATCTGTCTTCAATTTTTTAGTTGTAGGAAGAAACCGAAGAAAATTGAAATTTTGCAATTTTCGAAAATTCAAAATTATCCGTGGAAATCGGACCAATGCCAATTTTATAACTCTATTCGTGCAAGGCATTTAAAGAAAAAATTTGGAGCAGTTTTTGAGAAAATTTAGAAAATGTCTGGGGGGCTTCATGTAAAGCAGCTCCTAATTTTAAAGGTTTTTCAACATTTCAAAGCTTCAAGTAAAGCCAGACGGACCGGGGTTTCTTCAATTTGGAAAAGATCGTACGTGTCGTTTAAGAGCTAGTAGTGTTCACAGACGGACGGACGGACGTTTTGAAAAAAAAAAAGCAACACTTTTTCGGTTTGATTGATTGATTTTTCGAGTTTCCGGGCGCGTCAACTGCTTTGGTCATTAGTCCCCTTAGTGTTGTGCATGTTTTTCTCTCGAGAGAGATGGCGGTGATCTTCCCCCGCTGGATGGCGAGATCCGGCACCAACTTACCGTCGGCTAGTAGGGTTTCCCCCTAACCAGGACCCTCCCACCAACGGGGCACCGCCCTAGCCGAGACAAGCTCTAAGCTCCCGACCGGCCTCTCGGAATATGTGGTAGTGTAGTATCTGATGCAAGAGACGTTTTAAGCATTACATCGTAAAGACGTCGAAATTATTGACGCAAAGTGTGTTGACAACTTCGTTGTTGCTGTATATTCAACGTCTGCTACGGTTGAGCTTGTTTTCTCAATTCAAAGATATTCAGCAACGGTAAAAGGGTATCCAAAATCAAATCTTGCACAATAGTTGAAAATAATGGAAACATCGATGCAGACCGGGTGGATGAGAACGTTGCCATGTACAGAATAAACATTAGAATCAAGAAATGGTTGTCGTAGTTAATCGACGTATTGATACATAATGCCTGACAACTGAAGAAAGACGACTGTGTAAAATGCACAGCTTTAGTTTAGATGAAAAATTGTTCCTGTTTCACAAAATATATAAATCCAGTAAAGGTGCGGAACACCAGCAAACAGTTCTCTCATTACATATAAAGCAAGTGCTACAGAGGAAATGGGATTTGATAATTATAGACATTACATATATAAAAAATTGAAAAGAAGAGGAGATGCGCGGAGAATCGTTCAAGCAAATCATCAGTAGTGCGTAAATGTTTTGTAGGTTTAGGTTTGGAATGTATTCAAGTTACCATTCTCCCGAATGACATTTCATTTCAATTTTTCAAATAATTATTTTATTATGTTTCTTCTTTTTCTCTAAATAAGTGTTGCGTCATTCCATTTTTATACAATTTATTGTTTTTTTATTACCAATAAACATTTTCGAACGTGTACCAGATTTTGTAGAAAATACGTAACCGCCTCGCGTGTCCATATGCACACAGGGTTTTTTCCAAAATGTTGCAAATATTTTCATCAAAATATATTTTTAATTTAATTTATGGGCGTTTCTTGAATATTTGAAACAAAAAAATAAAGTTTTCGAAAAAAATAATTCGGACAGTTAAGGGTTAAAAATATTCAGAAATTAAAATGAAGATGAGAAATGAAAAATGTATCTGAATGGCAAACCTTATTTGTTTGGGTAGATAGTGAGATATAGAAAGTTATACACCAGAATTGTGTGAAAGAGAATGCGTAACCAATTAGCCTGTTGGAAGTGAAACTTTCGAGATACAGAAGTTTGAAATAAGTACTTTTTCCCTTCATATTACAATTGTACGATTCCTTTTCCGACATTTCTTTGAGCTGACAACTAATGCTTTTGGTACTATGAAAACTCTGATGTTGCATTGAATGCGGAGTGGATAGACCTAGTTTGGACATTTGCGGTTAAGAAGAGAGCACAGCATATTGTGCTGGATTTGCGTTGACTTTAAAAACCACTTCTTTAGGAGCACATTTTTAAGCTTTAAAAACTGTTCAGAGGCAGATCAGAGATAGTTAAATGGTTTCCCAAAGGTAACTGACGGGTGACAATGCGACATGGATTGCAATGAATGTTGATAAAATGTTCTCACTAATTGTGTAGGTAGCATAAATTCCAATGAATTACAGTAAAATTAATAAAATTTTGGTACAGTAATGTCTTTGACACCGTAATGCAACACTTTATCTAAAGATGGCAATAATTATTGGCAGTTCATTTTAACTTACTGAACGACCTAGTATGTTGTCAAATAATAAGCTTCAGTTTTACATCCCGCAATTTTTACATTTTATTACTTAGTGTTTAATTGTGAAACATCTTCTGCGTTCCAGGCGGCCTTCATTATTAGTAAACACTGAACATAATTTACTCAGTTACGTTATAACCATTCACCCAAAGTGAAAAGGTCGTAGTTCAATGTTCCGATTTTTACCGGTAGCAAATGTGGCTATTTATGAGCTCCATTCGATGACGAATATTTCTACGGCTTATCTGGTTGGATGTAGGATGAAACGAAATGAACCAAAGTAATGAAATTTTTTTCACTCCTCAAAAACGTTCCTTTTTAACGTACATTTTGAACTTGTACGGGGCATTAATTAGTAGTTAGTTTTAGATCAGATTCATCTTAAATAAATGTATTTTGATCCCCCAGTCAATTTTGAAATTGGTTTGAACTCATGAACGGGACCTTACAGAGATCGAGGATAGCGTCATCAGCGATGAGCAACCCATAGTTCACTTGCCGCAGGGAGCTCTTCGAGGACGCAAAGCCGTTTCGGCCGCTGGCTGCGGCGCCTACTACAGTTTCCAAGGAATACCTTACGCTCGACCTCCTGTAGGTTCGTTGCGCTTCAAGGTGAGTGTACACATAAGAATATATTAACTCGCACAACAATATCCGTTTTCGTAATTGGTGCCGGAAAAGACTGAAGTTTTACAACTAGTAGATTTAACAAACTAGCATGAACACACTAAGTAACAGGGAAGTTTCTTGAGAGCCTTTGGAGTAGACTAATCACACAAGATGATGTTGATGTTGACATGATATGAAGTAGAAAGTTTCAATAATTTCGAAATATAATAAAAGAAAGCTTTCAATTTTTCATTATTGCAATGGTTTTAATATAACGTTAATCCAAATCAAATTTGTCTTCAAATTCGTAAGTGGATTGTTCATATACTTTAATACTTTCTCTTACAGCGTAAGAACTTACTAGTATGGCAGGAAAGTAAAAATGACAATGAAAATACTATTTAACAATTTTTTTTTCAGTTTACTCCATAATTTGAAATAAATGTCTCTATTGATCCACAAATTAGAAAAATAATTTGAAAGCAAAACGTCCAAATGAAATAGTTCAGGCAAACAACTACACTGATTTCTAATGGTGATATTCACCACTTATTACTTTCTCGCCATAATACACATTTCCTATTAAGGTTTGTACTGAGGAGGCAAAAATCGGCGATTTTTCGACAAAAAACTCGTATTGTAGTGGCCTGGTAGTGAAAAAGTTGATAAATCTTTTATATTTATATAGAAAATTACTTCCTCTAACTCAATGTGTAGTCCGAATCCAAACAATTTTGTGCGTTCTTGATGCTAGAAAATTAGTTGAAGGCAAAACATATCATTCTGCCTGTTTATCTGTCAATGCCGACCGTAAACACAACAAAATTTTCCAAGCTGATGCCTGTTTATCTGTCAATGCCAGACCGATATATATATATATATATATATATATATATATCAACAAAAATTACTCCAATTTTTCAAATTGTTTTTTCGAAAGATAGAGCAAAGAACTTATAAAAACGGTGCAGTCTAATTTTCGTCAAAATGTTTGAATTTTCGAAAAACGGCAAACGTTCCAATTTTCTGAGGCAATACTGAAGACAGAATTTATTCTTGAATTAGTAAAATGTATTCTTTAAAGACATGTAAATATTCTATTCGAATTATAAATTATATATAAGCTAAATTTTTAACTTTTTTCTTTTGCGATGTAATTTTTTTCTTTTTTAGCAAGAAGCAGTTCTTCAAAATAACAGTCTAATTTCGGTTGAACTCTCTGAATTGTCCAAAATGGCAAATACTTATAATTTGAGAATGTATTTGATGTTGAAGTATTACTAGTTTGTCGGTTGTTTTGCAATCGCCTGGTATTTTGTTCAAAGGAAGAAAACTGAAATTCCGAAGATCTTTTGGAATTCGTCATCAGTGAACGATCGTAATACTGAGGCCTTACAGAACAGATCTTCTGTTTCATGGGGAAATAGACTCATTTAATTTCATTTCTTGCGACCAGTGCAATGCCAAAGTCAATGTTTCATTCAAATCTCATAGCATTTTATTCCACACTCGTCCCACAGTCTGTCATGACAACATTGTTTTGTTTTTTTCGCTTCTCGGCACCAAGGCGACGGAAGGGTTTTCCTCGCAGCGGTTTTCCTTCGGTGGTGGCGGAATATTACAGACGGCGTGCGTCGCAAAAACATTACATTATTCGAAAATATTGTTCTGCAACATACGGAAATATTCATATTGATGAACTTGTCACCTCTTCCTAAGTTATCGTGGACTAAGAAACCTATAGTGTTCCATTAAAAAATAGTATTGTCGTTGTACAGCTTATATACCCGTGCATCATAGACCAGTTGCTTTTGTTACCGTGGCTCCTTCAGGAGAATTCTGCACACGCCTACCATCATGAAAATAAAATTGTTAACTTTTTCCTGGAACTAAAGCCATCCTGAATATTTATTATGTACTTACAGTGTACAAAATAATTAATGCAAGTGATTTACATCTATTCACTGCTGTAAGTACGGCATTTGTTTAATGTTTGACAAAGTGAAGAAGACTGTAAGAAAAAGTATAAAACAATAGTGATAGTTCAGAAAAGTCAATGAAATGAATGGGCTTGTTTAGTGTCGCACAGTTCATCGAACCTCGGCACTAATATAGACATGGCAATACACATTTCACGCTGGATATTTATTCTTGATCTATATTTTGTCTTGATCACCGCCGTGGCTGAAAACCTGTTTCACACTAAGTACTGGCAACAGGAAGCAGAACACTCAAGGCCTTCTTACTTAACTCTAGATACTCATCCTTACGGAGCACCAAAATTCTGAAATTCCTGACTGTCTGTAGTATTGTCTAACGAAAGATCAACAAGTTGTTCTTCTCCTGTTGTGAAATTTATAAATAATTAGAGATTTGTCAATCATTAAAGCATTATTTTTATTGAATTATTACAAAGTTCTCGCGCCTCCCTTGGGAGGCACGCCTTGCAGGTTGAATAACACCGACGAAGACTTAAAACCATAACCGAATACCTACAACAGATTAGAAGATAGTTGACAGACATATATCGAAACGGATCGCTTCAGCTGAAGCATAGGTTCATTTGATATTCTGTTAAACGTCGAAGATTCCGTCTTTTATTTGTTCTTCAATCGAGTTCATCCAGGTATCATAAAATATTCTCGTCTTATCGACAATGCATCAAAAACTCTGAAGCCCAGAAAATCGAGGAAGCTTCCATTGTGATGTTGTTGTTTGACTTAATTCCTACATGTTTTAACTATTGAAAGGCTTGAAAAATAACATCAAACAACTGTCTATAAAATGTGGATATACAACAGTAGCAAAATTGTCAGTACACTTTACACTCTTCGTCTCTAAAATAAGCAAAAATTAAATCCTTCACAAATGGTAAATAATGGTACAAAGTAGTAACGTCAATCTAATTAATTCTCTACAATTGCTCATGCTCACATTAATGCACACATGGTCTTCTAATATCTCACGTATCCAATAACCGGTTTTGATATGATCACTCAGGTTGCTCACCTTCAATTTTGAGCTTTGTGTTAAAACAAGGAAATCCATCACTTTGTTTTCGAAATCGCTTAACGTATGTAGGATTAATGGCTTTGAAATGGGTATTGGTATCCAATGATCATTTAAGCTGTTCGTGAGTATTACTTTGAATTAGTTATTTCTCTTAAACAATATTCAACTTCCATCTTTCTCGCGGGATAAGATTATAATATAATTTAATGCTAAACTAGCCTACAAACGAGAACTGTAGAGCACAAATACCCCCTAAAACGCAGCCAAAAATTAGAGTTGGTTCAGCCAAGCATGTAAGTAACGACATGGAAAAATGAAACTCCAAATTACTTTCTACAAAATCGTAGAAATTGCGGGTAGATCGTAGGCGTTGCGGGTAGAAAGGCGAACTCAACATGGGGTGATTTTTGTCATCTGAATCTAGATCCTTCAGAGAATCTACAGGTATATTTTTCTTATTTGCATGACCCATCTTTCCCTATCAAAATACACAGAGAATGATATCAAGTTGGATGGAAACTGCCATAGGAGGACGTACGAAAGACGAATCTAACGCTGCACTCCCTTCGCTCCCCACAATTCTGCTGGAAAATGCGATCATATTATAAACATAGCAAACAAAAATGTGTGTGTCGTTCATGAACATTTAGTATAACTCAATTAATTTGGCCTCAAGTTTCCTTCGAAAGGCAGCTTATACAAAACAACCAATTTTATACGTGTATGTATATATGTGTACACGCACGCACACACAACAATCACCTTATAAAGAGTTTATTAGGAAATGCAGCGTAACATTGTTTCGGGAACTCATTTTCCCAATCCTCAGTCGTGACTGTGAAAAGGAGAAAATTATCACTAAATATGTTATAAATAATATTCATAAAAATTACAGAGATGATACTACTCTATGTAGTCTAACATAGAGGCTCTTGAAATATACTACACTAACGGACAAATTCTAAATGGGTTACCAAACTGCGTTAAAAGAAATATTTCTGTACGAAATAACGAATTTCACTCAATTACAAACACAAATTTTCAATTTACCATTAAAGTGGAAGAGAATTCAAAAGTAAATTTTCTGGATGTCACTATATTTCGTAATAGTAATAACATTACCACAAATTGGAACACCAGACTAATATACGCAGAAATAACCTGTGAATGTACATGTGAGTGAACGTGTTGACCACAAACAGACGTTGTTAATCAATTTTTCGGTATCAAGAACCTACAAAACATGGATTCTTGATACACAATGTATTTGAGAAAGTAATTTACTATATATAGGGACAAGATTTATAGGGTCGGCAAAAGAGTTTTGTTGTCGAAAATTCGCCGTTTTTTCCGCAGCACTACAATATTTTCGCGTAAGCAATGGTGAGAACGCAAAAATGGTGCCGAATAGCCCTTTGTGGATTTTTGATTGATTTTTCGTGTTTCCGGGTGCGTCAACTGCTTTGGTCATTAGTCCCATGAGTGTAGTACATGTTTTTCTCGGGAGATGGTGGTGATCTTCCCCCGCTGAATGGCGAGATCCGGCGCCGACATACCGTCGGCTGGTGAGGTTTCCCCTTACCAGGACTCTCCCACCAGCGGGGCACCGCCCCAGCCGGGACAAGCTCTAAGCTCCCGACCGGTGTCCCGGAATATGTGGTAGTGTAGTGCATGTTAGTGTAAGTGTGTGTGTGTGTAAGGGAGAGGATAGGACAAGGAAGAGGAAGAAAAGATCGCGCGCAGTCCGTGGCCCGTTTGGTAGGGTACTGCTCCGGCATTGGCCTGGGTTTGATCGGAGAAACCAAGGAAAACTACCGATCAGAGCAGCCGGCCGCCACAATTCTTCTCCAGACAACGACTGAATTCGATCTAGCTGAAGAGCTAGTGTCGAAAATCCTGCTGCCGTCAGGATTCGAACCTAGGACCTCCCGGTCAGAGGCGCTGCAGACATCAGCTACTGAGCTACTGCTCCCGGTCCTTTGGGGAAAACTCTCTATTTTAAAATTGCTAAAAATTAACAATAAGCAAAAATATGTACAATTTTGATAGAGATTGTTTCCTTAATGATATATGCTCTTTAAACCAAAATCTTGAAACTATGTAGAGGAAAGTCCGTCAAGTTTTGAAAACTGTAAATGGAAATTTTGAACTTTTTTAAAACATCGTAGAAGTTTAGTTTAGCTCCGTAGCTGGTGGCGTAGGGGTTATGTGAATGACGTGATAACTAACAACAGGAATTCGAGTTCAGCCCGAAGAAATAACTTTTGCTTGATGCAAACGTTTTTGCAGATTATGAAGTATTAAAATGTTGCGTATCCGTTACAAATAACACGCGAATGTGTCTGTGCTATTGTTGCACGGCTAGTTGTCTTCACTCTTAGAATTTATTACAAGTATAAGCAGGTTATGTTCTACGATTAACAGAAACCTTCAAATTTTAACTTAGCCAGCAGTATTAATTTATAACTGCTTTCAATGTGTTAGTAATCAAAATCATTATGTAGAATGGCTTAGATAATTTTGTTTTAGAACATGGCAGGTGTAGACATTTTAAATATGAAGAAGCATCGTTTTAGATCACTTTCTCCAATAAAACGTGGTGTAAAGAATTGTATAAAGAATATATATTGTATAAAGAATAAAGAAGTTGCACAAGTGGCTTATTTCTGCCAGGTATGCCACTTGTGCTGCGTCGTAGTTTGACAGCAATCATTGCATCAGAACGCGAAATAACCCACATAATGGAAAATAAGTCACGAACGATAAGACGCCAAGGAAGTTAAGCTCTGTTACATGAGATATCAGATATCCCTCCGCACGTATATCGCAAAAATGTGATCCATGGTGGCTCTTCATACCGTGGATCATTATTTATTCTGAGATGAACTGTACTAATGAAACGTGGGCTTTTCAGGATTCTCTTCCACCTGCACCGTGGCAGGGAATTCGAGACGCCCTGCAAGAAGGAAACATATGTCCACAAGGGAGAGGCGACGACATAAAGGGCCACGAGGACTGTCTCTTCGCAAGTGTATACACGCCTCGAAGACCGTCTTTGCCTGGAGATCCACTTCCTGTTCTGGTATGGATTCACGGTGGCGGCTTCGAAGCAGGCTCAGCTGACGAGTTCGGCCCGGACTATCTCATCTGCGAGGACATGATTATGGTGACATTGAATTATAGATTAGGCCCGCTAGGTGAGTAAATAATACGAAGTAATTTTAATGTATTGCTTTACTTTCTGTCAAAGCTTACATATTTGACTTCATCGTCCTTGTCGCACACCATCGTTTGACTTGAAAACTGATGAAACGTCCTCCATTGCAAACTTTTGTTGGGGACAATGTTAAAATACATTCAAAATATACTTATCAGCTCCCCTTCCGTGTAAAGATTTTCAGCATTTACGGACACCCCTTGAGAAGAATGTTTTACACGTGAATGTTGCAGTGATACCGTAATAAACGGGCCGCGGATCGCGCATGGTCTTTCCTTGTCCCTTTGTCTCCCCTTAAACATACGCATACACACCCTCACACGAACCTCACATGTCGGTAGACCAGTCGGAAACCTAGAACTCCGCAAGCCGTCGTATCGTTTGCCGACACTGTTCACCTCCCAACATACACCTGCACTACACTCACGGGAGGACAGGCAGCAGTTCGCGCACTCCATTAAAAGAAAAATAATTAATCAATCAATCGATTCAATAATTCCCCCACTTCTCGCTCCTTAAGTGAAACAAAATAGACTTCATTAAAATAAGTAAAATCTCCAGAAATTCTGAAACATTCCTTACAAACATCTTAATCACAATATATATTTTTGATTAAATGTAACAATAATTTGTAGTTATCAATCTAAATACAAATATTATTATCCCAAAAATATTCCGAGAACGTTCATTTTTCATCAACCCTCTCACGTTATGCTCGTGTTCAAATTTGTGGGGACTCCTCTCCGCGAAAGCATGCGTAGTTTGTTTTGAATGACTTAATTAAACAAGAGAGAAATCGGTTTCCCATTCAAATTTTAGTCTCGTTAAAACACACGTAGAATACGGTTCATGTCACGTTCGTGTCCAAAATCGTCATAGAACCTCTCTGTACAATACACAGGAGTATGCATATAAAAATATAGAAAAACAGACGAAACAGGATCTCGAGAAACGAGAAAACCCTTTCACAGAAAAGAGTCGGAAGTGTTGAGGTTGTATTTTCTAACAAGTGCTCATATTTCAGTACAATGAACAAAAATGTCCAAAGCAGATTAAATGAGTTCTTCACGTGAAAGAAACAAAAGAATTGCAAACATTTGTTACTCAAATCAACCACCTGAACAGTTATTTAGGTTTTTATTCATTTTCTGAATTCAGTGAAGCGATAGTTAAACTGGGTCTCCACACTACAATGACGCGGAAATATTAGTTACAAATAAATAGACATACGCGCGCAGATTGATAATCCTCAACAACTGAACAATACATAACAGCTCGGCTCCAACAGCTCAAACGATTGCAGGCTTTAATCACGTTTTGATTGAATGGGTGTTTGGTGGGCCCTTTCCCAGGAAAATATTGCTATGCCTTGAGTTGGACTTGTATACAGACTTACTAAATATTACTTCTTGTATTATTAAAATTAAAACGTAAGATCTATGAAGGATAGAGGCCTAAACCACGAGATTGGGAGGATCGAGAGTTGGAGGGTGAAACGGCAAGCTCCTAAGGGAAAATGCCTGAAGAAGAGAAGAAGAAGAAGAAGAAGAAGAAAAATGTAAGATGTAATATTAAACAACACTAACCAGTTTTCAAATCTGGGGTTACAATAAGTTCGGAAATTCGTGGTGAAGCCGGATTTCTCAAAGTTACCAAAACGTCTATTGTTTGCTGGTTCATAGTGCTGCGGAATACGTTTTCTAGCTAATGTGACTTCTAAACTGCAATCGATACCTGATACACAAGCACGAAATAAGAAATTCTTTAAATTGCGGAAGATAAGTTTGTCGCGGGCGGAGAATGAATGACGACGAGAGTGCACAGCAGAAATCTTACCCACGACGTGTTCCTCCTCTGAACAGTTGACGTCAAACTTTTAGAAATTCGCGATCCATATAAGATGTTATCAACGGCATAATTTCAATGAATGATATTTTGATGGTGTTTTTAATGACAGATAAGGCAAACTCACGAGCAAGTACTTAGATAACATCCGATAATTCATTTAAAATTGGCAACATTTTTAGTAACAACGTTTATTAGGAAGTTGCAACTCAGGGAATATGCTCTTACCCTGGAGAAGCGCGATTTTTCAAACGAAGCAAAAATATTTCTATACTTTTCTTCCTCTCGACACCAATCACATTCGCTCGAAGCAGAATAACGGGCTCACCGTACGATGGACGCGTATTTTTAAGCAGCGATGCAAGTTTGCTGTAGAGCGTCCAAGACGTCCGCAACGTCATTTTTTTCCAATACGACTAATGTCTGAATATTTCCTTGAAGGTAAGAGTACATTTTTCTTACTGAGAGAACAAGTTTTTCTTCGATTCGTTATGGTCGTCTCTGTCCATATTCTACCTCCAAATAATCAGGTAAAACAAATAGTGCAGTATTAGTGCAAACCCTACATTCGTTGACTTTGTTTCTTTGAATTATGGAAGAGAGATCAAAATGGCCTTTCATTCCATTAACTTCCCGGTTTGAACATTGAGCGCAGAAGCATTTCGCAACTTGGGTTATCTTTCAGCGGAGAATTCATTTCAAAACCTCTGGCTTCTCTACCGCCTTTTCGCGGTTCATTTCAATACAATAAATATTCATTTTCGACATAATTTTACCGATAAAATGTAGGTATTTATTCTATGATTACTGTTTACTACATGTCCTCAATCATTTTGGGTATTCTAGTAACATACTACATTAAGACATCGAAAAGAGTAAACCAACCATTTTAAAAAAAACTTTCCTGGAAGCATATTCAGAGAAAACATAAAATTCCTTTTAATACAGTCCCTATTTCATTACGTGATATATGAAGTGAAAGCTTGTACGATTTTTACATTAATTTTGTTCCTCCTTGAATGAAGAACATAATAGTACACATATTAGCAATTAGATTAAAAACTTACTTCATTTTTGTTACCTCAGTGTTTTTATAGGGCTATCGTAACGTATATTTCTCTTTAACTATGAACAAATTTAATGTCGAAAAGCGTTTAGGGCGGCACCGTGGACGAACGTTGTGATTTCAACCGCCACACCATTGAATTGGAGCCATTTTATGTTTATAAGCGTGGCTTGAAAGAAGAAGACTTATTCTTTGATGAAGAATCTTGTCGACAATTGCATCAAAAAACATAGTTCTGTAAATCTAGGAGAGTTTTACAGATGAGTCTAATTCTTTGTATCATACATGAGAACATAAACGATGATTACCATTACAAAGTTATTTACAGCATTTACGATGTGTCCTGCATTTTGAATACGATTACGAAGTTATTTACAGCATTTGGGATGTGAACTGCATTTCTGAAGCAACACTTCGGCGAGTATTTTCAGAATCGGCAAGTATTCAAGAAGGACAGACTCTGGCATCAACTGATGCCAATGTAATGCCTGTCCTAAGGTACAAGTTCCGACGGTCGCAGAATTTTCTACATTCGGTAGATATCTAGGTCGGATCCAGCAGCTCTCTGGAAGATTCTAGCGGCCGGCTACTCTGGTTGGAAGTTTTCCGTTATTTCTTCGATCAACACCTGGCGATTGCCGGAGCACTACACTAAGAAACGGACAACCGACCACGCGCGGTCTTTCCTTCCGCTAACTTGTCCGTTACACTACCATACGATTCTGGAAACCACACGAGAACTTAAGAGTGTTCTGACTGGCCTGGTGCCACGCTGGTGGGAGATACCTGTAGTGGAAAATCCCCAATAGGTCGGCGCCCGATCTCGCCATCCATCGGGGTAAAAATACTGCCACCTCCCGTGACATAAACATGCACTACACCATAGCCACTGCCGTGCCTGGAAACACGTAATAATCAATCTATCCATAAGGAAAGTATGAAGAAGCATTGTGTTGTAAATTCCGGAGCAAATATACAATCTCCGAACGATGACAACAAGAGTTGATGGTTGTTTTTATCGATTATGAATTTGTAACACCAATCGTTTGTGGTTTGTGGTATTATTTAGCTTGTTGATGTATCAATTTAATGAAGGAACAATAATGTTTCTTTCGAACTGTCAGAGAATAACAATGAAAATGTGATCCATGTTTTGTATATTAGAAAACCTTGCTTGGTTACTTCCTTGCGTGACTGACGTGCTCGGACTGTGCTCCAATATTTTACTAATTTTGACTACTTTCTTACATCTTTCAGGTACCTTTTTTTTTAAATTGTTTGCTTTACTTGTTTACTTGTTACAGGAACGCTGAAAGAGATTTATATTGTCCGAAGCAGTTGAAAAGAAGTAAATAGTTATTGCTTTAAAAGACAGCGTAACGGACAAACGTACATTTTAACGAGTTCGAAGACTTTAATACATATTTCCTGTACAAATAAATTTAGTTTTGCGTAAAGGGTTAAACAACTAGTGAAAGTGTTATGATAATTGTAAAAAACATCAAAATTCAAAGTTTCTGTATATTAGTAACGGAAATTTTGAACCTTATGATTTCAAATTCACGAATATCAAAGTGGTGAATTTTTGTGGCTTTAAAGAGGTAAAGTATAGTAATCCAATTGTATTTATTAGTTTGCAGCTAGATCTATTAACGGAAACACACTCAACTCTACTCGCAATTAACCAATAACATTTAAATACTAATTAGAACACATTTATTTTATTTTTAAATAAATACGTAACTTAAATTAAATAAGTTAATACACGTAAATTAAAAAGATAATTTAGAAACTTTTTTGACACATAATCTGATTTCTCTCTATTTATTTATTCTCATATTTGCCACGCATTTGATACGCATTCGTGACATGGCTACTATTCGCTATACACTTTCTACTCTGTACACTCAAAGCCGCCCTTTCTGAATGCCTTCACACAATAAACAATAATTTAGATGAACATATCCGAAGGCCTGAAGAGGTCGTTCAAAACTCAGACGGTTGACAACAACCGGCAACACGCAGAAACTTTCAACCGTCCATCCGAGAAAGCAAAACACAATCATCACAACCAATCATGACTCAAAACAGATTTGCTGTGTTAGATTAAAAGATTTTCCATGCCTTCCCAACTCACTCCCCCTCCCATCATCGACAAGTCCACCCACAAACCGACGCAAACAGGTTTTGCAAGCGAAAAGAAACAAAGACACGTAGAGTTGCGCAACCTGGCCCACAAGTAAACAAAACATTCCTACTGAGCCCCCCAAAAAAGGTACTAATTTTAGCAGATAGCCATGGGCGACTAATATCCCCCCCTGCTCAGTGGGAAACTCCCACCCAAACCTCTGTCATGTGTGTGTTTAAACCTAACGGAGGTTTCCCGACGTGATCAGTGGTTTGGGACACCCACAAAAAAACTCTCACCAAACGGGATACAGTCATCATCATAGGAGGGCAGAATGATATCAATTTGGGTGGTCATTTTACACCTGAGCAACATGTTGAAAAACTACAACGTGCCGCCCAAACACAAACATTGTAATCTCGACTCTGCCCTTCTGGTACAACAAACCAACACTGTGCAAAGAAATTAGACACACAAACAACAAATTAAAACTGCATCTGAGAGGCACAATGTTAAATTATTTGAGCTTAACTTTCTCTCAAAAAAACACTTCACCTGGCATGGTCTTCACTTGAACCTTGTCGGAAAACATGCACTCGGTAGCGAATTTCCAAACACACCCCTTACACCTCAGCAGTATCCTATCCATGATTCACCCCCACCTACATCTCTAGTTTTTCTTCCATCCTGGGAAACCCCCTTGGACCCAATTACCTTATCCTGAACCTAATCCTTGTACTACCTCCCCATTATTCATTCCCCTACATCTTAACCCTCCTTCCTCACCTCCTAACACTGCTGGGACACATATTCCTTCGACCACGCACTCGAGGTAAAAGTGAGATAAATAAATAGAACTACAGTCAGATGCAGCAGAAAAGCATCCGTGTAGTACATGCAAAATATTCAAATAATGCATAATAATGTGCAATCTCTTTCAAATAAAATTGAATTTATCGAGGCAGCATTAGAGTGTGATTCAGTCAAATAGATGTTCTTTGGTTTACAGAACATTGGTTATCTCATAATGATCAAAACACACTCCAAATTCCTAGTTTTTACCTTTGCAGGATCTTATTGTAGAGCAAGGAATCAAATAAAGGCCCTGCTTACGGAGGTTCGTATTTATGTAAGAAATAATATTGATTCTACCTTCTTCTCAGAATTCAATTTATATGCAGTTGAAAAGTTTTTGTAATAACAGTTGTACGTCTTATACGCTCAAAATTATCTTACTTTGCATCTACAGACCTCCAACAAAGAGAGCTTTATATTATTTCAATTTCAGAAAATCTAGAGATAACTCTGAACAAAATTAATAATTTTCTTTAAATCCATTGTTGTAGTGGAGATTTCAATATTGATTTTCTGAGCGAATCACGAAAAGAGCAGTTACTCAATTAATTTCTTCTGTTAATTTAGATATTACAGTGAACGTACCTACATGGAACGCTTAAATCACAAACAGCAATAGATCAAATTATAATTAAAAAAACCACAAGTAGATATGAAATAATAACGAATAATCTAGGTTACAGTGACCACGATGCACAAATTCTTACAATTACTAATAACATGAATACTGACTACAATAAATATAACACGCATGTCAGAGCATTTACTACAGTTAACAAAGTTATTTACGGACTGCTTGCTGAAAGAATCATGGAGGCAGTTTATAACGCTATTGACACAAAAAAAATATAATTTATTTTTCTCAAAGTTTTATTTCTCTTTAACGTGCTTTCCTATTAAAAAGAGAAAATTAAACATTTCACGAAAAGTAATACTTGGGTCACAAAAAGGGAAAAAGAACATCGGTAAAATAAACGTACTCACTACTTTATTTCTAAACGCATGACGTATCTCAAGATGTCCTTATCTACTTTAAAAAATACAAAACATTGTTACGAAAAGTCATAAGGCAGGCTAAAATCAAGAAAACGATCAGGATATTTTGAACTCAAATAATAAAACAAAAGAATGTGGAATATAATAAAAATTCTACCAAATCAACTAGAAAACCCGTAGAGAATGTTTTAAAATATAACGATATAAATGTGAACGATCTGGCAACAGTGGTGTCTCTTTAACCAATACTTTTCGAGAATTGCTGCCGATCTCACTAAGGGTCTTCAGGCAACAAAATTCAAAAAAAAGTTCACCCAAAATTTTAGACACAATGTTCGTTTCAAAACTTCTTCCTATGAAATTCTCGAAATAATTGGGACACTAAAAATAAATATTCGTCCGGTTTAGATGAATTCCCGGGTTCTTTGTTAAAGACTTGTGCGTATGCCATTATACACCGTTAACTCACTATTTTAATGCATCTTTATGCACTGGGAACGTTTCCAGATATTTTCAAAAAAGCGAAAATTAAGCGCTTTTCAAAAAGGCAACAAAATGAAATTCAAAATTATCGGCCCATTTCTCTTCTATCAGTTTTTCAAAATATTAAAAGATTTTACGTACGAATGGAAACCTTTCTCACTAAACACGACGCGCTTCAGATTGCAAACATGGATTTAGAAAATCAAAATCAACGGAAAAAGCTATATTTTCTTTTCTTAAAGATGTCGCCTCATCATTGGGTCAAAACGAGGCACCTATTGGATTATTTTTTGATCTCTCAAAAACTTTTGACGTCATTGATCATGACATTTTTCTTTTAAAATTACCTTCATATGGAATTCGTGGTTTTCTTAGATTGGTTATGTTCGTACCAAACAACGATCTCAGAGAGTTGAAATACCTTTGGAATGATGGAACATTACGTACGCACATTTCCGACTCTGCCCGTTGATGGAGTTCCTCAAGGATCGAGTTTAGGCTCTATTCTGTTCCTACTCACGTAAACGATATGCCCTCGACGATTCGAAACGGAAAAACGGTTCTCTTTGCGGATGATACGAACATCCTTTGCAAAAGAAACCGTAAATACTACAATATCAGATGTTTCAAATTGGTTCCTAAATAACAAATTATAGTAAACTAAAATAAAACGGTTTTAATGCAGTTTTCCATTTCAAATAAACAATTCTGTGCTCCACTGAAAATGAACAGTGTACCCTTGACTGATGTTAAGGCAACAACATTTTTTGGTTTTTAATTCAGTCAAACCTAAATGGAACGTCCATTTAAATGAATTGAACACAAAATTAAGTTCATTATGCTACGCGTTCAGAATTTTGCAAATTCAGTCAGCCTTCATACTGCTCGTTGTGTATACTTGCAAATGTTCATTCCGCCTGAGATATGGCATAATATTCTGAGGAAATACATCTTATAGCTCCCAGACTTTTTGATTACAAAAACGAATTGTACGAATGATAACCAAATCCCACCCATGTGATTCATTGCTCCTCTTCATTAATCTAGGGAAATTTTACCATTATCGTCTCTTTTTTTTTACGAATCAGTGGTTTTGTAAAAAAGACTTGCTCGGGGGGGAATATATTTTCAGAAAATGTCGAAGTCTATTACTATAACACTCGACGTAGAAATCTATTCATCAGGTGAGAGTATCAACAGCTCATTACAAAAATTCACATAAATACATGTACATTATTTTACAACACTTTGCCAGATGACATTAAACGATTTAATTCAATGGAAAGTTTAAACCCAAGTGAAATCGTTTCTGCTGATAACTGTTTCTTATTCAATTAGAAACTATACTGAGCATCACAAGAAAAGGAACATTAATTTTAACAATGATACATAACGCATTATTTACCATTTGGACTGTATAAATGAATATATACAACCTGTAAAAACCCTATTGTACAACAGCTTCCGGTCAATGACCCCCATCTCGATCAGGTTTTTCGTCCAGTTTCGATCCATTGAGAAAAATGCTGAGATGGCCCTTGTTTTGCTTCGGGACATAAATGTAACTTCATTTTCTGTGCACGTCTTCAGAATTCAGTGAAATACAATTATTCAAATTATCGTTTCCATGTTGTCGCGGCAGGAAGTAATAAGAGCCAAAATTTATTGCTTATTTATTTTTGAAAATAGATTTTATTACACGGGAGTTTTTCTCCCTTTCAAAATTCAAAATTTATAGCTATTTATCCTTGAAAATGGATTTTATTACATGCGAGTTTTTGGGTTTTTTCTCCCTTTCAAAATTCAAAATTTATTGTTGTTTATCCTTGAAAATACATTTTATTACATGGGAGGTCTTTTCTACCTTTCCAAAATTCAAAATTTAAGTAGTGTATGACTTAATGTAGGATCACAGACTTCTGAAAATGTGCACACAATTCACTTTTCCCCATAGCACGTCATACGCAGTTTTTAACTGTTTTTGACCAAAAATAAATAAATAAAATAAATAAATCCAAATAAGTACTTTACAATTGCTTTATTCGTTGCTTCAACAGTAGAAATTTATGTAATTGAAATTCGCATTTAAAAAGTTTTAAAATTCGATATACCAAAAACATTTGGTTTCATCATTTCGCATCACGTACGATCGATTTTCGGAACAATTTTAACCCATTTATTTATACTAGTTGTGGACCTTATCCCTTATTCCTCAAATATTTAATAGAAAACCACCGAATAAAGTTAATCTAGACGTACGTACAGGCTGGTTCAAACACTGTCGAATACAAATTTATGCCGGAAATACCAATCAAGAAATAATAAATATATTACGAGCAACTTATCTAAAATTATAATTAAAAATGGAATTGCAGTTAAATATTTACTACCTAGTTAGATTTAAAACCGGCTTGAAAAGACAAGACTACCACAACATTCATAAGTAGTGGTGCTGCAGAATGGCGCGGACTTTTTCCTATTAGTTTTCTATTTTCTTTGGCTAGCAAATCGGACTTGTCACATACTCTCGCCAGCAGCCATCTATCGCCGCCCAAAGTACATTTTTTGACATTTTCTCAATATGTCGGTTTCCTAATAATAAAACCAAAGTATTAATTTAAAAAAAAATTAAAGAAGGGAAAAACCCCGTCATAAACGGCATTTTTCATCAAAATATTTGAAGACATTTGTAAGGAAATGGCATTTGAGCGTTTCTGAAAATGCGGAATTTTCAGTTCAGTTTAACCGAAAACTGTTGAGTTTTCGAGAAACTTTATATGGCATTATTTTAATAACATTAACTCATAAATACAATAATGTCAACAAATTGCAACTAATGTAAATATTAACATTAGAGACGTGTAAAAAAATTATATTTTCGTAATTTTAAACACAAAAGGTACCAATATCAAGATTACATTTACAAACTACCAAACGTTTAAAGAAAAGAATTGGAGTAGTTTTTGAGAAAATCATGTTTTTGATATTTTTTTAAGTTTCATATATTGCATGCAATATTCCTCGAAAACTGCTAAAAGTTTCAAAAATGTACAAGACCTTAATGAAAGAACTAAATATGCAGAAAAAATTTTAATTTAAGGAAAAAAAGTGTGAAAGACGCCAGAAAAATTCAAACTTTTCAATTTTCAACAATTCAGAGTCAACAGTGAAAAACGGATCTATGCTACCTTTATAAGCGTATGTTACTTTATTCTTTCAAGAAATTTATAAAACAAATTGGAGTTGTTGTTTAGAGAAAAAATGTATCTCGGGCTTCATGATTATGTACTTCAAATTTTAAAGAATGTTTTTCAAAATTTCAAAGCTTCAACTAGCTACATGGACAGGACTTTCTTCAATTTTGGCAAAATTCTACGGATGTTTTAGGCGCTAGTAGTGTTCACAGACAGATAGACGGGCTGACAATTTGGCGTCATTTGACTTTTCGTTATCAAGGACCCCAAATCAGGGATTCTGATTACACATGTTAGAGGATTTCTTCTTAATTTAGCAACTGGATTTATTCACTTTTCGTTATCAGGGCCCGGCAATTAATTTTTTCTCCCGAAAATCCGCCGTTTTTTCGCGCAGCATTATATAACTTCTTCTATACTACGTATATTACTCCGTATATACGTACGTATACGAGAAAGAAAATGCCAAACATATAGTATTTCGTAAATAAAATCAGGAATAAAATTTTAGACGCATCAGTATATGTAAATATATTAATTGTCAATATCTCACTTATACCCGATCCAAATGGGGAATCACAGCACATCAATCCACATAAACTCCAAATAATGCAAAGCTTAGTTCTATACTGAACATGGTTTATGGCTACATGGTTTATAACAAAGGACATTATTCATTGAAACCTGGCGTTCCTAATAAATGGATAGAAAGAGAATCAGAAAGCTTTTCTTCTATCCTACCATCACGTTCCAGCACTAAAATATACATGCTCGGAGCTTCATCACCATTCTCTCCAGTAAGATCTCGACACACGAAAGGCTTTCTCCGATCTCTAACTCGCTTCTCAAATGCATTTCCTACGAGAAGAAAAGAAAGAACTAAACCACAATCAGTAGGAACATTCGCACTTCTGCACATTTGAACATTTCCACATAGTAGCTTAAAGACATTAAAAAAGTAACTCAACCAGCCTTAAATTGTCACAAGGCTCCTTCAAAGTTGACCTCGGTTATTCTTAACTGCTAGTTATTTTGTTGTTGCCTTGCTCAT
The DNA here is from genome assembly GCA_964035755.1 of Teleogryllus oceanicus. Classification (NCBI taxonomy): domain Eukaryota; kingdom Metazoa; phylum Arthropoda; class Insecta; order Orthoptera; family Gryllidae; genus Teleogryllus; species Teleogryllus oceanicus. The sequence goes on along the minus strand of CAXIVR010000005.1, from coordinate 50,208,817 downwards.
TAAGTTTGTTTACTCAGTGTGTTTATTCATCTGCTTATTGTTCATTTCTCATAAAATCTGTACTTGCACACTTCTTCTACGTAAAAGGTGTAGATTTCCATACAGTATATTAAAACTGTAAGGTTTTAAACAAAATGTAAAATCAAACAAAATGTGACGACAACAACAAAACCATCTGCACCGAAACATCTTGAAAGGATGAACAATCGCCGAACAACGAGAATAAATTGCACCAAAAAACTTCTTTATTCAGCCACTAGTAAAGGCATTTCATTAAAAGTTTAATTTTTAGCACTATGCTTAAAGTGAGACAGTACTCAACTGCTGAAATCTGTGGTTGCAACAAAGAAAACAAAATACTCCCGTCTCACTGCATCAGCCACTGCTGACCATAATGTATCATTAAGTGACATGTATATATGATTTAAAATAAAATGAAAATCAGTAAAGATATTTAAAAATAGCGCATGCCACATGAGGTAAAAGTGATTTTATTTTGCTCGTAGGGTTGCGCCACTGGACCTAGAGTTGCAAGCTTTCCAACTCGCAAAATAAAATGTCACTTTTACATACCTATTTTTTAAATGATCACTTCACCCTTTAGATATCAACATTTGCGCAGGTTTTTTGCACCTGGATGAAGCAGCTCCAGGCAATGCGGGTCTGAAGGACCAAATGATGGCCTTGCGTTGGGTGCAGAGCAACATCGCTGCCTTTGGAGGAGACCCCTCCAAGGTCACTATCGTTGGAGAAAGTGCAGGCGCTGCAGCGGTCCATATGCAGATGCTGTCGCCACTGACGAAAGGCAAGTCCCCCCTCACCATCCCTTCCACTTACACGAAAACCATTACTTTAATAACCGAAAAATCCGTGCAAATTCCGCTTCACGCTGTCATAACTATACTTGGATTTTATAACGTGGCCTGTGAAGCTTGTCTCGATGGAATTTTTATTTATATATTTTTATATGAAATTTCGTTACATCCGAACAATACACAAATATTTTTGACAGAGGTTTACAGTGATGTAAAGGGATCTGACAGTTACAGACCTTCATGATTTCATTTTTAGTACAAGAATAAATAGTACACACTATAAGTATAACATCATAAGGCAAATATGATCAAGATAGTAACAAAAAGACAATACAAAAATACATTTATATTTTTGGAGATCATTAAAATATGATGTAAAAAAATGAAATAATTCCAAACTGTTTTAGTTAATTAAAGTATAATTGTCTGCAGCAGTACAATATATATCTTGCATTTAATGATGAAACCTATTTGAGATATCCAGAGGATGAAATCGGCACTATCTTCAAGTCTTGGCTATTGTCAAGTAAGTGTAATGCTAGGTAATTTGGTGATTTTCTACTTTCTTATAGTATTTTTAGAAATTAGACTTGGTATATTGTGGGTATATGTAAGTCAGTCAATATTTTGTTTGAAACAACTACGGGGCATTGGCAAGCAATGTTAAAGTTTTTGATTGAAATCGCTGCAGTATTTCTAGGTTCGAGTTGTCCTCCAGTGACCCAAAGTTGTATCTCGTAAGTCCAGATGGGTTTTAGTATTGATTTTATAAACAGGTAGTTTATTAGTCAATGAAAGAATACTTTGTCCAGAAGTCAATAGTATTGTTTGATTTTCATTTCTACATGTTTTATTTTCCTTTTATGTGTGTCTTTCAAGTCCGTTTCTCGATCAAGATGTAAACCAAGGTACTTAACGCAATCTGCCTCTAGTATATTCTTGTCGAATTTTACTGGAGGAAAATTATTTGGTCTGAGCGCAAACGTCACGCGTGACATATTTGTTTTCTTAGTTTTATGCGCCCGTAGGTTGACGTGTTATCCGTGGAAACTGGTAGGCCAGCCGTGAATAGTAAATAAAATTTTGTAGTAGACCGACAATACTTCCTTCCAGTACTCCGGCGGCGATGGGAAAATATGATGAATCATTGATTGATCCTTGAATTTTATTTTAAACCCAGTAACATAGGAGCGAATTAGTGCAAAAATGGGGGGGGTAATATATTTTGATTTTAAATAAGAGCCTCAAAGGCACAATTTGTCAAAAACATGGGTGACATCTAAAAAGACGCCAGATTGATTTTTACTATTCTGTGGATTTATTCAGTGTGAGCATGTTTCCAAAGACGAATTGAGTCTGAAATGATATTGTTTTCGCTATGATTGAGACTGATTTTGTTTTATTCCCGTTTTATTGCGTATGAAACTTCCGTTGTATTAAATTCTTTATTGGTAGCGAAATTTGATACGGTGCATTAATGAAATAATTAATATATTTTTTCTTCTTCTTCATCAGGGGGAACGCTTAAAGACATTCAAAAAATTTTCCGCAAATTTGTTGTTTTTTGGGGTTATTGTAGCCCAGTAACATGTTTACACGTTTTGGGCAAAATTTTATTGACGTTTAATGCTTTTGGGACCCAAAGGGAGAGGGTTTTTGGTTGGCGACAGTCCGAGGTACTCTTTTTTCATTTTTCACGTGGTCTTCCCCTTCCCCGGTTCAATTGTATCTTTGGGATAATGTGTGGTTAGCCAAACTTTTTTAAGTCGCCTCATTTCATTTCATCTTTAAAAATTTTTGGGGGATTTACGAGAGGGTTTTCGTACTGTTTCGGTATTCGATGTTTCAGATTCAACAATCATACCACGCTGTTGCTGAATACTGGTAATTAAAACTTTAACTGCTTCATCTACATCAAATTTCTTTTTTGGGGGAACTTTTGGAATATAAATATTCATCCACGCTTCAAGTCACCCCAAATTTTTTTTTTTTTTAAAATTGGAAATGCTAGGTTTAAAATCTTTTTCATTTATAGATACCAATTGTCTATGGACTGGGAATGTTTGGGAGAATAATTATGAGAATTTTGCATTGATGTAAAACCTGATTTGTTTTTTTCTGATAAATCAAGTAAGCCAGCAGTTATTACGGTCGGTTGGCCAGAGTTGGTTCCGACGATAGTGGTTCTGCTTTAAAAGATACGACTACTTTTGCAGTGTTTTCCTTAAAAAACGATAACCTTGACCCCACTGCTAGTTTTTGTTTAGTCGCCTCCATAGATGAACCTTTTCACCCCAAAGTATCGAAATATTCTCTGTACATGTCTTCCGTTATTTTATATTTGGGAGCTATAGATAGTTTCCACTGTCAATGAACTGAAGTTCATGAATAGTACAGATGGTTAATAATCATTTTCAAAATTCGATTTCAAGGAATGACTTTTTGGGATCACAGAATTTTAAAAAAGTCAAACACTTTTCCCCATAGATTCCCCAAAAGAGATTGATGCAAAATATAAATCAAAACCACTAAAAATAATTTACGACTTCCCTTTTATTTTATGAACCGGTTAATCATAAAATTAAAAAAAACTTAAGAAATACAATTTTGACATAGTATTTTATAATTTAAATAAAAAAACCGGGTTGTTTGATAAACAGAAGGATATAACAAAATAGGAGATAAATCTAATGTAGTCTACTCTATTCCTTGTGATGACTGTAAACAGGTGTACGTTGAGAAATCAAACAATATCTTAACAAAAGAGTTTACAACACAAATACGATATTAATAAAGATTCGCATTGTACACATCATTAACTAAACATAGAACGAACGCAACCACTCATTGGTTTCGATAAAATCAAATTTTACATCACGAATTTACATCACTAAAAATGACATATTGAATCTACATCAAATTATAAATCATTAATAGTAAACAGATATTCATAATTGCTTCTGCCGCTGTTCACTCATAATTTTGCACATCCATTCCTTGATGTATTTCATTTGTGCTGCATACATATGAATGTTTTAGCCACCAAATTAGACGCCAACTCGGCATATTATAGAAATACTTTACATGAAAATGTTGTTAAATGTTAATATATCTCTAATGTGTATGTTTAATGTATTCCTTTGTTTTGTATACTACTCAAAAATGTTATGTTTATTGCCAACCGATTGTCGAATGCTTTACTTATCAAATGCTTTTGAAAAGGCACATGCTAAATGTGCGAAATGTAAAGCAATAGATTAATGTATATATATTATATGAATTATACATCATAATTCCTGATTTCTGTATTGATTGATCCAATTTGGTCCAATAGTTTAAAAGACCCATCTTTCTACTATATAAAACAGGATCAACGGGAATTGTTCAGCTATTCTTAATATTATTAATAATAATAATAATTATTATTATTATTATTATTATTATTATTATTATTATTATTGTGTATTTAGTGTGAAAATAGGTTCGAAATAAAGGTCAAACGAAAGACTGAGATTAGTGGAAGATTGACGGAAGAGTTTAAGGCAAATAGAAAAATTTTCATTAGTGTAAAATTGTGTAATTAAGTGTAATCTTATATTGTGTGGTTTCAATTTCATTAGTGTAACTTCATGCAATTTATTTTACATAATATTGTGTGTAAACATGTTAACTTTCACTCTGCTGAAGCAGGAGGCCTTGCCTTAAAGGATTTTGCAGGCTCAATAATAATAACATGCTAGGCAATGGCATTCCATACAGCAACACGAAAGGTATTCATAATTTGCTTATTACTGTGGTCATGAGGCTTAACAGGTTTGATATTTTTCACTTGCTCGTAATGATTTGCGAATAAAGATTTTTAAATAAAATTTTAAAGATTTATATTCAAAGAGACAGAAGACGGCAGCGCCGCGCCAACATTTTTTCTAAATTAACCGAATGCGCGGAAGAAAGTCAAATTTAACAAACATTCAATAAAGCATAATATTTAAAATTGTTAGAAAGAACAATCAGCAAATCGGGCGAAGGGTTCACAAAATTTCAATATAATCGTAATCGCACATTTCAAGTTAAAAGCGTGAACATGGAGAACATTGTTGCTAGGGTAAATTGGGGGCAAATATGTTTTTTAATGAATAATACGAAACGCTTGAAGGAATCGAGCTGGAACTTTAGAACAACGGGAAATTTATGATCAATTTGGAAAGTAATCACGATTTTGGGAAACGTCTAGAAAATGAATTAAAATTAAAAGTATAATTGAAATATGTGAAACAAGTGACGCATTGTAGTGACGTCACGACTAACGTCACGACAGTGAACGAACTAAAACGATGAATTTAATAAAATAAGACATCGAAAGGAAAATAGAATCGCAATTATCGGAGAAAGTACAGAATATTGAGAACCGGTAGAGAGGCATAGAAACGCTTATAAACGGAAATTAAGAACATTCTGTAATCTTGTTTGTGGCCACGGTCGAGCGATCGGCGCTTGTTCAAAAGAAATCTATATAGGATAGGGATAACTATGCTCCAGAGAGGAGGAAAGTGCAGTGTTGTATGGTTGGTGAAGACGCGAGCTCCGTGTCAGAAAAATGTTTTGAAAACATTTTGTTTATATTTTCAGTGAACAAAACTGATGTAGTGAGCGGATGAACGGATTTAGTAACAGGAACAGTATTTTACGGGTGAACGCAACGCGAAGACTGGTTTTACGCGATTGCAATGTTAAGCAACGGTCGCGGATATTTTGTTATAAATTTCATAATACGGAATTCACCATGCTTCGGACAGTAATCGAAATACGAACAGACCAGTTTTGTTTAGTTTTGCGTAACCTATTTAACCCAGCGTATTTCTTCACCGCGGAACTTTAAATGATTCTTTCACCAGTATTCGTGAAATCATTAATATTTCTTCGCCGCGGGAATTTTAAACGTGGTGGAAACTTCGCGTTTTACCGCAGAACGCTTCGCAGTGTTTGCTGAGCAGTGAGAGTTGACGGAACATATGGTCTTGGAGCTGATGGAAGCTGAACGTAGCATCGTCGTACACTGGGAGTGTACGAATCAGTGGAACGGCGACGCGTGACGTGCGCAGCGCGTCACAGCATTTGTCCGGCACAAAGGAAGTGATGCATGGATATTTGTTTGTTCGTTTTTCTTTTATCTTCACAAGCATCTGTCGAAGATCAAGTTTTGTTTATTATCAAAAGAGGGTCAATAATTCTAACGACAGAATGCGCATTCGGAGGAATGAGTGCACATCATTTTTTTTATAATTTTCAGTGTGAATAGTTAGTGTTTATTTGTTGGTTTTAATTCAAACGTTCTGTTGTCTGTTATGTATTTCTGTGCCATCATAGGGGATTGTTTTTCAGATGTATTTGATATGTTGATTATTTGAGGAAAGAAATCATCCAAAAGTAGTAAATAAATTAAGATGAATACATTCTGGTTATCAATAACCATTGAGAATGTGTTGTGATTAAAGTAGTTACATGCAGACCCATGCACGTGCGCATATTATCTCGTTTGTAGCCCTGTATAGGGCAATCACATAGTCATGCCCAGGAGAATTGAGAAGTTGTATAAATTTAGCTAGTTAACGGGCAAGTACAAAAAGCTAAGGTAGGTTTAAGGAAAAGATACGAGGTTAATGGCAAGGCAGATGTTTTTTAAAAAAGGAAATATTACAGTGGCAGAAAGAAAAATTATTACATTGGCAGTGAACGAAAGATTATTATATTGGAGCTCAACCGGGGCGGGGAATGAAAGCGAGTTTATTGTACTTGGATAGAATTGATTCAAAGTTTTGAAAACTTTCTTGAACTTTTGATATTAGTTCTGCAATTTGTGACTACCTAAGGGTTCGTGGCTTCGGTGGTTTGAATGTCTAAGACACGAGTGTCGTGCTTTCTTCGGATATTTACTTTGTCTTACTTCTCGGTAGACTTCGCATCTCTTGTAGTTTGTTGGGTATTTTTGTCACATAGAGCGCATTGGGTGAGTCTTCTTTCTTTTCACAGATTTCCCACCCGATGACTTTCTCCACGTTCCACACCGATGTTTTCGATGACAGTATGTCCTGTATGTCCATATTCATATCTTTTGCATTGTACAATTTCATTCTTTTCGGAGTGCTTCTATTTTAATTTTGCAGTTTAGTAAACTTTTCATGTTGTAAATATTTTTATAATTGTTTCTAGGTTGTAGGTCTAAGAAAATAGAGGAGTGGTGGTTTTGTTAGTCTAGTGTTGATATTGAAAATTTGGAAAACCCTTTGTGACTGTGGCTCTGAATTTCCTCTGCAATTTTTAACATCTACATTTATATTTATAATTATTTTATCTAATTTATATAAAATATAAAATTGTAATTTATATTTTAAAATGTTTTTATGAGCTTTCTACGAGTACGCCCCAAAAGCCAGAAATGCCGAACAAGTAAAAACAATTTTAAAAAAAGGGAAATTGGTGTAGTTGATCTAGTTGTTGCTGTTGTGACTGCAGCTATTGTTGCTGTTCTTGCAGTTGTTGTGTTGTTGATCAATAGCAATTTGTTGATACCCAAAAAACTGTTCGGTATCGGCGATGTTCCGTTACTGTTTCCATTGTGTTAATATGCTCTGTCGTAAGTCAGAACATGTTAATTTACTTGCACTAATGTTTCACAGAACACTTTCGGTAACGTCCTATTCTGGCAGACATAATGTTTATTGTTTAATATAATAACAAAATTTTTTTAGATTAGAATCGAAATTGTTAACAGACAAAGCAATCATTCACAAATTTTAAAAAAAAATAAAAGTTCAATTTTCGTGCACATTTTTAAAACTACACCGAAATTATTTACACGCCCACTAAATAGAGTAACTATCTATGGCGTCATTCAGACTCCGCTTATCTTCGCCCGTAGCAATACGTTCTCTCGATGCAATGGAAGGGCTTTTCGCGGCATTCTGGTAAGTGCCCATGATCGCGACCATATGAAGGTGTGCTGCAGATTAAGCGACATCTAGCGGCACGTCCGAGAAAGACGAGAAAAGCCTTGCCACATGCCATCGTGAAGACGGACCTTACGCGCCACGTTATAAAAACCGAAGTGTAAGGAAATCAAACTTGAATTGCATTTCGTCTGATCATTTTCAAAGCACTCGACAATTTCACACCCCTGACCAAATGTCGCACAAGAATATTGTTTTACGAGAGTGTTACGATCAGATGAGATGAGTACGAACATCGGAAATTGTATGAGTTCGAAATTCGATAGAAGATGTTGGTTTTTCATTGATGCATCCTTCGCAATAGTACAGTAAAACTGATCAGGTTCATGTCACTGTATCATTTGCAGCACCAGCTCGGTGTTGGAAAATCCTATAAAACCCTCAACATTCTTCACTCCTTTCCTGGAATGCAAACCAATGAATTGGCAGACCAGTAAATCAATGAATTATTTAGAGGTAGAAAGAGGAATAATTTTAGTAGAAGTATTGAAGAAAAGCAAAGATTGAGATTAGCTGGGAAAGGGAGAAGTGGAAAGATTTGTAAATCTCTGGCAAGATAACCCATCGCTCCTGAATTGGGGAAGGAAACTGCCCTGTTAACTACTAACTGGAGCAGCAGTATCACAATGGCTGTATTAACTAAGACAAACGTTAGAAAGGTAAGTGATGTGAAATTTCTTCATGCAAAGTAACAAACATATTAAGACACAAAAACAACAAACATTAAAAGTTAAATTATACATGATTTGATTCTATACAGAAAGTAATTATTTGATAATACAAATAGTAAAACTATTCATTGGCATAAAACTCGTATAAATGAACCAATTAACTGTCGTTCATCTAACATGCCATGAGAGCTTGTTTTATATTCTCATTCTTTTTACTTCCTACATACTGATTACGCAGAAAAATATTATTCTACTGCGGTGAAAACTGCACTTTTCTTCAGAAAATATTTGTCGTATTGAAGCCCATGATATCAGAAAAGGATAATTCTAGCTTTATATAGTAAATAACTTTCTAACAGATTGCGTAGTCATAATCTCCTTTTGTGTATCGTCTGTAACGAAAATTGATTTACAGCAAAATTGATGTGAACAACACTAGCGGATATTCACCAAAATTCACCATTCCTGATCGATTGTACCTAATTAATCGATTGTATCTATTAAATCGAATATTATTATAAATGAATCCAATTATTTTAATCATCTGCCAAATTATATTAAATCCAGTGATAATTTAAACATTTTGAAGAAACTTCCATTTGTTCATTCACGATATAAAGTTGTTAAAATTCCTTTTATATACGATATATATTTATATATACGATATGTAGTTCTGACGGCTAGTATGTAGTTCTGAGGATCTTCGTTACTGCCTTCTTCTGTAATTCCAGTTATCTTTACTCATATCTAGAATTTTTATTTTTGATTTTTCTCTGCAAGTTCCTTCTTATAATTGTGAACTACCAATTACCCTATTTTACATTATTGAACAAATCTGTAAGTAAGTCTATGTATAAGTAAAAATACGGAGTTATTTTCAGTAAATATCGAAAATGTTGTGGCTTTTGGTTAAGAACTCCTGAAATTCAGAATTCGTTTGAAATTAACAGGGCTTCGAGTTCAGCCAGATTGACAAGGAATGAAAATTTTGAATCTACAAACGCTTCAGGCCGTTCAAATAGCTGTGTACTTCACAGCGTGGGAGTTTGAGACTAGAATATTGTGAATTATTATTCTTTCAACATATTCTATTATTAAAGAAATATTCAAGAACATTTTGAATTATTTTTAAATTTTCAGCCTCGAAGCATGTCAAATGTTTTGGGTTTTTTCTTGTGTTCTACATTTTCGAGATCCCTAACTGTTTTGGAGTTAGACAGAAATAAACAAAGTAATTTTTATTTAACGTCTGGTACCAAATATCAAACACATCGAACTCCCTCATTTTTTAATCCATCTAATTACACAGTGCTGATCTTGGCCGCCAATCATGTAGATTGATATTACTAAAGTAATTGACGCTTAAAGATCAAGAAGTAAAATTGGGGCTGATTTTAAATCTTTTATTTTCTATAAAATTATATCTTTTTCACTTAAAATTTTCGGTCTTTTCCCTTTTGGGGGAATTGTGAGAACCCCGAAACCCCCGTTTGCGAACAACTGAATGTTTTCACTAACTCTTGAGCCCCGGGCCCTTGTACTAAAACGTTTGCATTTTTAACTCTAATTTGCTTTGGATTCGTGAAAAGGAAAAAAGCAATTTTCTGACTAAAAGAATGTGGGGTATTTTAAAGAATTGTAATCCACCCTTTGAAAGAAAAATTGATATTGAAAAGGACAAAAGAATGTTTAATTAATTAATTTTACCATAAATTTTTGGGAATCACAAAAAAATATCAAAACATCTAAAAATCATATTTTTTCATTTAAAAAAAAAAATACAAAACGTTCTGGTCACACAAGCCATGGCAGAATACCTTTTTTTTTAAATATATAGACGATAGAAAAGGGAAGGCCAAGGGGGAAAAGATTTTTATATAAGGGAAATTCTTGGAAGGGAAACTTTTTCCTTTGAAAAAGTGGGGAGAAAAAGAGGAAAAAAAATTTTACGAGGAGAAGGGTTTTTTACTTTTCTGAAACCCAGGGTGTTTTTAATTTTTCCAAAATTTATTTTATAACCTCAATTTTTTTAGATTTTCTCCCCCCAAAAAAAGAGTAATTAAAAACAAATTTAAATATGTTAATCAGAATCTACAGAAGGCACTTTTTCAGAAGGGATAAATTTTAAAAGTTTAAGATTGTTTTTTTATTATAGAAAAATATTTTTTCCATTTTTTTAGTATCTAGTAACGGAAGGATTGAAATATTGAAGGAACCCAAGGGAATTGTTTTTTAAAAAACAAAAAAGATGTAAAATTTCTTTTAAAAGAAAATTTTTTTGCATGGATTTTTTGATTATTTATTTTTTTCCAAAATTGTTACATGAACAAAAAATTTTAACTCATCTTGAAATTTTATGGGTCCGTTATAATGTCTGAAATAAGAAAAAAAGAGGGCTTTTGCAAAGAATGCTATTTTTTATTACAGAGGGATGTCTGAAATTTTTTAAAAAAATGGGGAGATAGGGGAGAACCTTGGGGACCTCCCCGAATTTTATTAAGAAAAATTTTTAATTTAATCAAATTTTAATAAAAAAACCAAAAATTTTTTTTGTAAATAAAAAAATTTAAAATTTCTAAATTTATAAAGAAAAACCATCATCCCATATTTTTACGAACCTTTTTCAATCTAAAACAAGAAAAGAATTTTTTTTTAAAAAAATTCCAAAATCGCCCCTTTTGTTGTTTTGGTTTGTTAAAAAATTTGGGGTTTGGGGTTTGTTTGATTTCTTTTTTCCAAAATTTTTTTAAAAAGTTTTGAAATGTAAAAAAAAATTGAGTTGTTTTTCTTGATTTTTTTGTTTTTGGAAGGGGAATTTCAAAATTCTTTTCCCGTTGAAGGATAAATTTATTTAAGAAAAGCTTTTTTCCCTGTTGGTTTAAAATTTTGGCTTTTTAAATCTTGCCTAATTTATTTTTTTTAAAATTTTTTTAAAAAATTTTTTTGGGAGAAATAAATTTGATTTTGGGGAACTGTATAAAAATATCTTAAGATTTTAATATTTTCATAAAAGGAATAATATAAATCGGATTATGGGTAAATGACCTACAACATTGTTCCCCTTTTTTCGAGTAGTATCTGTATGAATTTTATTTAAATTTTAAAGTGTAATTTGATGTTTCTCTTTTTAAAAAAACAGACCAAAGGATGGGGAATTCAATTATACAAAATTTTGAATAGAATATGTTTCTTTTTCTTTCGACAGATGTTAAAAAATTTTAAACTTGATTATGGCATGTTGCCATTTAGAGAGTAATGTTTTAATAGTTATTAAATTTAATATTTTTTTAAGTAAAATAATACAAGATAATTTTTTAAAGGGGGATGAGAATATTTTGATAATATAATGTTTTTAAACTTATTTATAATAATCAAAATTTCAATAAGGGAAAAGAAAAAAGAAGAGGAAGGATTTTTTTAAAATTGTAAAGAATTAAAATATTAATTTAAACCCTTCCTTTAATGAGAGAATTATAACTGATATGAAGGGGGTTTTAAGAAATGTTTTTAAAAAGTGGATTGTGGTCCAATTTAAACGGTAAACAATTTGCATTATCGGGAAATTTTTTTTTTGAGATTTACAAATAAAAGAATTCAGGATAATTATGGTATTATTAATAATAAGTTGGTTTAAGGGGATGCAAATTATTTAGAGAAAAGATTAAATTTTTTGTTGTGAGGTTCCCTTAACCCCGTTGGTGTTTGGGTTTAAAATGATAAAGTGTTTTAGAAATTTTATTTAATAAAATTTAAAATTATTTTTTTTTTTTTGGGGTGGTTTATTGCCCTTATTTAAGGGCCAGAAAAAAAAAAAAAGCTAAAATTTAATTCAGAAAAAACAATTTTAAATTTTGATTTTCTTTTTGAAAATCTACACTCCAGTTTATGAATTCATCTTTAAAATTATATAATTTGTGGGACTTTTTTTGAATGAAAATGTTTTTTCACAACAATGTCTATTTTTGACTGTAAAAAGTTTTAAATTGAGATATGATGAAGACCATTGCATTCCAAATTTAAAATTTTTTTAGGGGTCCATTAAATTTTAATAACATCTTAATTAATAATGTATTTATAAAAAGAGTTTAAAAATTTATTTTTTATAAAAAAAATTTAAAATTTGAACATTAAAAAGGGGAAGAATTAAAATAATTAAGATATTTTGGGTTTTGGGGTATAGAAAAGGAAAAAATTTTTAAATCTATAAAGGGGAGGAAAAAGAAGAAACTCAAGAGAAAGGGGATGGGGGATTATTTTTGAAAAATTTTTAATGTAAGGAAAAAAAAAATTTTTTAAATTTAATTAATTTTTAAATTAAGAATTTTCTAAAAAAAATAAACCTATAGTTGTGTTTTTTTTTCCCCCAATGTAATTAAAAATTTTTTTTTTTTTTTTTAAAAATGATGATTTGTTTGTATAAAGGGGTTCAGGTAATTCTGGTTTATTAAATTTTTACAAAATTTTGTTTTTTTAAAAAATTTTTTTTCAACTTTAAAAAATTTTCTATCTTGTTCCCACTTCATTTAAGCTAAGATTCTATTTGAAAACCTAAAGAAAAATTCACTTAACCGGTTGTTTTGGGTTGAAAATTAAAAAATTTTTAACCAAAAAGTTTTTCTGTTTTTGGGAATAATTGTTTGCAGTTAGTTCAAAATTATTTTTTTCATGGACAGTTTCTCTTTTTTTATTTTCTTCCCCAATTATTTATTTTCTTGCTTACTTCTTTTTAAAACAAAAGTCCAAGCAACTGTGTGATTGGGCCACAGTTCACGTCCCGAGCAATTATCCCGTTTCACCGCGATGCAAAAATTTACAGCTCATTCCCAGACGGGTTCGGGCGCCGGCCCCGCGAGTTTATACGATCGACCCCCTGAATTTTTTTAACTTGGTTCATCGCGAAACCCGGGAAACTAGCTCGGGGGCCCCCGGGGATTCAAGGATACCCCGGGAGATCTATTTGGGGAAGGGGGCCGGGTCCCCGCACTGATGGATACCATCGTTGGGGGGGGATTCACAATATTTTATCCCCCAGGGCTGTTCCAGAGTCATCGCCCGGCGGCAACGCCCGGGGGGCCAGGGGGTAAAGCCCCCGGGAACCCCGGGGCCCCGCGCCTCAACGCACTCCGCCTCCCGGCCATCTGGGAACCCCCGGGGCCAGCCGGGGAAAAAAATCGAGCGTCCCCGCGAAAACGGTCCCTTTTGGGCCCCTTTTTTCACCCATCCATACGTAATTTATGGGGAACGACACGAGCCCTCACCAGTTGTCCTCGGAGTTCTCCCGTTTGATGTGTTTCTTTTACTATTGTTTTAAGATTGATTTCATTTTGGGGGTTCGGCCGAAACCCAGGGGTTTTTCTCCCGGGTTTTATGCTTTTAGTTTGGTTGAAAAACTGCTTTAAGGGGCAAAAAAATTTGACTTTTGGGACCCCTTTGGGTTAATTTTCTATTAATTTTTAACTTTTTTTTTGTCTTCTACTTTTTATTCTTTTTTCAAACACCTATCTCAATTCCCCCCGGGGTTTTTTGGTATCTTTATTTCCAATTTCTATTATACATATTTTTATTTAAATTTTATTTGGGGGATTTGTGAATAAAAATTTATTTGGGGGGAATTTTTTTCGACCCCAAAAATTAAAAAATTGAAAAAAAAGGGCCCTTCTTTCAATATTCAAAAAGTTTCCTGTTTGGGGGCCCTTTTACACAAATGGGCCCTTCCCATTTTAATCAGGACTTTTAAATTTAAAAAATTTTACAACGAAACCTCAATCACTTGCTCTTTTTGAAAAATTAAAATGAAAAATTTAATAATCACGGGCCCCAAATTTTACCCTTTAAAAAAAAGAAATTATTTCAAACTCCCAGATTTTTTCAAAATAATTTGGCAATCGGGAAATATAATTAACCATATTAGTTTTAAATTATACTTTTTTTTCCTTGATTTTATTTGATAAAAAGGTAACAAATTAGGAAGAAAATACCCCAAATCCTTTGTTAAAAGGCAAAAAAAAAGTTTTTTGAAAAAATAAAAATAAATGTAGCAAGTGAGTTTAAAAGGGGGAAAGAGAAATAGTGCAAAATTAGGGAAAATTACTAAATTATCGAAAAATTTAATGACCATTACAAATCTTTTTGAACAGAAATTAAAAAAAAATCTAATTCAAAATTTTTAGTTGTAAAAAGATGAAAAAATGTTGAATTTTTGGGTTTCAAATAATTAGGATTTTCAACCATCTTTAAAACCCAGCACCTTTCGTTTTTTTAAATAACCCAAAAAATATTAATCAAAAACAATGGAGATTTTTTTATATTTTAAAAATCCCCCCAGAGCCTAAAAGAAAAGACCACCCCGATAAAATATCGTTTCAAACCAAGGACCCACGTTTTAACTCCCGTTGTTAAAAGAGGGAATAGATTTTCTATTTTGACCAAAAGATGCAAAATTAAGAAAAAAAAATAAATATGTCAGGAACTGCAAAGCACGAGCGAGAGGAGTAGAGCGAAGTAATTTATTTTTTTTGTTATAATAAAAAAAATAAAATTTTTGATCTTTTTTGGACGCAAAATATAATTTCTTATAATTGGGAGAGAAAGTCTATTTAAAATTCCCCAAACCCTTCTTTTTTTGGGAAACCCTTTTATTTTTTTCAACTTTTTTTTTTTTTTTTTTTTTAAGAAAGGAAAAGTTTCAAAAAAACCTGAAAATGGTACTTCCCATCATGCCCAGAGTTATTACTTTTTTATACTTCATTAAAATTTGTTGAATCCGATTTTGTCAGTTTAGGGAAATTTCTTGTACTTTTTTTCCTTTTAATATTCAAAAAAATTTACAGAAGACGACTTTTATCATTATGTAAAAATTGACGAAAAAATAATAACCCATAGTGAAGCACAAAATGTTCCATATTTTAAATAAATTTTTCCCAAATTTGCGGTATTTAAAATCCCAGAAGTTTAAAAAGAATTAATGTTCATTCAACCTTACCACAAAAATCCAAACCCTGGAAAAAGTAAAAAAAACCCACCCCCGTTTCAGACAAATTCTTTTTCTACAAAAATGTTTTGTTTTAAAAATTTCTTTTAAATTTATTTTTTTATTAAATTAAAATATTTTTATTTTTTTATTTTCTATCGATAATGTAAGGGCCCTTAATCAATCAGCCCAGTAGGGAACAATATTTACCCTTTAACTTTTTAAGATTTACTTTATTTTTTGGGTCTTATTTGTTGTATTATTTTGGTGCATTCGAGAAAAATAGTTAACTAAAAGCACTTGTTCTAAAAGGACAGAAATAGCATTAAAAATTTATAATTCCCAGAACTTATGACTTATTTTACTAATGCACCTATGACTTGTTACTAATTTTAAGCAATAAATGGGGGAATGAAAAACTGCTGAAAATTTTTCTGAAAAATAAAAAAATTGTTTAGGACGCCCCAGTTTTCTTCAAATTAAACCAGTACAGGTTTGAAACATTTCACCTGACCCCCATTAAGGGGAAAAAGAGATTTCCCCTTTGCCCTTGAACAGGTTTAAACCCAAAGGGAAGGATTTTTATCTGTTTGGGAAATACAGACATCCATGTTTTCAGGAATTTTCAAAGTATGCATCACTGAGCATCACAATAAAAGAAACATTAATTTTAAAATGATAATAAGATTATTTACCATTTGGACTGAAAAAATGAGATAAAAACCCTGTAAAAACATTGTACAAAACCGGTCAATGACCCCATCTGATCAGGTTTTTCTCCAGTTTCTGATCCATTGAGAAATCTGAACCCCCTGTTTTGCTTCGGGACAAAATGTAACTTATTTTCTTAGCCCTTTGAATTAGTGGAAATAAATTATTAAAATTATCGTTTCATGTTGTCCCCGGGGGAAAGTAAAAGAGCAAATTTTATTGCTTATTTACCCTAAAAAGATTTTATTAATGGGAGTTTTTTTGTTGTTTTTCCCTTTAAAATTAAAAAATCTATTGTATTTGCCCTTAAAAATAGTTTTTTTCGGGGATTTTTTTTGTTTTTTCTCCTTTAAAATTCAAAATTTATTCTTTTTTATCCTTGAAAATAGTTTTTATTAATGAGTTTTTTTTTTTTGTTTTTTTCCCTTTCAAAATTAAAATTTAAGTGTATATGATTATGTGGGGATCAAGAATTTTGAAAATGTACAAAATTTCACTTTTCCCATAGCACGCCAACGCATTTTCTTTTGACGAAAAATAAAAAAAAATAAATAAATAAATAAATAATTAAATAAAAAATGCTAAAAACTTTTTTCTTAAATATCAACATTATCGAAATCGAAAAAATAATAATTTATGTTGTCTAATTATAATTTCAAATTATTATTAAAATTACTGATGATTCTTTCTTATTTCAAAGAAAAATTAAGTCAATTAAAATTTTAAAGGAAGATTATGATTTAAAAAGGGAGAAATATATTTTTTTTAATTATTTCTTTTGTTTTTTTTAAGTATTCATAGGGGAAAAAATAAAGGATTCAAAACGGGTTAGGTTTAATTTTAGGGCAAATTTTAATGTAACGGGAAATTTAATGTTCCGTTAAAATAAAAAAAATTTAAAACTGAGTAAAATTTGAGATGAAGGAACCCCTGTTTTTCATCCCCAGTGTATTTTTTTGTTTATATAAAATAAAATAAAAAAAAAATCTATTGGTTTTATAAAAAAATCCATTAACTAGAAATGGACAGAAACGCCTCATAATTTATCTAAATTTGGGGAAAAAAATTTTTGTTAAGAATGAAATTTTTTGTATATTAAAAATTTTTCCCTTTTTTCAATTAAAAGTCAAACCCTTTAATATAGAAGAAAATATAATGTTCGACGCGAAAATGAAGTTTGTAGGTATAAATTGGTGTTCACTTGGGGAACAAGATCAATGAATCTCTGGTGAGAATTTTCTAAAACTCTTTTCCCTCATAAATCATAGGGAGGACGGGCCATTCACGCGTCCTAATATTAAATAAATTGGGAAAAGTTTTAAGAAAAGGGTTTTTTAGCAAAAAAAAATCGAAGGTGTTGGGGGAAGGTAAAAGTACTATTTGTTTTTTAAAAAAACATTGGGTAGATATTTATAATGGATAAAGTCCATATTTCTATATTATTATGGAGTAAAAAAAATTTAATGAAAGAAAAAAGTTCGATTGCAACACCATTGAATGTCTTTGAGATGTGATGACCGGTCACATAAACATTTAATAATTCAATAAGGTCTGGTATTTGAAAAGCGAAAAGTTATTAATGTTATTATTTCTATTTTAAAGAAATTATTATAACGAAGAAAATATGAGAAATATAAAGACATTTGCAAATAGAGTATAAAAGGGGCAGGTTGACAAAAAAACAGGTCCTTTTTTTCAAATGCGCGGTAGAAAACAAAGATAAATCAATGAAGATATAAATGACGGGGTTTGAACAATACCATGCTTTTTTTTGAGGTGTTGATTTATTACAAATGTTATAAAAAGTCTAAAGGTTTTTGAAAAATGATGTTCAATTTTAACATTTCCAGGGTTTCTGATTTTGATATTCAGAATTAAAAAAAATCATGGGAAAAGCGGGGCTTTAGGTATTGGCCGGTCGGGGGCGTCACTTGAGGCCCCAACGATACAGGAACTGACAAAACATCACAAAAAATTTATAGCAAGCCAAGATTTGGGGAAAAAAGAAAAAAAGGGCCATTAAAATTTCTAAAAAAAAGTGTAAAGTAAAAAAGGAAATTGGAAAATTTTTTTTTAAAAAAAGTGAATTATGAAACAATCAGACAAATGATGAACGTGGAGGAGCATCTTGGGCAATGAAAAAAAAATTGAATTGGTATGGGCATCTCCAAGTATGGGGAAAAAAGATCCAAGATCTGGCCGGGCCCCACAAGAAAGAAGCGTGGGGAAAACCCCCAAGATTGGAGAAAGGAATCCAAGAATGGGGGCAAGAGGCCTCAAGGGTGGGGGAAAAAGATCGGGGAAGATGGAAAGGGAAGGAGGGGCAGCCAAAAAACCGCAGCTTATATATATATATATATATATATATATATATATATATATATATATATATATATAAAAGTGATCTGAATTTATTGTATATAAAAAATGAATGAATTGAGTAATATGTTAATATTTCCGGAAAAAATTTTTTTTTCCCAAAAGCGTTTATACATGTCTTTCTCCGTAATGGAATATATATTAGAATAAGGACGGGACACACTGAGCATTAAAACGGTGAGAAGAGAATCGGTATAATGAATAGCTACCGACATTGCGATTCTTAAAAGATTTTTTTTTCCAGTAGGCAGTACAAATCAAATGACAGGGAAAAGAATAGAACAGAACAGACAGTCAGGCTTCCAAAATAAACTATAATACGTTTAAATCTCAAGTTAAATCACTTCTGCTGTGTAACTGTTTCTATAGAATTAGAGACTATACTGAGCATCAAAAGGTCATTAATTATAACAGTGATATTTAATGTATTATTTATCATTTGGACTGTATAATTCTAAACAAATTGTAACAAGTATTGTACTGCATCTTCTGGGTCAATGACTCCCAAGTCTATCAGGTTTTTCGTCCAGTTTCCCTGATTCTTCGAGCGAATGCTGAGACGGCCACTTGTTTTGCTTCTGGACATAAATGTAACTTCATTTTCTGTGCACTTCTAGAATTCAATGGGAAATATAGTTATTCAAATTATCATTCTCCATGATGTCTTTGCAGGAAGTGTTATTCCTTGACGAAGGACATGGGGGATAAGAGCCCAAATTAATTGCTGATTTACCCTGGAAAATATATTTTACATTGCAGGGAATATTTTTGTTAACAATCCTTGCAAAAAACGCTCTTTTTCTTCCTGTTTTCAAAATTTAAGTAGTATATAGCTTAGGGTAGGGATCACATAATTTTTGAAAACGTGCACAGAATTCATTTCTCCCCATAGCACGTCACACACAGTATTTAACTGTCCTTGACGTAAAATAAATAAATAAATAAAAAAATTTCGTTACCTGTCTAGGGACGATTTCGCAGACCCAAACAAACTTACAAAATATAAATCTGTACTGTAATGGGACACAGACCGATTCAATATAGTCATTGCGGATCTGTTATCAAAATTTAGATTTAAAGTAATAGGTAATAGCTTGCAATCCGTATGTAAGCAGATAGATTTTGTTATTAATATGAAGATAGGGGTGTGCACGTCACATGCAATTGATATTTCGGGAACTCGTCGAATAAATTAGCCATGTGAATTTCGCGACCATTGTGCCAAAGCAAATATCTGTTTATTTACGTGAATTTATAAGCACAAATGGGTCTAACTCGCCCAAGTTGGGAAGAAATTAATTAAATGCATAAATTATTTCTCCACAAAATCACTGAAAACACTCGATTATTTATTTACATTACACTTCTCTTGATTATTTATTTACACTACTCTTCTCTTACACTGTCGCACAGACCACTTCACTGCCCACAGTTCGATGCTGTAATGATTTACACGATCCCCAATGGTGTGCATTTGGATGATAAACAGTTCAAACATTTACAGCAAAGACGCCATAGTAAAAAATAAAACCAGAGAGGAAGAGAATAAACCCCGAACCCGATACTTGTGCGAGTTTGGACTATAAACATTAGATCCGGCTGTGATTTAGAAACATTTTGAAAGTTACCCCAGTGAAATGCTCAGGCAATAAAAATTTATTGAAATTTTCTTTTTTCGCATGTTTGTGTTAAGGAAAAATATTAATGGAGTCCATTGTTGGGGCGATGAAACGTTTATAAAGAAGGGGGTTTTTTCGAATACTGAAAAGAAAACGCGATAAGATATCAAATTCAGACTTTCGGGAGGAAAGAAGAAATTAGCTGCATCAGGTAAAATGTATCCCATTTAAATATCTTGACGGGAAGTATCGAAATTTTAATAAAACAGATAAATTAATTCAAGCAAGAGGAAGCGATTAGCGAACAAATGCAGTGCGTTCCATTTCCATTCAAAAACGGAAAACAGGGAAAATAAAAGGATTTTGCCCAAAAAGAAAACAAGAGGAGAACATCAAATTTTAGGAAATTCCCGGGAGAATTTTATAAAAACTAAAACGGAAATAAAGTGTTTGGGAAAAAACGTTAGAAATTAAATATTTTGAGAAAACCCAAGGTGACGCGATCGTCAGTTATCGAGCGATCGGAAAAGTGCTGAAGCAAGGATAACAATGCTAGGTTGAAGAAGATTTGCCAGAATGTGCCTGGACTTGGTAAAAGCAGGATGTGTTTCGCGTAGGCGATTCTTGAAAATTTTTGTAAAGTGCGGAAGTTAAACATCATCCGAAATAGTAACCGGGAATATTTTACGTACGTTGTGTAACAGTCGTGGAAAGAAAATTTCATAAAAGAAAGGGAATTTTCGGAACTATTCTGAAATTCGGCAACGCCCGCTGGACTTGCAGAGCGAGCGGCGGTACGAAATTTGCAACGGTGTGGAGCGCGACGTTGCATTGATAATTGAGGCGCGGAATTTGATTCGGAATTCAGTGAGATTTTAATAATTTGAAGGGTTTATAAAAAAAGATGGCAGCGTGAACCAGACACCATGAGTGAACTGTGATGCGTATGCGAGTGTTCCGGAACTGATGGCGACAACGGGAGGCGCTGTTGGGCGAATAATCACCCCCAGACACGCAGATTCGCCCAGAGGCAACAGCATACGTGAGCCAAATTTTGACATTTGTTTGTTTTTTTTTGATTGAAGAAAGCTCTGTCGAAGACCAAGCCGTGTAATTGGTAGATTTTAAGACGGAAACCCGACAGAATGCATTCTGGGTTTAGTTATATGTGTGAATGGTATTTGTTTTTTTTTTGTAAATAGTTTGTGTGAATGAAAGAGTATATATATCTATGTATTGTGTATTGAGGAGGAGAAATGTTTATTTTGTTGTTGTTTTTGATGCTGGGTTGTATTGATGTGTGCGTCAGAGGTCCCAGTGTTGTTGCAGCACTAAATAGTGCAAATTAAAAAGAAACATGATAACGGAGGCGATTGAATAAACTTCATGGCCATTTTGGGGCCCATTGCCAATCATGATTCGCAAAATCAATATGTTTTTCGCAATCATTTACGTAGCATTAGACTGATCCACGCACGTGAGCGCAGTACCTTGCTCGCGTCTGTACAGACGCACCGCAGACCATGCCCAGGTAGTGAAAAGGCCAGGTAAGCTAGCAGAGGGGCAATGTGAGTAGGAAAGGGGAAAGTTATTATATGTGGCACCCAACGCGAGGCTTGTGCTTATTGGTTTGTTCGTAAGAAGGGCTAGAGCAGGGCAATTTATTAAACGTAACAGTATAACGTGCCGGGCGTGTAGAGGGCCGCCAACCCATTACAAGTGACCGCCCAACGTGTGGGCAGGTTTATATATAAAGGAGGAGAGGAAGGGTAAAACCCCGACCTATTACATAGTGGCGCCCAACGTGGTGGGCTGTGGTTGAGCAGGTACTCAAGCAACGTGTGGATCAGTGGTGTTAACGCAGTAATCGTTATCAGTGTCAGTCGCTATGGAAACGAGAAGCGGTAAATTGGTCAGTGTACGAGACGCGTCGGACTCCGAAACTATTTCTGTTCGAGAGGGGGACGACGAATATCAACACTTAGACGAATTAGAGGTAGAAGGGGAGGGTAACATTGCAATTAATGTGCAGGGGCAGTAATGAGCCAGACAGCAGCAGAGGTGTTCAGCGGAGGAACAGAGGACGCCGGAACCTACGATGGCAATGTTGTTTCAATTCATGCAAGGAATGGGGGATAACATTCGAGTAGCTAGGAGAATTTGCAAGAGATGGGCAGTAATTTGCAGAGATGCAGGCCAAGATAGAAGAACGTAGCGCTAGGAGGGAAAAGTAACGTTCAGAATAAATTTGAGGAGGTGGCCGAGCAGAACCGAGCAATAAATTTCACGTTAAGTAAGTTGCAGTGAATTACATTCGGCAGTTTCAGTATTCGCGAAGAATTTAACGCATTTAAAGCCGAATCAGCTGCGCGGTTGTCGCAATTAGAAGCGAACGCAAAAAATATAGAAGAAACTCGAAACGCGTTGCGTGGTAAAAGGTTTAACCAACAGATTAGTTCCGAAGTGGGGAGGTAAGGTCGACAGTGGGCACCTTGAAACAATCGTGCACTCGCAAGAAGCGCGTTTAGTTGACGTCGCCAAAGGGCGTTCAAAAATGCGGGAAACATCACTGCGACAGGACGCTCGGATTGAAAAATTGAGGAATCGGTCTGCGGATGGACGAAAATATTCGATCGACAATCCAGGCCGAAATCGACAATTTAAAATCGGTAGGCGCAGGCCGACAGCCGAAATCGACGAAGCAATTCTTCGCAGATCGAGGAACTTGAACGACAGGTGTTCACCGCGCGTAGGGTAAATGGCAACGGTGGTATGATGGGGCATCCCACGTTACCCAATTATTTACGATCCCATGGCGAAAGCAAAGGACAGCCTATTCGTTCCTAACCGCGCTGGAGAATTACTTCAGTGTAAATAACCGGATGGGATGAAACTAAGATTCGTCGAAGAGGCGTTAAGTTCCAAGGCGCAGTATTGGTGCAAGCTTTGACGCCGACGCCACGTACATACGGGGAATGGCGCGCCAAATTTTTGGAAAGATATTGGAATCAGCACCACAAATTCGAGCTGAAGTATAGGTTGATGTCAGAACGCTATAGGAAGGGAAGTTCGGAAAGCATTAGTGACTTTGTCACGCGTAAAGTAAGCGCATTTAAGGTGTGCAGCGAGTACTTTAACCCGGCCGAAATTATCCGAATTCTAATCCGACAGATGCCGAACGGTATTCGAACCTATTGTGGAACAACATGCCAGATACCATCGACGCGCTGATCGAGGGGGGTGAGCAGATTCGACCAGGCGAACGACGGAAATGAGCAAGACGCGCAGGAGGGACGCGGTCAAAGTTCCAGTAACGGGAATAGGAATAATCGGTATTCTGGGGGAGGATATCGGCAGGAGAACGTATGCGCAATTGAAGTCCGTGGTGATGATAAATCCAGTAGGCAAGCACAATCGCGTAATGGACAGGCACAAAACAAACGAAGCCGAAACAGGATAATAGGCAAAAGTTCCGGGGATGAACGAATGGTGCGAGAAGAAAGAAGTCAGGTAATTGGGAAACAGGCGCAATACCAGATAGGGGGGAAGAAAGAAGGGAAGACAGGAAACTAGAAACGTTTGGGACGAACGGTGGCTCAACCAAACGAGGAGGATAACGACGATACCGTGACAGTGATAGCTGCAGCAACGATCATCGTTGAAGGGATGAATTGCTCCGGGAAGAAGTAAGTGAAGGGGTGAAACCTAGCCAATGCTATTATTGCGAGGTGTATGCTACGGGAGAGAAGTACGAGCGCTGGTAGACTCCCGGCAGTAGGGGTGAGTGCAGTGTCGGAAGAGTTCTGTAACAAAGTACTGAAGGAGGGCGCATGTTGGTTGAATTACCGACGCGGAAACTACAAGTCATGATGGCAAACCGAAAAGCGGCGAATACCACCGGGAAACAAGTCTGGTTAGAGATTGATGTCGGAGGGTGACCATTGAGGTAGCAGCAGTCGTCATTCGAGGGCTGATCCGTGACGTCATCGTTGGGATGGACGCATTGGGGGGTTACCAAGCCGTCGTCGACGTAGGTGCTAGGGTGACGCCCACGATCGAGAGGTTTTATTGGAAGCAGTCCAGTGGTCGCTGAACTTGATGAGGCGGAGGTAGCAGGGGATGAGATGCTGGCCGCTATGGAAGAGATCCTCCAGAATGTGGATAGGGCCGCGGAAGGAGTCATGGACTTGGGAGACTGTCCGCAAGAATTCGACAACTGTTGCGAGTTCGCAGAAATTTTTGGAGAATCGTCAGAGCCGGTGAAAGGCTCAAGTTTTCGTTACAGCTCGGACACTACACCGTTTACTGCCCGGCAATACTCCCGTACCGCAAATGTACGGAGAACAGGTGCGCAAGCTAGTGGAAGAAATGGAAAGGAGAATAAGAGGGCAATTACCCCATATGTCAGTCCAATGGTCGTGGTAATAAAAGGAACGGGGCATTCGCATCTGCCTGGGTGCGAGAAAATTAAACGCGGTTACTATTCCACGGTACGAGACGCCACCTACGATAAATGCGATGGTGATGAAGTGGGGGGGGCTACTATCTTCAGCGCGCTCGATTTTCATCCGCGTACTGGCAGATAGAGATCAAGCTGACAGTCAGCGTTATGTGAGTTTCCCAAAATTTTAGGGGGTTGTCGCGGTTATTTCGCGTGTATGTGGCTGAAAACCACAAAGCATGGTTCGAGGCGGTACCCGTTTTGAACGAGGTTCTGAACGCTGTGCCACACTCCAGCACCCATTCGACGCCGTGGGAGGTCATTTTTGGCGTGAAGAAATTAAAGGGCGTTTGACGCAGTGAAGATACCACCGGAGATTAGTGGATTACCAACGGTGACTGCCAATAACCAGATAGTGTACGACCAGTTGAAGAAATCGCCGGCTTGCGGAAAAGGCTCAGGACATTTCTATCGGGGAACGTTTAGTGGGGGACGGTTTTTATCCGTTCGCCACATTCGTCTTCCTCCGACCAGAAATTGTTTCGGAAGTTCTTTCCCATCTATGACGGTCCGTACAAGGTGAAAGGGGTACTGAACAATACAATGTTTTGTTGGAAAACGATGGGCAGGAAATAGGTGTTCAAAATGTATATAACATTAAACCTTACAAGACACAGATAGTTTGATGTCACGTTGACGAAAGTGTGCGTTGATTCAGAGGGGAAAAGGGAGTGGAATAGTGTGTATGTGTTATTTCTATGCAAAAATGTTTAGGTTAAGTATTAGTTTTAAATATTTCTTTATGAGCAAAGTACGAAGATTGTTTAGCAGTAAGTAGTTGTAAGTATTATCTATGGAAAGAAACGATTTATTTGTGTGTTGTGAAGTGAGTTGCAGGTGCATAGTGACAAGTGCGAGTAGAGACGACGGTGTTACGAGCCTATGCAGTGCTAAGTAAACATTGGCAGGTTCGTCCGTCGCGACTTTGCCAAGTACGTGTGTTTGTGTATACTCCGCCGAGCATTGTTAACGAGCTTCAAGTTCACGGTCAAGGTCAAACGTAGTGAGCACAGTAGAGGGGGAAAAAAAGCAAGATAAGCTTTAGATGTTGGCTCGTCAGAACTGCGCAACATCTTAGGCGGGGTATGTAATGATTTACACGATCCCCAATGGTGTGCATTTGGATGATAAACAGTTCAAAACATTTACAGCAAGACGCCATAGTAAAAAATAAAACCGAGTGAGGAAGAGAATAAAGCGAACCCGATACTTGTGCGAGTTTGGACTATAAACATTAGATCCGGCTGTGATTTAGAAACATTTTGAAAGTTATCCCAGTGAAATCGCGTCAGGCAATAAAAAGTTATTGAAATTTTCGTATTTCGCATGTTTGTGTTAAGGAAAAATATTAATGGAGTCCATTGTTGGAGCGATGAAACGCTTATAAAGAAGAGGGTTTTTCGAATACTGCAAGAAAACGCGATAAGATATCAAATTCAGACTTTCGGGAGGGAAAAAAAGAAAATTAGCTGCATCAGGTAAAATGTATCCCATTTAAATATCTTGACGGGAAGTATCGAAATTTTAATAAAACAGATAAATTAATTCAAGCAAGAGGAAGCGATTGCGAACAATGCAGTGCGTTCCATTTCACATTCAAAACGGAAAACAGGGAAAATAAAAGGATTTTGACCAAAAAAAAACAAGAGGAGAACATCAAATTTTAGGAAATTGCCGGAGAATTTTTTCAAAACTAAAACGGAAATAAAGTGTTTCGGAAAACGTTAGAAATTAAATATTTTGAGAGAAACCAAAGGGGACGCGATCGTCAGTTATCGAGCGATCGGAAAAGTGCTGAAACAAGGATAACAATGCTAGGTTGAAGAAGATTTGCCAGAATGTGCCTGGACTTGGGGAAAGCAGGATGTGTGTTGAGGCGATTCTTGAAATTGTAAAGTGCGGAAGTTATGAACATCATCCGAAATAGTAACCGGGGAAAATTTTACGTACGTTGTGTAACAGTCGTGGAAGAAAATTTCATAAAAGAAGGGGGAAATTTTTGGAACTATTCTGAAATTCGGCAACGCCCGCTGGACTTGCGAGCGAGCGGCGGTACGAGAAATTTTGCAACGGTGGGGAGCGCGACGTTGCATTGATAATTAGAGGCGCGGAATTTGATTCGAATTCAGTGAGATTTTAATAATTTGAAGGGTTTATAAAAAAAGATGGCAGCGTGAACTCCGACACCATGAGTGAACTGTGATGCGTATGCGAGTGTTCCGGAACTGATGGCGACAACGGGAGGCGCTGTTGGGCGTGAATAATCACCCCAGACACGCAGATTCGTCGCAGAGGCAACAGCATACGTGAGCCAAAGTATTTTGACATTTGTTTGTTTTGTTTTGATTGAAGAAAGCTCTGTCGAAGACCAAGCCGTGTAATTGGTAGATTTTAAGACGGAAATCTCGACAGAATGCATTCTGGGGTTTAGTTATATGTGTGAATGGTATTTGTTTGTTTTTGTAAATAGTTGTGTGAATGAAAGAGTATATATATCTATGTATTGTGTATTGAGGAGGAGAAATGTTTATTTTGTTGTTGTTTTTGATGCTGGGTTGTATTGATGTGTGCCGTCAGAGGTACCAGTGCTGTTGCAGCACTAAATAGTGCAAATTGAAAAGAAACATGATAACGGAGGCGATTGAATAAACTTCATGGCCATTTTGGGCGTGATGATTCGCAAAATCAATATGTTTTTCGCAATCATTTACGTAGCATTAGACTGATCCACGCGCGTGAGCCAGTACCTGCTCGCGTCTGTACAGACGCACCGCAGACCATGCCCAGGTGAGTGAAAAGGCCAGGTAAGCTAGCAGAGGGGCAATTGTGAGTAGGAAAGGGGAAAGTTATTATATGTGCAACCCAACGCGAGGCTAGTGCTTATTGGTTTGTTCGTAAGAAGGGCTAGAGCAGGGCAATTTATTAAACGTAACAGTATAACGTGCCGGGCGTGTAGAGGCCGCCCAACCCATTACAAGTGACCGCCCAACGTGTGGGCAGGTTTATATATATATATAAGGAGGAGAGGAAGGGTGAAACTCGACCTATTACAATGCGCTGACCACGGTTCACGTCACTGAGCACAATCATTGCACTGCTATTCACCGCGATGCACACACATCACAGTTCAGCTTCCACTCCGGCCGCCGCGTATTTAGTATACGCGGCGGGTGCCGTCGAGAACTTTCCGGACTCCGCGAACGTTCTGGAATAATCTAGTGTAGGGACCGCCGGCGGATGACGCAATTCGCGCATACAGGTAGTTCGTGGTGGTGCCGGCCGGTGACACAATATTCGTTACAATAGAAAGTATCCATATTTCTAAAAATCATATTTTCTGATGAAAGGGTCAGGTTCGAAACAAACACAGCTAAATAATAATAATAATAATAATAATAATAATAATAATAAATTCCCTCTCTCTCCATACAGTGTTTTATAATGGGAACTTTTCCAGGATTTTGTGATTGGAATCACCCATTTTTTATGAAAATTTCTTAGAAGTTTGATTACTACTCATAATTAACCATGTTCTGATGTAAACATGTCTTATTATTTTCAAGTACACACATGCAGACGCTTGTAACCGACATGGGAAACGTCGGATAAAAAGAATTAAAGCTTTGACGATAAATATACAGAATGATTGTCGAGAAACAATATTTGTTTTCATAATAAAATAATAATAATAATAATAATAATTACTTTCGTCTGAAACTGTAAGCAGCTAAGAAAAACAATGAATGTGACGAAGCATGTGTTCAGTCTTACAGCTTAAAAATGATTAATCCTTTCATTCTTTAATTTAACATTGTGGCTACCTCTCACGAAGCATTTAATTACTCTTTACTCTATTACAGTTGAAGATTTTCGAAATGAAACCATAGCCCGAAAGTGGGACAACGCTTGGGAGAAGCACATTTACCCCGATTTGAGACTGTCTGAGAACTACACGAGAAAAGAAGAGGCCCTAGCAGTCCTTCGTGATTTTTACATGGATGGAAAACAACTTAATAACGACACTCTCTTCGGTTTTCTGGACGTGAGTTGAACTGCATATCTTTGATTCCATATACTTTAGTTTTTGCATTTGTAGCATTTTCATTTTTTTAGTTGCCTTGTAGTTCAGTATGAGTAAAAGTGAATCAGTAGTCCAGTTAGTAAATCTAAACTGTTCATGTTGACAGTAGCTAACTTAGGTTAACATTTAGCCCTCCCGTGCCCCTTGTTATCACATTTCTCACACACACACACACACACACACACGTGTGTGTGTGTGTGTGTGACAAGCCATGATTTGGTTGTTTCTTTAGTATGTAAATCTTTGTAGGTCTATAAATACATTAAATGAAATGGTATATTCCTCTTCGCAGTTGCTCGCAGACCTAATTTATGGTGAACCTCTCTTCTACATTCTTCAAAACATGGTTCAAGATAGTGCCGCTCCTGTCTACGTGTACAGCTTTGATGTTGATGATGAACTCAACATGTTGAAAATACAAACGCATTTGACAGATTTACCAGGTTGTGAGGTCATATGTTTCATCCAAATGACTGACTTATGTTGACAACTTTAAGCATCACATATTAATTAATCACTTCATTTGACTGTCACAGGCGCTTGTCATGCAGATGACCTCGGATACTTATTTCGTGTTCAAGGTCTACCTGAAGTCCAACAGAATTCGTCAGCTGCGCTAACACGCCATCGTATGGTGCGGCTATGGTCAAACTTCGTGAAAACCGGGTAAGGAACGTGCCCTCTCTAGTAGCAGACTTCAATGACGGAACACTGACCTCAGTTAATTCCGTTACTCGTCGTGGAACATTTCTACCAGAAATTGCGAATTACAAATGAAAAATTCAAAAAATTTGATAGGAAAGAACGTATAAATGTTAGCAATCACTGACAAGAAGTAAAATGTGAAGAAATAAATATGCTGAATAGTTCAAAATTAATTCTACAGTAAATATAGAAACACCCCACAAATACAGAAACCCTGAAATTTACTTTAATTCTTATTGTAAATGTCCAATGTCAAAATTTCACGCCCCTTCTATATTCATAAGGCACCTCATGTATAAGACGCACTAAAAATATTACTCTTCTAAAAAAGTGAAAATCCAATTGCAATTTAATCTTATATTGTTACTGTTTACATCCATGTGCTAAGTTCAACCTAATCACTTTCTAGCTCATTTGTAGTTTTTAATAGTGCCTATACATCCATTATGATCAATTAATGTGTATTAAAATTCCCACGCCTCAGGAAAAGTAAACTCATTTAATCGTTAAACAACTTTGCTTGCACTCTACAAAACTCAATATATTGACTTCCTTTATAAGTTACATAGTTGTATAAGGTTTACGTAGTTGTATTTCAGTAAAGATTGACTAAAGTCTCACACATCCTAACATCTTCCTATAACCTCCAAGCTTCCTATTCTAAACTACCTTCCTTTGTTTAACGGTACTTTCACTTCAAATGCTAGAGAGAAATTCACTAACAAAATGTTATCGTTCTAAATTACGTCAGTCTTACTTTAATGATGAAACTATACGAGAAATTTGTTCTCCGACGACTCGTAGTTCAATATTTGTGCATCTGTCGCAATCCAGACTCTCACTGGTGACGAAAAATTTATTCTTAACCTCGTTTGAAGCGTCTCGATCCAACTCACGGCATGTGAACAAACAATTCAATCCATTTTGCCTTTCAAGATTTGACTGAGTATATTCTTTTTGATCATAATTCCCAAAGGTGGTATCCGGAATGAAAATGTATAGTATTTGAAAGGTTGCTAATCATGCGCTTTTTAAAATTATTATTATTATTATTATTATTATTATTATTATTATTATTATTATTATTGATTTTTTAACGTTTTTTCATCTTTCATTTATAGTTGGGAGGGGATTCTGTAACTCAAGAAAGCCTGTAAGATGATCTTCTCCCGCATACGTCACATACAATTTTTACTTTTTTTTACTCCCCATCAGCGGCTGTCACAGCTTCCTCGTTTCTTCCTCGTTACCACAAAATCGACACTTTCCTGTAGCATTGCAGTATTTTCTCGTTCCTACGTACACTACAAAGTAATAAACAGAAATGGAATTTGTGAACCAATCAGATCTCCACAAATAATTGAGTTCCATCAATGATTGTATATTCAGCAAAATCTCAGACTTTTTATTATATTTTTTAATCTGAATGTCTTATTTTTGTTTCAAATATTATCTTTAACTTAATTCAGTCGCAAAAATGGATTGAATATGTTACGCGAGGTGAATTCGTTACTTTTTTCAGGGAACCCACGCCACACGAAGACCCTCTGCTAGACGTGCATTGGAAGCCATACAAGAAGGAAGAGCACAACTCTTTGGAAATCGGCTTGAATCTCATAGCTCGCTCGAACTTTTATCCGAAAAGGATGCAATTTTGGGATGAGTTCCATGAGACATTTAGTGAAACTTTACTTTCTCCTATGTATGAGGTTTTACAATCCTGGTGCAGGTACATATATCGTTTAGTTTTTCTCCCCCTATTTTTTTGCCGTTCAAGCGAATGAAAAACCCTATTAGCTGTCAATATAAAATAATGTAAACGCAGCAAATCTCCATAACCTTCAAGACTCCAATTCTTAAGTTGTAAACTTTATCAGAACTTTAAACACTATGTTAATAATATTGACCATTTCTAAAAAAATTTATCTCAATGAATTTGTGTGACAAACGATTTATCATCTATGATCTATAGATCATTCTACCTTGAATTACCCTCAGTGTCTCATTAGTTGAATCGAAGTTCCAGTTTTATAGACTGATGCCCCAGAAATTGCAAGGTTTGCATCTACAATGCGCTTAAAGTATGTCAATCAAACAAATGTTCCTATACAATTTTTACGTAAATATATGTTCCTAATATTTGAACTAGACATAAAATGTATAGCCAATAAATACTCCACAAAGACATGTATTATTTTCACACTTTCCTGATAATAATCATAGACAATTCTTTATAGTATTATTAATAACCTAATTTGCACTGTCACTTTAATACGAACTTGCAAAGTAATATTCCGTTTCGTATATCTACCCAGTTTACCCAACATGATTTTCCGACATACATTTGGTTTAGTAAATGTACTATTTATTATCATTTACTTCTTCCTCGCGGGGCATTCACCAGTCGCAGTCACTGGTTAGGTTCACTCGTATGGCTCTGGCGAACAAGTACGGGCACTTTTCATGGATTCTGTTCGTTTAATCAAGGTCTTCTCCAAGGAACTTTCTTATTAAATCTCATGTATCCAGAATTACAGATTTTTGCATTGTTTTCCAGCTCGTAATGTCTCGAGTTGACGCTTTGTCTAATTTAAGACTACTCCAGTATTTGGAATTACTTTAAGTTGAATGAATTGTGACCTTTTCTACCTTCCAGAGCTTCTTTATCTCATCAGCCAAATCCTTATATTTAGTAATCAGTGTATTGTATGTAGTACTGATGTAATAAGTGAGAGGAATGGCAATGTAAATAAAATGCACCTCCTGTCTATTTTTGTCTAAGAACATAATGTCAGAGCAGTTGGCTGACACAGTAACATCGGTTCATATTTCCCTGTCACATTCAAAGGTTCATATTTAAAATAAAGGACTTTCATTGTTTCCTGTTAAGTGTGGATGATTGTTTTTCGCCACATTGCTATGTCGCTTAGTGTATTCTGGACTTGCTGGAGGTTGACACTATCGAATTATATATGGTTTCTAATGAGGTTTTAAATTTCGTACATTTATCGTTTAGGTTTGGTTTTTTTTAAACATACTTTCGATAGCTTTTTGTTGGTATAACCCTGCCTTGAATAGCCACCATGAACCCCGTTGACTCGCAAAATAAGTTTTCTTTCCTAATCCATGAGCGTGTTGATTCCCGGTCAACATCCTCGTTCTGCAGCTGGTTGGCATACGCTCTGCTTTTGATTTCCAGTCTGCCTTCTGGTTCTCAATTGATTTACACTGCAAGACGAAATTATTATTTGCGAGATCCAAGGGTGTTGCATTCACATAGATTTTGCATATGAATCTAAACATATAAGAGATGCCCGTTTGCTGTGAAAGTGTTGTCTCAGGTTATTAATTTGTTTTCTGTAGAAACGTGCGATGTCAATTATGCCCGAATGGGCATAATTCCCATATGGGGACAACGGGGTCCATATAATTCCATCGATATGGGGAGGGTACCTCGTTCTAATGCAGCTTTCGGGTGTCTCATTCGGTGCTTAGTGAGCTATGTTCTGATGAGTCTTGAAATGTCTTCCCGATCTGTTAATGGCCATTTAACAACTCCAAATGGATATGTGAGAACTGGAACTGCATATGTGTTAATAGCTCTTATTTTATTTCTGCTGAAAAGTTGGGTTTTAAGTACGCTTTTGATTCTTTGCAACAAGCTCTGTTTCAGTTTCTTCTTTATAGGCATATGATCAATCCCTTTCAGTTGTTTAATTCAATTTTGTATTGATCAGAGATATCAAGATCTTTTATAGTGTTTTCAGGTTTCACGTCGTATCCCTCTAATATAACAATTTTGTATTTTACAAGGTGGACAGATTTTCACTTGTCAAACCCAAAATCCATACATATTTCGCTACTGAACCGTGGTCATATCAAGGAGTTTGTGTAGCTAGTATCTTGACTTTGCATAAATTTTCATATCGTCCACATACAGAAGGTGATTGATCACATTGTTCTATTTTGACGGCGTAATGAGTATGAATCCATATGTTGTATTATTAAATTATTCATTAAGTGGGTTCAGTGACGTACAAAACTATAAAGCATTTATTGAGTCTCCTTGAAAAATGCCTGTGTTCATCTGGATGGTTCTTGAGGTAAGCTTACAATGATTGGTAAAAAGGTTTAGAACGGTGTTCCATTCCTGCATCATATGTTTGAGAAAATTTATTCGTTTTTTTTTGTCCACTTCATATATATCAAGAATGTCCATTAAATATGTGTGAAGGACCGAGTCAAATTTTTTTTAATCAGTATATGACATGCTAATTTTTTTGTCACTGTGATTCTATAATCATATCTATTATAAGTTGTTCCTTGCATGCTTTTGACAGCCTATAGCATCCCTCCTGTTCTTCAGTCACTATATTGTTCTTTTCTAGATGGGTGTAGATCCAGTTCGTGATAACGACTGTTAAGTATTTGTACACTGTGGAAGAGGTGTTATTGGGCTGTATTTATCTGGATTTAGTGTATGCTGAGCTTTTGGTATTAAGATTGTTTTACCCTATTGTATGAAATGCAGCGGTATTGTCAGGGCACATAATGATGTCATTATATTAATCTACAAGGTTCGTGTATATACGGGTGAAGTGTTTAAACCGGAAATTTTGGATGTGATCGAGTCCAGGCGCTTTCCAGCAAGATGTTTTCTTTATTTCTTGTCTTGCATCTTCTTCGTTAATATGTATGGGTACCATTCTTTCAATCTTTGGCATTCTTTTCTCTCATCTAGCACCAAGCTGTTTGGGTCATGTTGAGTAGGCTGTTCCCAGATATTGAACCAAAAGTTGGTGATTTGTTGTTAGTTGGAACAGTATTTATCTCCTTTATTGTGTTTGGGTTTAGTGTCAATCTCGAGTTTCCTGTACAATAACTTTTTGTTTTTGAACTCTTCGTTTTGCTTTTTCGAATTGCGGTTGCCTTGTACCATCGGAATCTTTTGGAGTAAACAGATGGCTGTTGGGTGTATTATTTCCATGAAGACACTCTCGGATAATTGCTCAAGTGGCTTGATACTTTCAAGGACTCGTTTCTTTAGTTTTTTGGTTCTCAATCACCCCTTATTGTGTAAATCTTCCAAGCTTCTCCCTCAGCAGACTAAAACACTTTTCTAATGTCACTTGCCAATTGGGATTTTTTTATCTTTCGCATGATTGGTTAAGTTCAGTATTGTTGGCATTGATAGATTCGAACTGCAGCTGCACCACAGTATACAATGTGATGACGTTCTTACATTGTTTCCTTCTGCCCTAATTCAGTTGGTACAATTTCTGAGTTAAGGATATGTATCTCTCCATCATTTTTGCTGTATACATTTTTCGGTTTTAATAAATTCGGGTTTGTATTTGTGTCAATACCATAAAATTTGGCGTGTTGCATAAAACTTCTACTTAATTGTAGAACTAAATGCCTCTCAACTCTGACTAATATCAGACATTTGATTTCTACTTGTGTTTAAGCTGTATAGAATTTTATGGTGGGAAGTATCATTAGGACTTATGAAATAAAGTTCGTGGGGGGGTGATTTTCATTGTGATGCATTTCCATCTTGATAAGATTAATCTCTTGTTGTGACACAATGTGTGTATTAATAACTGCTCTTTTTCTATCGACATGGGTTTGTTCGTTGATAATCCTAAAATATTCTGGGTTTATCTCAAGAAATTTTAAAAACATCCGGGTTCTGTATCCTATCATATCAGTTTCACAATTGTACACTCATAAAACAGCGAATGACATTTTGTTCATATCAGTATTCCATTTAATTTGTTGATTGATGAGGCCTGCTTTAGTGGTTGTCTGTTGATTATACGGCAAAACACGTTCAGCAGAGAAATTATATTGTTGTTGGGTGCTTCTACTATTATCTGCGGCTGTCCTCCTTTCGGGTTGGTCCCAGACCAGGGCCCGCCTGCTCAGCTCCTGGTCGCCACCGGTCACATGCTGTCGCCCCCCAGCGGTCGCTCCAGAGGCGCCCTAGTCCTCCCCAGGCAGAGGCTTCGGTTCTGAGGCCTTACGACTCTTGGTTCATGTCTCCATATTTCAATGAGTCTGCTTTTTTACCCTACTGACATAGGGGAGAAGGAAGTTAATTGAGAGGAAAACGTAAGGTAGGTAACAACCCTATTCACCCGTTGACTCCTGAGGGAGTGATCGGTATGAGAAGAACGTACTTATAGGGAGGGTATTAGTAGCCTTTTACGTTAAGGGGGTAGCCCGTGGTGCTATTTTATTAAAAAACCAAAAACCACACGGGGTTTACTATTATCATTATTATTATTATTATTATTATTATTATTATTATTACCGTATATACAACGCTAAGGAATGATAATGACTTTGAAAGATTTATCAGACGAAATAACCTCTAAACGAGCTACTGCTGGATACAGAATTACACCCCAAGGGTAAGTAAAACAATTATAAAGACAAAAACTAATTATGTAGTTAATGCTTACAAGAAATTAGCGGGCACACGTGTAATCCGCAAATTGATCTTCTGAAACATTCAATCCCAATTGTCACACTTCGGAAACGAAACACCTTGCATTCTTAAATCTATTTTTCCTCCCTCTATGGGGCCCATGTGTTTTAGACCTTAATACTCAATATTCAACTATTTATTTAGAAACTTTTATTACACATTTGTGCTTTTGTGAAAATTATTATTCTGTCTCCTTCAGCTCTTTAAATAAAGCAGCAATGATAGACTATCATGTTAATCGTCAGCACGTCCAGGAAGTATTCATTACGTATTCACACTATGTATTCATTACGTTTTTTTCACACTATGTTATGGACCGAACATTACCAATGCTTCAAATTCGCAGCTTCAGAGAAAAGAAGTCTAAGCCTCCAGCTGAACCCGACGGGATCACACAGAATAATGCGAAAATGAAGTAATTCGCAAATATTAGGAAATAATTCTTCGTTTGTTAGTATTTAAAGAAAAAAGCACTTAAGAATGTAATTTAATCGACGAAAAATCATTCTTTAAGTATTTATTTAAAACAAAAAACAATTGCAATGGAAATTTCGATTTTACTTATAATGAGAAATTGCAAAAGTTAACACGCGAACTACTTTACTCCATATATATTCCACAAGCAAGCAGTAAATATTCGGTAGGGAATAACACACACTTAACGAATGTTGAGGTTTTCATTTGGAGAAGAAGGCAAGATTATTGCGTATAAACTGAAAGAAACGAAAGAAATATGGCAGTTATTTTACGAGAAAACGATATGCACTCAAGCATACTTTCAGGTTTTGCATGTTAGTTCGTACAAGGGCTTGATCAAGTCAACGTTTCGGCTGTCATGCGACCTCCTTCAGGGCGAAATGCCCATGGTCATGTCCAAGAAAGATCGTCGTATGTCAGCTGAAATCTTGGTAACTATGCGTGGGACGTGGTGTCTCTCAGACAGCCAAGTTTCTATAAACACTTACAACCTTCGATTTAAAACCAAAATCAAAAAGATCGGAGGTGTTTCAGAGATATTGGTGTCTATATTTTGTTATCATCCGCCATTTTAAACGACGTTTCAAAATAATTCCGACCAGAGCGTTTGGTTGTATCATGTACTTTTAGTATACTAAGGTATAATTAAAAATCAAAAGAGCGTCTGAAAAGTTTTGAATGCTCGTGCGTCACTACAACGTCGTCTTTGAGTAGCTGACCCAGAACTTTCATTGTTATCTTTATTGCTGCAGGTTTGACGGCGGTGGACGATTGCTGCGAAGACGAAAGGACACAAAAACGAGTTTCAATTGATGTGTACAATTAAAATAAGGCCC
Source organism: Teleogryllus oceanicus (assembly GCA_964035755.1). Lineage (NCBI taxonomy): Eukaryota > Metazoa > Arthropoda > Insecta > Orthoptera > Gryllidae > Teleogryllus > Teleogryllus oceanicus. The sequence goes on along the minus strand of CAXIVR010000005.1, from coordinate 50,171,552 downwards.
ATTTTGTTCAGACACCGAACTGTCGTCTAGCTTCTTAAAATAGATGCAGTTTCTCCTGTTTTCTTAATCATCACATGCTGAGGCACCGCCTAATCAAAGTGAAAGATAACTCATGAGATCGGAATCTGAAGTGAGTTTGAATGAATTTGTGAATAGGAGAAAACTGTAGGTACAGATATCGAACCTTTTTGAAGTTCTAGAGAAATCAGAAAAAAAAATTAAATTACTTTGCTGATTACTGGCATGAAAGAAAAGAACATTTTGGATAAAAAATGAACAAACAGCTCTAGAAGTTTCTCACTTACCCACATCACAAATGTTCCAGGATTTCGATAACGAATAACATCTTTCAGAAGATCTTATAAAAAAATACTATTACAGAACACTTCATCTTCACTCATGTACAAGATTTCTGTTCAAAAGATATGGGCGTCAAACAAGTTCAGCAACATTTCAACGAATATATTCAACACGAACTGGCCTCCCAACAAAGGGAGTGATTCTACTCTATGACAATGCCCCCACCCCACAGCAGGACAAACGCAGAAGCAGTTACGCACATTTCATTGGGAAAGCTAGGAACATCCACCCTAGGGTCCATACTAAGCCCCCAGTAACTTACATCTGTTCGGGCCCCTAAAATCTCACTTGGGTGGCCGACATTTAGAAAACGACGAAGCCATAAATCCTGAGGTCAAACTTGACTGCGTCAGCAACTAAAAGATTTTCTTTGTACCGACTTTCAAAGACATAAAGAAATGCGATAAGTGTCGGAATGTACAGAGTGAATATGTAGAAAAGTGAAATAAATTCTAGGAATTTACGTTAATTCTTGGTGCCCCCGTCCCGTTTTTCGACATGTATTGAATCACCTACGCTAAGAAAAGGTAAAGGATTAATTCACTTTATAAGAAACCATGAGCAAACATCACCATCAGTGCATTACTGATGGTAGGAAATGTCCCCCAGGGATGCATCAAACAGATTTAATTCAAAAATATAAAAGTTCCTAGATTATGGCATATTTGGATTCTGAGGTACACAAGAAATGCACAAAATATTACTCCGACACACACTTCTCTTCTTTTCTTTAGTTCTTATGTGGGACGCAAACTATGTTTCCTATACCATCATTTACAAAATGTGACCATTTCTGGATGATCTATTACACTTTTTTTTAAGTTTCTGACACTCGTCAGCATGGGTCGCCAAAATCAATGAAAGTTGGGTTCCAGTGTGAAGGTATTTTGCAGGCGAGGCACTACTCTATACGTTGCCGTAGCGTTTATAAAAGTATTTTGTATTAATACTTTTTTTTTAATTTCTATTTTTATCTCCAGATTAACAAGTGCGAGAAAATTAGGTGAATATGAAATGAGATTTGGGGGAATATTTGAAGAATATTGGAGAGGGTATATGGGAGAACATTTGGGGAAGGAATTGGGCAAATTTGGCAGAACAATTGGGGGGGCGGGAAATTTGGAGGAATACACATTGGAACAATATCTGTGGGAGAACAAACAGGGAACGACTGAGAGAACAATTGGAAGAGCGTGTGAGGAACATTTGGGAGAGCATATAACATACGTGAACACACACGATGAACATACGTACAAGGAAATAAGTAGGGGACCTGTAAAATTAAATTGATGCGATAAGTTCGCCAAGCCTACATAAATTCAAATGGCGGAGACATTAATAGTGTATTAGGCAAAACTAACAGGAAACCACATTTGCATTTCGTTCTTTTCACATTTTAAATGAAGATATCTTAATCTAGAATTAAATTTGCATAAAACATTCAAATGAAACTATATACACCTAACGCAATAATACAATTAACTCACATCTATAAGAAATGCATATCTTTCATTCATATACGACTTGAAAATTATGACCTCGCGTTTGCCTGGGAGAAGATGAGAGGTCGCGCGGCTAATTAGTGGCATCTGGAATCCGCTAACAGGCTGAAGGCATCGGTGCGCGCTGCCGGCCACTTAACGATTCCGCCGTGCTGTCAACAGCAGCAGGCAACCCCGGATTTCCACGCGCCCCCATTGGCTAACCGTCGCACGGGCGCCACCGAGTTTCTCCGGAGCGCGGCCTCGCTCAAGACCCGCACGTTCATTTCCTTGTTCCCATCCGCGCGCTCGGATAAATACCCGACGAAAATTCACGTACGCGTAAAGTACGCGCAGCCACCGTTGCGATGACTGCGGGAGTGCGCGCTCTTCTGCTACTCGGGGCGTGCTGGTGGGCGATCGAGGGTAAGTTTACACGGCGCGTTCTGCCGATGACAAAGGCTGTTTCGCTTAGAGCTGGCACGTCAAACCGCGCCCGCTCGAGCTGCTTGTCCGCCTGGGGGAGCCCGGCGATCCTATAGGCTCGGGCAAATTCCCCCGACTCCGCACTCATTTTCCCTTCAAATCCAGAAAATTTCGTACATGCGTAAGCTGAAGCGATGAGAGGCTGTGAATAGCGGCTTAGTACGAAAATGTTTGCCAGATTTTTTTTATATCAAATAACCGAGAATTGTATTATGTTTATGTTTTTATTACTAAACTACTTATTACTATTTCATGTTTATTTTCTTACTAAATTCTCCCTTACGTAAACATTTTTGCTAATTATCAGGAATATATTTGAATGACGAGTTCTTACTATGTTTCGTTTTGCGTCGTGTTATTAAATCTTTCAGTAATGTATTTATTTAGCAATAATGTGAAATAAATTAACAAGTCTCGGTAAGTCAACAATTCTCGCTTACGGACGGACAGCGCTTTTAACAGACGATAATAATTGTCTTTCAAACGTTCCAACCTTAACGTAAAAAGTGCATGCTTAAATGTTAGTATTAAGTGAATACAGATTACAAAATCATTATTCTTTTTTTATTTTATTTTTCCTCAATTGAGAATTTGAAATCGGACTGATGTATTATTTCATTCTAATGGATCATTTCTTTGCCTTAAACAGGAAGTGGGAATTAATATAGCTAAATTTGTGACAACTGCCACGTAACTTCTCCCGAAGACCGTCGTGGTCCGGGTACCCAATGACGTACCGCCACTCCGGAGGAATGTGTACAGCCCTTACTTTTAAATCTCGCGCCTATTTCTCTGGACGCAGTACCCGTGAGCTCAAGGAAGCATGTTGCCAGCGACCTTGACATGCCTGGTTTACGGGGCGCGCTCGCCCGATGATAGCGGCTCAGTTTAGCTCAAGAGACAGTAATTACTGCTGAGGAAATCTTTCAATAATAATGGCACCTTTTAAAATAATTATTAACAATACATATACTAATACCACAATCATCAAAATCACCTCCTTTACTACAAATATCTTTTGATAAAGTTCTTTGATTTGAAACCATTTTATTATTTAACTTAATCTTTACCTATTTTACTACTTTAACTATTTTCAGCAATATTTCTTAGTTGATTGAGCAACTCTGGCATTATTTTACTTTTTTAATAATCCTTTAACTTCTGTACACTTATGGAATGTTAGAAAAACGCACCGCTGGATTCGGCCTGACTCAACCTCTTTCTGTTGATTTGTTGGCCCAAACGTGTTTCATTACGCTGTTTCATTACGCAAGTTATTGCAATTCTTATAAAGAAAGTAGATTGGTGGAAGGTAATAAAATTAACTTCGAACTAACAAATTACTACTCTATTTCAAGAAATTTTGATCGCTGATTATGGTATGTTTCATTTGTAAAAGTTTGAAATGACTACTGTTCCTGGCTATCGAAATACATGCTAGTATGCACTACACGCGCTTCGTTTGAATTGATGGGGTTTAGATTGCATTAACATTATTTCTAATGTTCTAATGTTTCTTTACATGAAAGAAACATTTAAAATATTGAGTACCATCAATTTGTACCAACATTTTAGCTTCAATTTCATATTACTACCTGTGCTGCCAGCGATAGAAATAGGGTCTACTTGTATTTCCTGGCTCAACCCCGTTAAGATCTCCACATGTTCATTTTCTTCGTGTTCCCTGTCAATTCCGACACTCACTCTGAATCTCCGTATAGGCTATAAGCAAAGGTAGCTTCGACTGAGCTATTCTACAAAAGAAGTTAAAATTCCCTTTGAATATTATGGATGTGAGACAACATGGTCGATTCGATCGGAAAAACAGCAAAGTGGTACCGCCAGTGTTATTAAAGAAGAGGCGCGACACTAATCGGAACTCAAACAAACTTACATGCATTGTAGTAGTGTTTATAAATAATAATAAAAACTAATCTAAACTCAGCTATTGAGTTCCCGGTGAGACATCTGTTCCGCAAACATCTCGTCCATGCATGTGCAACCCACAGGCAACCATATACCTGCTATGGGGTGCTGCTACCCATTTTGCACCTATAGAAGCGGCAGTGGTTGAAGTTGTGTCACGAGCGAGTCAAGAACTTCGCAATTCTCAATAAAAATTGCGACACCTCACACATACTTCGATTTAAACACTCGCCATTATCATGTGCCGAGTTAAATTCTGCACTTTAATGCATACGATGCCGTATGTGAATTTATGCTAAGTGATGCGTAAAATCTGAAAATAACGAAATATCCCGTTTTTCAAATCAAGTTCCTGGTTTTTTCCCGGTTCCTCCGGGATTTTTCGAATTTCCGTTTTTTTTTCGGTTTTCAAGGATTCCAGGTTCGTTGGCCACCCTGATATAGTTCGAGTCCTGACGGTGGCAGAATTTTCGGCACCAGTTATTTAGCTAGCTCAAATGCAGCTGCTGTACAGAGAAGAATTGAAGCGGTCAACCTCTCTGATCGGTAGCTTTACGTGGGTTTTCCTATCAATGTCTGGGGGATGTCGAACCAGTACCCTAAAAACAGGTCACGAACCGCGCCCGATCTTTCCTTCCTCACCTTCCACCCTCTTCTTTCTTTACCTTACCCTTTGCCCTTAAACATACACGTACATTCACAACTCTATCACTCATGTCGGGAGATTAGAGGTAGTTCCGCCTGAAACAGTGTACCGCAGGGGTCAGAGACCTGGATAGCAAATCCCTCCAAGCTAACTTGTAGGTCAGCGCCGGATCTCATCATTCAGCGGAGAGAGAACTTCGCTACCTCCCGCGATTAAACATTCGCTACACTAATGGTATAATGATCATAACAGTTAAATACCCGGAAACAATCAATCTCTTCGAATTTTACTATACCATCCTATCTCTGTATCATAAAATATTAAAAGAAATGAAACTTGTATAATCGTATATATCATATATCATCGTATACGTAGGTCGTATGTCTATACCCTAACATGGTCGAAGAAATGGAACTTAGAGTAATCGTATTTCCAATTTTAGATACATCCATTTTACAATAAAACTTATTCTGGAAGTATCTCAAGGCATGAAATAGTCTGAAATTATAGCATAAACGTTTGTTATCAATAGTAATTTAACAGTTATCAATAGTCAGCTGCAGAAAATATGCTGCTATACATACCCACACAAAATATGCAATGAAATAACTTTAATCGGTTAATATTAAAGTGAACAGTCTACGCGTTGTTTTGGAATTAATTTTCTACTAACTATAAGACCAAAATTCTAACTTTCCACCCTTTTCGCCCTCTTCTACCTATTCCAGCGCATTTCCGCCCCAGTGGGCCTTGCCCTTCGAACGTCCGATTTACTTCAATCACTTCCTAACTAATATAATTCATTTATCCCAACGGAAAAGAAAACCTTTTTAGAACCAAGTATACTGTACTCAAGCCTGCTTTCCGTGGAGTATCACAGTATTACAATAAAGCATATTTCCCTATAAAAGTGATCTAATACGTCAGTTTTAGCAAACTCTTGAGCATGTATTACATTAATGTCTTGATGCAATTAAAATCAATCTGCAACTTACCTCCACATATATCGTACGAGTATATGTGAACAAAAACGGGCAAATGTTAACATTGTTAAATAGAAACAGTTCACATTGCACTATTGTATGTAAAATTAACAACCACTCACCAGGGGTAACATACATTTCCAATAGTTGATTCAGAATCATTGGGAATATGCGTTATACGTCCACTAAATTCTTCAGGACAATACGTAGACTGTTTACGTTTCATGCTTTCGTTTTACTTTTTTATTTTGATTGCATTTGATGACAACGGGTGAGCTGCCATAGTCAGGGTGTGAATACTCCAAAGCAATTTTGTAATTATTGTGTGTGCAAGTAGCTCATTTTGAAGTAACATTTTGAACTGCAATTACTTTACGTTGTATTCTTGATCGCTCAAAGGTGTTAGTGTTAAATATATGATGAATCCAATCGATTGGTACTATTTTTTCGTGAGATCCACCATTGTAAACAACTTTACTTATTCTATAATAAATTTGTAGAGATTTTACGGAGGCGGCCATCACGGCGGGGTGGCAGGTGCTCTGAGAAAACCAGGTAGCGCTAAGGAGTAAACGACCGGATCTGCAGCTCGCGTGGGGGCAGGGCCGCACTCTGTCGATTTTGCGGAAGCGGCTGCAACCGAGGGAAAGCACGAGGATAAGCTCGTTGAAAAACGAGACATATACGAGCAAGATAGAGCCCACCTCGTTGCACTCGCCTACGCAAATGAGGAAGTCCTCCCGCTCGTAGTCGGAGTGCTTGGAGAATGGTGTGCGGGTCGTTACGCCGCGCTGAAGAAGGGGCGCCACGGGCCATCAGCTCCGCACTCGAAGGCCGTGTCCTGCATGAGCTACAACCGGCGTGAGGCTGTAACCTGCGTGAGCTACATCTTGCGACAGCGACACGCGACAGTTTCAAGCGACACATTTCGAACACCCAGTACCTTATCTGCCCATCCTGCGGCGGCGACATCCGCGGCGAAGCGACGAAAGCGCTACAAGCAGCGGCGTCTTTTTTTCTTTTCATTTTCCTCACCAGTAGCCTGGCGAGGCGGGAATTTATTCAGATTAGGAATACATATATTTTGCATCCAACCTTTCGGTTTATGGAGCTAGAGAGGGCGGTGGCGGCGTCCGAGATTCACACGTGTTTAAATCTTGTCGCTACTTGTCGCCGCTTCTCGCTGTATCGCACGTATAGTTTTGCTGTTTTGGTCTACAAATTCCCATTTCAATGATGCCGAATAGCGATATAACGGAATGTTTAATTGAATAAGTGAAAAATAGAAGGGAATTGTGGAAGGAAGTGGTGAATGTACTGGAAATAACAAATAAGTTTGTTTTGTTTTTTTATTAAATTATGTTAATTTATAATATTTTTATTGAATTTGCCAGATGATAATTATATTACGTCTGACACTACAATGTATTATATACTAGTATCCCTATAGAAATAAATCAGGTTAGGTTTATTTTGTAACCAAACACTCAAGACATACTATGAAATAATTGCAGAAAGTCTATCTTATTTCGTGGGCTTCTGTTGAGGATGAATTCAACCTATTACTAACGACAGAGTGAATATCTGTGGAAAATTTGTTGAACATAAAAATGTTGAATGTTTCCTTTGGAACACTGTGACTGTCGCTGTCGCAGCTTCCTGTCGCCTACGTGGTGTGACGTACTAGAAACGCCGTAGCCCGCGACGCCACAGTGGACATCACGCGCTCTGCCGCGCGGCATCGCTTGAAGCTCATGCAAGTTATCGCTTGTCGTCGCCGCCGCCGTTCGTAGCTCACGCAGGACACGGCCTAAGAGAAAAAATGATCGCGGAAGCGATTTCGGGCAGCGCGGTGTGCCAGAGTCCCCCTGGCGCCGCGCGAGTCCCAACTGGTTGCACGCATCCGAGCAAGGGCCAGCAACGCTCCCCCGTTCCCATCAGTAGTCATCCCAACAGGACAGCGCGAGCAGTCTGACCTCACGGGGATGGATCAGGCGCGATCCGGGCGCCCCGGCAGTGCAGTGCTTCGAATACGTGGCACGGGTGTAACGTATGGGTTGGAATCATGCATGTAGCTGAATCGAGAACTTCTCACTTGGAAACTTCCTAACTTTTTTTGTTGTTATTTAAGGTCGCATCAACATCGAGGTCATTAGCGAACGCTATTGGTGTTAACGTTCTGGTAACTGTGCAGATGAAACGATATGGTGGTCATAAGATGTGAAAGGACGAACACAAATACAACCATGCCCGAGGCGGGACCCGAACCCGCGATCCTTCGGTCTGAGATCGCTAGGACACCACTGCCTTAGCGACCTCGGCCACCGGATTGGCTATCCTAACTTTGTATGCCGTACGTCCAAGCTGGTTTGGATGATTAATAATTTTAAAAAGACACTCTTTATTGTCCATCTCTAAAAATGATTACCTTTTTAATTATTATTTTATTTTAGCTTTTGCACTGAGATCACAAATAAATAAATCCCGCATTAGTTATAGTGTACACAATTAATTAACATTGTGAGGAGCGGACGCTCATGACGCATAGGCAGAGATCATGACTTCAGAAATAAAACGCTCGCACGCAAAGAGTTTCGAGTTACGGATGTGACGTAGTTCTTCCTCCTCCTCCTCCCCCCCAGCAATAAAATTAATTTGCAGTGCTAGCTACTGTGGGCAGTGAAGTCAAGGAATTAGGCGTAACGCCATATTACTACTAACTACTTTGAGTTGCCGGGTTTTTATCAATCATCATCGTACTGTCTCACCCTGCTCCTCCTCCGCTACCATGTTTCTTATGATCATCGATTGCCACCACTTCCGTTGCATATGGGAAAATTTTCAGCAATTGAAAGCTGAAAACACATGCATTGTTCCATACTCCCGGGAAACGTCTGGTAACAATTTTGGCCTATTACTGTGAACCTAATTGCGCCATTCAAATCAAACGTAATCAAATCGTATCAAACGTGAATTTAGGACATAATTTTATGGGCTTTAATAAACGTGTCACATACGTGAATTTGTTCACCGTTTTCTAGATATTTGCATAAATAGAAAAGAGTTCGCACTTAAATATTCAAGGAGTCGGAAATGGAGTTAGAAGTAACTTTTATGAAATATCATTCAGACCATAAGTTTCCCTTATTTTGAAGGTCACTTGCACAAAATTTCAATAGGATAGGAATAAAACATCAGACTTACATTTAAAAAGTTATTTATTTCTTTTTTATACAAGAGAAAATAATAATTTGAAAAACTAACCTAACTTATGACCAACAAAACAATATTTCAGTGAAAACCGCAAAGAAATCTCTTCAGCCGTTCCAGAGTTTACTCCAGAGATTACAAGCAAACCTAAACAATTCAATTGGTTTTACAATTTTTGTCTATCACCTAAAGAAGGAAATGATATTTTATAAAAGGCAGCGATTTTGAACTTGACCCTACAGTTATATTCCGGGGCGTTTAGAATATTTGTAACGTAGTGACTTAAATACTGTAGAGGGATTGCTGCTATTCATTTTTTTATCAAATCAATGTGACAGTAATATAATGCATTTTATACTCTTTGATTTCTTGTGATTCCTAACCCTTTCCAATGATCACACCATCCAGTCCTTTCCATCCACCACGCACGTGTTTCACTTGCAGCTTTCAGGGAGATTCACTCGGTCGTGTGCCCCAAACAAGATTTCTTTGTTGTTGTATATGAATAATCGGTGTGGTGTTGAATATCAGTTGAACATCGCGCAAAATGCTGAAAAATTGTTTTCAAAAACCCAACGTTAAAACTTAAGTTCTCCTGAAAAGCGTAGTCATTCAATTTTTGCCGCCACCTTGCAGAAAATGATGCTTCATATTGGCAGTTTTTTCCCCTAGGGTTTTTTTTTTTTTTTGCCGTTAGCCGGTTCCGTCTCGATGGGATGCATATTACGTACTAGACACGAACGATTATTGGCACTAGACTCGAACACACAAGCGAGTTCCTCTGATCTGGGATGAGCATACCGCGAGGCCATCCGCGAAAACACATACATGAGAGACAAGGGACAAACAACCATGTGCAAAGGCGTGACTCGAACCGGCACCCTTCGGACCGAAGCGCTGAGTCGGTACACGCTCTTAGACACCTCGGCCGTCCAGGTCGGTACTGGCAGAAATAAGGAGCGCAAAAGCAATCAATATTGGATAAATGGGAGAAAATAAAACCGAAAGCAAAAAACTAAAATAAAAATATTTATTTTATTTTATTAGCGTACCTAAATAGATAGAAGTTTGTCGTACCTAAATAGATAGAAGTTAGCGTACCTAAATAGATAGAAGTTGTCGCGGCAGGAAGTAGTAAGAGCCAAAATTTATTGCTTATTTATCCTTGAAAATAGATTTTACTACATGAGAGTTTTTTTTAAGTAGTATATGACTTAGTGTAGGGGTCACAGAATTTTGAAAATGTGCACACAATTCACTTTTCCCCATAGCACGTCATACGCAGTTTTTAACTGTTTTTTGACGTAAAATAAATAAATAAATAAATAAATAAATAAATAAGTTCCTTATCATACAGAATGCGGAATTGTCTCAAAATATTATAATAATTTGTATTTTAAACCCGCTGGGAAACATTTATGTTGTACAGGAAGAATAAACATGTGTAAAAAAAGAAGTTCCTTTCTATTTTTATACCATTTACATTAAGTGGATCACATATATACAACAATTGTTTTCTATACTATTTGAAAATATATATTTTGAAAGATCGAAAATCTGCAATCACTCTTAGTAAGTTCACTTCTCCAAAAGACAGAAGAACTCAGTGTTTTTCCGGAGACTAAAGGAAAGCGCATAATTCATAAATGCTGCAAATAATAACTAGTCAAAACACGTTGGTAGAAAAGGTTGCTATTGAACGTTTAAAATAACAAACATACTGTGTTGTTCCTTGCCTGTCCCGTTCTACAGATTACAGGAGTTCCGGTTCCCACTCAGAAAATGACGTTCAAAACAAACTAATTATACTATGAACCATAAAATGCTATTTAACCCAGTTGACTTCCTTCGTAAAACTTATTATATAATTTACTCTAACATTATCTGATAAATACTGAAGGAAAGTATCACCCAGAAACAGTTTGTGTTAATGGGCGTATTCTTGAATATTTTCACTGTCGTAGTGATGTATTCGTTAGACGCAGCGAATGGAAACGCTCATTAAGCGCAAAGAAAACGTCACAACGCGATATTCGTCTGGAGGCTCTTATAAAACATCCACAATTCTTTAGGACTAATTTGAAAACTCTATAAAGCGAAACTCACGAAAGTCTAAATATTTGATCACTATGCTTTGAGGTGATTAAGAAAAGCCCTTCTGAAGGTTGCTCAGATTCAAAGGTCCAGTTATAACTTGTCAACGGGCGCTTTTGTAAACACCAGCCGAGTTTGTGTGCATTCTTGACGTCATTTCCAAATGTTAATACTTGTGCGCTAACTGTTGTTAGTTAAACATTCCATGATTTATGATATAAAACTGACTTGATAAGTAATAAATCGCAAAAAGAAACCTGTCTAGGTTTTATCATCACAATATTTTGGCCTTAATTTTTTTTTTAATCTTGAATTAAAGACTTGAAACAGCAATTTTTATTTTTTTAAATACTTCTCTTTTACAATAACTTCATTTTCGAAAATTTCAAATTTAGAAATAATGTGATTAAGCATAAGCTGTTGTAGCACCACGAATTCGATTTTTCAGAACAACGAAGCAAACAATAACCACTTACGTTCAGCTTCCAACAAAACGCAATGTAGTATAAATACTGCGAGAGATGGTATCTCTAGATCTGTAACTGGTATTTAGGTTCATCTTTTCGAAAGTCACTGGAATATAAACAAAAGTAGAAACCGCTTCAGTCTGCTTACTTTTACATTATTGCTTTCGTCACTACTGCGTATTATTCTGTGTACCCTTGGATATAGTAATAAAAAGATCAGTCAGGTTCATTATTTGGAACTGCAAATATTCCTTAGTAAAAATATATGCGTAGTATTCTTACTGTAAACAGAAATTGTGTTTTTATATACGGTAATATGAAGCTTATTCTGCTACGAATAAGGGATAAAATGTGAAAATAATAATAATAATAATAATAATAATAATAATAATAATAATAATAATAATAATAATAATAATAAATGTAATTTTGCTTAATTTTTCGAAAGGTTATCTCTATAGATATGCGAGTATGCAGAAAGAAGTTAAGATATAAAACGTGTTGGGTAGAAAACTATAGGAAAGGAATGGAATGTCCAGAGGGCTTTAGAGGAAAAGAGACGTTAAAAGTAAATCCTGAGTGTACTATTCAGTGCGTTGCCATGTTGACTCGTACATTTTTTTAGTTCTGTAAGAGAGCAAAGACAAACTCAACAAAATTAACGATAAGTACACTCAGCAGGTTTTAACATTTTAACCTCATTACGAATAGATAGGCATTTATTCTTTGATGCCATTTCCTGTGTATCCATTATCATTTTAACGTAATGTCCGGTCTGTATTCCAAATATGTTTAAGAATTTCAATGTCGCGCTGCTTCTCCATAAGCCATTAGCACGAGGCCGCGTATCGTAGCAACCACTTCAATAACTTTTCAAAGGAGCTAAGAATAAACACTCACGAATATCATCCATGTACTGGTCTCGAAAGTTACTGACCTGACGAAACCGCAGAAGTATTAATGTTGTAGCAGATTAGGATGGTATATGAAGCAGGAAGGTTAGGATGGTATATGAAGCAGGAAGGAAGACCATTTCGACACACATAAATGATTTGTTTGTTTCTTGATTTAGCTAATATTGCTCTAAAGGAGATGCACACAAGGGCTACAGGAATATGTGGAAACAAATTTCATTAAATGAGTTTAACACGTTGAAGAATAAAGAGGTCATCTACGTCAACATATTAGCTTTGTTGATGCGAGCTCGAGGCTTTGCCGTCATCGTCAGTCTCGCTGCTTTCGGCAAAAGTCGGTCGACTGTGCCTTTTGCCGAAAGCAGCGAGACTGACGATGACGGCAAAGCCGTGGAAAGCCGGCTATCTTAATAAAGCTAATATGTTGACGAAGATGACCTCTTTTATTTCTTCTTATAAGAACGTCAACAACACCAAATCAGAATTCCCACAATTTAACACGTTGGGCGTATGACTACACACACCACCCACCCTCCAACACTTTTGCTGCTCTCCCTACCCACACCGCACTCAACTCACTTCAACGTACACGAAGAATAATACATTCCGTGGTGGTAGCAGAGATATTGTGGTAATCCATAATGATTATTAATTAAGGATCAAGGAGGAATCTAACATAAGTATATTACAATATAATTCAGATAAAGAATGAACAACCATAAACATGTTTCGAGATTTATTTATCACACCATCACGGATCCAAGTATCATGGATTAAATACGTAGGGCATAAGACACAAGACGGTGCCGACTGATACCAACGTGTTTAATTCATGATGGTTGAGCCACTGATGATGAAATAAACAAGTCATGAAACACGTACATGGCTGTTCATTCTTATCCCGCAGGGGGAATCATGACCGCTTAGGCTTGCACGGTTTCTAGTTGCAGTTTTAGACGAACGCCCGAACCGAGAGTTTCAGGGCGGCCTCACGTCCATAGTTCAAGGTAAAGGCTGTTGAGTAGGCAATAACTACGTTCCGTATTGCCGGTTCTCCGGTAACCCACCAGTTGGGCCCTGGAGCATCGATATATGGGAGGGATTGGGAACAAAACGTTCTTGCAAGTTAGAAATCCCACATACAGAAGGCGAGCATGAGCCCCCCCCCCCCCTGCCAGGTTGCCTAGATTCCGGTGGTAATCTCGTCGATAGCAATATAGGAGATTGCAACGGGAAGACGGGAAGAGAGATTTTTAACTGTTTTTGACGTTAAATAAATAAATAGATAAATAAGTAGATAAGTAGATAGATAAATAAATAAATAAAATAAATAGCCCCGAGCCGTCCGGTCCTTGGCTCGGGTGGCCTCCTGTTGGGCTCTAGGCTTCGTCGTAGCAGTGGCTCGGAACTCTGGGCATAGAAGGCGCATTAGCGACTTTGTGCACCCTCGAACGTAAATGCAATCGATTGTACTATCGATCTTCTGCGCATGCGTAGTTCAAGTATTTTTATCACTTTTGTGCATCTGCGCAAGCGCAAAAGATCAAAATTGCAGTCGATTGCTGCCCGCTAAGGCGTGCACAAACTCCCTATTGTTTCGACTCCGGCACCGGCCTGGAAAGACGGTAGCTCTGAGCCGGCACGGTGGTCCGACCCAAGCACTGAATGGGACGGTTACGGAGAGGGTAAGCTGCATTCTGGCAGGATCCAGATACAGTGGCGTAGCTTAGGTTGCTGTCACCGGGGCAAAACTGATGTTGTCATCCCTCCCCTAAATTAAATATAAAAATATCTATATCTGAATAGTTGAATATACTTGAATATTTAATAAATATACAAGTATATTTGCATGATATTAAAGATAATTTGTAGATTATTTTATCAAGATTAAAGATGGGGAAAATTTAAATGTCACCTTAAAATGTGTATTGGGGTGCACCCCCTCCCCTCCAGCTACGCCACCGTCGAGTTTCCAGCCTGTCGGCGTACTTGCGCGCCGGCGCGGCGCCCCCACCGCGGCGGGGTGTGTGTGGTGTGTGTGTGCAGATAAAGGCTAACGTCTAGGTGCCCGGCAGTAATCTCCCTGGTAGAACAAGGAACAGTGTGGTGTGGTAGAACACGTGAGGCATATACTGTCCAATCTTTATAATAAATTTATACTGTAATATACTTTGTGATTGATACTTCCTCGATCCTTCATAATGACGAAGACGAGTACAAGACACGCTACGCTTGTTGCGCGAACTGGTTAATACCATAATTCTTTCTTATTAACAATATCAGTGGATTCATCGTGACCCCTAAAACTAGGCTCATGAATCTCGAGGAAAACAAGTATTTTGCATATCGTTGGATTCGGCGTGTGTGTGTGTGTGGGGGGGGGATGTTAATTGACTTGCGAGGCCTTTTGAAATAATACCCTTTGATTTTTTTTATTTGAATCCGGGTGTGAAGACGATGCTGTACGTCTGCACGCTATTGTGGCAAGTACCAATTATGTTCTACAAACATGCAGAAAAGTATCGCTGCTCGTGCAATGACGTGCAGTTACATAAATGAATGTCACATCTAATGTATTAGAACAAAGTTTCTCAAGAATATATACAGGCAAATTGTCTTGTCTGATCATATTACGGAAGAAACAGATTTCTGCAGAGTTGTAGAGAATCCATCGATTCTTATGATCGAAGAGCTTCACTTCTATTCCCTACTAGTTTCAAATCATACCATAATCTGTATTAATATGGCCATCTCCTGGCGCAGAGCAAAGTCGCTCGCCTTTCACCAAGGAGATTCTGGATAGATTCCCGTCGAATCTCATGCGAAATTTGTTCCAACAAAACGAGTTTCGCTGCTTCCAACCCTTGTGAAGTGTCCTAAACCCTACCCCTATCCTTATTCCTTTCCAATTCTGGCTCTGTCCCAATGCTACCTGGTGGTCCTCTTGACAACTGACTGCGACAAGACGACACGGACATAATATTAACGGAGGATTACTCCAAAAGCGCTGTAATTAATGGACGTTTGCTGTGAAAAGCGCAAAGTGCTCAAATCCCCCCCAATGGGCTTGGAGACGCGTTGCGTCAAAGTAGACGCAATAATTTTTTTAATTACTTTTTTCTTATTGATACGTTATCAGCTGTTAACGCAGTGGAAGCATTTACTGAAAATTATGATTTATATTTTAAATTTCACGTATTATTTTCTGCATACTGCTTGTAAAGTAATGTTACGATATGTAACTATGGATTGTTAGTCCGTTTAAAGGGCACATCAGAGACAGTAATAACAACTATAGTTTCTCAGAAATGAAACAATTTCTTACTGAGTCTCTTCTCAATATTCACTATATTTATTTTAATTTATTCCTCTAATAATACTTTTTTTCTTATCGGCAGTATGCCATGACGTTTTGTAATGAGATTTCCTTCAGTTTCAAATTCTGTGTGGCTCCCTTCAGGTCGACGTTTCGAAACAACGTGGTGTTTCGCTGAGTAAGAGAATGTAAGAAAGGTCGTAAATGAAGTGACACCGGATACATTTTTATCCATCATTGGCGCTTTCTTTATACCTACAAATTGTTGTAGTTGTACCTGGATACCTATCCAAAGCTTTTCAGTGCCTAAAAATTAAAATGTAAAAATTATTGTAATGACTTTTTGAGTCTAAAGTAAATTTGAGAAGAGACATTTTCAAGGAAGTGACATTAACGTAAATGTTTCTGAATGTATTTTAACCAATTCCACCATCTAAAGTAATTGTCTGGCAAAGAAACAGTCATCTCATAGAATGTTCGCAATGCTATTCTCAACATTGTGAGTTTCTTTCCGCTTGGGTCAGGGACACCTTACTCTATACCAGATGTCTCACCAACTGTGGGCACCCTTAGAACTTCTAAACGGTTTACAATATCATCAAGCAATTTTCACTCAACATTGCGAAATCATGGGAAATCAAGTAAGAGATATTGTTTGTAATATTTGTATATTTTCGAGAAATTTAATCTGGCTAGATGGAATGCTTTGGCATTTCAGTCATCAGAGGTTCAGAAAGGTTCCAATTATGTTGAATCGATGGAAAAAAACTCTCATTCTAATCATTAACTCTCATCTTTGTAGTAGTGCCCTTCCAGTCAAGACCATGCTTGCTGTAGTTCCGGTGTATTCCTCACTTTATCTCAGTCCTCTCTCTCTCTCCTTAACAGTCTCGGCGCTGCAACGCACCAGTTGTTAGGGCTACTAAAGAAAGTATTGTCGGACTCACATGTCAGGTTTAAAATCACATGTCAGAAAAGATAATTTTATATTCAATTTACTATAAATTTATTACTAAATGTTATTACTATAAAAACATTACGAAATGTTGCATTATTATATTTTCTTTTTATGATCTCTCCATTGCTAAAGATAAACACATAAGAGTTTGATTTAAAAAAAATAAAGATTATTGAATTTCTCGAAAACTAGAAAATATTAAAAACAATATCTATGTGGCATATCATTATTCCGCACAGTTTAGCGAAAACTGCATTTCGACATCGTGAACCGTTTATAAGGTAAAAGGGTGACCCGTAGTTCATGGGATAACCGATTAGACTGTAGAAAAATGTTTGACGAAAAACTCGACGTTTATTTTAGGTTATTTTCATAGAATGGTTTGTGTTTTGAAGTTTCTACAATACATTTCACAAGGGGATGGGCAAGAAAATTAGTAAAATGAATAGTGCTCACAATAATGTATGTAAGTGTAGTACACGCCTAAAAGTATCATTCATTTCAATTAAAATATCCCTTCAAAAGATTGCAAACAGTGAACATTAACATAAATATTATAATAAGTGTACATAATATAATAATTGATATTCCATTAAATCTGTAAAACGTTTTGTGAAGAACCAAATTATATCTTGCAGACGCTTTCCTCACAAGTATTGGTGTACAATGACATATCCGTTACATTAGATATTGTTTCTAATTTAAATATAATTCAGAGGTTACAGCTATTTTTCACACGTTCGCTTCCTGTCACATTCACTACACTTTCATCTTGGGCGACCCTGTCCCATTACTCCACATTCATGTTTATCTCGTCACTCTGTTTTGTCCCATTCACTTTCACTCACATGCATAGGTTGCGTGTGCTCTTATTCCTTTTCAGCAGAGGTGTTCGCCACGACACCACAATTACACCATCACCCGATATTCTCTCCTCCCCCGACCACTATCAGATTTATGGCGGGGTGGAGAGGTGGTGGTATTAGGCAGTGGCGTTCTCACAAAGGGTTCTCTTAGCTCATGCTCTTGTGGCTGTGATACAGTGGAGCAGATTCGCGCTCGCCATTTGACCAATCGCCATTCAGAATGCTTACTATTTATGCATTACATGTCGTTCACCATTCGGAATGACTGCGAATCATGCATTACATGATATCCTATATGAGGAATGCCTACTACTCATGCATTACATGACAAATTGCTATTCAATAGGACAATACTTTCGACTTTGTAACAAATATAATTTACAATTTTCAAGTTTCGCAGAAAAAATGTAGTGTAAAAGTTGACCTACAAACGAGTCAAATTGAAATCCATAGGATTCCCAGACAATTACATCGGCCGTGACGGTATAATCTAATGAACTTCCGTAAATATTTGGGTATAATCAAGATTACAACCAAGTGGTAAATGAAAATATTTTTTTAATTATTCGAAATGATGAATTTCATTATAAATAAATGAAAGAAATCTAATACATTTGAATCTAATGCGCATTTGACTTTTGGTCATTTTTTCAGGCTAATCTTCACTATTATATTTCTGTATTCCGTACGACGGATAATAGTTCGACGGAATTTACTTCGAATACGCTATCAGTTTTCTCGATGCAGTATATTATAACAAAAAATTGAATAATATATTTCTGAACGACTCCATTATTTTATCCTTGGAATTTAACTAATAGTACTATATAATGGTATATAAATCTTAGTACTCGATAGTTTCCTAATCTTTTTAGTTTGCGCTAGCTTTTCGATTTTTTTCCCAACCTATCGGCGTCTAAAATACATTTTTTCACATTTGAGGAACAAATAATCAAAATTCATATGTTCACTGGTGGCGAAAACTAAGTTTGATAAGCACTCGTGTAGTTTTTAGTTTGTAGTTTTGTGTAGTTGTGTAGTTTGTAGTGATAAGCAACTTGATAAGCACTCGTGTAGTTTTTAAATACGCTCTATTCACTACTTCATTCACATTTCTTCAAAATGTATTATAACACTTTGAATTACAGCTTATAAATTCAGTGGACGAAACAAATAGCATTTTGTCCCTTTGTGTGAATGAAACGAATTACATTGTCCAGCAATCGTGACTCTCTTCAATAAAATGGCAACAGTATTGTACAGGAATTTTAATTAGAAAGAAAGAAGGAAGGAAGAATTTATATCAATGGCAATAATGATTTTAATTAATAATCTTTGTTGTCAATGCTATGCTAGAAAATCTCTCTCTTAGTTTTTGTGTAACAAATGCAGACGCCACAGAGGGTGTCTTTAACTTTTGGAATGAGACTCAAGCAGGTTGAGGTGCAGAGGAAGTTGCTTCAGCTGTCACTTATTTCATAAATAAATTGGACATTAATGAATCAATATCTAGTAACAGATTGTTTGCTGACAGTTCAGATTGTTTGGCGACGGATGGGACAGCCAGAACAAAATTCAACACGTTGTTAATGCGATTGCTTCCTCATCACTCACATGTGACTGATGTTCATTTGTTTTTCTGTTGGAGGACACTAATTTTTACCTCCCCCCCCCTAAATCGAGTCTTTGGCCATGTGAAAAAGATGCTTCAGAAAATTCCTGAAATTTTGAACCATCAAACATAACATGAAACTTACAGGAAGGACCTTAAAGGGAAGTGGGTGAAACGATGGTATTGGGGGAAAATTTGAAAATTCAGTATTAGAAGGATCGAAGCAACTATAAAACCCATTACGGCATCGTGAAATAAAAAGGATGGAATTAAAGAAATTATGGCAGCTGATAAGGAACTAGTCAAAACCAAAACCCATCACGACTATTTCTTCAATGATCCTTCTACGAGTCATGTCACTAGCAAACATGGATAGTTTTCCGAATATTGCAAAGGAATCCTGGGATCACTTGTGACAAGCGTTAATCAAGAACAAAAGTGACGTGGAAAAACTGCTCAAATAAAAGATTTGGAGCAAATGGGAAGGACAAGGAAGGACTGAACTTCAATATCCACAGACTTATGGATTCACCCTGATGTCCAAGAAGTTGTGTGCGACAGTCTAGACGAGGAATATATTCTTGGAATTTAAAAAATAATTACAATTTTTAATGTGCAGTACACAAAACCATACTGATCAAATAGATTTTGTACACTAAAACATAACAAAATGCATTTTGTACATCATGTAAATCATAATCTGGCAACTTCAGGTATATTTTTACTTTTTGAAAAAAACATGTTCTTTTGCACTATCTTCTCCTTATCATTAACGGGTGGAAAAAGGATGGAAAAGTGCAAAAATTATTTTCTTTTTTTAAATTATTTTATTCCTTAAGTTATCAGTTTTACGTCTGAATTTTCTTTTGAAGATTACCTTAGTTCTTGCCGCAGTATGCGTTTTGTAGTATTAGTTGTTCATTTTCTCAATTTTATCCGCTCCTGAGTTCAACTAAAATACAATTTTAAAAGTAACATGGAAGAGTGAAACCTGTTTTGGTATGCATTTATATTTACTGAAAAATTTAAAGCAATTTTTAAAAAAATAACGTCGCTTGAGAGTTTCCGAAAAGGCGCAATTTCGAGCTCATTTTCACAAAACAAATTTTGAGAAATTTTTTAACATTTTCAGGAAGTTAATGTAAAGTAGCCTCAAAGTTCAAAGAATTCCTTTGCAACTCACGCGGCTTCGATCCCGTCTAGAAATATCCGACAAAGAGTTAAGGCACTCGTTTTGTCCAACACTACAGACGTTAAAACTTTTTTTTTTTTTTCGATTTCAGGGAACCCCAAAAAGTGCAAGTAAAATGTATGAATTTCCAACTAAAAAAACAGAATGTAATACAATATACAAGTACTGATGTACAAAAAATAATTCAAGAAACTACACTCATTAAAATAAGTTACCACCTGAAATTCTTTCAAGAATAACATGTTTTAAACACTGATGATGTTCTCACTACACCCATGCCATTTTCCCACGATTTCTTGCTGCGTCTTCACTGTTGAAATATAATCATTCGTACAAAATCGTTTGGGAGTTTGAACTGACGCCGATTTTATACCCAGCCTCGTGTTCTCGTTGCAGGTCACGCAGCCGACGACGAGAGGCTGGAAAAGTATTCGTACAAAATCGTTTGGGAGTTTGAACTGACGCCTATTTTTTACCCAGCCTCGTGTTCTCGTTGCAGGTCACGCAGCCGACGACGAGAGGCTGGAGAAGTATTCGTACAAAATCGTTTGGGAGTTTGAACTGACGCCTATTTTATACCCAGCCTCGTGTTCTCGTTGCAGGTCACGCAGCCGACGACGAGAGGCTGGAGAAGTATTCGTACAAAATCGCTTGGGAGTTTGAACTGACGCCTATTTTATACCCAGCCTCGTGTTCTCGTTGCAGGTCATGCAGCCGACGACGAGAGGCTGGAGAAGTATTCGTACAAAATCGTTTGGGAGTTTGAACTGACGCCGATTTCGGAGGCTGGAGAAGTATTCGTACAAAATCGTTTGGGAGTTTGAACTGACGCCGATTTTATACCCAGCCTCGTGTTCTCGTTGCAGGTCATGCAGCCGACGACGAGAGGCTGGAGAAGTATCCCTCGTACAAAATCGGTTGGGGGTTGAGCTGACGATTAGGCTTCTTCTTCAGCTTCCAAGGCGTCCCCTACGCTCGCCCGCCCGTGGGGGCGCTGCGCTTAAGGTAAGCATAGGTTTATTATTATAGAATAGGTTTGTTATTCCGGGCGTTAACTGCTAAATCTGCACTAGTCCCGTGTAGTGCATGTTTTTTTGCTCGGGAGGTGGTGGTGATCTTCCCTCCTGGATGGCACGACCGACTCCGACCTACGTTGACTTGCGGCGGTTTCCCTAACCACGTATTTCCCACTAGCGGAGCACTGCCCCATCCGGGACAAGCTCTAAGCTCCAGACTAGGCACCCAGCATGTTTGGTGATGTAGTGCGTGCGTGCATGTAAATAAGAAGTGAGAAAGGGATAAGGAAGGGGAAGGAAAGATCGAGCGAGGTCCGTGATCCAATTGTTAGGGCACTTCTCCGGTATTCGCATGGTTTTCATCGGACAAATCACGGAAATCCAACGATCCGAGCGGCTGTCCTCTAGAATATTTCTCCAGAAGGCGGCTGACCTCGTCCCAGGCCTATGTAGCTGGTGTCTAAAATAGTCACCGTCGGGATTCAAATCCTAGTACCTCCCGGTCGGAAGCACTGCAGTAACATCAGTTATTGCCCTGAGCAACATTTTTCGGTGCAATTGATATGGACAATTAACAGACGCATACAAATGAAGTGGGAAAAGTGGTCCATGACGGACCACGATGTAGTTTCTTCCTCTGTGTTTGAGTAAGGAATTTCT
This sequence comes from Teleogryllus oceanicus, assembly GCA_964035755.1. Classification (NCBI taxonomy): domain Eukaryota; kingdom Metazoa; phylum Arthropoda; class Insecta; order Orthoptera; family Gryllidae; genus Teleogryllus; species Teleogryllus oceanicus. The sequence goes on along the minus strand of CAXIVR010000005.1, from coordinate 50,149,365 downwards.
GTTTCATGGTTCGGGACTTTTATTCCCCATTTCAGTAACTCTTCAGTTATTGCGTGGCACAATTTCAATAGAATAAATATTTAGAATGTTTTACGCTAATACAATAAATTTTTACTAAATTTGGTGTTTAATTCCCTCCAGAATCAACATCAAACTGACTTAATTAGGAACACTTTCTTCTTTAATTTCAGAAGAAAATATTTCTAAAAGTCAAAAAATGTAGTTAAAGAATGATTTTCTATTGTGAAAATGATTAAATTCCAGAATAGGTTCAGAAAAGATTCGGAAAAAGAAACCCAGAACTATAATGCATCAGCCTGGGGCCAACCAGACCCGGCCTTTGTAATTGAATAGGTAAATTCATGATGGCATCCGAGGATTTAAAGTAGTTATACTGAAAATTTCCGCTAAGCAGGGAATTATTAATTATACGTCAATCTTAATAATATCCATGCAAAAATATGAATGATAAGGGATTAATACTAAATGAATTTTCCTGTTTTCGTTGTGTAGGTATGTTAAAGTGTCTACACGACACGTCATTTGGAATTTTATTACATGGGTTTTGTAGTTAACGTTTTGGTGTGTATTACGCCAGTTCCTCAGCTTTACAACTACATAAGGTGTGGATTAATTATTTTCTTTATTGATAAGGACCCTTATTATTATCATATATGGTATAACGTGAAAGACTATACAGCAAATGGTGGCAAGCAAAACGACAGATTTCCTCTAAAACCTGTCATGAGATCCACCACGAATTCTATATCTACGGGCAGGAATGATATCCCCTGTACCTAAAGGTGGGAGGTTAACAGTCTGACCAATACATCAAGGGTCGCCTCCGAATGTTGTATACACAAATATGTTTATAAAATACCAAATGACCTAGCTTCATCATTCTCCACCAAATATGATAAAGTTCTCATTTATCCCCGCATAGGATGCCCAACCTTCTGAGCCGTGGACAAGTGTGCGCGATGCACTACGTGAGGGATCGGTGTGCACCCAGTTCGACGCAGAGATCAAGGACTACGACGGACAGGAGGACTGCCTCTTCTTGAACGTGTACACCCCCCGGCTGCCCTCCAACACCTCCCACCCGCTGCCTGTCATGATGTTCATTCACGGAGGCGGCTTCGTTTTTGGCTCCGGAAGCTCAGAGTTCTACGGGCCGGACTTCCTGGTCAGCGAAGGAATCGTTCTCGTCACCATCAATTACAGATTGGGACCTTTTGGTGAGTAGCGCATAGGGCGATCGAAGTTTAAGATGTAAAAGTTTATTGGAACGTTGATTTGATTAGAACGTCTTTTAAGATAAACATTTTAAACTGTACCTCATATCAATCATTTCAGGGAATACGGTATAAAGCATGTCTTGAAAAGGACATGTTGAAGTAAATTTATTGATTTCTACATTATTACCCTAACTATTTGAAGTGTAATTTCGTAATTAGGTTCGTTATATTAAGTTATTAAGCTCCTAACCATATTGTTAACCAAAAATATTTCGAGGAAATTCTAAACGTGATTTTTATTTAATCCTTAGGCTACTAGATGCGATAATTCTTCAGAAACAGCGTAAAGGTTATTTTTTTACAGAAAAGGATAAGATCCAACTAAAGGAGATATTTCCTTCAAACTTACGTATGTGACTGAACTCCCTTTACCCAAACAGCATAGAATTCTATTTTATTTATGTGTGCAGATGGCATACAGTTGCTATTTACCTTCCAAACAAGCTCAAAACATATCATTAAGAATTACTATTAAAAGAATTAAGCCATTGCCTTTTAAGAATACTGTTCGACTTCTAGTGAGACTTGATTCTTTATCTGGCTCACTCTGTTTATAACTTCACGCAAAACTGATGATTTTATCTTTGAGCTAAGGAAATGTAATTTTGGCTTATTAAGTTGTTTTTAATGTGTTTTTTTCATTGTTAGGTTGTTGCTTAATAATATTTAGAATAAATTAAACAGTTTTTTACAATCATAATTATTTGACTATAAGGATTTTTTAGTAAGTATTACTTATTGGTGTCTAAGTGTTTTGTGTTGTAAAATCTAGCCAAAGATGCAGGAAGCACACAATCAATATACATTTTAATTTGCAATGTAAAGCAAATTAAAGGTATATTCCGAGAGCCATCTTCTCATAATACTTAAGGCAGCAACTTACAGTTTCATTTAAGCGATTCTTTGTGCCTTTACGTCGGGCTAAAAATTAACTTGAACCTATATCACAGATCAATACAAAACTTATGCAAAACAGTGTGTGACTAATGCGTTCTATATTAATTAGTACTTTATGTTGTCTCGAGAGTGACTTACTTTGCTTGATCACTACTAATTTTTAGAAAAAACTCTGTTTCATTTTAGTTTTGGTATATTTTACGTGTATAGCAAACGTATCACCGCTGGCATGTTATTAGAAACCTACAATACCCCAACCATACTTGAGTAGAAAGTATGCAGGAAGTTCACACAATTCATACGGCTGTTAAATATCCCCGTTATTTCGTCTTAAGTAAAAAAAACTACAATAAAGGTTTTAGAAAAGCATTTGAAAAGATGTTTCAAAAGTCCATATTTTAGTTACCGCAAGGAGTGTTTTATGTCGTTTCTATTTTTCTTTGCTTTCTCACAAAGCATAATAACAATATATCAGCAACATTTTTTTTACGTATTTTGTGATTATTCTACTTGCCGTATTTTATTGTCACGCAAGTTTTATTTTAGCGTCCACGATCGACAGGGGGGAAAAGGCTCGCCACGACCTAGCCGCTAGCGCAATTTTAACGGCTACACTCACTAGAAACTTCAACTGCTGGTCCTAAGTCTTAACTGAATATGGCACAAGAAAACATTCAGAATTTGTTAAAGCAGGTACCCATATTAAAAAAAGAATTCCGGTTTACCTTCGCAATTATATATGTGCATGATACTTTTAATTAGTAGCGTGCGTCACACACTGATGAAAATCTTAATGGGTTGGATAAAACGGCACTACCATTGTCAGGATCGTGGTGAATCTTCCGCTAAATTTCACCCACGAATGATGTCTGTAGATTCAATAGGGCGATATACACGGACCAATTTATTGTTACGATAAATTGTACCAAATAATCGTTAGATAAATTGCGAAAATAAATCACTCAGTTAAATAGTATACGATCTATTAACACGGTTTTATTAAACCAATATTTCTTGTTAATTAATTAGTCCCATTTATTTGTACGTATGTGTTTTTTGTAACGAATATTTTGTCAAATCTCACCAATTAAAATTTCAGGATATCAGAGGTACCAACCACAATTAGTAGGCAATATAAATTTACTAGATAGAAAATTTAGCCACACACATGTTTCGGGGATTTTTTTCAAACCATTGCTATTAGCATACATTTGCTCTTTTCCATTCAGGGATCCATAGACTATTCAACGTCCCCATGTGAAAATCAGAATTTAATGTAGAAGTTAGCACTATTTTACAATTAAGGTCGAAATAAAGAATACACCCATCATTAAGGAATTAAAGAAAAAGAAATTAAATTAATAACTAGAAAGGCCTTCCTACAAAATCTCTTCTCTGAAAAGAAACCGTTTATAAGTATCACATGCTTTGGACCTATATGCAATAAGATAGGAAGAATATTCAACATATTTAACTTAAAGTTATCTTATAAAAGTTACTGGGACATGTAGAATGGGACATGCTTATATGGTAGAAACGTGTAGGAAGTTTTCCTGTACACTCAAGGAACATCTCAGATCGTGGAGATTGAATCAAGAATATTTCCCGTTTGCCACCACCTAATACAAGACAATCGCTCTTTCGACCCGAATACCAACTTCAAAATTCTGCATTTCGAAAATAAAGGGAACACATCGAACATTATTGTAAATTTAGAAATAATAAAATTATTAAAAAAATCCTAACCTACTGTGTCTGAATGAACAATCACAATTACAATTCAGCCCCATTATAAACCTACTTATTGACTAGCTATCCCACTCTTCTATTTCCTCCATCACCTTCCCTCTGTCTGTTTCCGTACCTCGTACAAATTACAAAAAGGCCCATCCTAGGACCTATCACTACATTTACTATGTGTTTAATCTATGTTACTTGGGTAAGTACTCTAATTAATAATTTAATTAATAAAACAAATGTCATATTGTGAGTTCCAAACGCAATAAATTTGTCATATTTTGACAGATTTATCTGCAAATAAATCGTTGTGTTTACGTCAAGCGACCTAAACAATATAAACAAAAAACGACATAATAAAAAATGTATCGCTTCAAATTATTGCCTTGATTTATCATACAACTTAGTTTCGTTAGGGGACTATATAAATTAATAATCTGTACAATTTCGGAGATTTAACGATAAATTTCTCAGATTGGTCAATAAATTGGTGTGTATATACCCCTAATGCTATACATATTGTTTAAATTTTTCTGCGGCAGGTCTGGTATTACGTAACTATAGGACTGGCGCAGACAGAGAAAATAAGACTATTACATGTGTACACAATATACTGTGAACGAAAGGCCGCTAGTTTTCAATTTCTCTAACGCGAAGTACCGAGTAAATTACGTAATGTAGCAAAGTATCTATCTCCAGATTTAACAAGAGTACATGGTTCGGGATCTCCCATTTTTTTTCTTCCACAACGTTTGTACGCGTACAAACTCCAGTGCCTAAAGCACACACGGAATTTTCCACAAATTGACCCACTCTCCAATCAATCTACCCCATTACTTGTGAATTTGAAGTGTTTTGAAATTTGAAAGTGCTGGGTTCTTAAGACATTCTCATAATTTCAAAAAATTACTTCAACTTTAATTTTATTCTTTAAAAATATTGCTAAATTAAAGCAACGTAAGCTTATAAAAGTGGACAGATTTTCAATAAAATCTTAATATTCGAAAATTGTGAAAATTTTGAAAAAATGACCATTCCTGCAACTCAATTACTAAAGGTAGCGTTTTTTTCATGAGGTCATGGTTTCATGAGGTATTTAGAATTAACTATCAAAAGATGTAATTTGCGGATTCGTTCTAAACTTTATTAGATTTTGTTGAATATTAATTTATTGGGTTTTTTGTGCGTTATTTAGATGTTTTATGTATTATTAGTATGTATTTTGTATGTATTTTACGTGATATTGTATTTGTGTCATGAGAGAGTGTTCGTAGTCATCATAAAAGCAAATACATACCTATACAAGTACAGGTAACTATGTGTACATGGGCACAAGTTATTTTTTAGATCTCCTGACATGTGTGGATTAAAATACTCTGTTGAAATGTAAATATGTCCCTTAATTAAAAGTTATTCGTAATAAGTATGAAATATTTAAGATAGCGAAAAGAGTTTTTGTGTAATGTCAAGTGGCGACATTTTTTAAAAGTATCAAAACATTATTTTCTCAGAAAGAGCATGATATTTTTCTTGAAACTTTTTGTACAGATAGCGTTCAGTTCATTAAATCGTATGACATTAATGCTCTTAATTTGAACTTTTTAAAAATTAAAATTTTCTCTTACGAAAGTTCCCACAACCTCAAAACGATTTTAAAATGTGTTTAAAATTGCAATTTCAAAAACCTTTACATGACTTTTTTTCAAAACGTCTCAAACTTTATAGCATGAAAAGAAGTTTTACATTTCCGCGATAATCAAAGTCATCTTTCAATACCACTATTTCTATAGTTCATGTATGTTGCAGTCGGTAATAACCTTTCATTGATACGACTATAAATAAAATAAAAACTGCCACTATTGGGGAATTGAACATTTTGAAAGAATCTACAAGTATAAAATAATTTTATCAATATCGCAATTACAGGAAAGAAACGAAAAAATGTTAATTGAAACAATCTCTAAAAATATATTCTACAACTGTTCAACAAAAGTAGTACTTGTTGAGAATTTTATTCCCTTATCTGTGCAAGATTGAATGAATTTAAAGATGAAAACTTTGTTGATTTTGTTGGTAATTGACCTACGAATGGGGTTGAATTCATTGAAAAAAATATATTCGTCGCGCAAACAATATTATTGAGTATGAATACATCACAAACGTAACTTGTATGTTTATAACTTATTTTAATAATAATAATAATAATAATAATAATAATTTTTATAATATTATTATTATTATTATTAAGATTATTAACATGTGATTACAAATAGTACTTTTCAGACGAGGAAGGTTTCAGAAAGCGTCAGAGAGAAGAGTGATGTTTTCCTACGATATCAAAACTGTGTTATTTCTACAACTCGATTTTTATAATTTTTAAATTTATTTTCGGTTTACTAAGTTTACAACCCGCATACAAAGTTATGTAGGTTACAGTTATGGTAAAAAATTCAGATTTACCAATCAGAATTCAGAAAAGGAGCGAAATCGTTTAATTAAGAAACCATATCACAGACGTACTCAAAGTATTTGCAGTCGGCCATGATACATGATCAAAAAATGCATATACGTACCTACAACTACATATAAACAACGAATGAATAAAACTAAATTGAGGAAGTAAACGTTCTTATGTAAAACATAAAATATTTAACGTGAATAAATAAAATGTTTACGTATAAATTTTGGCTTTAGAATTACGAATGTAAAAAATGTAAACGTCAGTTGTGTTTACCAGTTCTAAAAAGTATGCTACAGCAAAACTGTCAGAACCGACTATTTTCCTCCCTAATATTTACACACATGTTTCTCTCTCATACTTGTCTTTACTTTTCGTGGGAAGCAAATTTTCATGACTGTCAGCTTCTGATATTTTATCCACAATATCCCCAGACCTTCCATTTGCAAATATTTCGTAGAAACAAAAAAATGCAAGGCCCACTAAAATATATCTTTTTCAGAAGCAATACTACATCATGAAATGTGTGTGTCTCTGGTAGAAAAGATGGGCTTGAAATTCTTAAAATTTGAATTATTTGGAAACGAAAAAATCTTGAATGTAACATGTGTATATAGGGGCATGGTTGCACTCATGGCATATAAGAAAAGATCGGGGTATATCGCTTCTATCGTCGCTCATTTTCTTGAACAATACCATTCATGCAATTATCCCCCTCTTTATACACTCGTTTTGTTAATTACTATAATGTAAACAAATTTTTATGAATTTACGTTTAGTGATCATCTGTGACACACCTTCAGGTACAAGTGTTTTGAAGACAAACCACGAGTTTATGAAAAAATAGTGAAAAATACTGTCGCAACATTTAAAAATGACCGCACACTAATGTAAAATCCACAAAATATTTGAAAGAAAAACATGTACAAGATAGGCTTATTATAATGCCGACCAACTGATCAGAAGGGACCTAATTATATGATTGTATGTAATTCCCCATTCCAATAATTAAGTAATACAGTTATACAGACGACTTAAAAAAAATAGCATTAGCAATATTCCATCTAATGTGAGAGGCCATAATTTCGGAATTCGTCTGCAGTAGTTCTGATTTGCAGGCATTAAAAGTCACAAAGGTTGGGAACAAATACAGTCGCAGAAGGATAAGTAAGAAAATTCGATTAAAAATCTTTACTTTATTCTCCCAAAAAATATTTAAATGTTGTAAATATTTACACCATCAAATAATAAAAACGTATCTGCTACAGCGGTACTTTTTCGCATTAATTCTAAATTGCTATTTTCAAAAATAAGAGAAATTTGAGATTTTCAAAAGTGAGACCCGCGTCATTCTTTTAAGCGCTCCTTCTTCTATCCATGAAAAAAATGGAGCGGTTTTTGAGAAAATAAAGTTTTAAAAATTTAAAATTGCCTATACTTTGCGCAAAACTACTCATATTTAAGAAACGAAAACTACTCATATTTTCGAAACATTGAACGTGACCTTCTTTCAAAATCTGCCTTTGAAGAACAGATTTCATTCAGTAAAAACTCTCTTTCGTCAATACTTTAGTTGTAGCAAGACGAATATTAATTTTGGAGAAAATCGCTTGAAGGCTCTAGCGTTGCACAAGACTGTCAGACGTTTTGCCGTCGTCTAATTTTTCTGTAGCAGGGAGCGACAAAGTTATTCTCTACTAATCTTATCTACTTTTCGGTATCTACCAAATTTTTTCCTCTTCTTCCGAAGGGGGTCCCAACATGAATTTGTGCGTGATGGGCCTCACAGTTCTTAGTAATACAGATTCTGGACGACCCACTTCATTACGTCAAAAGTGGGAAAGACTTAACGATACAGCCACTGAAGACTTGAGGCGTGGTTCACGAGGCCCACACCCCACAAAATTGTTGACCGGAGTTAAGGTAGCAGACTACCTAAGAAACACATATTCTAGAATTATCTGTCTATTTCGTTTTCCTTTGTACATTTGATTTCTTTATGCATTTAAAGATTAAATATATTTTTTAAATTTCTATTTATTTATAAATAATTGGCAAAAATCCAGGTTTTTAATTCAAAAATAATAACTAATTCAAATTTTTAAAGAGTTTTTTTAATGAATCACAACTGAATATGAACGAACTAGAATGGTAAAGGAACCGTGAAAACTAAAGAGTCAGGATTTTATTTGAGAAAAATAATTGTTTATAAATTTATTCTGGGCATTTCAGATCATAAAAAATGTAGTGGCAGATTTTGAGTTTTGAGTTTATTCTAGTTCATTGTCTAGTGCAAATCATGGGTTACATGCTCAAAAAAATATTGTCTTTAATAGTTTATGATTTAAGACGTGTGACATGCACGAATGTGCAGAAAATTCTCATTTCGCGAAAATGCATCTGAAGCTCACTCACAAAGGGCTTAATAGTTGACATTCGCTTCGAAAAAAATATTTTCTAAAAACCTAAGGAACGTAGCAAGAAACATCTTCAGGCATTTAAAAGAATAAAAAAGGCATACGATCCGATAAAAATTGAAAAACACGAAATTTCTTCATTTCTCATCATTCTCAAGTAAGCAGCTACCTTAAAGAGTTTCTAAATTAGTCACCACTCGTCAGGTCAATCAGGGGAACCTTCTTGTTCACGATACGATTCATAACACAGCAAATTGTGCGGAAGGCGGATTAGTGTCAAACACAGAAGTCATTCTGGGCATAACCTGAGAGCCAATTTCCTCCAGTCAACCCACTGAAAATGGTTGTACTTTCCGAAAATTTCGGTGCATTCAGAGTCAATAAATAATAATAATAATAATAATAATAATAATAATAATAATAATAATAATACATTATCAGAACTTTGTATTACGGGTAATAAAACAGGTGTGTCTGCATGTCCAGGTGATACATTGATTTCTCAGAGTGGTCATTCGTGAGGCCAGATAGTGCATGCGATTGTTCGCATTCACTCACTATACTGAATTCGACATAACCCTCTAATCATTATGAACTAGACGGCGAGTGATTCGTTGATATGATCTTCATATTTTCCGTACTCGAAACACGCAATCTCTTTCCAACTGATGACAGCGTAAAAGCTCATTTAATGTTACGTATAAACGTGTCGAATGTGTTTCACCAACCACAAAAAGATAAAATATATCCGAGAAATCTCTGCAATCATTTCCGTAGGTCGGAAGTAAAAATTGGTTTATCTCTATTGGTCGGGCTTTTCACGAAAGCAAGCAACTCCGATATAAATATTACATACCTTAAATGAGATTTGATTGCAACAATATCTGTGTTTGAGATGTTAGGTAGTGAATGAGAAAATATTTCAATACATCAAATTTCATATGCATACTTCATACATCCGGGTCAGGTAGTGCCAGGGAAGATAGGCAAGAGGATAAAAATAATGATCATAATTGGGGCCATGATTACTTTCCTTCTTGAATCCTGTATTCCGTTCCTGTATCTGATTCAAGCAGCGACGGGTTGCGCAAACTTATGACAACCTTCAGGTGCTGAGCCTTAAGATTATTTTGTTACACTAGCTTTCTGTACAAGGGTGAAATTGCACTGAGGACACGAATTCTCGTCAACGTTCCGGTGCAGAACATTGTGTTTATTTTGTTTTTGTATACGCTTTTTTAATCTGACTGAGAAGCTCCAGGTAACACTAAATCAGGACAAGTTTCAAGTGCTGGGTCTTAGGATTTTTCGGTGATGATGTTGTACAGGCTTTTTGAACCTCCGCCGGTAATGGTAAAGCTGTGCCGGGAACGCGGGTCAAGACAACGTCCAAGTGCTGGATTTTAACATTTTTTGTTTGTTGCACAGGCTTTCTGTTCTTGGACGAAGCACTGTCGGGAAATACGGGCTTGGGATAACGTAGGTGCTGGAGTCGTTTTTGACAGGCGTGGCGTTTTGCTCATTGATTTTTTGCATGAACGTAAGACAATCAATGCTGCGTATTACTGTGGACTTTTGAGCCAGGTGAAGGCTGCTTATCGTTCCAAAAGGCGTGGCCAACCAATTCGAGACGTCCTTTTGCTTCACGACAACGCTCGGTCCCATACTGCAACTCTGACTTGCGCCAAATTAGAGGAAATGAGATGGACTTCACTTTAACATCCTCCCTATAACCCTAACCTATCCTATCACCTTGTGCTTTTCATCTTTTTGGACCGCTTAAAGAAGCACTGGGAGGACAACGATTCCAAGACAATGCAGGAGTGGAGGTCTTCGTGTACAAATGGCTCATAATAATAATAATAAATAATAATAATAATAATAATAATAATAATAATAATAATATTTATTGAGTCACAAATACAATTACAATCGTATGACGAGTCAAATACGAATGACGAGTCATGCACAATCCAGTTCCTTTTACGATGCCGGGATTACAAAACTCCCAATTTGCTGGTCAAAATGCATTTCCAGAGCAGGAGATTATGTGGAAAAATGATATGTACTTAGCTGCTATATTACACAAAATATTTTTTTTTAATATTATCTCGTTTATATTTGATTCACCTTCGTATTTTCTTTGTTGTGCAGGCATCCTTTACCTGGGGAAACTGCTGCATCGGGAGGTGGGATCAGATAGCATCTAAGTGTTGGACGTTGTTCATTGAGCAAGCTTCCTGGACCTGGGTAAAGCTGCGTCGGAAGGCGGGCTCAAGACAGCATCCAAGTGCTGGATCTTAAGATAATTTGTTTCTTTGCAGGCTTCCTGTACCTGGGCGAAGCAGCTCCAGGCAACGCGGGGCTCAAGGACCAAGTGCAGGCGCTGCGCTGGTTGCAGAAGAACATCGCCGCCTTCGGAGGAGACCCCAACAAGGTCACCATCTTCGGGGAGAGCGCGGGCGGAGCGTCCGTTCACCACCACATGATGTCGCCACTATCGAAAGGTGCTTAAGAATAGACTGCAGTTTGAACCCATGAAATTAGTTAAAAACTCACAATTATACTATAACGCTAATTTAGCTCACACTATATTCACACATTTAGGATCATTATACTCCGATGAAAACTCAGTGGCACTTCAAGATCACGAGCTGAACGAAGAGGGGGCACTGCCATCCAAACGGGAGCTTCGGTGCAACTTAAGGTTTTAGTATCGGAGCTGCAAATTCGATTACAATGCCCCCCCTCCTTCCACCTCGTGACCTTGACGTGTCACTACGTTTAAATCTGAGTTGGTGTTAACGAGTCACAATTTCAGTCAATGATACGTGAGATTAAATTGAAACAACGAAAATTTATCGACGTCTCTATCAATCCCAGGCCTTATTGTCACGACGAGTCTGACAAGTTTTTACTAGGCAACCTACATATCCCGCTCCTCACATATCGGTGCATCTCGAAGAGATTCCCATCATCTACTCTTGCCACTGCTATTCTGAACATAGTAAATAAGCGTACGGCGGACTTGGTGGATAGGCAATCGCAAAATCCCCATAGGTGGCATACTATATTTACAGTAAACAAACGCATTTAAGGCAAGTGAATGAAATTATAATTCCCATAAAAATGATATTAAGAAAGGGTTACTTTACTTTTTATGTTGTTGTTCCGTTCACACCCTAACAGCAGATTTCCTCATGAAACTAGTGGTGCTAAAATCTCACGTACTTTCGCCTTTAGAATGGTTATTCAAGACTATTTATACCATAAGTCCTCTCCGAATAAACACATCTCAACCATTTTTTGTAAAACTGTCTTACGACAGAACATTTCGTGCGATTCATTGTATAAGGTATGCAGTGTATTCACGAACATATCCGATGAGTTTTTTAACTTACAATATTCTACAAAAGCAGTATAAGAGAAAGTAAAAATAATTAAAAGCTAATAAATAATCCGATCCTGCGGCGAAGTCAACGACAGCGGCTTACGCTTCACGGCGCTGCTTTAAAGCACCAATGGACGGTTCGCGTTCACAGTTTACATTTTTGCGCCAACTCACGACGCAACGCGTCTCTTAACCCCTTCTTAGGTGTTGAGCGCTATTGAAGTAATCCTCCGTTACTGTATATATTTATATATTTCTGTCCGCCACGTCTAGTCGCTGTCTGTTGTCAGAGTACCGCCAGGTAGCATCTCCGCATACGCGCCTCCCACCCCGCGCTCCCACGTCACTACCCAGCGGCCAGAATTGGGAAGGAGTTTAGGATTAGGGGTAGGGTTTCGGACAATTCACAGGGGTTGGACTAGCCCTTGTGAAGCAGCCAAACTCGTTTTGTTGTAACAAATTTCACATGAGATTCGACGGGAATCGAACCCAGATTCCCCATTTCGTTACGAGGGCCTTCTAATAGATTTTCGGCCGTAATTTCTTCGTTTTATCGTGCATCATTACATAACTTTCCCTCTACTACGTAAGCGACAACGACCAAGTAAAAATAGAGATTTCATGAAAAATGTTCAATGCTGCATTTAAAACAAAAACCGTAACACTAAGAACGACATATTTTGAGCTGCCATTAAATGCAACTTAAATTCAAGCATCGAAATGAAAATTCGAAAACGTACAATTTCATATGTTAGATATACTTGCTATTACAAAAAGTTACTTCGTACCTGTTACTTCGTAGAATTTTAAAATAATCTTGCTAAATTAACCCACGTGTCAATCGTTGCTTTTCAATACCTAATTCAGTTGCAAAGCCACAACTCATTTCTAACTTGAGAGTTGTGGCGATTCAGCAACAAAGGTCATATATCCAGATTTTTCTCTATTCAAACTTAAAATTATTGCTCTTTGATAAAAATGACTTCCTGTTTGCTATTTTAATTTCGACACTCAAGTTGTTTCTTAATGAAAATCAACGTAAATAACCCTCGTGATTTAACAACACAAAAAATTCAAATTCAACGTTCTTCTTACCTTTTGTCTTTAACCTTCAGAATTTACGTTGAACCGTTTTTCTACTATGCCATTCACTTTCGTTCACACCATTTACATTTAATTTTGCTCTTTACTCATCTATGCCATCCATGATGTACCGGTTATGGCATGCAGGGTTGTTCCACCGCGCCATCGCGCAGAGTGGTGCCCTGCTGAACCCATGGGCCATCCAAAGCGCCCCAGAGGAAACAACGTGGCGCCTGGCGCGGGCAGTGGGATGCCTAGACAACGATACATTCGCCGTTGTTGAGTGTCTAAGAGGTGTCGATCATCTGAAGCTCATGCAAGCGGCGAAAAACGAGGCTCCCACCGAAAGGGTAAGATACGTAGGTGATTAATTCTGTAATTGCGCTTATATATTAAAACGTAAATCTATCATAATGAAACTAGGTGGGGGGATTATGATGCTAGAAAAACTGGCCCTCAACGAAAATTATGGAATTTGTTTTTCATTACTCTATAATAAGAATACGCAATAGGAAATTATTTCATATTCATGTAATTTTGATGTGAAGGACCGTGAACGTCTGCTGAAATTTTCCTTCGTACCGACTCCAGAATACGCAACCAGTGGCGTAGAAACGTTTGCCTCTGATCCTTTCGACAGGCTTGTGACTGAAGGACGTCACCAACCTGTGCCATTCATGACTGGACTCACCTCCCAGGAAGCTTTACTCCTGATAGCATGTGAGTATTTCGGATAAAAATGGGTATCGATTTTACATTTTTCTATTAGTTGCCAATGGGGAAGAATGGATGCTCTTTCAAGATTCTATGACTGAATGAGGATACGTCGAAACTCTTTTCTAAATATTTCGTCCGTAAAATTTGCGATTGGAAAATATCCACTGTAAATGTTCTCCTTACTTAGTATATATGCATTCAGCGTTAGGGACTAGGTTATGAAAATATCTTATGAAAATGAGAATAATGTCTTAAATTATGTAAATCAATAAATTAGAATAAGAACCCCATTTCTCGCAGGTCATAAGACATCAAAGACATACGAGTACAATAAAATATGAATTTGTATTTTTTCACGATCTAAATTGCTCGAATGCTTGTCATAAGCAAATTTAAAACTACTGAAAATCCAATTCTTTTCAAAATGTAATGCTGGTTCATTTCAGTTAATACGTTTGACTTTCTAAGTGAAGATATCATGAAGGAGCTGGATGCCGCTTGGGATAAGAAGGTTTTGCCGGAGTTGCGAGTTCCTATCGACCCAATGAGGACAAAAGAAGCACTGGATGATCTACGTCAATTCTTTTTAAACGGCAAGTCACTTACAGCCGAGACAATGCAAGAGTACATAGATGTGAGTATTCAATATACATAGACTCTACATCAAGACGTGTTCTCGCAACGCCACTGAAATTCTATCGCAGACTAAAAAGTCCGATGGTTCCGGTATGGTTCCAATGCAAAGAGCACGTGTTTGGGATTCGCCTTGATATTAACCAATTATGAAGAACCAAAATAATGCAATAATAAAGACAGGCGTCTAGTCAAAAGAATTTCGCACGGAGATGTCAACACACTTCGTTCGTACAAAAATGCTTTCGACGGCAATATAATATTCCCTTTTATTACTGACGGGAAATTTCTATGGCGTAAAATGTGCAACAACGTGTGCTCTCCTAAAGATTTTTAAAACATTCGTATTATTTTTAAAATTTGTTTAGGAAATTTGTGATAATTTTATTTCGTATTAGGTAAAGGGGTTTACTAATTAGTGCATTTTAATATTACATATTATATCCAATTTTACATATTCATTACATAGTTCTCACTGTTTCCATTACGTATTTTGACGTTTGATACTAAATATTTTTCCAGTCTGTCGCAGGCAGGCACTGGCATGTTTTGTTACGCGATGTCGGATGACGGACTTTTGACACCACGCGAAAGGTCTCTTCGGCAGTTACTTTCAACGACCAGCGTTGGGTCGCATTTGAACAAAGTCTTATGGGAAGCCCTGCCATTTTCCAAGAAGTCGGTGAGGCTTACACAGTTTCGTATCGTGTCGCCTCTCTTGCCCAGTGGAACGCCCTATGGGCGAAATCATGAACTACTATTTCAGTTAATATTAATGTATTTGATTAGGGCGCTTTCTTTGACTTGTAGGGGATCTTTTTATTCTATGCAGGCAGGAGGTTAACTCAAAAATGCACGAGTTTAGATCGGATTTTTCCCTTGGGAGGGCTTATAATTATGGATTAGAGGTTAAGCGCCAAAATTGAAAAATACAAATGTGTAAAAATGTGTTAACAATATGAAACAAAGCCTAGGGAGTTTTCCAATATTTGGTAATAATTTTTCAAATTATATTTTGACATTTGGTATAAATTTCCAAATTATTTCCGATATTAAATCAGCGCTCGTTAAAGAAAATTTTATGCCGACCGCTACTATTCAAGCCAATTATCTTTCCCATCATAATATTTAACATGTCAAAAGTAGATGAAACTGTAGCCAAATACAATTAATTTTACAACTACATAATTCCCAAGTCAACTTATTTGACATTGGATAAAATGCAATCTGGTCACATAAAAAAAATTCCTAACGTTAATTTCAAACCCTCTAAACCGTAACATCTTCCCCTCGTCATATGAATTCCTATCCTGCTTCCAACCTAAAATAAATTTAATTTAATTGAAAATCAAATAGACCAAACCACACAATTATAAGGATGACATTTCCAATAAATCACAGACTTCTATCAAAAAATTAAATCCGTTGAAAGAGTGTATTGGTGAGCACGAATTATTTTTATTCTTTTGGGTGAGCACGAAGTATTCTTAAGTGTTTTCAGATAGAGTTTTACAATCATTTTACGTTTTTCAGATGTTCTCCGATCTTACATTCGGAGAAGGAATCATATATTCTCTCAACCACATGGCGAAGTTTGCGAAAGCTCCACTATATCTTTACAGCTTTACTCTCGATGATGAACTCAATTTCCTGAAAAAAGGATTCAATATTTCCTGGTCAGGTAAGAAAAAACTAGTTTAAGACAACGAAAAGAACATGCTCATTATATTTTATGACGAAAAATGAGTTTTAAAGTTGGTTGTAAGATAAAATAAGTAAGAGTAAAGTTGACAGAAAGTAAAATTGATTTTATGAGTTCATAAAGTCCAACTGAAAATATCGGAACCATACAATATTTTGCCAAAATGTCCATTAGTACATTAGTAGGACTGCATAATACAATGCAGACGATTAAATATAAGATTGATAAAAATAGTTTCATCAGAGTGATATTAACAAGGTTCTTAAATTTTAAAAAAATTATTGAACTAAAAAATGTATTTGGAATCATCACTTTTAAGATCTTAAAAAATCCGCGACTTCATTTTCTCTTCTGTTCGTGGTTCCTATTGTTATTTCATTCGTCATAGTTTTAGCAGATTCTAAAACAGCCGCAAATGCCCCACTTCTCAAAAAGGACTCCTTCCGCCAATTATATGAAGTGGAGTGCCAATTGTGATGCAAATGTGAGTTCAGGTCTTTTAGTTAAAGGTTTGGGAAACTATTCAAATTTGAATAAGTTTGTGCCTATATCTTCACCCAAAATAATATTTTAATTATTGATAAAATTTATGACGAAATGTAGGTGAGAAATGGGTGTGTGGATCGAATCAAACTGGCACGTAACCGGATGTGAAACCACTACAGGCTCTTCAAGAGTGGACTATTCATTTACATCAGGCTTTTAATTTAACTGGTAATAAAACGAACTTTTGGTCAAAGAATTGTGAATGCAAATATATTATTTTTAAGCGAATCTTACGTTTTTCATGGATCCCAACAAAACACAAATAGCTCTCTTGAATACATTCTTCCAATAGCAAAATAGACAGTCCCACAATCACACTATACATTTATAAACACTCCTTAAGTTAAAAATAAATCATTTGTATATGTTACGCCCTCCTAGCATTGTGGTATAAATTCTTGAATACATTCTTCCAATAGGCGTATTCCTTGATTTTAATTTATGTAATTAGTAAAACCTTTCATTTTTGCTCCCCCCTCAATAAAACGTAATGTAACGTTATTTGTTGTTTTTATTTACAATGCGTATTCCTAGAAAATCGACTATTTTTGTTTGATGAAGAGGTATTGAATTGGAAGTTACACCATTTCTTTCAACATGAATTTCTCTTTACAGTGATATGCAATACTATGGGTTATAGGTGTTATTCGAATTAATGCCAGAAATGAGGCCCTCTTGCCCCACTGTTCAGCGGCTGAATTCGACCTAGCTATGTACAGTGGCTAGTATCGAAAATCCTGCCACCATCGGAACTAGAACCCCCACAATCTCCAGATCAAAGGTTCTGCAGCGACATGAACTGATGCCCTGAGCCACATAAGCCGGTCTGCATCATTCATTGCAACTCGGTCGGCTTAGGCGGTTGGATCCGAGTGCGTAAATGGCAAGGGTGTCGCGGTTTTACTCTCCCACTGCCGCTTACGCAGTTCCGAGAAAGTACGGTAATGGTGCCAGGGAAGAAAACTGCGAATTTTCGACAGAAAAACTTCTTGGCGGGCTTAGAGAATGAAAAAGTGGATAAACCTTTCCCGGGTATATAGAAAATTACTTCCTCTAACACGTGTAGTCAGAATCCATGTTTTGTAGGTCCTTGATACTGAAAAATCGGTTGACGGCGAAACGTATCCGTCGGTGAACAACGCTAGCGGCTAAACTGTAGGCAGGGTTTTAACCAAAGCTGATGTTCCCCAATAGATCTGCCTGATGTCACGGCCCTTCAAATTTGAAACGGATATTTTAATGTTAGGGGAACTTTACATGAAGCCCTTGGGACATTTTCGAAATAAAAAATTGCATCAAATTTGTTGACTAAACTTTGACCTAGTGTACAGACCTTGTACCATAGTGTACAGAATGCTTAAGAGAATGATGTAGTAAATGCCTCATTTTCGTTGAAATTCCTGATTTTTCGAAGACTGCAAGAATTCAATTTTTTTGGCTTCTTCCTACAACTACAATTACGAAGATTCATTTTTCCTTAATAAAAGCCGCAAGAGATGGTGTACTGTAGATGGGTGACAAGAGATGGTCTACTGTAGAAACTTAACCATGTGGAGAGCCAACGAAGGAAAGAAAGGCGTAAGGGAATAGGTTATTGAGACAGATGCGAAATAAACTGTGATTTAATTGGCGCAGTTCTATATTATTAATTATTTTACTACCTTCGATTCCTTTATAAACTGTATGTAACAGGTCTACAATATCTTGTCGATGCAGGTCGCGGATTTTGCCAAACAATCTTTTCATTACAAACCAGACGAAGAGGAACAATACTTGTAATGAAAACAGAAGAATTATCAGCATCATTATTTTGAAATACCTGCTTGTAAGATATGTGTCCCGGAGGGCCTCAAATCCCCATTTTGATATCAAAGTGAGTTGATGAAGTACTGCATTTGGGAGTGATTCAATTACAGATTCCAGTGGCATTAGAAGGCGCTTTACAGTGCGATCAAGCAAAGCTTGCAGTGAAATGAGACCAAAATTTTCGGTAATGTGCATACTTGTAGGGTAATAGTCTTTTCGCATCTTGAACTATTTTATATGACGGAAATTTTTCTGGAGCCTTGTCCTTATGATGGATATTGATGTCTAATCAATTTAGCTTCTACCAAAACTGATAGAGCATCTTCGCCAGTCATTTGTTTTGGTTCCAATGATTTTCTGTAAGCTGTCTGTATTTCTGGGCACGTGTCGGATTTGAAGTCATTTCCATCAGTAATTTCGAAGCCTGCGGCTGTGCTTCAGCTCTCATGTTCATTTGTGTGGCGAATGTTAAAATCTTAGATGGTGTAGCATTTCCCAATTCTTAGTTTTTTGTCGCTTTGTTCGCACAGAACTGGATTCAAAAGAAATTCCCGGCACCACGTCTCTTCAGTGAATACTGGTTAAACGAAACTAAACTTTCAAGCCATTCCTCATTATTTTTATCAAATTTTCACGTATTCTTCAAGCCTTCATCCATCGCAACGTTAATTGGGACTTGAAATGACTTATGATTTGCTTTATATCCCTAATATTTCGTGAACTACACTTTGTTTTTGTCTTCAGTTTTCAGTCAAGAAATTAAATTTTTGTCTGTTTCTCTCTATTAGAGGTCCACATAATACCCAAAAGTTCTATTCGCTTGATATGAACAGTATTCGAACCCTTGCCTGCAAAAAAAAAAAACTCACATAGTACACAATTCATTTCCGGTTTATTTACGTGCAGACACTTCCGAAAAAAATCATTCCGGTGAAGAGAGTAGCAAAAAGTAGCAAAAAAAAACGGCTGTATAATATATTTGGAACATTACTGACTAGTGAGAAACAAATATCAAGGCTTGATCCCCTTTGACAATAATTAAAAGTTATGTGTTTCACAAAATAAGACGTAAGTTTGAAGTGTTGAAAGCTATTTCTTTGTAGTTTTATCTCTATTAATATTAAGTCCTAGATTTTGTGTTTGTCATATGCTAAATAACATTAAATACCTGAACTTGAAGCTTCCATTCAAAAAGTTTGTTTTCTTCACACACACTGACTGAAAACATCACGAACCTAGTGATAAATTCTCACTAATGAAAAGCACGTCCGATCGTCACTACAACACTGCATGAACTGAAAGCTCTACGGTGGAGACGGACAGCCCAAGCGGTGTGACATGCTAGGACATGTTCGTCCAGGTTCTCCTTTGCACGAAACCATAAGAAATTTTCACCCTAAATAATTTTGGTTTTTTATTTTCTGCCAGGTTTGCTGTCATTTGCCCCATAGTGCGCTGTCTCGACAATTCTAGTGGACGGCAGCTCTGATCGAGAGTTTTCCGCGGTTTCTTCGAACAACACCAGGCGAATGCCGGAACTGTAACAAATGGGCTCCGCACCGGACACGATCTTTCCTTCCTCTTCCTCGTCTTTTCCTCATCACTTAGTTGCGCGCATACACTCACATGCACTACAGTACCACAAATGCCGACGGGAGCTTAGAGCTTGTCCCGGCTGGGGGAGTGGTGCACTGCATATGGGAGATACCTGGTTGAAGTATGCCATAGGTCGGCAACGGCAGCCATGTAGAGGGGGGAGGTCATCTGCCACCTCCAGTGATAAAAAACCTGCACTGCACTTACGGACCTAATGATCTTAGCTGCTGACGGATCTGGAATCAATCACTGAAGCGGCGTGCTTATGGCATTTCTCATTCATTGTGATGAAAATGTCCTTCGATTTATGTTGCAGGAGCCAGCCACGCCGATGAAATCGGCTATCTCTTCAATGTCCGTCGCCTGCAAGGGTTGGCTGACAGCGCCCCTGCAGTTCTAGCACGCCGTAAAGTAGTCCGCCTCTGGACGAACTTCGCTAAAACCGGGTAAGATGTAAAATCGGAGAGACAAGACATCTATTTACGAGTAGATATCAATTTATACTACACCATGATTAATTTAGAGCTGAACTTGACGTAAATCGGCTGTTTTGACGTAAATCGGCTGTTGCGGTGTCATCCAATCCGGAGCTTACACGTCACTATGGTGAAGTTGAAATGATGGGGGAAGATTTCAGAAACACGTGTCCGGTTAATAATATTAAATATATTTTTAAAATCTTTGTGGCTTTGTAGGATCCTTACCAAGAATTTTTAATTTATCCACTATCTCTTTTCAGGAACCCTACACCACCTGAAGACAATGTTTTGGATGTGCATTGGCTACCATATACCGTAGAGAAAAAGAACTTTCTAGAAATTGGAGCTACATTACGACCCGACGTGGATCTGTACGCGAAACGAATGAAGTTTTGGGAAGAATTTTACCTCAAATACTCTAAACGAAACGAATAATTGCACCGTTTTTAAGCAAAACCTGTTTATTTGTAACAGACCAGAATTCATTGCCATCGTTACTGACTGTATTTGTTCATCAGTATTTTGTATTTCTTTATGTACGGTCTTACGTTCCGTTATAAGATATTCGTCGGGCTAATGCCACACCAGCTAAAACCGTAACGCTATTCCTTGACGGCAACAGCATAAACTTTGATTTCGAGGCATAGAAAGAAATTCCAATATACACAATATTTAAAACTATATTCCGTAATTCAATTATATTGATATTGTTATTAAATTCGTAACAAAGAATGTAAAAACTTATGACTGTACGTTGGCGCCTTTACGTCAGTAATTTTCTTTTAAATATAAGCACCGCAACCATAACCCTAGATTTTTCTCCATCTTTATATTTTACTGGCTTCTAAATTCATAGAAATAAAGTAATAAGTATTTTCATGTTTTTATTGTTTGATGCAAGTCCATAATAAAACGAGATTTTAAAGAGACTGTTCCCTAGATCTACCATCCCTCGGAAACACTAAAGTATATCAGAAAATTGAGTTCCCCACACGTGGAAGGCGACGTGCCAAATGACTTCAGTTGCTCCAAATGATAGACCGGAAGAGATTCAACCGAGAGTTGGGAATAATCGATCAAGGGGCCAAATTCAGATTACCCGATTCCAGGTGTACAGTAAGTTTGTCATGTAAAGATGATATAATTTTTTTTATCTTGCACTTCAGTTAGAGAAAAATATTTTTAAGTTTTCAAATACTATGACGTTACAAAAAGGAGTACATTACGAAAAAAATATATGAACCAAAAACGTGAATAAAGTACTTTTATGATAAGCGTAATTAGATAAAAAATTTGGAGATCTGAATTAATTTTCCATACTTCACTTTGAAAATACAAATTAAAGCCAATTAGCATGTTATAGCGGCTTCTAAATAAAAATAGACTATAAAATAATTATGCGACTCGAGTTTGTGCAAGCCGAATATTAACTTCCACTTTATGAAGGAATTCTCGACGTTCGTGCATAATAAAGTAATGCCATAAAGGTGAAGCTGAAGATTCTTGTTCTTAAAAAAAGGCTAGAAAACATGTTGAAATTCAAAACTGACACAACCATACCATTTTTCGGATGTTTCTTTTTACAAGACACTTTTTTCTGTGATAAAATATTACGCCTTAGAATGTCTTTTTGTCTAGTGTAAAATCAATTTACATTTATTCATTTCATAGTTTTATGAAGTCACGACATTGTAATGAGTGTAAGTCGGTGTAAATAGTTGGCCAATGACATTAATTGACTTTAAATACAATGGACATTATTGGGTTAACATGTAAATAGTATAACATATATTTGGCTGTTCGGTAGACGCCGCGTCCTAGGCACAGATGCCAAAGTTTTGGCCGTCATTTGCGACCTTCCTCAGGGCAAACTTTCGTCCTGAGGAAAGCCGCAAAATGAATGCCTATACCAGCAACACCTCATTGTTCGCTTTTTTTGCGAGGACAAGTCGCATCCAAGTAGATACTGACTCCGGTCGCAGAAGACTGTTTTCAATATTTAACTTACTTATAAGAAAATGTGTATTGACAGTTGGTCATTTGTGACCAGTTTCAATTTGTGACGACTTGGTGTAATAAAGATCAAATACTTTACGAAATGATATTCAATTCTATTACCTAGTCCATGTTTCCTCAACCTGAAAAATATCCTAGGAGAAAATGATTTTCCAAACAAAATGTACAATCTACTGGTATGTTCTTGCCGTAAGAATGCTGCACTATCAGCACACTTTCAGCTTCACGATCCTGTCAAGTCGAGTTACTTTATTTCGCGATTATTGCACTCAAAATTGAAAAGTGAGTCAAGTTAACGTACTTTAAATATGACGTTTCTATTCGTATGCGGAAAAAAGTGAAAAATATAATCAAAAAAATTTTAAACCTTAAACTTATGAAGAAAACAATTAATTAAACAATTTTAATAGGATATCAAAAAATTAGTTGTTTCTTTTTGTTTCATTTTATATTAGTGATGGGTCGATACCTGAATTTCTCGATATTCGATACCGTTACCTGTCTGAGAGATTCGATACTCGATACCATAGTACTTTAAAGGCTCAGCAGCAAACGTCGTTCAATCAGAACTGGAAGGATATATTTTGTTCTTCACATATGCATACATGTACTATTTTAATATTTAAAAACTATTGAGATGAACATACATTTTTTTAAAGTTTTTAAAGATTCTTATTAAGGAGAACTAACATTCTACCTCTTTCTGGGTCCATTCTATTTCTTTTTGTCACATATCAATCCAGCCGTACTGGAAAGTCTCTCCGAAAACACTGTAGCTGATGGAATGCACAGGTATCGAACAGCATTTTTTCTTAAATTGAGAAGAGTCGCTTTGTTTTCCCAGTAAGATAGTACATTTGCATCAGGAGGGAGAATGTCCGCACATTTAATTCATCTTCTTGTGCTGTGGTTTCGTATACACAGCATAATATTTCGTGGTCACTCTTCAGAATATTCCTATAAAGAGACCACATGTCAATGCATTTTCGGGGTTCAGTAGCTGAGGATGCCTATAAAATAAATTAAATGAATTAAAATTTTAACAATAAATGCTTGTCTAATTTGAAATTTCTAATGTAGATAATGGAAATGAGTTATTCGGAATCATATAAAACTTACAGTGATATAATTTTTTAACTACTAAAATATCGGATAATCGTGATTAAAGGGTTGTTATTTTCTTGTGGGCATGGTGTATCTAGGTTCAAGATGTTTAATTAATTCCTTAAATCTATTGTCCTCAATAATACTATCGATTGATTACCTTTGCGGATCATGTAAGCAAATTTTCTTGTTATTGCTTTTGAACGGTTGTCTCGTGATTTAAGTGTTCTTTGTGGCCAAAAAGTCAATGAGAGTTGGTGGATTTATATTGGAACTTGATGATTTTGACAGAAATGGCCATGGGTCACTTCACTTGTGTGATCTGCGACGATTCCAACGTCCGGTGCAACATGAGTTGGTTGGCTCTTGTGTTCGGTGGAGCTGAATACTACCCAGTGTTTTGATGTAATATGTTCTTTTTTGTTTGTTTTTTGATTACTAGTATTGTGTGATTTTTCCACCAGGCGAAATTTGTCTACAATTAGAACGATTGTCATCTTTCGAGTTCTCTCCAAAATAATTCCACACTTCACTCTTTTTGTTTATGGAATGCACTAATCTAGTCGTCTTTCGGTCACTTTAAAATGCAGAACGGAACTCAAGAGCTCCGTCAGATGCCTCCGCTGCAGGCTGAGGAGGGGAGTATCCCGGGAAGAAACGCTGTCATCGAGCATAGCTTATCGTGCCTGTCGTCACTAGATTCCCGGGAGGCCACAAGGAAGAGTTTCCCAAAGCTGAATTGGTCGCGAATTGCGTGCTATCTCGAGAGATAGTGACAGGCGTCAGTGATTAAGAGCGGGGCACGGCGCCGGGACGTGCAGCATTGGGTAATTTGAATGACTGTAAGTGAATCCGAACAGAGAGACACTTTCTTGTTGCTAACAGAAGAAAAATAGGAGAAAGAGGAATGTAAATAAGACAATTCTTCCGTAAAATCAGAAGAGATGGGGAATGGCATAAATTATTAAAAGAATCGAGTTATTTTCCCAAAGTATCGATCGCTATCGATACCACCCGAGTATCGAGGTATCGAAGTATCAAGGACCCATCCCTATTTTATATTTATTTCTCATCAAAAGTTGTTAAAAACTGTGCGAATCGTATTATTGGGAGTTGAGTATTCTGTGCAAGTTTTCTAATATTCTGGGACCCACCCATACACAAGTTGAGTTACGAATACTGGTGGAAACAAGCGTTATGTGCAGGCCTGAACCTTCTTCGCACAATAGAAGGAAACTAGTAAACTGTTTTCATTAGGACTTGAAATGGTCGGAAGCCGTCCCTGCAACATTTCTTCGTATTGAAATATTCTGCTTTACTATTTTTTTATTAACAAAATTTATTACAATTTTATTAACAACATTTCCTCGTATTGAAATATTCTGAACCAAGCTCATCTTTATCTTTAAATAACTATTTTTTATTAACGAATGTTAAATCCTGTAATACAATTGTATGCATTCTTTGGGAGATTTTCGTAAATTACATTTTTTTATTAATGTTTAATAATAAATAATATTATATTTAATAATAATATAGAACATTACTAAAATATTCTATATACTATACTTATTTTATGCGTTTATATTTCTTTTGGTTGTTTGCGGACTTGTACGCATCGTGAACCGTGACGTTCCACAATAAAAATGCTGAATCCAAATTAACTGTGAGGCGATTGTTGCAATGAAATTATTCTGTTAAACAGTTACAGATACATACACATGTATAAAAGTACTCCTTTTTCGCGTTAAATTTAGTCATCTCTTTCTCTAACAGTTGTAAATGTTGCATTATCACTGTATTATAGATCACAGTAGTTCTTCAATATTCTTATTTATTTGCCTTCACTGTCACATTCATAGGTTGAACCAGCTAAACCGTGTGAATAGCAAATTGTACTTATGAAAGATACTGAAATGCTATAGTTTTCAGAGGTACATTTCATTCTTAATAATAATTTTGTTTTAAGTAAGTGTTTTGAGCACATAGGATCACCTTCAGCGGAATAACACATTATCTGTATTATTGTAGCACATTGTTTTGAATTAATATCAATGGAGGTTTCTCCCCACCCGCATCTCTGCGAAGTGCACTGGAAACTTCTCTCGTTAATTCGACCACCAACAGAGCAGTGTTACGCTACTTTAAGTTATTGTAATGTTAAGTGAATAATCACATTAATCTTTCGAACTTTTTCTAAAAAGAATAATCGTACATGTGCAAAATAATTACAGTTATTAATAATACGCATTTTGTGTACTCAAATGCAAAGATGGAGGACAGAGTATCTTTTTCTTAAACGCTAAGCTTAGAATAAAATATCAAAAAATATCTCGTTTTGGCATAAAAACAAAACTTCTGTCCTATGAAACACAAAAATGCTTTGAAGCTCTACAACGAATCGTTTTCCAGTTATGCACGAGAGTAGTGTCACGTATACGTACGCATATACGGAGTAATATACGTAGTTGAGAAAAAGTTCTATAACACACATATTGGGGGCCTCTGATAAAGAATAAATAACAATTTTTCGTTTTTTTTTTTTGTTTTTCTTTTTCTTCTTTCGAAACATCCGTACGATTTTCGTTTTTATGTCTGACCGTCTGTGAACATCTTCCCGATCGATCTCGCCCGACCTACATCTTTTAAATTTTGAAGAAACTTCACATGAATCCCCTGATATATTTTCAAAATATTTCCAATTCTCTCGCACGCATCTTCAACTTCAATGCCGCCGACTCCCAGGCCACTGTGGCCACTCAACCCGTGCGTCACACGCGAAAACTGTTGGTGAGCTCCGTAACTTCTTTCGCCAATCCATATGGAATTTGTGGGGAACGGAGCGAGCTTTTGGATACTTATTTAGCCAAAAACAGTAAAAGACTGTATATGATGTATGGGGAGAAAATCATCTGCGCACGCTTCCAACAATTTAACAATTAATAGTTGAAAGATGAAAATAATAATAATAATAATAATAATAATAATAATAATAATAATAAATTTTAAAAAGCGAGAGATTAACATTTCAAAAACTAGAAATTTCCGTTTCAGAGTTGTAGAAAACTTATTTGTAACGGTAAATGAACTGCAGATTTGATTTTTGTGTATTGCTAATAAAATAGAAATTCACCCTAAGCTCTACTACTGATACTACAAGCACAAGGAAAGCTCGACAAAACGTGCACATAGCGAAGCTACATTTACGTCCAGAAGCAAATCAAGGGGCCATCTCAGCATTTGCTCAATGGATCAGGGAAACTGGACCAAAACCCGATCGAGATGGGGTTCATTGACCCCGGGAAACTGAAGTACAGTACTGGAAACATAAATTGAACGCGGCCGTCTGCGGCTAAGTTCAGCTTTGCACGGCTTGACAGCCCTTGTAATGACGAAACGTCGCAGGCGGAGCCTCACAAACGATCGTAGCCAACTCTCGATGCAGGGGGGAGTGCCCTAACAAAATTATGACGTACAAAATGGCGGGCGCTGCTAGTTCAGATGTGGAAGTATTTTCAAATAAAAAATACATAGAAGAAACACTTGTTTGAACATGAAAGTAAATTCATTGAAATATATATGAACACATAGCACTTAACCACTGTTAACACAATTCTTTTGAAGAAATTACATTGATATCAGATAAAATACCACTAATTTTAGAACGATTACGTTCTTATACACATTTTAAATTCCAATATTCTGTCCAAACACAATTTATGAACTTTATCAAATGACCAGTTTACTACAGAATTTTGCGATAAGAAAAACGATTATAATTGCATATTTTCAATTGTTCAAATGTATATTACATTAGAAAATGCAAAATACTGTCTTCTTTGAATCGTTAGGACTGCTAGGAAACATTTTAATAAAAGAAAGTAAAATTCAAATACCAACTGTATATTTAACATTAAAGTAACAATTAAACTAGATATTACAATTAATTTGCATCTCATGTCAAAATTGTTATTTTGCTATCATCAAATCAGGGACAATTTGGGGACACTCCCGGCAGGAATAGCGACATTTGCAATTGTTTATAAAATTGTTAATTGTTGCAAAATTGTTAATCCGCGGTTTTGGTTCTGGGACATCAGAAAACCTTCCATTTTAGAATTGCAAAATTGGAAATTGTTTATAATTTTACAAATTTTGCAATTCTTTTTATTCTCTCATCTCAATTCCTTTACACAATATGCAAAATTCTCAATCCAACCGGAGCTATCGCCTTTCGTTTTCGTGATACGCAATTGTTTATAGGACCTTTGCGTCTGATACCCTCACTTGTTTCCAACCCCAATTCATTGGATTTGGCAGTGAAGTATAAAATTCAAATAGTTTTGCAGTGTCTTGCTTTCTGCTGATTAAATTGTATTAACGATTTGTGACTTACGACAAATCGGTAGAAATTGTTGCTCATGAGCTTTTTTAACTTTCGAAATTTAATTCTATTCTTCATGTATCTTGAAACTAGTTTGGTTATTTTGATTCGTCTGTGTTATAAATAAATTCTCTGGCAAATTTCAAAACGCTGAGACTAACTGTTGTCCTGCAAATTTGAAGATTTCTTTGTGGTTGGATGCATGCTATTCACTGGTGCAAAGTGTATGCCAGTATGTTTAACGAGAAATTCATTATCAACAAATTATTTTGCAAAATGCTTTTTGGGCAGAGCGTGGGATGATAGATCATTTTCATATTTGTTCCACGAGTCAAGTTTTAGGCAGCAGAGATATTCTTGTAATATTTTTTAATTTTGGTGAAATTGAATCACATGTGAATTTTGAAATAGAACCATACATTTTTTACCTGTAATGAATATATCAATAGAGGAATTCTATGATGTCTCATATGTTAATAATTTAAAGAGTAATCATGTATATTTGACACCGGGCTTGAGCAATCCTCAACTCTAAGGCAAGCAACGCTTATCATTGGCTCTTCTAGTAATTCAAGTGGCCTATCCTCGGAAGATTTCCATTCTCCTCGTCTTAAAAGGCATGAGAGGCCGAGTCAGTAGAATGTGGCACCAATCCAATAACACTTCCCTCCCCTGGAGAATGCTTCGTTACTCCCTTTTGTGGGAACACGTTCTTGTCGTGTATTATATTGTGAAAAATAATTTAAATTCAATATAATAAACGAATAAGAGTTTTGTTACATTGTAATGCTACACACATTTAAATATAGAAATAAGACATGAACTAGACAGTATACACATGTTTTAGGAAGACGAAAAAATTTTTCATATTATAACACTCATTTGTATACTTTTCACAAACAATATTTAGAAGTACACCATCAATCTGATGATTTATTCTGGTAATAATCGATCTTATACGTAATCGACATATAATGATAGAAATTTCTAATGTCTGGTATGGGAAATTCAGTATGAGCACAGTTAATTTTAATGAGAGAGCAATTTTGCGATGAAAATGTTTTTAATGCATATATACCAAATCCATATACTTCCTTACATTAATTAACGTTGTTTCCATTTTCATTGAAGGCAAGGCACATACATCCTCACGCGCTATGTTTTGAAATGACCTCAGAGAGGTCGCTTGCTCGAGTCGCCGTGTTATTGGATTGAACTCTTGAAATGTTCTGTTCATACAGTAGTTCCCGAAACACGTAAATTCCAACACGTCATCTCAAACTTATAGTAGTCACAGCCTACTTTCAAACATTAGTAGATACCGCGGACTGTGAGACCGCACGTAAAGTTCTAAACAAACTTCATTCTCGTTCATGAGCATGTCCAACTTTTCTGTCTGTTCCATCTGTCCAACTTTTTTTTTTGTCGGAGGGCTGTGATTCTTTGTAAGATAATAGTGCAGTGGACATTATAACAACTCTCTGCACCTACAAGTTCGTTTCCTAGTGTGGGCAAAAATTTTGGGAATTGGAAACCTTTCTGCGGACTTCATGAATTATTATAATATTGAGATTACCAAACAGTGCCTCATATTATCATTATAGTTTTAATTCCATTTTTGTCATCATTTTATTTGCATTTTAATCAGTTTTCTGTGTCATATAATTTTGTTAATGTATTTTAGGAATGGGTTTAACTGATGCCAATGTTATTCTTAATTTAAGCCAGATTGCGTTTCAAGTACTGCGGTTCAAGTCACATCTTATTGCGATTGGTGAGCTGAAGAATACCTATTAAGAGTGGACTGATAGTATGCCAAGCTTCAGAAAAAATTTCAGAATCTCGAAGGAATATTGATGACTAAAATAAAAGATGGTAAAATGTGGCGATCATAATAGTTGTGACTGTCAATCAAATAATATCCTAGCAGAATTTATATCAAAGGCGGTCAGTTTTGCCCGCATGGGCATTCGTGTTCCTATTTATGCCTCGCGGGTACTGCCACTCCAAATCTGCGCAGCGGGCAACGAAAGAAATTTGAGCGCGGAAACATTCCTGGGAGGTGGGTAACTGAATTACAAAAGGTATCAATGTTTTCGTGATTTTATTTTCTTGTTTTATTGATAACGGTTACATAATATATTACAACTTTTACACTACTAACACTTCATTCTTCTAATAAACCTTAAAGACAGCAGAACGGCTGAGAGACAAAAATATACAATTATTGAAAAGCAAAACGATATATAAAAAACCACGTCTACAACTTATTTCAAAGTCATTTGTCAGATACATACTCTAATGTACAGAATAAAAATAAGTAGTACAGGGCGGATTTGAACTCGAGATCTTCAGCACAGAAGCCACCAACCAAATACGCAACGATATTGTCCGTGGGTAGGTCGTTATGTAGTGTTTTGAATATTACAATGTTCTTGATGCCAGAAAATTCTTTCTGAAAAATCGCAAAAGCTACTGTTTTTTTTTTTTTTTTTAGTCAAAAATCTAAATAAAACGTATTTTAAAATTTAGTTTTTAAAACGATTGCACTTGCAATAAATTCCAGCATATGTTTTGGTGGTGTTTGAAAACGTATATATTGTCACCATATAACTCAAACTTTTGCGAAAAACACTCATATTTTAAGAAACGTGCACACGAGATGATTTGAAAGACTAATATTAAAGAGCAGATTGTATTAAGAAAGAAATATGTATAATTATCT
Organism: Teleogryllus oceanicus; assembly: GCA_964035755.1. NCBI lineage: Eukaryota > Metazoa > Arthropoda > Insecta > Orthoptera > Gryllidae > Teleogryllus > Teleogryllus oceanicus. The sequence goes on along the minus strand of CAXIVR010000005.1, from coordinate 50,118,376 downwards.
TTCGTCCAACGAAGTGTATTCTTCAGACAACATTCACAGAAGTAACGAATAGTACACAGAAAATTGCCAGAATAGCAAACATTGTCAAAATTTAAGTTTTTAACTGTTTTTTGACGTAAAATAAATAAATAAATAAATAAACATATAAAGCTGTTATGTCGCTGGATTTGGTAGCCGATAATTGAGTTATTTCACTTTTAAATGTAAGGCGTGTGCAATTTTCTCGATAATTTAATTTAAACTTACAAATAAATTAATATAATAAAATAAGTACTGTATATTAAATGAAATCAGAACTTTGTACCATTGGTAAAATATGTAGTTTGCAAGTAGTCTATAATGCTTAAAGAGTAATACACATATTAAAAGTTAATTATCATAGTTTTAGCTGTTTCAAATCTTTGAGATTAGATGGACAGTGGCCCAGTTAACCTCAGAAACCTTTCTGTATAAAACTTATAATAACATTTTAAATTTAGAGTTCAAAGAACTATAGTGAGAGCAAGATCAACAAAAAGCAACTTATACTGACTGAAATGGTTCGAGTGACAACCAACGTTGCCACAACGTTGCGTTCGAGAGGGGAAATGCGAGGGGCGGTTCCGTTCTACGGGTATGGTCAAGAAATGAGAATATTTCTTAAGTTAACTATCCACTCCACGCAATTTTGCGTAGTGTAACGATTATGGATAATTTTCAGCCAACATTGTATAAATGTTCTATGCGAAGTGGTAGCAGTAATGCCTTTTTTGTAAATTTTGATTGATAAAATATTGGCTGCATGCATTGTAATACAGTCTAGTTTTTGATATTACAATTGCTTGGTGATGGAAACACTAGAATAACGTTCGTAAAAACTTCTTTAATTTTAAGATACGTCCATTGAACAAAATAATTTTTACTGTGATAAGTTAAGCCCCCATGAGTCCTAACGAAAAAGTAATTTAATCCATTAATAGAGTATTTATGATAAAATGAAGAATTTGGTTAGAATAATATTTTGTTATTTCGAAAACAAGAAACTTGTTAAATTAAGTGACATTCAGCGGCAATGTTGTGTAATATCTATTTTTCCCTAATTTCTGAGCCAATATTCCGCGTCCGTTTATTTTCCGACTCCAAATTTACCAGTAGAGAAAGTTACTTGTTCTGTAGACTTCTTTGGAACGCAAGTATACTGGCTGTCTTTATTTACCTCTATTATTAGGAAAATGGTTATTCGAAAAATTGAACTGGAAGCATTTTCTGAGAAACTTAACAAAATATTTCAATAGTCTTTATTTTTAACTAACGACTAATTTAAATTAACTTAAGTTCATTCACACTAACTTTGTAATTACTGCGCAATTACATGAATTCAAGGATTGCTATGGCTGTATTAGTATTTTTGTGAAGTACTTTGGGATTAAATGAAAAAATAGTCTGGCTTACTGATGTGAACTAATTTCTCCATTCTTCATTGAAAATATTCCAATTAGTAAATAGTACTAATTCTTTCGAGAAGACACCATTCTCTTCAATTTCTTTAATACGATAAAATAATATTTAAATTTTTTTCCTGATGATTCTAAACACTTAAGAATTGTATTCTACAACTTGTGGCAAAACCGATAATAATATAAAATGTATAAACCTGTTTTACAAATATATTTATATTACGAGACATGAGATTTGAAATGAAATGTGCAATATTTCCTGTAGCAGACGTCGACACAGTGGTTTTGGGGAAAGTGTTCTCATGACCTTTCCTGTCCTCGCAAAAGTGCCGGCGCTGCGAAGGCAACCTTTTCAAAATGCGACAGTTGCAACAATTGTTACCAAGAAGTCTCGTACATTTAATTTAAATCATATGCCTGAAAGTATAATTTTATACTCAAAATACTATCAAACATGTGTTGCATCATTACATTGTATATTTATGATTACCTATTCCTATTGACATCAATATTGAGGTTCCATTTAAAATCAATAAAGATAATTAAATTTCGAGAAGTAAAATATTTCGAACATTATCTCTACGGTACAATACTTGTTCCATGATTCCGCAGTGTTAAGCGAAAAACTGCATTTGATGCTAGGATTTTATTTCATAGAGATAGTCACTATTACGAACGTGACATTTTACAAATCTTTTTTATTCTTTAGTCGTCAATATTCCTTCGAGATTCTGGATTTTTAGTCTCTGAAGCTTGCATATTGTCAGTCCACTCTAATCCAGATACTATTCAGCTTCTAATCGCAATAAGACGTGACTTGAATTGTGGCAGTTGGGAAACAGCAACTCCAGCCTGGTTAATAATAACATTGGCATCAGTTAAACGCCATTTGTAGAATACATTAACAAAATTATATAAGAAACAGAAAACTAATTAAAATGCAAACAAATGAAATGCAAAAAGAATTAAACTATTAGTAATAATAGGACGTACTTACTGCACTATTAGTAATTGTAATATTGCAATAGTCTGCGAAGGAAGTAGAAGGGTTTCAATCCCCAAAAACTTTTTTCCACATTTAGAAACGAATCGCATAGGTTCAAATTAAAGGCTATATCCACTACACTGCGGAATTATCTCCTATAACTGCAGCCCATCCGATAATAAATAAAAGGACACTAACACATGTTCATGCCTGAGAATGAGGTTTTTTAAAAACTTTACTTGGTAGTCTCACAGTCCGCAGTGTCTACTTTCATCAACAGAAAGTAGGGTGCGAGAACTGCAAGTTTGAGGATGGCCTGTTGGAATTTACGAGTTTCGTGAACTTTTAAGAACTCACATTTCAAGAGTTCGATTCAATAGCAAAGCGGTTCGATCTAAGTGATTCTGAGGGTCATTTCAAACATAGGCGGTCTGAGGGACGTTATACTTCCCATTCAATGAAATGTGAAACAACGTAAATTAACGTAAAGAAGTGTATGGATTTGAACATATGCATTCAAAAAAACATTATCACCAGAACAAATCATCAGGATTAATGGTTTATTTACAATATTCTGTCTGTGAAAAGTATACAATGAGTGTTATATTAGAAAAGAATTTTGTCTTCCTAAAACGTGTATACTGTGTGGTTGCATGTCTTATTTCTATATTTAAATGTGTGTAGCATTAGCTACTATGTGTGTAGCAATTTATACAACACTATTATATGTTTATTATAATGAATTTAAATTATTTTTCACAATTTAATGCACGATTTTATACGTCAAGAATTTATTCAAAAGGGTGTACAAAACATTCTCCGGGGGAGGGAAGTATTATTGGGTTGGTGCAACATTTACAGACTCCGCCTCTAATGACTTATAAGGCGCAGAGAATGGGAAAACTTCTGAGGATAGGCCACTTGGAATTACTAGCGTTACTTCCGAATGATAAGCGTTACTTCGTAGAATTGAGGATTCTCAAGCCTGGTGTAAATATATAATTTTATCTTTTAATTTATTAACAAATAAGACATCATTGAATCTCTCTCTATTGAATTATTCACTTCAGGTAAAATGTATAGTTCTATTTGAAAATTCGCATGTGATTCAATTTCACCAAATTAAAAATAATACACAGAATATATCAGCTGCATAAATTTTATTCTCGTGGAATAAATATGAAAATGATCTATCGTGTCGTTCTGTTCAAAAACCACTTTGCAAAATTATTTGTTGATAATCAATTCTTGCTAGACGATAAACATATTGGCATACAATTTTTACCACTGAATATATTAAAATCCAAACACAAAGAAATCTTCTGTACTTGCAGGACAACGGTCTCAGCGTTTTGAAATTTGCAAGAGAATCTATTTATAAGAGAGACGAATCAAAATAACCAAACTAATGTTTCAAAGATAGATTAAGAATAGAAATGAAATTTGTAGCGAAAACAGCTCATGAGCAATAATTTCTACCTCGATTTGTCGTAAGTCAGAAAACGTTATTACAATTTAATCGGCAGAAAGCAAGATAAAAATATTTGAATATTATACTTGATTCCTAAGAGCGAAATGAATTGTCTGCAAACAAATGAGGGTCGGCATCAGATGCTACGATCCTCTAAACAATTGCGCGGTCTCGAGGAAACGAAACGCAATAGCTCGTGCTGCATTGCGGAATTTGGCATCTTGTGTAATGTGGAATTGAATGAGGAATAAATTGCAAATTTGTAAATTTATAAACAATTTCCAAATTTTATAATTTGTATGGTGCATCTCTGACGTCCCAGAACTGAAAACTGCGGAATTAACAATTTGCAACAATTAACAATTTTATAAACAATCTTGTGAATGTGCTCTATTCTCCCAAGGTCCTTAAGTCGTCCCTGAGTTGAATATCGCGAAATAACAATTTTGATAAAAGATGCATATTGATTGCTTAATATCTAGTCCAGTTGTTACTTTAATGATAAGTATACAGTTGGTCTCTGAATTTTACTGTCTTTATTGTAATGGTTCTCAGAATTGCTCTCTATCGATTCGAGAAAGACAGTATTTTGCATTTTTATACGTATATAAGTATTTGAACAATTGAAATATGCAATTGGTAATCGTTTTTCTTATCGCAAAATTCCTGTAGTAAATCGTCATTTGATAAAGTTCATAAATTCGTGTTTGGACAAGAATATTGGAATTTAAATGTGTATAAGAACGTAAATTGTTTTAAAATTAGTAAGTTATTTTATCTGATATCAATGTAATTTCTTCAAAATGAATTAGGCACAGTGGTTAAGTGCTATGTGTTCATATATATTTCAATGAATTTACTATGTTCAAACAAGTGTTACTTATGTATTTTATTTGAAAATACTCACATCTGAACTAGAGGCGCCTGCCATTCTTGTACGACGTAATTTTGTTAGGCACTTCGCGTTGAGATTGGCTACGATGGTTTGGTGAGGGTCCGCTCGCGAAGATTTCGTCATGACAAGGGTTGCCCAAGCCTTGCGAAAGCTGAACTTAGCCGCAGACGGCCGCGATCAATTTTATGTTTCCAGTACTGTACATTACTTGCCATGCATATTGTCTGCTTCTAAAAATTATACAATGCAAAATGTAAACTAATTCATTATACTATATTATTGTTTTGTTTAAGTAAATATTATTTTCTTTAGACGACTGGGGTTCTCGCCAAGTTTCCCTGGTTTCCCCCCATTGCTATTCATCATTGGGTGGTATGAATAAAAATGAGTATATGCTATTTACTCTGTGCTGGAGCATGTCTCAAGAATATGAATAAAAGTTTTGAGAACATTCCCTTACAAATGAGTAAATTCTCAAACATGAGAAAATTCCGCTTCCCTAGGCTCACAGACATGTGCTCACAACTATTGAATAAAAACTGAGAATTCCATCTCCTTCGTGAGCATTTTCATGTTAATATGGAGTCTGGCTGTCAGGTGTCCTACTGCTCTGAGTAGCCTCTTGTAGGCCTGTGTTTTTTATGTTATAGTAACAAATGGCAGAGTTTGTGGTGGAATGTCTGCAATGAAAAGGTATACGAAGCAAGAAGAATGCAGTGAGCAACATTTTATTAGTTTATCTGGATTTTCGGAAATAAATGTTATGTACATCGCCCGACTAATTTTCGTGAAGAAAGACGGAAACAGAGGTGGTGTCACTACAATGTCACCAAATCCTAAAAGTATTTTTGCGTGATAGGTGACTCCGGATTTCAAGTTGGAGGAGAAGATTTGGGAGTGCATCAGACTACTGTCAAAACTGTGAGTGAGGTTATGGACGCTATTTTATCAATTGCGCCTATCTTCGATTAGATTTCTCAATCATTGGAGGAAATCAACACTGAAAATTAAAGTGGCAGGAAATATTTTCTTTTCTCCTGCAGCTATTGGGGCTTATAGACTGCACTCATTCCAATTAGAAACCATCTAATCAAGTGGTGATGAATATATAAATAGAAAAGGATTTTGAAAAGTTAATATTCAAGCCACTTGTAATGCTGATGAGGTGTTTACTAGCATTGATGTGTCGGCCTGCGTTAATACGACTCCAGAATTTGGAAAATTCTGGAGAGATAGTCATGAAGAACAACACTGTAAATGCTCTTCTGTTAGGAGATGCTTATTATGGCATTGCATCTTTCTAATGACGCCCTACAGAGCTCCCTCAACGCCTACTGAAAGAAATTTTAACAAAGCATCAAAGGAGCGTGATAATAGAAAGGTGCTTTGACACCAAAGCAGCGCTCATTTCACAAAATAAGGTACGCTCTAGCACTCAAGAAGGTGCAAATTTACTGAATTTGTTGTTGTGTGTTACACAACATATAAATTTCAGAAAGACCATATCTACTCACTGAATACCTAAAGAAGATGCAGAAGAAAATGGGAAATGAAATGACAATTACAGAGTACTGTGCCAGAAGAAGGAAGAAATAGCACAACACCTTCCATCAGCAACTTATTCTGTGTTGTTTTTAAATCCTTTTAACTGGGTACTAATTACTGTAGTATTTGTAGTTCTCTATTAGTTGCCAGCCTATAGGTCTTGCATTGTTCTAAAAATGACCTTTTACTTTTACTTTACAGGAAAATAAAGTGGTGTGAAAGTATATCTATAAAATAAAACCCTTTAATATAATTTCCTGACTAGAATTTCTTTATTCACCTTACCACTCATCCCCAAATATTTCCTGTGAATTTAATGGAAAATTAACTAAACTACTATTATCAAAACTAAGAAGAAAACATTATGTTGTGGGCCATATTAAATGTAGGCACTTTCTACACAGTAAGCTGTAATCATTATCAAAAATAGGGTTGGCAATCAAATAATTTACAATCTGTTGCCCAATAAATTCGTAGCAGTTTACTGTCCAAATTAACTTCATCAGCGGAGAGTTCTTATAACAGGAAAACAAAAGTTTATGATAATGCCATTGAAACTGCATTTACATACAAACGCGTTCATGTTATGAACTGCGTACACCTGGGCAATCCTGCAAGCCTGTTTTCAAGGTGATATAGCGATTATTCAAGAAATGTAAGAATCATGATATACAACGATGCTGAGTAAATGAGAAATTTTAGTATTTTCAGGATCTAAATAATAAATGACAATTAAATTTTTCATTGCAGATATCATTATAAAATACATATATTATGATATATTTGCAACAAAGCACAAGTTTTCTGATTTTGGCAATAAACTATTAAAGAACTACTACTTGCTTGCTTATTTTTTGTTACATATTCATGCTTCATTGCATAAGATAAATCCAACATCTTTTTCAGTAACCAAAGCAAGTATTCACAAATACATAGACTCGTGGAGTTATTTCCTGTAAATTTGAACAGAAAAGAGGTTAATAGATGCAAATGTTCATTTGCATTCATAACTTTCTTATAGCATTCATAAACATAATTCTGATTTATACCATTGTTATCCAATTTCCTGCCAAAAAATGGCATTGGTGCAGATACTAAATGAATTTTATCCACAGGAATTGCCTACAGTGTCCATTGATTCAGCTCTTCTAGCATAAATTTTTAATATATTATTATATAATAAATATAAGAACTAATCGAACATTTGAGCCTAGTTGAAAATTCAGCATTTCTTAAAATTTTACAATTCTATCACTTGTTTCATTACTATTTCTAAATCAAACTTAAATGGTATCCTTGACTTCTAGTACATGAGACCCTATCTTATTTGAAAATCCTAATTTTACAGTAAGAGGTTCACTTCTAAGCCCATTTGTCACAGTGCATTATACAACAGTGATTTCAAATGAAAATTCTTCACTGAATTCATTGATTACTACCTAGAAGAAATCTTAGGATAAATTGAAAAGTATGAGAAACAGGGGATGCACAGGAAGTATAGAACAAATTTTCCAGAATCAAAATTTTATTCTACTGTTTATTTAATACTTAATTGTGTCAGCAATACCAAATGCTGCAATTCTGTGTTAGTCAGCCCTACTGCATCTTCCGTCACATTATCCAAACTATTTTCCTGAAGGGCTCTTTTGGTCTGCTTGTTGAAGGCTGGTAGGTAGAAGCCCTTCAAAACAGTGTGATCAATTTCCGATTATGCTGAAGCTTCACTTACTACTTGTTCCAAGTGCTACAGCACCTAAGCATAAATAAAGATTATTATTGCATAAGCTTTTAGCAACATAAAATATAATACTTCATCTACTTTTAGACTTAACATTGAATGCTTGGTTTACCTTCTATCCTGTTTATTGCAGGATTACACTTCCATCTATTAAATTAAAAATTTTTCCCACTCTTCAACACTACGGTAAATTCTGTCGCGTTTCTGTCGCACTTGCTTTTACTCGTTGCCTACATTATTTAGTCTCTTCAAAATAGACTTGCTGTCTACAGTACAATTTTACAGTTCGTGGCCAACTCCGTCTGCAATGCCACCATTGCTTCCTTATTTTTAATGCACGACGGAGTTTGGCTTTGAAAATAATATTTATATTTTGCTAAAAATAATAAAGACTTCTTGAACTTATTTGCTCTGCGACTTTTTAATTTCCTTTCTACAAACCTTCTTCGGCTTTGCTTCTCTAAAGATACCCGGCACGCCGCAATTAACCAACAACACAATTAACTTAGGGCCCAAAACAGAAATCGAAAATGGCTGTCTTCAAACGTGAATGTAACACTCCAAAGAATACACACAAGCAACGAATAAACATTGAACAAAATCGCATCGGTTGCCCAGGATAAACCAGAATATTCTCAACTTGCAGGAAGATTGCTCATCGCTAGAGAAAATTTTTATTCATACGAAATTGAGTAGATGCTCATCGGATCGAGAATATTCTCCAACAAATGCTCATGCTCGTGAGAGTAACGTTCTCTGAGCAAATGCTTAATTTGTCTATACTAATTCATTATATTGATTTCAATGTAGTACCCAAGGGGAGGTCCTAGGGTCTGAGTCCCGGGACGGTCAGTGGTGGTTTTTAAGACCAACCACCTAACTACGTCCAAATCAGCTGTATGAAGGAGAATTCCTGGTCCGTCTCTTCTGATCGCTAGCATTCCGTAGTTCTCTCTCACCAACAGCAGGCGAATGTCAGAGCAGTACCCCTACAACGGGCCAGACCGCCAGATCACTTCTTCGTCTCTTCTTGTCCAATCCCTCACCCCTTCCTACAATATAATAAAGCAATATACTACCACTTATGTCGGGATCAGCCGGCAGCTCAGAGCTTGACCTGGCTGGGCAGTGCATGGAGGAGACAGACTCCAGGCCGTATCAGGCCGCACAATCGGGCACATGGCAGCTTGAAAGATTTCCTGTCGGAATAGCTACAACTTATGAAACAATAACTTGATCAAGTCTCGTCTTTGCTTTGTTTATGTCTCATTCATAATCCTCGCGCGGTCTCGAGTCTTGCCCCACTGTCTGCACAATACATGCTCTGTTTTTCGGTAGAATTAAAAGAGATGTTCATCTATAAACGAATATTAACTCTGTGACAATTATTAAGCACTAAGAATTATCATTATCAATCATTGCGAGCTTAAGTATGCAAAAGTGTCGGCGTAAATGAAAATAGTACAACCTCAAAAGTTATCTGCGGTCATACTTCATGTTATTAACGCTTTTGAGATGTGTGTGTCAACAGTTCCTTCACGTTTTGAAGTGGTAGTAATAAGTTTCCGGCTGAACGCAAAAATACCACAATTATTGAAGTTAATTAACGTGATATACGTGGTAGCTTTAAGTGATCTAATGAAATGTTCCTAATAGTCCAGTTACGTCAATATCAATGCAAATACATCCATTTAATTTATCTGTTCAATTATTCATTGGCTTTTTAAAAGTAAGTTCAAAAATAATGAAAATCATCATTAGTGTGTAAGTAAGCTAATAACTTATCCATCGTTAATGAGATAGTCTTTGAACATGCATTATCTTCTAAAGGTTCAATATTAAGCATAGGACTCAGGATGTTGCAAATATCTATTATTTTCCAGTTATAATTAAAATGAATCTTGTAAGTAATAATAATAATAATAATAATAATAATAATAATAATAATAATAATAATAATAAATATAATATAACTAATTTAAAACAAGAAATACTAAAGGACACTTAATAAATAATGAACTATTTATAACTATTTCAATTAACTCATATTATTAAATATAACAATTGAAAAATAATAACAAAACTCAAAAACGCCGAATACTAAATAAATAAATTGAACGATAAAACGCAATGAACGAAGAGCATCAAAACGCAAAATGCAAATCTGGTGCAACACTCAAAACTGAACACAATTTCACTTGGATGGCTGAATGTTGGCGGTATCTACTGAAGTGGAATGTCACGCAAACTTAATTTTAAAATGTCCCTACCGCTTGAAGGTAATATATTCAGGTTATTTGTGTACGGTTGGCAACAACTTTAGCCAAATATAAAACGAATCGAACTACCCTAAATCGAGAGCAAATGTATGTTCTCATCCGACAGTGACATTTTTCAAAAGTTATCCCGTTAGTCTGGCTGTTTAGCTGGCCAGCGTCCATCATGGGAAACCACTTAGCCGAAGTGGTCGTCGTCAGATATATTCAGCGAGGAAAGAACCCACCTCCAGAGGCCAAACACGTATTATACTTACGACTGATGACTTTAGCTCTTGACACACCAGAACACGAAATTATCATTCAAAACTGCTCAAAATGGGAGGAATATTTCATGAAGACGGCTTAGATCCCCTTTTCACTGTTAACAACTGAGATTTTGAAAATTACAAAGCTTGATTTTCTGCCATCTTCCTACAAACTACAATATTGAAGACCGTGGATTTTTTCAATCAAATTTGTTCTTCAATTAACTCTTTGCTTTAACGTCATTTACTTTTTCAAAATTGTAGTAGCTTTCATGTAATTTTCAACAAAATATGGGCAATATAAAAAATACATCAAAACCACAATTTCTAAAAGGAGCTTCAATTTTTTAGTCTGATAGGATATAATTTAATGTACTTGCATAGATGGCATAAACGTCATTCTTTATTTATTTTTTCTAAAAAATTAACCATATGTATTAGTTTGTCATAACGCTGCTTGTACAATAATATGGGCTTTGTATACACTGCATTGGTAATAAAAGGTTGGTACTATAATATCAAACTAAAAATGGAGCCTAGACCAAAGAAATTAGGAAACCAACTAATACTAGAAAAGTCTATACCATCTGGAAGCATCATTAGATTAATTAACTATTGAATATGAGTGATGTGCCAGAACATTCCAGTAATTTTATCCTGTAGTCCGTACAAATTCTTTTCAAACGATATCATAGTTCTCTGCAACTCCTCTGCATTTCCTCTGGAAAAGGAATGTCTCCGGTAATGCATTAGATATTCTGTGATAATGGCCTTTATATTGTATAATTAATGTCTCCTTCTAGCTATGTCAAAGCATCCATGGCCTCTCTCACCGCAATTGAGAAACTGCTTTATTGATTTATTAGATTCAAAAGCGCCAACTGCAAGTCCTGTAAGTATACTGTACGTTCTTTTTATCGTGGGAGGTGGGGGTGATCTCGGTGGATGGCGAGATCCGGCGGCGGCCTTACACGTTGACTTCATGAGATTTTCATCAACCATGTATTTCCCACCGATCTACCCAGACTAGCCTCTAAGCTCCTGAGATGTGGCTGTGTAGAGTACGTAAGTGTTTCTGGCGGGGATAAATATAGGAGAAGGAAGATGAGGAAACGATCGCGCGGTCAGTTTGTTAGGGCCTGCTGTTCATCGGAGAAACGGAATACTACTGATCAGAGCAACCGGGCGCGATAATTATCCTCCAATGAATCTGACCCAGCTAATGAGCTAGTGTCGAAACTCCTGCCACCGTCGGGACTCCAACCCTAGGACCTCCTGATCAGAGGTAATGCAGCGACATTAATTAATGCCTGAGCCAATCTCAGCCGGGGCGAACCGGAGTTGCCGGTAAGTCTGCTGCATAAGCATTTCTTTTTACCACCGTAATTTGCTCCGTATGTTCTTCCTCGCACACTACTCTCCTGAACTGTTAAATTTAGTCGCAGCAAACTAAATCTTAAAATTTAACTCTGGATCTCGCATTTGTTAGAAAATGTCTGATAGGGTGCGCCGCTGCAACCAGTACCTTTACCAGAAAAATAAGTCTCTTGTTTGCAATTTCTTACTTTTCGTCAGATACAACCGTGACTTTCGGAGGGTTTTGAGATACATACTACATCTTATATAAGACTTCAGGATATGGCCATCCTAAGTCGTGTTGGTTTCGAAGTGTACTGGAAAGGCAGAGGGGGAGGGCTCTGGCATCGAATCCGTTTACATCCAATGAGCTTCAGACGCCAGTTTGTAAGTAATAACATAAGGGAATTTTAAATGCAGCTAGTTACCAAAATTATCACCTCGTTACAAGACATTGAAAGCAGATCATGAAGAGTTTCTTTAAAATATTGCAGAATTCGTACACCTTCATGGTGTTAGCTCGAAGTTTGTTACCGTTGAAAACGTTACTTTCTACCACTTTCAGCATCGCTCTTTCAACACTTCTCGCCTCCGTGCAAACGCAACGGCGGCCAACGTCTGGTCTGGCTTTTCGAACTGTCCCTGCGCCGTGGTCACGTGGTTCGTGACGTTAACTGCATGCGCAAGAACGAGCAAAAGTCGGTGCGCCAGAGTAATCTGCCCATGTCTTTCCACTCACGTGAGTTATCTCCTGGAACGATATTCCGAGGTGTTAAAAATTGCTGCAGAGAAATCAAGATGTTTTATATTTCTTCTGACAGTAAAAATAACGGCTACTTAAACAATACCAGGATCAATATGGCAAGTAATAATTCAAGCATTTTAAATTTATAAAATAACATATTAGACATAAAAGAGATAATATGAAGGTGACTGAGGTCCTATATTAACTGAACAGTTCCTTCTTGGGTCCCTGTCCTGTCTTTTTTAATGAAAATGGAACGCCGAAAAGTCCTGTTTGACAATTACTAATCGGTCTAATGCTCTTAATTTATCATCATATGTATTCCGTTGTGGTTTTGATCAGTTTATATGAAACGTAAGCGTGGGTAGATAATACGCTCATATACTACGTAACAAGATTGTGTCACAGGCTACTGAAATTAATATGGAGAGATACTGGTGGTGGTTTTAGGAAGGGAAAATGAGCTATCGTGTCATTTGAGCTTGTACATGCTTTTTATCAATATCGGTACGTTACTCCTTGAAATCCAATAATCCGAACCTCTGTCATTTTCTGTACGACTTAGCAAGCAAACTTAATTGAGGAATACCAGCCAGCATGTGTTCCATTTTGTCCCATTTTTTAGTAAAAGAATTGTCATACGTCCCTGGGCATCTTAAACATGCGAAATGAAAAATACACTGAAATTGACGGAGCGCCTTACAACTTCAGGGAAGTTCAAAGAAGGAAGCAAGCACTATCTGCGGCACGACGTGTCAAACCACCATCCAATATGTATCCTAACGACGAGGAATAACAGTAGCTTCTCAGATGACACAATCTACCATTGCTGCTTCAAACCTGAGAATAAATGAACGGTACAGTGAGAATCATACTGAAACTTCTGCGGCAGTGAACATCGTATTTATGGATCTCTTTGTGCGAGTCGTCACGGTCCTGTAATCGTTGTTGGTTCTCCCATCTAATAGTTCTTGCCTTCTGCACTCGTTAACTATTTTGCCCCAGTTCAGACTGAACACCATGGCCAGAGCGAAATTGTACTAGTAACTGACGTCATGAGAATCTTGGCATTAATGGGTAAGTGCCGGTCAGGTGCCATTGTCTCGAAATTGTTAAGTCTCTCTCTTCGTTAAATCATATTTCATTTGCAGCTGTGTGTACTTATCATTAGCGGGAGGCGTGCATGCAACATGACTTAGGCAGAATAAAGCGAGACAACTCCGCTTCCGAGGGCATAGCTGTCGATGACAAATGAAGAGGTGTAGGTATAATCAAAGTAGATTTGAAATAAAGAATCTCCAAGTTAACATCAAAATATTCGAACTACAAATTCGTATATTCCTAAATGGGTTTCTACTTTCATCAGGAATGCTGAATGAGAGTGTAGATGACGACGGGTGAACATCGATGACGATGCAAACGAAAAGTGAAATAAATATAGATGAGCCTCTATCTTATGCATTCTTCTGCAGACACTCGTCATATATTTTGGTTTTGCTTTAAAGACATAATAACTCTAATGAAGGCTAAGAATGAAGGTTGAAACGTAGTTGAAGGGAAAGGTAAATATTATTTTATATCTAGCTTCACCATTATTATAAATGACCTTTTCGTTAAAAGAAGTCAATCTATAAAATGGCATTTAATGGCATGATTAAGAAGTATTAGCCTTATACAGAGCAAATACACAGTGGATCATCAAGCACAGTCGGTCAACTGGGTTAAGCATCGACCATCGGCGGAGGCGGTATGCATAACTAATCGTACTTTTTAAGTTGAATTGTCAAAAATTGTTTTGTTTTCAAATACAATGTTGTTCTATAAATTCATAATGGAGTTATCAAAAACGTACGCAAATCATTTACAATGTTGCTTTATTACATTCGAACAAATTTGAAAACTGGCTTCTAAATATCACTCGTTTCAAAGCAAAATTTAATATTACGAACTAGTTGCAAAGTATATCACCTGTTTTGATATAGTTTCCTAATTAATAAATAAAGGTTTGTATGAAAGTTTTGTCTGTTATATAAATTCTGATAGATAAAAGTATTACATGAACAATAATTTTATTTATTTCAGTTTGATTATAATATCGTATACTAAAACATACAACAATGTGCATTTTTTGCACATCTTTTAAAGTGGAAAATACAATTGTTTTGAAATGTTATAATAAAACAAGTTGTAGGAATTTTGTGTAATTTCTTCAAAATCAACTATTTTTCTACAGGACTAAATGTTAATGAGAGCGCGGAAAAAATGTCAAAATAATACCTGTTGGTGTCTGGCTTCCGGGTAAACATACAGGGCCTGGGAGGTCAAAAAACTGTGTTTTTGACAAGAATTTTAAATAAATAAGTGTTTTAATAAGTTTAAAATCCAGAGTTTTAAACAATGGCTTTACAAATATATCAAAAGAAAATGCTTTTATATGTATTTTCCAGGAAACTGCCATTTTTCAGTACTCTGTCGAATGGACTAATAGTCAGAAGTAATTATATGATTTTACCGCTATGTCGCGTGGGCACTGCATTGTCATATGAATTTACGATGAACTGGCAACGCAATCGCAATTACAAAATAATTACTAATTGGTCTATTTTCAAAAGTTACACAGCACATTCTGTACAATCTATACATATTTTTATATATGTAATTGATATCGAATGTTCATTTAACATGTTGTCACGGTATTCAATTAATACTTCAGCTGCTCTCATGAAATTATTTTCAACGAAAGGAGCGCGAAATGAGAATTGGCCATTTGAAGAAGTTAAATTTGCGCACAACCACATACATGTTCAAAGAATTCTTCATAATCTTACTTAAATATGTAATTTGAAGAATGGTTTATTAAGTAAGAAATTCTAAACATCAATTTGGTATTTTTGCATCATAAGTTAAATATTTGTAATTTTCGAAAATACGTACCTGCAATATTTTTAAACGCATTTTATACACTTTTATTTATTAAAGAAAAAGCTTCAAGAATTATCATGAAGTCGTTTTTATCACAAAATACTTTTAATTGACTATATTTCAAGAAATCTCTTTCCACAATAGATTCCAAATTTATCCTTGAATAATGCAGTTGCAAGAAGACGCTGCAAAATCTTTGAACTTTTCCACTTTCGAAAATCAAGAGGATTTTTAAGGAAAATAAACCCCTGCGACATTTTATTTACGCTATCTGAGAACAAAGTTTAATGAAAAAGGAACCTATTTTTGGAAAAGTTTGAAAAAGTTGTTTTATATAAAGAAACCCCTAAATGAAAATATCGTTTCTCAAACAAGTAGGCAACTGAGTCTGCTGAAATCGATCAGGAATATCAATTTTGGACAAATCGTCAGAAGGGATTAGGCGCTTAGGCATCGACTACAAAGAGATTAAGCGTCAACTGATGTCGATATCAATAATTCCACAATATGAATTCTGGATTACACTCTTGAGAGTGGAAGCAATTTTCTACACATAGAACAAGATTTATCCATTTTCACTTTCAGGGACCGTCAAGATGAGATTTTGTCCAAAAATCGCCGTCTCTTTCCCAGCAAGACAGCACTTTTTACAGTTTTGCCTCAAGCAGTAGCAAATTTTAAAATCCATATTCTCAATCGATTCTCGATCGCCGATGTTCCGACTTCTTGAATTTGAAACAGATATTTTAATTTAGGTACTTACATGAAGCCCTCGACATTTTAACACTTGAAAAAAGGCCTCCATCGTTTCCTCCTTGACATCCTGTATTCATCCTCTCGACTCAATGGCAGAGGAGGAAAGTGGGAAAAGAAATGTTACTTTGCTAGTAGATACAATGTGGTTTGCTAGTAGATACAGCCCCTACTATACAGCTTTAGGTCCATATTTATAAGCCCTGTCAGGGTCCTGCCAGGCGTGGCAGGCTACCAGAGTCTGATTTTGCGATTTATGAACGGCCCCCAGCGAATTCCCCAGTCGCTCCTTGTTCTCCAACAAACCCCGGATGTCAGGTTCCTAAGAGCCTGGGCTGACAGAGTCATAAATACGATCCTTCACGTCTAATGGTGTAGCATCTGCAGTACTCAGAGAGGCTTTAAAGGTTTTCGCCCAGTGGATTATTAATTACTAAAATATTTAATAGTCTATTGTTTCATAAACTGAAGACAGGAGTGTTAGCAACATTATTAGACTATGGCAGGAAACATTTTTCAGATAAATGTTTAGCTTCACATTAATGGGTCTCCAGCCTTGCGGCCATTCGCAGTAATTGTCTAGAGTACTCTGCAGATTTAAAATTGCCTTCTTTTCCATGTTATTTTGTCAAGAGATGAGTACACCTGCTTGGCATTGTCTCCAGTTCCCAAATTGGTTCTGAATTACTTATCATTATTCGTCTTTCAGCGATGTCCAGCTCCCACTTTGTCGTGCACAATTAGTGTTATTTGAATCCGTGAATAAGTGCTGGGGGCAGCGTCGAGGGCGCTGGCCGCAAACTTCGCAGTGTTTTGTCAACAGCTACGGCCAATCATCACCCCCACCCGCCCATCGCATTGTTAAGACCGGTTTTTTTTCACAGGGCAGTTGAGCGCAAGTAACTCCTGAATTTTTCTCGTTCCTATGTGCATAAATACTCAACGGAAATTTCCAGATGAGGAAACTGCACGCAGCCACGTTGCGATGGTTTCTGGATAGATATACTGAGATGTGCGCTCTTTTTCTGATTTGTTGGGCGCATGGAGGTAAGTTAACAAGATAAGTTCTCTTTTCAAAAGAAAATATGTCATTAGCGTTATTTCAGCTTATTTAAATAAATAATTCAAAAGGAACCACATTTCTCTTTTAGATATTTCACCTGGTCAAAAAGTCTGCATTGAATATGGGGAGGGGGCAAAAGCCAGCAAAATATAAACTTTAGATCTGTTAAAACATCAAAAAATATTATAAGTGTTTTCAAACATACCAGATTTGTGAAACAAAAATAATGCCACTCTTTGCCATAGACTGGTTTTATTTTTCAATCTTACTTGTTTTATGCAATTAAAAAAGAGTGGAATTTTGCATCATACACGTTCTCTTCGCGCCCAATCATACTGTATTTCAGAAAGATTAGCGTGTGCCATTATAGGAATCAGTTTTTCGGAGTGTATCCTCGGTAAGACAAGGTTGTGAAGCATTGAATTATGATAATGATCTGTGGCGAGTTGTAGCTGATATTTACATAATTGAAATTATTAGGCTGGCAAAGAATAAGGGAAAGTCATCAATAGTATTTATTTTCACAATAGTAGCTGAAGCTGCCATGGCTATTGAAATAAATACTATTGTTGACAATGACAACGCTTTCAACTTCATTTCAATTGAATTATGAACTGCGAGATCAGCAGCATCATAATGATGATGATTATGACGGGTGATTGTGGCCTGAACTATCCCAGCATTCGCTTCTGGCGACCGAGGGAAACCGCGAAAACTCCGGTCTGTATGGCCGGCCCGGGGATCGAGACTCCGGCCTCTGGACTGTGAAGACGCGCCACGCACTGACCTACTTCGCTCAGTTATATTACATATTATTATTATTATTATTATTATTATTATTATTATTTGATTGATCTTGGTTACTAGGAAACGGGAATAGAATAGCGTATAAATATCACTATGAACCTTTGCTTCATCTTTTCCTGCACCCAAAAGGGCGGCTCAATACACCACCATGCGTCACTCCTGCTTTGATGGGGAAAAGGAGCACGTCGGGTTGCTTTCTGAACTTAAAAATCCCATTCCTTAAATACATTTTAATGTGGAGCTTCTGGGCCATTGTTAATCACTAATTGCAAAGTATACACACTTTTTCTTTCCAGGGGAATCCAAAAGATATATGACTGTTGAAATCTCTAAATCAAGTTTCCGCAGTATTAACTTCCGGATAACTATTTACGTAGATTACTTCTGCATGGGATAAAGTAATGTATAGAAAAAGACAAACGTATACCTTTTCAACTAAATAAATATCATTTTTTCTGTGTAACAGAAAACACTAGTCTTTTTCTGTAAAAAAATTTAATCGGAATATTTCATTTCCATCCGCCCAAACCTTCAAAGAACTACACTCTATAAAAAACTTCGACATTAAATTATGTAAAGAATAATATGTTTTAAACATTATTGCTCACCATGCCATTTTCCTACGATGCTGCGTCGTTACTGCGTCTTTACTACAGAAATATAATACCCGTACAAAAGCGTTTATGCGTTTGAACTGACGCCGCATTTACACTCCAGCCTCCCGCTTTCTGCTGCGGGCCGCGCAGCCGACGACGAGAAGCTGGAGAAGTTATCGCGGCCAAAATCGTTTGGGAGTTTGAACTGACGCCGATTTAGACTCCAGCCTCGTGTTCTCGTTGTGCAGGTCACGCAGCTGACGGACGAGAGGCTGGAAAAGTATTCGTACAAAATCGTTTCTTTGGGAGTTTGAACTGACGCTCTATTTTATACCCAGCCTCGTGTTCTCGTTGCAGGTCACGCAGCTGACGACGAGAGGCTGGAGAAGTACTCCCGTGGTGAAGGTGGAGCAAGGCTTCTGCGGCAGGCGCGAGGGACTCCCAGGCCGGAGGCTTCTTCTTCAGCTTCCCAAGGCGTCTCTACGCCTGCCTGCCTGGTGGGCGCTGCGCTTCAAGGTGGGCACTTCGCAACTCCTCGAATACGCATGCAAGTGAAACATTTGCAAGGAAAGTAAACTGTCTTTTAGTATTTCATGTTTGATGTCTCCGGCAATGTATCCCCATATAAATCTGGCAACATTCATCTATTTTACTTTCTTGCATACTACTTACGTAGTATTGATAGATGATTGAAATGATGCGATCAAAAAGGACATTTTAATTCAGTAAATTTAAGTTTCTATCAATCAATCTACGTTCATAGAAGATATTTTGGATAAGAACTCACTTTGGTTTACGTAACGATGATTACGGTGTATCTATACAAAAGTATGATTGTTTTACTTTCGAATCAGTGTAAATTTTGAAATATGTCAACATTATTGTTTGATTCCGCGATGTAATAATGGACTCATAAAAAACTATTCATAATTGACTTGTTTCTAAATACTAATAGCTGTAGCTTCTGCTACTTTGAAATAATTTTCATGTTATAATTTCGTACATTCTACGCACAGTCAATACCTCATGTTTATCCATTCTTTGTTTCTGTACGTGAAATGTGTACTCTACATATTTAAAAATGGAACAATTATAAGAACGCTGCCCCAGAACTTCGACCCTGGATTTCGATTACGCATTTCAACAACATCCCTTAAGAATTCTATTTCAATCCTTTTTTCAACGCCTCTTTTCATACACAATTAAGTGAGTGTGGCTTAGCATCTGATATTCACCACGATGCTGTGAATATCAGAATGATGATAAATGCCCACTTTGCCTCATAGACGCCCAACCTCCTAAACCATGGGCAAATGTGCGCGATGCACTCCTGTGTAGTTGGCTGGATCGGAGTGCACCCAGTTCAATGCAGAGATCAAGGACTACGACGGACAGGAGGATCGCCTCTTCTTGAACGTGCCACCCCCCGGCTGCCTCCAACACCTCCCACCCGCGCCTGTCATGATGTCTATTCACGGAGGCGGCTGTTTTGGCTCGGAAACCCCGGACTGCATGGCCTGGATTCTTGGTCAACGAAGGAATAATTTCGTCACGATCAACCGGCAGATTTTCAGACCCTTGCGAGTAGTATAAGGTCGCAGATTCACAAGCTACTAGCTTACGCCAAGGGTTTTAATCGCCAATGCGCTTTGTTCCTGCTCAAGCACTTGTACTTAAAGGACGTCTATCTGGAATCGATCTCTGCTTGCTCGCGCGTACAGATAACGCAGTGGTGGGCTTTGACTAAGATTTAGATTTTTACTGGCTAATAACAGTAAAAAACTGTATGCGACGTATGAGAAGTACAATCGTGCACGAGTTTTGAGCTCCATAATATCTCTCCCAACCTTTACTATAAAAACTTGAATGATGAATAAAAGTAAAGCGAGGTTACCAAATCTATAAGATTCAGGCATTTTACTCCAGAGTTGCAAACGTATGTGTATTTGTAAACGAAATGCAGGTCTAGGCAATACTAAAAAAAAAAAGCAATCCCCCTCCCAACTCTACTTCAACCGTGACAACTAGGCAAAAGGATAGCTCAACTAAAGGTGCACAATAACGCTAGTATGTCCAGAAGCAAAAACTTTTTCCCTTAAGAAATTACATTGAAATAACCCTTATGAGTGTTTACATGAAAATAGTAAACATTGTTGTGTCCTTGCTCTTGTTAGGAAAATAAATGTCGGACGTACAAAGTCGGCATGTATTCGTTTCCTCTTGGTAGAGAGTACCTGCACCACTCAAAAGTCGAAGAAAATTGATTTCAGTTATTCGATGACTCTAACAAATGTAAGTTAAACTGGTGCAATCACAAAATTGTTTATAGTCATTTATTACTTATACTTCCTGACTACCTTTGAGTGCGCACCGGCGGGATTTTCGTATTAAAATTAAATTGTTTTTTGTATCTACATAATAAAAATAAATTTTAAATGTATTACAGCTCGTCTTACTTTAAAGTATAGGAAATTTACACGAAAAAGTATTTGATTAACCTATTTGCATAAGGTTTTATTTTCTTACAAAAATAGGATTAATTATACTGAGGAATAATATTTTACTTCAAGGAACGTAGATCGTGCAATATACTAAATTTTATACGTATATTAGACTATCAAATAAAATTGACGTAACAAGTCAGTTTTAAATATACCATTTGTATACCGTATCATCCATATTTTGCTATTAATGCAAATACATTTAAATTGCACCTGAAAAGAGATGTAGAATCATGCATAAAATCTATTTAAAACTAAAATATTTGTCAATTCATTTATGCCACTTTCATGAGATATCAACGTTTTCGTGTATTTTACCGCCTATATTCGGAGATTGGCGTCTTTATTCTCGCGTCTGTGGGCGCGCTCAATTACAGTGGTCTTAGTGGATGTTTGAAAACAAGTCACGTGTAGACTCGTATTTTCTACTGCGCATCAGTCATTGAAATGAATTTGTAGCTCCTTGCCTTATCCGTTTCAAATATCCCAAATGTTGGGTTTGGGAGATTCTGAGTCAGCATGCGGAACAATATACGCAGTGCGCGTGAAGGTCGTGTCTGGTTGCGTGGGGCTCAAATTCATTAATACATTATTCTTCTGTTTTTTATAAAGTAAAATTAATGTTAGAATTAATTAGTTGGAAAAAATCAAATAATAATTTCACATCGAAAGTGTGCAAATCAACCGTTTTTGAATGTTTGTGGAAGATTTACCCCGAATATCAAAGGAAAAAAAATATACGAAATTATAAAACTTGCGTGTTTTTATACTTTGGCTGTGTGTTTGTGATCACGATAAAACAACCCTCCTTGCACAAAAAATGGGCGATGCCCCGGGGGCCAACTTTCGGTTTCCACCCCCCCGCCCTGCAAAAATCGGTGACCAATCCGTTTTGCTTCATTTCAGGAGGCGGACTATTCATCTTAAACTTAAAAATGGCGGTGATGGCGATTTTTAAAATATTTGAATATAAAAAAATCAAAACAGTTTTACAAAAATTTTTTGTATATACTTTAATTACATAAAAAAAGGCTGCAATTTCCCAGAAAAACATATTTAAAACTTTTAAAAGGTATTTTCAAAACAAACATTGAAAACGACTATTAAGCTCCATGTCTACATTTCTCTTTATTATTGAATATTTAATATAAAATGCAAATAATTTGCTTTTATGCATTATCTAACCTAGTTATTTTATTAAAAAATTTAAATCTTAAGAAATACGTTTTAATAAGTTTCACAAACACGTCTCGGATAATTTTCGTTGTAAATATTCATCATCAATTTCTCAGAGGGAAATTAAAAATCATAGGGTACGGATATTAATATTGTAATTAAATATTTTGATTTTAAAAATACTAAATAAACTTGAAGTTTTAAAAATTTCATTTAGTCACAATAAAAGTTTTCTCTGAACAATGATTGTAAGTGCAGCTGTAACAAATGAATGATTTTGATCTTTTTTTTTGGGGACCCAAAATTAATTACCTCTTCATCTAACGTTAGGGTGATTGCATTTTTGAGTTCTTTACCCAAATTTAAAAATCATATTGATCCAGTCTTTGAATTTTGCGTGAGAATCAAAACCGACATATGATTTTTCATTTTAATATCTTAATGTTTCAAGGTAAAACACCAGTTTTTGTCTTTTGGTGAACGGAGGAACACACACACACACACACACACAAAAATATCAATATATTCCATTTTTTTGTATGTTTTCCCAATAAATTAAATTTTTATATTATTACCAAGTATTTTTTTACATTACATAATTTTTTTTTTCGGGGCACAATGCCCAAATTTTTTCCCTCATCAAAATTTACACCCCTTTTTTAATAAGCAGACCTACAAAC
This sequence comes from Teleogryllus oceanicus, assembly GCA_964035755.1. Taxonomy (NCBI): domain Eukaryota; kingdom Metazoa; phylum Arthropoda; class Insecta; order Orthoptera; family Gryllidae; genus Teleogryllus; species Teleogryllus oceanicus. Next base: position 50,095,183 of record CAXIVR010000005.1, on the reverse strand, counting down.
TTTTTGCTAATCCATTAAGAATCACTAGAATTCTCCTTTAAAAATTTTTTCAAAATTGTAATTTTAATTTGTTTCAAATTTTTAAATTTAAATCTTGTCACGATAATCTTAAAAAATGAAAAAAGGATCCTCTTCTTAAAATATTTTGCAAAAAAAAAATTTTCTCTATTTTCAAAATTTTTTACATTTCAAAAATTCCAATTTTGGTTTGTGTTCACTAACGCATTTCAGTAATTTGCACTGCATATTTTTTTTTTAATGAATTGTTAATAAATATTGTAAACAAAAAAAACAATTAATTTTTTATTTGGAAAAATTTCTTTTAAATTTTAAAAATATTTATAAAGTAATTTAATTAAATTACTATAATATGAATTAAGGTTAAATTTTAAAACTATAATACAATATTTATTATTGTTGAAACGTTTTCCTACTATATTACAATGTAACGTTTTAAAATGTACGGGTTGATTCATAGTTTGTGTTCTATATAGTATACCCACGAAGAGACGATTTTAAAAGAAAATCTAAAAAAAACGAAATAACCTCAAATTTAAATTCATTGGCATTTGGTCCCCCTTCGGCGACCATTTTAAATCTGGGGTCGGAAGAAGGAGAAATCTTGCTATCGCTTTTGGGGTTTTCTTGCAAATCTTCAGGTCACCATTGCTTCCTTTTACTTAATCTTGGATTCCAAAGTGATCTAATTTTAAACTTCCAAAAAATGTTGCATCCATGAGAGAAAATGATAAAAAAATTCTGGATTTTTAAAACCTCTGCCTTTGGAATACTGCATCAAGCCCTACTGGCTATTGTAATTACAGTTTCTGTCTTCGTCGATAAACTGCCAAACACTTTCCGGTGTTTTTTTCGCCGCTAAAGCAAAAAGTTTTCCCGGGTTAAGAGACCCAATATTGGTGGATAAAAGTTTTAATGTGGAATTGACATTACTCATTGGTGCAAATACAAAATGTAATTTACTTTTGGATAATTTTCTTTTTACTTCATGAATTTTCGAAAACATAATTCAATCCTTTTTTCCCTAAATACAATTTTACTTTTCGCCCTGTCAATTCGGAAAAATAGTTGTTCTCAATAAAAAAGCGATCATGCCGATAAAGGGAAAAAGTTTACAAATATCATAAATGCCAAATAAAAGTAATATCTGATATTTGTTATCAAAGGACTCAACTCTGAAAATAATCAAATTTTCTTTGTTTCATTTAATTTTTTCAAATAAGAACGTTACTTTGTTTTTGGGTTTGGTATTCGGCAAGATTTAACAGATCTTCCCCTTTCTGTGAGCACATAATAAAAAAATTCTTCATCGGTATCTTCCTGGTTTAAGGTAATTATTATTAATTCTTAAGCAAGTTTTTTACAGTTCTAATGACCGTTTTCGAATTCTCCCAATTTTTTTTTCCCGTCAGGCATCTTCCCTATTCTTCTGCCCTTCATTTCAAATCATACGAATTTAAAAGTTTTCCCCTTGGCCTTCCTCTTTTTCCCTTCTTTCAAAAGGATTCCTCAAATATAATTTTGATATTCTGTCAGCATGCATTCTGCAGCATACCAATGGAGTTGTTTGGATTCTACTTTTTCAATCACTTGCCTCTCAATTATTATTATCTGTCTAATCTCTTCTTTTAGTATTCTATCAAACGTATGCGAAACATCGTCTCCAAAATTCATTTTCATAGCAGTTAACCGGGGGTTTATTGCATCTTTTTTAAATTCTAATTTCCGTTCTACGTAACACGCTCCCCACCATTGTCTTGTATATTGTCTCTTAGTTTTCTTTCGAAAATGTTTGTTTATAAAATATTATAAGTCTACTAAAATTGGACTTCCATAGCTTTTTTTTTAATAAAGTCAATATTATTAGACCCCCTGCTCTAAAAATCTCCGATATTTTAAATTTCCCTTTTCCCTTTGAAATATATTTTTTGTTCTAGATCATATAAATTTTCCCTAAAAATTTGTCTTGACTTTACATTTTTTAACCCCCATTTTCATTTTTATTAATTTCTGGTTTTTCAGATAAAAAAAAAATATTTCTCTACCTTTTTTTAAATGATACGCTGCCCCAAAAACCCGGGGAAACCCTTATGTATAATTAAAAAAGGTTTTCACCGTTCTCAAAGTCTTCGTACCCACCAATATTTTTGTTATTTGGATTTACTAATCAAACCTTTCAACTTTGTTTTTTTTAAAACTTTTGGGTGTCTCTAAAATAATGTAACAAGTATTTCAACTCAATTTAAAAGGGTAAGGCTGTTTCTGATGAAATAATATTATATAAAAAAAAGTCTTTCTTCATCTTCATTACTAGTTTACCACTAGTTCATTGTGAGGAAATAAATATTTTCTAGGATGAAGAAGGGCATGCCCCCAGTTTTTTATTTTGGATCCGCAGTTGGATTTTTTAGAAAAAAGTTTAGCATACTCTTGAATGAATGATTGAAGAATATTTAATAATGGACTTTTTATTAATCAGTATCATTCACAACAATGTAGCCTTTCAAAATGTTATCAAATGGGCATATAAACATTTTTCCCCAACTAATAATCATATTTATTATAAAATCATGATTTTAAACCAAATTTTTTTTTCGACCACCCCTTTCTTATTCCTTAAATTTATCTGTGACGCATTTAACAAACACTTAAATATTACATTCTCGATATTCTTATAAAGAAATATACTAGTATAGAAATATTATTTTGCTGCGCGAAAAACTGCATTTTCTGAAAAAATCATTGCAGCGCTCTGGTGACAAAAAAACGAATAAAAAAAATTTAAAAAAAAAGACCTCTCCCCGCGGTGACCATAATTCCAGTTTTTTGATCCGGGGCAAAAAAACAATTGGAAGCAAAACGCCCTCTGCCCTCATAACTCTGCCCCTAAACCAGCAAGATTTTTTCAAATTAAAAAAAACCCTTCGTTTTCGCCTGAGCTGAAGCTATGCGATTTTGAAAAACATTCATTAATTTTGGAGGACTTTTGTACCCTTCCCGGACAAAATTTTTTCAAAAACGCTCCAAATTTTTTTTAAAAAATTTCTTTAAGTACTTTTACTCTATAGTAAAATCGCTAAAAAAATTAAAATTTGCCCAAATTTTTTCGTTAACTCAAATTTTAAAAAATCGCTAAAATTTAATTTTTTCGGCGTCTTACTACAACTAAAAACTAAAGATAGAATTTTTGCTTCAAATAAATGTTTTGTTATAATTAGATTTTTTAAATAAGGTTAATTTTTTTAAAAGTTTTAGTTGATTTCCCAAATATGGCGTGCAATTTTTGAAATTTTTAAAAATTTACATAAACAAGATTTTCTAAAAAACGGCCCCAAATTTTTTTCTTTAAATTTTTGGTTGGGTAATGCCAAATGCACCCTATCCATACATAAACAAGATATTGCTCTATTCTATTTTTTAAAAATTACACAAATGTAATTTTTGAAATACCTCTCGGGCTTTAATTTTTGAGCATTTGAATAATTTTGTATAGATTATTTAACTTGTAGTGAATCCAAATGACTTTGGGGAATTTTTTAAAAAACTAAATAGATTCCTGTGAAAAGGCTTTTTAAACCGAAAAGTTGAAAATTGTAAAAATGTATTTTGGGGGGGGAAATAGATGTCATGGAAAAGGGAGCGCAGAACCTTATGTAGCTGGCAAAAACCCCAAACCAGTCCACAAAAAGGAAATTATAAACTTTTGCTCAGAAAGTCTGCCCCATTCTGGCACCTCTAGTTCTTCATATTTTGGTAGTGAAGTGTAACTTTTTTAAATTTTTTTAAAACAAAGAAAAATTTCAGCTAGAAAACTTACAAAAGAACATGGACACAAATATATTAATTACAAAGGACAAATACTCGTATTAGGGATTGGAAAGGAAACGAACCTACCAATTTAAAAACCAAAACGGCCTATGAACGGAAAAGGGGTAGTGAATGACCCGAAAACGACCAGTAATCGAAAGTACATCAAATTCTTTCCCATTTTTGTAACGGTATCTTCTTGAAAAAGAAAAGGAATGTTTAGAACATTCTCGCATCGTTATTGGAATTTATTTTCTTTTGCTCGTCAAGAAAAACCCTGATATCTGCGGATTTAAACCCGGTTCCTCTTTGTAAAGCCACGCATAAGCGTTGCGCTCCAAAAGACGTTAAGCATTTCCTAACTACTCAATTAAAAATCTTAAAATTTTGTCTTCAAACTCATTCTTTTCCCATTCTGAAATTTTTAAATTTAAATAAATTCCCCTCAAAGAGACAATAAGAAGCAAAGAAATCTGCGGCATATAAAATAGTTAATTCTCAAGAATGTTTCAGTTCAGTACTATGAATTTTCCCCTGAGGCTTGGGCCCCCTACCCTGACGCTAAACCTACCCCTCTCCCCAAAAGGTAGTTTTGGTGATAACGTTGGGCTAGCGACAAGTTTCGAACGGCCCGACATTCGGGAATCAATTGCTGCAAGTAAATACTATAATCAAAGAAACATTTATTGACTTAAAAAAATCCCAATCATTCCAGTTATTATCTTTTTGTTCATCTACTCACATTTATATAAAAAAAATCTTATTTTCTCTTTTTTGGTAAAGTTTTCTTAATATAACAAATTTACACTATTCCCCTTCATTCGTTTTGAAAACTCTCAAACGACAACCGTAAACATACCTTAAATTATTGAAAGGAAAATAAATTAAAATCTCAAAATATAAAAAAAAAAAGTTGCATGAACAGGCCAGGACGTGAACTCGGTCTTAGTTCTTCAAAAAAACACCTGAACCGACTCACCCCCGCAGTCACTTATACAATGTTTTACATATTAGGATGTGTTGACAGTGATATTGGAGTTTTCTAGCTGAAGACGGGAAAATTTGCTTGCAAGAAAAAACAAAAAAAATACGATTTCGCAAAATTTTTTTGAAACTTTTAATAGAAAAAAAAGAAATAGGGTTTTATTGCAGTTTGCATTTCAAACCATTCAAAAGTAAAATTTTGTTCCCTTTTGCCAAAAAAGACAAGAAAGCCTAAATGATTTTTTGGGAAAAACGAAATATGGACAACAAATTTCTTTAAAAGACAAATCTTTTTAAATTTTGTAGTTGTAAAGCCCCCCAAAAATGTTCAAATTTTTAAAATTTTAAATTAGAGTTAACCATGAAAATTGGAACTATTCATCCTTCTAAGTTATTTTACTCTATTCTTACCAGAAAATTAGGAGCCGTTTTGAAAATTTTGAAAATGCCCGAAGGCTTCTGAAAAAGTACCCCAAATTTAAAAGATTTTAAATTTAGCTTAAATTTTGAAAAAAAAGGGGTTTCTTCAATTTGGAAAAGGATCTACGTGTGGTTTGGCGCTATAGTGATCACAGACGGATGGACGGACGGTTTGGAAAAAACCATTTTCCGACCCCAAAAAGGGATTACCGTTTAATCGCGAAATCATTTTCCGCTTTTACCTTTCTTTCTACTATCCCACGAATTACTATTACTCACATACAATATACTACTTATACTACATATTCCTTAAAGGGGAAAAAGTAAAACGAAATTACAAGTTTTTTTTTTCGAGATCAATTATCTGTTCAAAATCCATCTAAACGTGTTGGGTTTCCCAAAAGGTGAAAAAAAAACAGTCAAAAAATTTTTGCATTCTGATTTATTTAAAAGGGGGTTTATTTTTAAAAAATGATTCATTTGCAAAATATGAATGTATTTATCTAATCAAAAAAAAAAGAGTTTTGTACAATCGGGGCCCGACGTTGTGTAAAGTCACAACTTTGATATCAATTATTTAAAAGGTCCCCCCCTCATATTGACTTACGAAAATGTAAGGTGACAAATATAAAATGTAGAATGGCCCCCAAAGCCCCAACGAAAACGCTTTTTTTCGGGCTCAGTGGTCGAGCAACTGGTCTAAATCGAACGATGCGGGTTTGTTTCCCTGCCCGAAAAATTCATCTTTATACTCAATTAATACGGTTTCGGTCAAATATGGATATCACTAACAACGGATAAACATTTCCCTCATATTTCTTTTCCCCAAAAAAAAGAAAAGTTGTGACAAACTTTTTGGAAGTAATCAAAATGTATGTAAAAACGTTCACTATCTTAATTCCAAGCGGGGTTAAGTTAAATTCTTACTAATAAATAAAAATAAATAAAATTTGTATAAATTTTTTAAAAAAGGGGGAAAAAACTAATTAAAATTATATAGTAAAAAAGTTGAAAGATCTTATAAGCAATAAATAAATCAAGTTTTTTCCCGCTAAACATTCTTATTTTTTAATTCTCAATTTTAAAAAACGAACGGAAAAGAAGAAAAAAGGCACCGCGAACTCGATCATCAATACCTCCCATTTAAACCCGGTGTCAAACGTTTCAGCTACAGAGAGGTTATTGGTCTTTCAAAACTGCAAGCCAATGTATCTACAATGAAATATTTGTTTTAATTTTTCCCTTTCTCTGAGGTAAAATTTTAAAACAAAAGAAATCATATTCTCAAAAAATTCGTTCTCAACATACAATTTCTGGAAAAAGCAATATTAGGAAAACTGATGTTTTTTAACAATACATGATAATATATTTTTTATCAACCCTTTTTCATTTTTAAATTTTTTAATAAATTTAATATTTAGATTTAAAGAACGACTTTTCCCAACATTTTGAGATCAAAAATTTGCACCTCTTTTTTTCCCAATTTAGACTAAAAGACAGGTGTTTTTGCATTGGATCCCACACAACATCAATAATATTGGAATAAATAAATAATTAAAAATTTCCCTTTTTATCTTTTGAAAAATTGGGGCATTGAATTCCCTAGTCTCATCACCACAAAATAACCCTATCCCATTCTTTTTTAAAAATGGAATGATAATAAAAACAATATTTATTTCTTTCCGACCGTCAAATCGTACATTATGTTTGGTTTACATTTTAAATGTTCCCCCCTCCGAAAACTTTCATTAAAAAATTTTAAGAAGAATAAAAAAAAAAATTTTCAAATTTTCCAATTAGGATGCGTTCTGTTAGCATTTATCCCAAACCAAACACAAAAAAGGGAATTTTAATGGGTTCAATGTTTTTAAGGAAATTTGTTAAACTTAAAAAGACATATTCCCTTTTTCAATTAATAAAGCAGAAAAAACTTTTTGAAATTTTTTAATAAACCCCGACTTGTTAAGTTTGATTATTTTAAATTTTTTAAAAATGTAAATTTCTGTGATTATACAACTTGGTACAGACTTTTTTATATTATTTCTAAGTTACATAAAAAAATGATAATGATATTAAAAAGAGACACTGTTTTTTGAGCTATTTTTTAAAATTTTTTTTCATTCAAACAAAAACCAAAAAATTTATAACCTTTATCTTTAAAAAAAAAATTTGTTCCTCTTTTAGAATTTTGGGAAATTTTCTCTCTGATGATAGTATTAATTGTTCTAGGCATCATAAAAAAAAAAACATATTCGAGGTTTGATCGGGGTCCCTTCATCTTCTCTGCGTGTAATCACGGGTATCACGAGGGCCTTCAGCCCGTGGGGTGTTGTAGAATGGGTTCATCTTGAAAAATTTTGTTTTATGATGTACCTTTTTCAGTTACAGCAAATCCTTCTTGTAAAATTGGAAACATCACGCGATCTTTCTTGTTGATTCTGTTAGAAATATTTCGATTGAAAGCTTTTGTGTGGGCTCGGTAGCTTCTATCCTGGGGCTGTTCTTGCCCCCCAATCCAAAGGGGATCTCCCTTGCGATAAGACTGAACTGTAACTCGTCGTAAACACCATCTGAAATGCAGAACCCGTAATATTAAGGAAGTAACTATTGATTTTTAAAAACCAAATTCACAACTAAGAGAATTTCCCGGGCAAATTTTCATTCGTTATTCATGAAAACTTTAACCTAAACTTGAATGATATAATCTAACAAAATTTTTTAAATTTTCTCAAATAGTTGATTGATTCTTCTTAAAAAATTATAATGCATAATTTAAAAAACAGTTTTCTTTCAGAATACTTTCTTCTCTAATGTCACTGCTCCGCAAAAAACTATTAAAGAATTGGGAAAGAGTTTTCAACAAATAAGATCTCTATTTTCAATTTTTAGGTTTTTAAAAAATTTAAATTTTTTCCCTTTTTAAAATATATAGAGTTCCTGAAAATGGACGACCAGCGCCTCGTCAGATAGTACAGAACGGGGGTTTCGGTCGTCTCTAAAAACTCCCCTTTTTCGCCCCTAAGTCTTTTTTAAAAATTTTTTTACAAAAAATTGGCCTTTTACTGAAATCACCATAACAGAAGAAAAAAATTATCTTCATTCAGACTCCAAAAGTTAGCAAGCTGACAGCGTACCTTTCGTTAACCATTCGGCTAAAGCGGTTTCTTTTTAGTTGCCCCAAAAAAAGATTAAACATAATAAAACCTATTAAATAAACATAATCTTTCAATATATTTTTTTGTTTTTAGAGTCAATCCTTTTAAGTTTTAAAAATCTGCGATATATAATATAATAAAATTATAATATGGGAAAATTAAATATTTATAATATAATTATATTTTAATAGAATGGGAAATTTCTCTATGAAAGAAAATCAATATTTTACTTTTCCTCAGCCTTAAACCACATTTCTAAAAAAACTGAAAGGTTTTAATTTTAGAAAACTAATTCAAAAAGGGCAGTTTAAAAATACTAGTGATCTAAAACACGCTGCTTTTTACCCTATTTTCACGGGAAACATGCAAAAAACAAAACAAAAATTGCATGATCTTAAAAATCTTATCTTTAAGGAAAAGTTTCATCAGGAAAAATCTCAAATTTAATATTTTCTTGTAGAAATACTTACGAAAAATCAGTTTCAACGAACATGAATAATTTCTCTTAAATGCACTTCACTATCCCAACCAAATGTAAAAAAAATTATGGAGCCATTTGTTTGAACCGAAATACGTCCCAGGGGGGTTCATGTAAAATCACCCCCCAATTGAATATCGGTTTCAAATTCAAGGCGCTACGTACCAGATCGATTAAGTACAATTTGGTGAAAAACGGCTGAACGTTTAGCCGCTAGCGTTGTTCAGGGACGGACGGACAGACATTTTTCCGTCGTCATTTTCCTTCAACCACCCCCAAAACATGGATTCTGGCTACACCACGATTTGGAGGTTTTTTTAAATTTAGCAAATGGGTTTATCCCTTTTTTTTCCAAGGCCTGAATATGCTTTTCCGAAAAATTCCCTTTTTGCGTGCTTTCTTTTCTCTCTCCTTAAGAAAAATGCAATTGATCAATATGGGGGAAAATTTTGATTATGCGTTCCGGAAAATTTTTTTTTTTTCCTGAAACTTTTTTAAATTTGGAAAACATTTCAATTTTTATAACTTCATTTGTAAAATTATAGGAAGAAAGGGAAAAGTTCATGAAATTTGAAACAGATTAGTAATTGAAACTTGAAAAAAACCCCGAATATTAATCAAAATTAAATTTTCTACAGTATTTTAATAACGGGATATTATTGAAAGAAGATGAAATAAAAGAAAAACTTCGTTTTCAGAAAGTTTCAATAATGTATGACATATTAACATACCCTCCAAAAAATTGGATTCTCATTGGATTCAAATCCAATGAACTTTTTAGTATAATATCAATTTTGAAAAGAATACATTGATTTAGAAGTCAGTAATGTTTAATTTTTTTTCGGGAAATGCTTTTGGTTTTTCCTAAAAGAGTCAAAAAAAATCATTTCGCCGGGCTTTAAAAATTTTTTTTTCGGATTTCAAAGAATTTTTTCCCTTTAAAACGCCTAAAAACCATTTTACTTTATATTGTTTCTGTATTCTGCGCATTGAATGTAAAAAAAAGTAAAATTTTAAAGAACCTTTCCCAAATTTATTTTTCCGTCCTGTTCTCGCAAAACTTGGATATTGTAAAGAAAAAATTTTAAATTCGGGGGTCTCTTTAAAAAATATTTTTTTTTCCCAAAGAAATAAAAAAGGGGAATAAAAAATGTATTGGCTACAATGAATATCATTGCAATTTGTGAAATCTCTGAGAAGATGAAATTTAAATTATAAAAAATTTCGAAATTAGCTGACCATATTGAAAAATTTTATTTTGATTAAATAATTTCCCTTTATAATACTTTTTGCCCGGGGAAAAAAAGTCCTTAGGTTTATTAGGCAACGATTATTGAAAGTGCAATTCAAATGTAAATTTTCTTTGACAATTAAGGGTTTTGTTTTTTTTATATATTTTAATGTCTCTTTTTTTTAAATCTGGGGCTATAAGCCATTGATTTTTATGTTTGGGGTTTTTTTGGGGGAAAGCTGGGACATCACGAACACATCTATGTCAGCGGAACCCCCGGCCCCGCCCAGGAAGCTACGGCCTTGTCGTCCCTTTCCTCTTTCTCTCCAAAACCTCTGACATCTATTCCCCATCAAATCATCGAGATTCGCAATTTTATCATTTATTACGTTTTTTCCCGTGTCCCTGGCCACGTGGGATAAGTGGAAATGAAACCTCTGACTAGGTATAAGTTGGCCCCGAGAGGGGAAAACATATTTATGGTAAATTTTCTCACTCAGTTTTTCCCCAAATTGCATTTTGAGTGCAAACGGTGGAGAAAACTTTTCAAACTCACAAGGATCATAAGCCCTTGTCGTGGTTCCCCGGCTCTGCCCAGGCAGAATTTTTTTCACCTTCGGATCGGGGTGCCACTTCTCGCCGGGCATCTCGTCGTTCCCCCCCATCCCCAGAAAAGAAAAAAGACCTTCTTAAAGCATGCCCCGTGCCCGCGATAATGAAAGAGGAAGAGGCATCTTTTTACTATGAGGATGCGGTCTGTCCTCCAACTCTTTAAAAATTTCTTACTATGGTTTTTAAATCTAATATCGTGAAGGGGGTGATTTTTTAAAATACCAAAATAAATTTTGCGTTTTGGGGTAACACTGTCTTATCATTTATTTCATTTTAAAATTAGTCATTTTTACTGTTTTCCTCTTTTAATCTTGTAATTAATAAAAAAAATTTAACTGACTTTTTTACAAATTTTCAAAAAATTTTTCAATAATATTCACTATGTTGAAAGATTTTGAGCACAATCACGTTCTTTTTTATTATTAAAGAGGTAGAGTTTCATTTCGTGAAAATAATAAAAATTAGTTTGTTTTCAGATTTGGGAAATTGTGATCTCATTGAATCTGTGTTTTCCGTTTGATCTAAAACCAAATTTTTTCAGGTTCGATATGCATTCAAGTATTGGATCTTAGGCACAAATTATTTTATGCTATATCTTACAATGGGAAAATTATTTCCAATTAATCATTAGAAAACAAAGGGCGGGGTGTTTCCTGAATAAAAAAAGTTTCTTATTAATATCGATAACCGTGTCAAGGTTTCCCGGGTGTTTAATTTCGGAGATCTTCTTGAATCAACTAAAACTGAAAGTTTTTGGGGGAAAAACCAACAAAAAGGAAAAATAATACGATTCAAACACTGTTTTCCGCAAATATTTTTAAATTTGGGAAAAATTTTCCCCGGGAAATTTAAATTTTTAACTAAATATTCAATCTCTTGAAAGTTTATTCAAACAATTTTTTTCTTTCTTAACAGCTCTTTTAAAAACTTACATTGATTTAAAAAATTTTTAAAGGGTTTTCAAATTTATTATTTTTTTTCTCGTGGTTATTCAAAAATTTTAAGAAAAAATTTTCTTATTAATTTCCCCAAATTAAAAAAATTAAAAATTTTCTGTTTATATTATTGCTATTTATTGATATCTTTTACAATTTTGCTTTATTATTGCAATGTGTATGTTGAAAAAAAATTTTATTTGCGCCTTTCATTCAGTTTGTACTGTTGCCTGTATATTAAAATAAATAAATAAAAAAATAAAAAAATAAAAAAATTTACTGGGAAGGGTAGATATAATCTTCTCGCGTGTAACGAAAAATATAACAAAAATATAAGAAGAAAAAGAAATTATATTTTCAAATTTTCTAATAAGGGTTCCCAGTTCCTTTACCCTTTTCACTATAAATTGCATCAATTTTGAAATAGTCTAAACAATATTAAAAAAGCTTTTTTCAATGATAATCATTTGGAACCCCGGGAGTGATTTTAATTGATTCAAATCCTGTTTCACCTTCCTTGAAAAAGGGGGAATTATTTTTTAATCTAATAAAAAGTTGTTTGCCATTTCCTTAAAATAATAATGTCAAAATACAAGTTTTAAATACGTGAAAATGAATTTCAATTTTTGGGTAGGATGTCTATTTATGTAAATTTTATTTTGTGTTTCCCCAAAATGATTATGTAATAATTGTTTCCCTTTTAACCATTGCATTTTAAAATAGTTTGTAAAAAAAAACTTTTAATCTTTTAAATTTTAAACCCACCATTTTTCACAATATTAGATACCATAAATTAGAGTTAATTTTTTGGTAAAAAACTCGATAAAAAAAGCGCCCCTCCGTGACCCGCTGCCCCCTTTGGGTTTGTCAGCGTCCCGGGTTCAGGCCAACGTCATGCAATTGGCGGGTGATCCCCCGCCCGCGCCCCAATCCGTTTCGTTTCTTCCCCTCCCGCCTCCTCACCCCCCTCACCCCCCCCTCCTGTTTCCCCCCGCTCCGTTGGGGAGGGGCGTCCCGACCTCAAAATTCTCCACCCCCTTTTAGATAACTGGAGGAAAATCCGAGGAGGAAGGGGACGTTCTGAAACTTGGAGCAAAAATGTAAAACGGGTACGCCTCGCGCCGGTTGTCAAGTGTCAGCGATGTTGTCAAGCTGTGGGAAAAACCAGATTTGGGCCGGGGGATCGCCCATATTCTGTGAGAGTGGGTATACAGTTGATACCCTGGTGGACAGTCCCAAAGGGCCTTTGTTTGTGGTTGACGGAAAAAAATCCCCTTTTCATTTCTCTTTTTTTTTCATTTGCTCTCAAATGTTGTGAGAAACCCACAAACCAATTTAATTTGATAATTTTTGCGGCCCATAATTGGAACGAATTTCGACCATTGTTTTTATCATCGTCCCAGTTTGGGGGAAACCCCAAAAGTATGACCAGTAAGCTCAGATAGGGGACGGGGCTCGTGAACAAAACGGGTTTGGGGATTCTCCGGATTTGTTAGTTTTACTAAGTTTTCCCGCAATCTCACGGTAATTTCAAGTGAATCGAAGAGAATTAAATGTGTACTCCATTAAAAAAATTTTGAAATTTCTGTTGTATTTACTTCACTAAAAATGATAATCTTTTCATTTACAGACCTCCAACAAAGAAATGCAGATTTATTTCGTTCTTGAAAACCTGGATATAACACAGAAGTCACTGCTCTTTTGAAACCCTTGTTGTATGGATTTTCATTTATTTTCTGGTCGAATCTTGCGAAAGAAAAGTTTCTCAATTTTAAATTAAATTCCCTTTAATTTTGATTAAAATTTAAAGCCTACACGGATCACACAACATTCCATGGGAATTGATCAAATTATAATTAACAAAACTACTACTCGATATGAAGTTGAAACAAAAGATTTAGGATACAGTGACCACGATGCACAAATTCTTACCATTATAAGAAATGCGATCACTGACACAATAAATAATACACGTATGACTAGATTGTTTACTAAAAGTAAAATTAAATTATTCATTGATTACTTCATAGAGTCATGGGAAACAGTTTATAACACTGTTGATACAAACGACAAATATAATTCTTTTTTCAACTCTTTCATTTCATTTTAACACTTGCTTTCCTCTTCAAAACGAAAATTAAATATTTCACGGAAAAGCAATTCTTGGATAACACAAGGGATTAGGACATCTTGAAAACAAGCGAATTCTTTCTTTCATTTCTAAACGTCATGACGTATCTCAAGATTTCCTTATCTACTTTAAAAAATACAAAACATTGTTACGAAAAGTCATAGCAGGCTAAAATCATGAAAAACGATCAGGATATTTTGAATTCAAATAATAAAACAAAAGCAATGTGGAATATAATAAAAAATACTACCAAATCAACTAGAAAACCCGTAGAGAATGTTGTTTTAAAATATAACGATATAAATGTGAACAATCCGGCAACAGTGGCTAGTCTCTTTAACAATACTTTTCGAGAATTGCTGCCGATCTCACTAAGGGTCTTCAGGCACAAAATTCAAAAACAGACAGTTCATCCAAAATTGTAGGCACAATGTTTGTTTCCGAAACTTCTTCCTATGAAATTCTCAAAATAATCGGTAAACTAAAAAATAAATATTCGTCCGGTTTAGATGAATTCCCGGATTCTTTGTTAAAGACTTGTGCGTATGCCATTATACACCCGTTAACTCACATATTTAATGCATCTTTATGCACTGGAACGTTTCAGATATTTTCAAAACAGCTAAAAATTAAGCCGCTTTTCAAAAAAGGCAACAAAAATGAAATTCAAAATTATCGCCCATTTCTCTTCTATCAGTCTTTTCAAAAATATTAGAGAGACTTTTTACATACGAATGGAAACCTTTCTCACTAAACACGACGCGCTTTCAGATTGCCACATGGATTTAGAAAATCAAAAATCAACTTGGAAACAGCTATATTTTCTTTTCTTAAAGATGTCGCCTCATCATTGGATCAAACAGAGGCACCTATTGGATTATTTTAGATCTCTCAAAAGCTTTTGACGTCATTGATCATGACATTTTACTTTCAAATTACCTTCTATGGAATTCGTGGTATTGCTCTAGATTGGTTATGTTCATGCCTTAAACAACGATCTCAGAGAGTTGAAATACCTTACTGGAATGATGGAACATTTCCGACTCTTTGCCCGTTGCATGTGGGTTCCTCAGGATCGATTTTAGGCCCTATTCTGTTCCTACTTTGCGTAAACGATATCCCTCGACGATTCGAAACGGAAGAACGGTTCTCTTTGCGGATGATACGAACATCCTTTGCAATAAAGAAACAGTAAATAGTACAATATCAGATGTTTCAAATTGGTTCCGAAATAACAAATTAATAGTGAACGAAAAGAAACGGTTTTAATGCAGTTTTCCATTTCAAATAAACAATTCAGTGCCCCATTGAAAATGAACAGTGTACCATTGACTGATGTTAAGGCAACAAAATTTTTAGGTCTCTCAATTCAGTCAAACCTTAAATGGAACGTCCATTTAAATGAATTGAACACAAAATTAAGTTCATTGTGCTCGCGTTCGGAATTCTGCAAATTCAGTCAGCCTTCATACTGCTCGTTTGTATACTTCGCGAATGTTCATTCCCGCCTGAGATATGGCATAATATTCTGGGAAATACATCTTATAGCTCCCAGACTTTAGATTACAAAAACGAATTGTACGAATAATACTAAATCCACCCACGTGATTCATGTAAGCCTCTCTTCATTAATCTAGAATTCTACCATTACCGTGTCGTCTTATTTACGAATCAGTGGTTTTGTAAAAATGACTTGCTCAAGGGCAGGAATATATTTTCAGAAAATGCCGAAGTCTATTACTATAACACTCGACGTAGAAATCATATTCATCAGGTGACAGTATCAACAGCTCATTACAAAAATTCACATACAATACATGTACATTATTTTACAACACTTTGCCAGATGACATTAAACGATTAAATTCAATAGAAAAGTTTAAATCCCAAGTGAAATCGTTTCTGCTGCATAACTGTTTCTATACAATTAGAGACTATACTGAGCATCACAAGAAAAGTAACATTCATTTTAACAATGATTCATAATGCTTTATTTACCATTTAAACTGTGTAAATGAGTATAAACAACCTGTAACAACTATTGTACTACAGCTTCCGGGTCAATGACCCCCATCTCGATCAGGTTTTTCGTCAGTTTCCCTGATCCATTGAGCAAATGCTGAGATGGCCCCTTGTTTTGCTTCTGGACATAAATGTAACTTCATTTCCTGTGCACGTCTTCTAGAATTCAGTGGGAAATACAATTATTCAAATTATCGTTTCCATGTTGTCGCGGCAGGAAGTAATAAGAGCCAAAATTTATTGCTTATTTATCCTTGAAAATAGATTTTATTACATGGAGTTTTTGTTTTTTCCCTTTCAAAATTCAAAATTTATTGCTTATTTATTTTTGAAAATAGATTTTACTACATGGGATTGTTTTTCTCCTTTCAAATTCAAAATTTAAGTAGTATATGAACTTAGTGTAGGGATCACAGAATTTAGAAAATGTGCACACAATTCACTTTTCCCCATAGCACGTCATACGCAGTTTTTAACTGTTTTTTTGACGTAAAATAAATAAATAAATAAAAAGAATAGCGCGATCACGTTCCGACAAAAACCTCTTTGACCTCTATGAACTCTTTGACCTCTATGAACTCTTTGACCTCTATGAACTCTTTGACCTCTATGAACTCTTTGACCTCTATGAACTCTTTGACCTCTATGAACTCTTTGACCTGAACTGACTCTTGACCTCTATGAACTCTTTGACCTCTATGAACTCTTTGCCTCTATGAACTCTTTGACCTCTTTGACTTGCTCGAAAATCGATCGTGCTGGAGTCTATTTTGGACTAAGCAACTACTAGGACACGACAAGTGGGGAGTTTTACAAGAATGCATCATCGTCGCCTATGGAACGTTCTAAAAGATTACGAATACAAGCCCTACCAATTACAGAGCAAGCAGCACTTGAGGAAAGTAGATAAATCCATCCCGAGTAGCATTTCGTGAGTAGCTTCGTTCAGAACGGGGGTAACGCACTGTTCGAGGAGTATTAGTGACGAAGCGCAGTTTTCACGCGATGGTATTGTAAATTTCCACAACCTACACCCTACTGGGGTGGACAAACAGACAAGAGAGAGATTCGATGTTTTCTGTAAAACGTTTGGGCTGGCATCGTCAGAGATTATAGGGACTGTTTTTATTATTATTATTATTATTATTATTACTATTATTATTATTATTATTATTATTATTATTATTACTATTATTATTTATATACTGGATGAGCGGACGTACTTGCACACTTTGCCACGCCTGTGCAAATGTGGTACATGGGGCGTCGGTCCATTTTTTGCGCGCCGTACGCATCCATCTAAGTGAGCAATAATGTGCAGCGATGGATAGGCCGAAACGGGCCTGTGGAGTGGCCATCGCGCTCACCGGATCTCAGTTTTTTACTCTGAGCTGGGAACACGTGAAATGCATTGTGTTCGCCACTTCAGTTGAAACAGCCGATGAATCGTGGTCGAAAATAGTGCGCGCATCTGACAATGTTCCAAGTACCCGTAACACCCGGGAGATACGTAGATTGTGGAGGCAGACATTTCGAACACTTTTTTCGGCGGGGGTCCTACAGCTGTTGCCGCTTCCCGCATCTCCGACGCCACAGGTCTCGGTCTCGCCATGCTCCTTCCTCCTCTTCAATATTCCTTGCACGCATGCCTTCTAGTACTCCTGCATACCACGGTCTAGGTCTTCCTCTTCTTTTCCTTCCTGCCGGCTGATATAGCATAACTTTCTTTGGCCATCTATCTTCTCCCATTCTTAATACATGCCCGAGCCAGAGGAGCTGCCTTTCTTGGATTCTATCAACGATGTTATACTGTTACATGTTCTCGGCGGGAGATTCTCAAAGGTCTTCTAAACGGTCCATTTCTATTGCTTTCAGTGTTTCTTTGTTCTTTTGCGTTAATTCCCAACTTTCACTTCCATATGTTGTTATAGGTTCTATAATGGACATGTACATAATCAATTAACTTTCCATTCTTTTTTGGGGCCAAATTTAATTTTGAGATTGCCTTTTTCCTTTATGCCTGTATGTTTTTCTCGATCACATTTTCCATCGTTTGTTAAGATGCTGCCGAGATACTTAAACTCTTTACATACCTTGATCTGATGACTCTCAATATTTCCGGCATCTTCTCCACAGCTCAAGTATTCTGATTTTTCAAAATTTATTTTTAAACCCCATTTTGTATATTCTTCGAATACGTTTCTAGTCATAAAGGAAATATCTCTTGAACACCTATTGTAAACACTAATAAAATAACACCGCTGCACTGTTACAAAATTTGTAATTGAATACATAAAAGTCAGCTTGCGTAATAATAAAAGGAGAACTATTTCAGTAATCGTTTCCTGAATTTTTATTTATTTCATAGCTAATGCAGAGTAAGTATAGTACTCCCTTCTTCGCTTCACTTCGCCAAGGCGTTTTTGAATTCGGAATGTACGTTTAAATATATGTCCTGAAATTTGTCTTTGCCAAAGACTCAAAAATTCCATCCTTCCCATTCCTCGAGTAAACATTCATAAATTCAATAATATTCAGATATTTATCAAATTTCAGAAGGCAAATCTAAACGTAAAGTAAGAAGTTCAAAACGGTTTAGACCAGCGAAGGCATACATCACTACGAATGATATTATTGAAAATCTGGAATAATTAAGTGATTTTGTGGCTTTAGCATGATATTTTCTGAGCGTTGTTTCAAGGTGAAATGCAAACTCAAAAGTGACACAATCGTATGCGCAGATATTCTCAGCAGACGCATCCTTCCGTTGGGCGATGAACTTACTGTTGTAGCGCCGTCGTCCCGGAGGAATAATGTACAGCTCTTTCACAGTTCATGAGTTGTTTGTACTGCAAATTGTTGAATATTTTTCAAAACTGTGAATGTAGATATATTCACATACCACGTGTTTTTGCAAACTGCAATCAAAGTATGCGCGATAATTATCACAGACTACCTGTATATGAAGAAGATTTCGTTTTCGGAAACAATTGAAGAGAAATTCACACACAAGCACGTGTTTGTGTTTGTGTTTGTGTGTGTTGTTTATATATATATATATACATACACACACACACACAAACATCTGTGCACGACTATTTCTTGGAAACAAATCACTAATTCACACACACACACACACACACACACACACACACAGGCAACTATACATAAGATCTCGAGACGGCTTTCAATATATTTCAATTCCCCCTATGTTCAGTGAAAAGATTTAGATTAAACGGAATTTGAGAGCAGATTTGTAAAAATTATATTGAATGGACCTTAATAAAACGGCGTACTCAGCATTAACGCTCAATGTAGGTCTGGTAGTTAAACACAAACAGTTACAAAAGACATTAAAAGCAGAAGCCCGCTTATTTGTAAAGCTGATAGTGGTTTGACCCAATGAATTCTGTCTGGGTCCGCATTCCGTTCCATGGCAGCTCTGAGAAGTAAATTTACCTCCGACGGCCTACCATATTGGCCAAACTAGCTCGTCTCCCTAGTCAAAGATCGTACTCTTATACTCATGCAAACTTGTTAAGAGAATATTTCGTAGTATATTATATTTTTATTTATTTCTACGAGTACGTCACTTAGTATGTTGCGGATTTCATCCATTATTAGTATTATTGTATAATTTAACAACTTCAATTTTAAATATCGTTTAATTATTTTTTGTATAAACACACTATTTTGATATGAAATGATTTAATGTATAATGACAATTAGCACGTGGTTAAGTGAGTTGAAGGAGAAAGAGGGGCCATGCCCTAGAAACTGGTATGCTGCTGCTTGCAGTTAATCATAAAGATCAAACTCTTATACCCAATCTAATGAGCGCTGATTTCAGTGAACCCGTTTGACTTTCTAAACGAAGATATTATGGCAGAGCTGGATGCCGCTTGGGATAAGAAAGTTTTGCCAGAGTTACGAATTCCTATCGACGCAATGAGGACCAAGGAAGCACTGGATGCACTACGTCAGTTCTTTTTGGACGGCAAGACACTTTCAGCCGACACAATGCAAGCATACCTAGATGTGAGTACTCAAAATGCATCCACTGAGTTTTGGTGTCGGGCCGGTAGCGTAGTGCATGTGGCGTAATTTGAAAATTTACCTTCTTTACACCATGCCCAACTTTTTAATCTCGGTCGCACTTATAACTTTCCTCGTCGTATCCAATCAAAATTCCCGAAAGATAAATTTCGTCCACAAATCTTCATTGCAATTATTTTCATCCTTTATTTACATTCCTTCTAACTTTACCTTAAAAATTCTACATATCCTAAAAATATGATTAATAATTCCTTATTTTTATAAGGTTACCGTCAGTGATCATAACAGTCGTTAATATGTTGTTATTTTAAACTCCCTGAAAGACTTGTAGTCGAACAGGTAGAAATAAATTTTTAAAAAAATGTGGCGTAACAATTCGTGGCCACAATAATGAATTGTTGGAAAGGGAATCGGGAATCCGTATGTAAGTACGCGATTTAGTAGTTAATTGTGCGTCGGATTTTTAAGAGATGCTAATTTTCGGTTTTGTTAAAAATCAGACTCAAATTAGAAATCGGAACGGGTTCAAGCCACAAGATTGCGTGGAGTAATGAATGTGGAAGGTCATTACTCTGTACTTCGTCGGCCAAGTATGCAGGAAAGTGTATGTACTTTTAAAAGATCATTTTTGTAGACCAAGCCGTGTCACATTCAGATTTAAGAATAATTTATAAAAGAGAAATGAAAGTTTGCATAGCCATGAAAAGCGAGATAGTGTGTGAATGTGTAATATTGTGTGAAAGTTATGATTTTTGTTAATGTATTGTGATTTTTTTTATTCGCAGCGATAACAGCGGAGCTGCGAAACTAGAAATTAAAAGAACTAGAACAAAACTACACTGTTTCGAAAACATGAAAATGTGTTTTTCATTCCAATAATTCAAAATTAGGTATTAAAAAATTCCCTGCGTAAATTTTGCGTAGCGTGGAATCCCGTATGGGCAAGTCTGTCAACTCAGATAAGACCCGTGAGCGATCCCATTCCGAAACTAAATTGGAGAAAGAATAAATTGAATTCTGAGTAAGCCGGGGCAGGCAAAAATATTTAATATTTTAAAATAATTATTAGGGTAGTGGTAAGAGAGGAATTTGAGAGGGTCGGAATACCGCACTGTTACATAAACATCACGCAACCAAACTGCGGAACGAAAAGCCGTTCATTACAGTGGGCGTCCGTTAAAAAAATTTCACAATCCGCCGTTGAGAATACAAACGCGTAAGTTGTTTTCGAAGATACCTTATAATTACCTGCTTCAGAATTTCTTTTTATTTCTTTACGCATTTTCCTTATAGGAAGATATTATATAAAGTATTTAACCGTACACGGTTGACATAACAAATAAAGGTCTCGATTGGGTACAAACCACTGTTTTCGCTCCGGTTTACTAACTTCAATCACATCTCTTATTATTTGCTCTTTACAGCCAATTCTTAATACCTATAAAATGTAGAATATGCGAACAAAAAAATCATTTTTTATACAGACAGTAGTAAATGCGGTTAATTTTAGGGCAAGCACAGCGTGATAAAAGTTCAATTTTTAGCACCAGTGCCAAAAGTTGGATGATATTTATATGTTCGGATAAAACTGTGAATGCAACATAGATAGTATAGTAAACAAAATACATGTAACAAAATACTTTGAACTTATCTCATCCGCTTGTAACGTAGTATCCAACTAAGGTATTTGCACACTTGAATTAAATACAATGAGAGTTGGTAAGGCTGTCTAAAAATAGTGTAGTGGTAGAAGTGGTTTTACTTCTCCCGTAGGATTCAGTCCTTGTATCGCTACCTTTCCTATTCGCCAAATTAAATGTCGCTTTCACAACTTGTATCAAATAACTATTTCGTACATTACTGCCACGGGATTTTCATACATATTTTATGTTTTTAGATGTTCTCCGACCTTTCATTCGGGGAAGGAGTTATATATTCTCTCAATCACATGGCAAAGTATTCGAAAGCTCCCCTGTATCTCTACAGCTTTACTATCGACAATGAACTCAATCTTCTAAAAGGAGGGTTTGGCATTTCTTGGCCAGGTAAGAACAAACAAGTTAAAATATATGAAAAGGAATATCTATTAACATTTCAATTTGGAATATCAAAATAGACAATTAATTTTGCAAGTTCATTATTCGGTACTTCAGTTTTCAAAGACTAGGTGTATAATTGAGAGTAATTTCATATGATTTTAGATAACACCTTCAGAATTAGCAATTCTATTTAATGAAAAAGAGTAATATTGTAATAATGAAAATAACTTCAGCCAAACAATAATATAGTTCGACAACTTAGGAAAAAAACGTCATGGCGTCACTTACCCCAGATGTGGCGAAGCCATCCCCCACTGCTACCGAGGGGGAGCTCAGTTGAACTCAAGGACCGCCTGTAACGATAACAGATTCGCTCTTGCAACTTCGTTCTCACGTTTCAACACTCTAGGGCTCGAGACATTCTTCACGGCCAGGCTGTCTTCGCCCCGCCAGCCAGGCCGAGGCGGCGCACAGTGTGTAATTTTGACGATCTAGGAAGAAAAAATTAATAACTCCCTTCGAAATGAATTTCTCCTAGTTTTTGGAGGTCCGTTGTGTAAACAATGTACAAATAAACAAATTTGCTTGTAGAACTTAAATTTTTACGAAATATTTTTTTAAATATTTAGGAAATTTGAATACTTGTATTAACCTTTATGAGAGTATACGTTTGTCAAACATTGCATTTGTTTAATATTATGGGGCATAATATTTGAATTTAACAAAACATACTCTGCAAGAACAATAAAATGAAAGTATGCAAGAATAAAAAGTCGAAAATGTAAAAATTATTACAAAAAAATAAAATAAGAGGAATGTACAAAAATAGTCACAAAATAGTTTGAATCACTACTCGCGTATTCTTCTGTTGATGATTCTTCTGAGTATATTTCTTTTGCCTCATTCCTTGATTCTAATAACATTAAGAGTTCAGGTTTCACTTTTTTGGGTACAGTTGCAGGTTTAGGCGTAAGCTCGAAATGAATGGATCTCAGCTAATAAGCTGCATGTGGAGCAAATCTATATTTGTGTCTGCTCTTGACGTTTTTCTTGTGAATCGTTCTCTGTATTGTCAGTTGTGCTTGTTTCTGGACTCCTGGCTTCTTCAGAGAACTGTCCAATTGGCAAAATACATGATGACATAATATCCTTTCCATGAAAAAGTACCTTGTTCACACTAACAGGCATTGGATACCACGAATACTCTTTCAGTACAGTTCCTTGTCTCTGTAGTGTACTCTTCTAAACTTTGTAAATTAATTTCAAATTATTCGCCACTTTCGCTTTATTTTCTTCTCGACTCACTAGCCATATTCCAATTTCTAAACTATATAAATGGATCTACAGGCTTTTCTTAATTGTAGTTCCTGTTGGGAGGCTTCAGAGAGCTCCTTAACTACAGCTACCGAATCTCTTTGCCATCCTTCCTTAGTTTCATTTCAGTGGCCATGGATAATTCTTCTGAACTAGTGGTATCCAAAACAGGTTTCAATTTTAGGGCTTTAGCTTTATTCCCACAGTTTTTGAAGGGCTTATTCGGTCTTCCAGCTCTATTAATTTTACATTAATTTGCGATGGGCCTGGGACTGCCTCAAAAAATATAATCAGGAAGGAAACAGTTCCTTGCAGCCAGGACAATTGTATTTCAGGAACTGTTTTTAACTTCTCAGGTTTTTTGCCATCTGGTTTCAAATTTTTTTACAAATATATCTAACATATGGCTTAATTTTATCCAACAATGTCTTTTGAGGTTCTATAATACCTAATTCACGCAAAAACAACAGTTAATACCCCTTCAAATGTTTCAACAATTGTTTTTTTTACTCATGTATCAAATAACGATATACGGGTAACTGGAGGAGCCATTCTGTAATATAGTTTACGATAAAAGTGTCGTAAAGCATCTTATTACAATACGAGATTGGAAGATTGCCAAACGAGGGCCGTTAGGCGGGGTTTGGGAAAATCGAGTATTGTAATAAGATGTTACGACACATATATCGTACAACTTTTATCCACTTTGTAAAATTAGTTAGATTTAACTAAAGATCGTCCTACGCGTTCGTTTAGTACTAACGATTTATTTTCTGAAGTGGCGACACTGTTTCTAACAATGATAACAATTGAAACACATTTGGTGTCAACCTCAAGCTTGTGTATTCTTTCCACGGTGTAAGAGTATTTTTCCAATATGAGTGACAGCAGCGTGATTCTGACATCGAAATAACGCAAATGCTGCTCTAGACACGCTATTACCAGAGAAATCACGAAAAAAATGAGCGTGAATACACTTTATTTAGAGACTGGAGTGCAACCAAACATATAAAACCATTTCGGAAAAGTTATGATGGCGTACTTCTCTGGTAAGTCTAAAAGAGAAACCCTCAAGTCTATGGTCACATTATTCCATGTTAAAGAGTACAATATTACTTAATGATAATGTGGACATAAGTAAGTTCACCAATTGATAGCTTTCTTAAAAGAAAGAGCGAGGATACATGAGCAAGAAATCTAAAATATTTTCAAAAATGACTACATAAATTTTTAATAGAGGCAGATAATGAAATTTATTTAATGATGGGTGACATTAATAGTTGGCGTTTGGAGCTTCCGTAGAGAGGAATTGAAAAATTTAGAATTAAAATGATATGAGGATAAGAATACGTATATTATAATTAATATCCAAACACCAAGACATTAATTTCAAGACAATTTGTTATTACTCAAGGAAGTGTCAAAGAATTAAACTGTTTGGAGATTTTTCGTCTTTTTTCGCCTTCGGGGGAAAAAGTTCACAGATCTTTCTTTTCTCCTCAAGAATGGAAAATGTTCTTCGCAACCAGTTGGGATAAATCTTTGAAACTTTCCCAAAAAAATAGCAATTTTCTTGGTTTAAAAATTCTGAAATTTTTACGGGGTTTTGCTTTCGTCGATCATCTGCTTCTTTCCGCCGATGGGTGTGACATGAATGTTTAAAAGAAGGTGGATGGAATAAAACTGTTGCTAAAGGGTTTTGCAAACATCAGTGCAAAATAAAAAAATAGCTTAAAAAAATTAGGGGAAAATTATTTCGAATGTGGAATTCAAATATTTCAAATGAAATAAATTGACAGCTTCAACATCATCGGAATTACTATCAAATTGCAGCAAATTTGAAATTTAAAGTTTAAAAAATAAGCATAGCTATTATTATAATTTGAACTCTTATTCTGTTAAAAAGTTAATAATAAAAATTCTTTGAACAATTTTTTATTTTAATAGTGGAACGCTGCCCGGGAATAACCCATTAAAAACAGTGTCGTAATAAAGTTTACCGACTGGGTGGAAATTTCATACGACACTAATAATGTCGTAATGTTTGACCCCAACCCAAAGGGGAAAAAAAAATTATATTCGTGATAAGAATATAACGCTAGTTTTTTTCGATCAAAAACCAAAAAATTATTTTAAAATTATATGGCCCGAAAGGTGTATAATGGTGTATAATATAAAATTAAGTAATTTAGAAACGCAAACATTAAATATAAATCACTCATTTTTCGATTAATTTTTTTAGGCACAAAAAAGACAATAACTAAATAATATTCACATAAAATGTTTAAAAATTTTGAAAATTACTTCTGGCGGGAAAAAATCACAGAACGTGAGGTGCCGACCAAGGAATTTCGATGAAAAGGTCTTGGGACGGGGGTCCCCCGGGGCCATGGACGTTTTAACATGCCCCCGGGATTCATGTGACCTTCAAGAGAAAAGTAACAACTTTCCCCACATGCTGGGACCTACTACACAGAAACCTAAAATTTTACGTTTAATTCATAAAAAATTTTTTTCCCTGCTAGATGGCCAAATTACCCCTGTGCGCGTGGTTCCTCCTCAAGGGGGGAAAATTTGGGCCCTCTTAGAAAGAAACCCTCTCCCACTTGTCGCGGGAGACAGACCATTTTTTTTTTTTTTTTTTTTTTTTTTTTTCAATTTGTCGAGTATAAAAAAGTCTATATTTTCTTTTAAAAAGTATTTTTAATAGTTAAAAAGGGAATTTAAAAAAAGTTTTCCCTTTTCCATCTCCATTCTCTTCTGTTGCCGGGAACCCGATGGGTTGGGATGAATGATTGCGTATCTCGTGCATTTTTGATCTGTTTCCCAGGACCAACCCGCTGATGAAATCCTTATCTTCAGCGCCCGACACCGCGAGGAGTGCCGGACGCGCCCTGCGGCGGCACGCCGAAAAGGGCCCGCCTCGGGGAATTTTCCCAAAACCGGGTAAGGTGCAAACACGGAATTCTAAAACTAACCCCCGTTCCCCACAATGCCAAAACGCAACATGAAAAAAAAAGGCGGGCGATCCCAGGAACACAAAGTTGACAAAATGGAAAGAAGGTCAATATTTTTTTGACCGGGAAGGGGAAGCCCCGACCAATAAAAGGGGAAGTAAATCCCAGCGGCGTTTTCCAGCGATCGACCTACGCGCGACCGGTTGGAAGGGAGTTAGAATTTGAGGTTAGAGGGGAATTTGCGGGGTTAGGTTCGAGGGGGTTTTTTGGGGTTTAGCTTATTGAGCTGTTTTTGCATCTTTCGTTATTATCGTTTATTTATTTTCTATTCTATTAATCTTAAATTTAAAGATCCCCCCCAAAAATATTTTTTATATTTCTTTAAGTATATTTGAGGTTTTTTTTTTTTTTTTACTTGTATTTTCCTAAGTTCCGTTTTTTTATTCTTCACATTTCTTTTGTTTTCATTCTCAAATGCTATAACCCGGAAGTGAAGATAGTATTAGATAAAAGGGCATTGGTTTCGGCAATTTTTTTTCTTTTTTTTTTTTTGCTCGGTTTCGCTGTACCTCTCCCTCTTACGTTTATGGTGAAGGGGCGTTTTCCATTTCCCTCCCCTCCCGCCCTTTGGGTTGTTGTTACTTTTCCCGGGACTATTGGGGAGGGGCCGGGCACTGAAGTTTTCTAAAATGAAAATTGCACATATTAAACATTCTCTGTTTCAGAAACCCCACACCACCGGGGGACAATGTTCGGGACTACTTGGCCCCCCAATACAATCAGAAAAAACTTTCAAAATTGGGGAAAAAAATTCGCCCGGGATGCAAATCTCACAAAACAATAAGTTTTGGGAAAAATTTTTACCTAAAATACTCTAAACAAAGAACAGGTGAACTAAACTTTTTTATGCGAAAATTGGTTCAGACTACATTGGCACCAGCTATTACTAAATTGCAAACCCTTTTTGTGATCCCTGAAAATCCGATTTACTAATGTTTAATCAATGCTTAGTTCAAACAAAATAACTTTCAAAAAATTCACGCTATTACACAACCTATTTCTTTTGTTGACAGCAATACTCTATAGAATAATTTTTTTATTTTTTTCACAAAACTAAAAAAATTTGAATCAGAAAAATTTTTAAAAAACAATAGGAAACATCAAACATTGTGAATACATTCGGCTTGTCAAAGTTCTGAATTTACAAGACATGGATCAAACATTTTGACAAACAAACCGGGGAAGGTGACTCAGTCCATTCTGAATCATGATGCCTCTGGCCGGGAGGTCGTAGGTTAGTCGCGACGGCGGGGAAGACGCTAGCTTGTCAGACAGGTCAATTCAGTCGGTCTGGAGGAAATTCTGCCCGGGCTGCTCTGGTGGGGTACACCCTGGTTTCTTCAATCAACACAGGCAAATGCGGGAGCAGTACCTAAAAAATGAGCCACCCCGGGGATCTTTTCTTCCTCTTCCGCCTTATCCTCACCCGTTACACATGGACTTTCAATAACATACACTCACTCCAAAATGCCGAGACCCGTCTGGGTTGATTTTCCCCAGCTGGGGGGTCCTTGCTGGGGAAGATCCGTTTGGGGGAAAACCCGCTAGTCGACGGAATCGGCGGTGGATCTCGCCATCCAGCGAGGAAGATCACCATCACCTTCCGATGAAAAAAAAGAACTACACTTACGGGACTACTGCCGGTGGACGCCCCCAAAATCACTAACAATCAATCAATGATAGCGCGATTTAAAAGGGGTTTTCCCTTTTTGCGCGATTTTTACCTCTTCGCCCTAGGCTTTCGAAAACCCCCAGGTGGTTTTTTTCTTTTCTCCCCCGACTCAGACGACCCGCCGTGGGGCCCCCTCCCGCGTTTGTCTGTTCGCGCTAATTCCCACTAGCGTAGTCAGCCCAAAAGTCATTCAGCAATTGTAGGTGATGGTAGCGTCCTGCTGTCCCGTAGGGTCACCTTGGCCAGCCTGTTTTCCGCATTTGTCCCACATTGCGACGCATTTACCTTTGTATATCGGTGAATACGGGGAGCGGGGGATTCAATTTTGAAGGCAAATGTCAAATAGATTTTTTTAAAGGGGTGCAGCTTTACACCCCCTCAGTTGTTTTTGTTTTTTGTTTTCTTTTGATTAAAATTGTTTTTTTTCCTTTATTAGATTTCTTTATTGTTTCGAATTTGATTGTTTTTTTATTTTTTGTTATTTTGTTTTTTTGGAGACATTTTTAATTAGAAAAATAACGGAAAAAAAAAGAAAAAATACAACTTTGAAAAATTATTTATTTTCTCCAAAAATGTTAAAAAAATTTTTTCTTAACTCAGAAAACTTTATTTTTCTCTAATATTAGTTATTATTCTCATTCCATCGATTATCTATTTGCCTCTTTAAACTTCAAGACTCGCCTACGATAATTTGATTCCGAGAATGGACATGCAATTGTTGTTCATTGTTCTTCTTCAGCTTTAAACCCTTTTTCTTTTATCGTTTCTCACGG
The DNA here is from genome assembly GCA_964035755.1 of Teleogryllus oceanicus. Classification (NCBI taxonomy): domain Eukaryota; kingdom Metazoa; phylum Arthropoda; class Insecta; order Orthoptera; family Gryllidae; genus Teleogryllus; species Teleogryllus oceanicus. The sequence continues at coordinate 50,066,519 of CAXIVR010000005.1, read as the reverse complement.
GGCTAGTTTAACCCTAAATCACGTAAAATTTTTCCCTAATGTTCTCTTAATTTATAAAACAATTACCCGACATCTTTCTATAATGCTTGGTAAAAAAGGATAATAACATATCATATGGCGTCGGTTCATAAGTTTATTTTTCAATATAATGTTTCCCAGAATGAAATATTGGAAAATATCCAACAGTCTGATAAATTTTGCACCACATGAATGACAATATTAGTATGTGAAACAATTCGTTAAAAAATTATATATTGTTTAAACAATCTGAAGATTTAAAGATGGGTTTACAAATAAAATATTATACGTTATTCTAAAAACAAAATTTTTAAAAACCCAAAACTGAAATTTAGACGGGTAACAGGCAGGTAACATTTATTTCAGTTGGGGGTATATCTATCCTCTCGACGGAAAAAATGAAGAGACGACTCATCATTTTTTTCTTTTTTTTTATTTTGTTTTGTTTGTTTTCAGAGAGAAAACTGGGCTCTTTCAAGATATCCCCCAAAATGGTAATGGAAAATCCCCAACCTACAAAAACCCATTTTCTCACAACTATACCCTAGGATGTCAAAAATAGTCCCTTTAAAAAAGTTCTTTATCTCAGGACGGTCAAAAAAGTCCTTTTCTCAGGACTGTTCAAATGCAAGCATTTGGCGGCCCTACGGGCTTCCCGGTGTCATTCGCCCTCCCCAGAAAAGAACCAATCGCGCCAAGTTTCTTCCCCCCCCCTTTTGCGGATTGATCTGGGGGCTCAGAGCAAAATTGATGCCTGCAGGCTTCTAACAGGAGGTTCTAGTGTTTGAGTCCCGACGGTGGCAGGATTTTACACTAGCTAGATGGCTAGGCGCTGTGGGGAGGAAAATTTCCCCGGCAGCCGACTAACTCTTTAACTCTCCGAAGTTTCCCCGATGAATCGACACCATCGACGGATTAATTTCTATCCTCGTAAATATTCGCCCAACGGGGACTTGAGCACCGGGGAAGAAAATGAATTCAAATTTACGTAAAGCGCATACGGCTATCTGAAATTTCCACTCGGTGTGTTTGAAATTTTTGGGGACAGTACACCCCCATTATAGAGAAGGGGGGCCCAAACCTGGTCACAGCCCACAGATATGAGAAAGTGATTGTAATTTTAACGAGGCTGGGGTGGAACCCCGATCTTTGATTAACTATGTTCCTCAGACTAACACATCCCTCAAGGTACAGGTCTGCAATAAAGACAATTGGTAAAACCCGGCAAAAGTGAATATGAGGCGTTATAGAATATCTTAATCTTTTTGGAATGCCCTTTCGTCGTCTAGTTGTATTTAGGTTCGATGGAATGGCCATTAAACAACTGATCGACAAACACAAAATTTCAAATCGTCCACGAACAGCGATTTTTACCATTCACCAATGGCAAACGCGTGCAGTCCAGCGCAAAAGGGGATCCTATCCAGAATCCTATTTTCTGGGGTATTTACTAGAAGCAGGTCACCAACACGTACCCGATTGCATTTAAAATATCTTTTACGAAAGAAACTTCACACAGTTTACTCAAAGTGTAATGGTTCGTAGAACCCCGGATGTATTGCAGACCTTATCTCTGTAAAAGAAAAGGCCCAAAGGGCTTTTCTCAGACTGAATAAAAAAATATTTATGATGACCCTAAACAGATTGTCTAGAGTTGCCCGATGATGTGTGATTTGGATTGACGATTCTAACATTAACTAAACCTTTTTACTATGCGTTCTGAACTTTGAATACGCAGCTAGTAAAACAAATGGACCGTTAGGCCAATGGCTTCGTTTGATTTTTTATGTTTTTAAAAGGGAAGATGATGATGGCGTCGACCTTTTTAAGTGTTTTCCTGATTAAATTAATAAACTGGAAAAAATAAAAAGCCTCCTCAGGAAGCCCCATAGGAGCGTAAAATTTTTCCGAATTTTTCATTCATCATTTTCAAGACAAATACCATTCTCGGTAGAAATTGACTTGATTAAACAACGTTACTCAAATGAAATTTAATTGAATAGTTACAGTAAAAGTAAGTGAAAAGGGCCCATTTTCGTGTTTAAAATGACAATGCAAGCAGGGATGCTTTGTAACACAGCGTCTCGTGAACCACATTTATCACACAATATTAAATTATAAAAAGAGTACAGGAAATGTGTCTTTCAATTCTGATATAAAAAAGGAAATGGAAGGGAAGATCGTTAGATGGGGGAATATTGTGAAATTTTTGTTACGTTTCTAGGGGGGAATTAAAGTCTCGTATTATTTTAAAAAACGTTTTTTTTGTTATTAACACAATCACTGAAAACACTTGATTATTTATTTACACTAACTTCTCTTCAGTTATTTACATCACCTTTGCTTTATTTACACTACTCTTCTCTTACACACTCCCGCCCTAAGCACTGGCCACAGTTCACTCATTGATCACAGTTCGATGATGGCCCATTCACGTCACAGACCACGTACGATGCATCCCCGGTTCACTTCACTGAGCACACTACGCACGCATTCCCCGCGATGCACACTTCCCCAATTTAGCTTCCTGCGGACTCAAGACTCATCCCGGGCGCCGGCCGTCGCGTTTTAAACCTGTCAAGACAATCCGAGCCTTCCGGGCGCCGCGACTGTTCTGGAGAATCCGCCCCATGTCAACCCCCCCTCACGGGCAGCTCGTGGGCGCCGGAGATGACGTAATTTACGGCACCCCATGGCGCCGGGGGGGTGACGCAATTTCGTTACAGATTGTATCAGTAAAAGCAACGTTTCGAAAAAAAGGATCAATAACGTCTTAAAATTTTAAAATGTCTTTAAAATAAGGGCAAAAATCAGTCTGATAAATTGAAAAAACTATAAACAGAAAATAAATAATAATTTTTAAAAAAGGGCCCCTTCCATATTCGATACAACGGTTCACAAAAAAAAGGGATAATTCCGAGATTTAAAAGAAAATGTTTTAATTTTTTGTATGATAATTAAAATAAATCTTTGTATGATCCTGTATTGAACCTGTTGTTTCAACGTTCGAGCCCCTTCCCCAAAAAAAAAATACCTGTCCCCTTAACTATAAATTTATGCGCACAGGGCTGGGAACCCCGGGCCGTCACTATATATATATATATATTATTGAAACCACCCTTTTTGCCCCAAAAAAACGCGATACAACAAGCAAAACCCCGGCAGAACGGTTGCCAGAGGGGGCTCGCTAGCCGAAACGGGTTTCGGGCGGCAAGTTTGTCGGTTGGCCGAGGGGTGAAACGACGCCCGAGGCTTCAGTGTCTGGCCCGGGCGCCGGTAAGGAAGGAAGTACCGGGGCCGCCCGCATTCGAAAAGTAGAATAGTGTCGCGATCGAAAAGCGCTGAAAAATGATTGACGGGCGTTTTTCGGTATAACCATCTTAGTTGCTCGACGAGTGCCAGAGTGACAGCATTATCTGGGATAGTACGATCGAGAGAACTTGTGTGCAGAGGGTACACCACGGTAGTAGCCTGGTGGGGGGTGAGACACGTCCAACTGTACTTTAGAAATTTGTGGGGTTTATCAGCTCGCGGAAGGTGACTCGGTAAATCTGGGTGAACTGGGGAGTTTAGCGGGGGCGCCAAGGCACCGTGGGGAAAATTACGCGGAAAGTGCTTGGAAGGACCATCGCACCGGCGGCCCCCCCGGGGGCAAGGCAGACAGGGGAGCGAGGCAACCGAAGTCCCCGAAGCCGCCCACGCTCCCCAAAGGGGGGTATCAAAAGGGAAATTTCCTCGATCGATGTAAAAATCGAAAGAACTAACATTTATTCTGGGGGGGGTGAAAGGATAAAAAACCACCGATATTTGAATCAAAGATTTTTTTTAGAATAAAAAAACTTTTTTTTTTTTCACGGAACAGTTGTCTGATTAAAACCGAGTCCTTACGAAAAAAAACCTTCCCTTCAAATAAATTTACTGCGAAAAAGGGGTAACCGGCACTATATATATATATATATATAGTTGGGTTGGTGTTATCACTCTTGTCAATGTATCCCCCAATTTTTCCTGTTACACGGGAATTAAATTGAATGCAAAAGTTTAGGAGTTGTGTCCCAAAGACGAATCCAAAGTTTAAAGTTGATTTTCGTAAAGGTACTCAAAATAATGTAACATCTATGTAACTTTTTTTTAAGTTTTAAAAAAATTTAAAAAAATGATTCTTTTTTAGGTTGTAAAGCAGAATATTGTTTATACAACACTGTTCTCCAAGATGAAATATAATTTTTAGCCCGTTTTTTTCAGAACGTTGACTTCAGTTATGTGTTTAATGACAATTAGAATAAATCAGATGAATTAAAAAATTATTTCTAGCTTTGATATTTTTGCTAAGCTTTGAAATAATTTTAAAAAATTTGATTTAAAATGCAAGAATAAATAAAATTTAATAACCTTTTACCCATATATATTGTGATGGCCACTTATTTTCGGTCCCATACAACAGTGAATTTAAAAAAAAAGACAAGTAACCTTTTTTGTGAACGGTTTTTATTCATGCATATCTTGTAAATACAAATTTTAAAAAAAAGATCAGAAAATCTTTATTTCGAACTCTCGCAGGATCCAGTGGAGGGGAAAAAGGTATAACCTGGAACTCGAACCAGTCAAGCGGCGCGGCGAGGAGGCGAGCGACCGAAAACCCGGTTAACTGATGGCGAGCGGGGGAAAGGGGATTTGGTAAAGAACGAACTTCTATGCGGCAATCCCGGGGGGCCGGGAGCTTTAAAATACCAGGCGAAGGTCCCAAAAATAGGTGAAAATTCCCAAAAAAGAAACTGGGGGAAAAATTTCAACGTACGAGCGGCAGTTTAGATTTCATTCTCTGTACGCACTAAAAATCCGTTCAAATGCCATACCTTTTACGTTTTCTAAGTGTTTGATTTTCGTAGTGTAAAAGGGTCTTATTTGAAAATCATTTTCATTGATTTTTGGGATAATTAGTTTTATAATTTGTAAAGGGTCAATTTAAGTAATTTTGTCACGTTTGTTCTTTTTTTTGGTTCCGCATTGTAGTAAGTGTCGCTTTAAAGGGTACACCTGTGACATCTATGGTAGAATAATTGGGAATCATTTAAAGGGCCGTGCACAGAACCCTTAAGAATAGCAAAGGTGAAAATCACGAAAATAATTCAGAAAGATAGAAGCAAAAATTGTGAATAGTAACTATTGAATATTAGGCAGTCGAGGAACGCCTATACATTTTTTTTTTTTTTTGGTACCCTTGCCAAAAATGCATACTTTTTTGTATATTTGTGCCATGTGTAAATTTTTTTTTTCCACTGAATATATGCTCATTTTACCAGAATTGTACCTAATTCATTGTCAAGGGTTCAGACCTTTTTCCCGAAAGATCCTGCCCTGAGAATTAAAACTCCCCAAGGGATTCTTCTTTTACGCCTTTGCCACCGGCGGAAGGTGTATGGGGGTGTTGAACCCCATATACTTATTTTTAAATTTTGGGACTGAATCCCACCCAACAATGGGACACGTGAAAAAGATGGAGCCAAAGGGGAAATTTTGGGGAAAATTTGTGAAGGTATAGGGTCAAGATAATCATCGATGTGGGGTTTGAATTTCTTTTATTTTTTATTTTTAAATATTGATATTTGATGAACTTGGAAGTCTTATATGTGACTTAAATATTCTGGGTTTAATTTTTTGGAAATTTTCCCTTGTGTAATCGTAAAGGGCTGGGTTATTTTTTATCGAACTGAATCGGTTTTAAACGAACTAGAACTACGAATATTTGAAAGTGGGGTAAAATGGCTCGGCAACGTTCGCGTGGGAAAAACAGGAAAGAAGAACGCTGTACTTCGACTCAATTCCATCACTGGGAGAAAAGATGGTCCTGTGTGGCGACCCATAAAGCGCGCGAAAATAGTGCAGTATAAAGGTTCGAACAAGGTCGCCAAAGGATAGCCTTTTTGTTGTAAGTTCCATTTAAAATTTTTTCATCAAAAGTAAAACCCAAGTTCCTTTTTGGGGGAAAAAAAAAAAAAAAGAAAAAAAGATTTTCATTGGCCAATTAGGGTAATAAGTAGTAGGTAAAATATTTGTTTTTTAGATTCCCCTTTTCCCCTCTGTTTGGACATACCGTATTCGTTAAAATAAACTAAATGTATTTTAAAAGGTGGAACATGCATTACGAAATATCACGAGTGAAGCAACGACCGTGAATAAACAATGTAGTTTTGTTTTTCTTCATTAAGATTGTCGGGTGCCGAAAATAGAAAAATTTTGGGGTTGGGCGAAAAGTTTAGACGATCAAAATAAATACACCAAAACATAACGAACGTATGGATTGGCTGGGTGGGGAAAGGGCGGTCGAATGTTAGAAAAAAAGGGAAAGGGAATATAAACAAAGTTGAGGGTGTTACGGAGGATTTCATTCTGCCGGCATCGCGCTTCTGAAAAGATCGTAGGCTGGGGGGAAAAAGTATAATCTGATAGTCAGAATTGGGATGGAAATAAGGGCGGTGAATGATATTGTAGATATTTTCATGTGGAGTAATATTAATGTATAAATTGGAATTTTTTTCGGGGGTGGGAATAGTTCGGGGCTATGTCAAAGGGCGTAATCGGGATGATAATTTGAAGTTTTAGACCCGCGGATAGGGGAAAGAGGTTTCTTTGGAACTTTGGGCACGCAAGCTCAAAGATATTTCGACTGAAAAAATTCGAGGGGCATCAACGAAGAATGATAAGTTAACCCCCGGGATAAAAATTTAAATTGGAAAAATATCTTGAAAAGGCAACATCAAATCATTTTATTAAACCCACTAAATTTTTTTGAAAAATAAAATAAACTGTTAAATTTTTTTTTCTTTTGAAAAAAAATGATTTTCATTTTTTAATCCAAACGAAATGAACAGGAATAGAATCACTATTTTAGATTCCCAGCTCCCGAACGGGGATCCCAAATCCATTTTAAAGGTAAAAGGATTTAAAAATTTTCTGACCATTGACCCCCAAACCGGACGCTAAGATCTTTGGCAGATATTAATGTAGAGGAAAAATTTTTATATCTCAGTATGGATGGGGGGATCGGTTAATTGGCATACGGTAATAGGGTTATTTCGACCCCCATCGCCAACTAGGGGCCAATATTTAATTTTCTTTGAAGGAATAATAGCTAAAATTATTATCAACGTTTTCCCGGCCTTTCATAAATTCAGAAACGGGTTACGACGAAAACCCAATAATTGAGCAGTTTGGGGCATGTTTCAAATATTCTGAAAAAATTTAATAGCCTACTTCAAGCAGGAATTCCCAAAAGTCTGAAAGGGGGAAAATTGTATGATACCAAAGGAGGCAAGTCTACAGGTCCATCATATACCGGCTTCTCCATGCTCAAACCTGAAAATACAAGGGTTCTTTGGGGGACTGGGGAAAAAATTAAAAATTGGGTAATTGCAGACAATAATTACGGCTTTATTAAAGGTAAAACCACAATACAAGTAGTAGAACAGGCTGTCACCATCAAAGAAGACACTAGTGAAAGAAGGGCTGTTCTCATCACCTTGGATGTAAAAAATGCGTTTAATACAGCTAGATGGCGCTTAACAGTTAAAGAATGGGGGACGAAAATCTCTTTCGGGAAATCCCTAAAAATAAACCCCAAAAACAATTATTTTTTTTTAATTCAATACTAACAAACCGTGTAATGTAACAGTTTTTAAAATTTTGTTTTATAGCCCTAAACGGGAAAATCGTGGGAACCCCGACGCTGGCCAGCCAAGCCGGGACCCCCCAACCGCATGTTTGGGGGACCACGCTCCTTGAATCACATTATAAAATTAATCACGATGTCAGTCTCTGAATCATTTTACTTTTAAAACCCCCTGCAATTTATAAATACAATTTAAACCTGTTTCTTAATTTTCAATAAAACAAAAAAAGCCAATGTCACAAAAAACGATGCCTGCGCGGGGAAATTTTTCCCCAACGGCAAATTTTTTCCGTTCGTCTACAGTCGGCCTCGGGGAGTCTCCCCTTCGGGTCAGCAGCGTTTGCTTGTTTTTTCTTTCACGCGGGGTCCACGCATTTGCAATCCCCCCAAATTTGCGTTTCATCTGTAACTTTAATGTCATATACATTGAAATGTTGTGATTTCTTTTCAAATACAATGTGAACTGTTCTATTTACAAAAGCTCAGCTCGTGCCTGAACTACACGGGGGGTTACGCATTTATGCAGTGTCCCCCAAATTTTGGTAATTTCATCTGTAACTTTGTTTTATCCAGACAGTGCAAGGGTGGGTTTCCTTTTTAAATACAATTTATCTGTGTTAATCCCATAACCCTGGTCCCCGAGTTGAATCTGCCCCACCTTCCCCGCTTATCCCAGTCGCGTCATGCGTCGGGGGTAACAACATCTGGCTTTTTCCACTGGTTTTCCTTTTATTGTATCTTTTTCCTTTTAGCGCCCTCAATTTTTTCAGTTTTTTTAACCTAATAACCATTAAATGCCTTTGGGATTTTTTCAACCAAATTTTTGAGAAATCATGGTTATCATTCAATTTAATGTATTTTTGTATATTTAATCATAATTATATTTTTATAGGGTTAAATTTAAATTTTATTTCCCCGAAATGGGAATACCTCCGTATAAATATTAATTGGTCCTCCGTTCGTAGCTATCATAGAATTAATGTTTGGGTATGGCAATTAAAATAACCATCAATCAGTCCACTGCCTGCACGCCTCTCAACAATCTCATCATACCTACTCTCTCTGGCTGTGCGATATTTTCAGCACAGAACTATAAAACGTAAAAAATGAAAAGCTCAAAATGAATGCGGAAGTTCCACAGAGATCAGTCCAAGGCCCTGCTCTATGTAATATATTGTACGATGGGGTGCTTAAACGTTAGTTTAAAGAACATCGCTAATTGGGTTTACAGGCAATCTAGCTCTTGTGGTAACTAAGGGCAAATGAGTTCCTGAGACGTATAATAGATGGAAGAAGAATGATCTCAACCTCACACCAAGAAGCGGTAATTGTGAAGGGCCCAAGAAAAGAACAAATTTAGCATTCCAGATCCTAGAAACGACGATAACACCAATCAATGCAGTTCCCTACCTCGGCGTCACGTTGGATACACCAACTTGAACGGGGAAAACATCAAAATAATCACGATCAAAACAGAGAAAAAGGTGGCAATATTGACACAGTGAATGGCCAACATTGGAGGATCAAGTACAGCAAAGCGCAAAATATTCTATTGTGCGGCAACTTCAATGCTCCTCTACGCAGCCCCTATGTATCATAAAGCGTTAATGTGGAAGAAGCAAAGAAAAGCATTGGATAAGGCCCAAAGAAAATGTTACTAAGAATTACCTGCGGCTACAGAACCATATCTACAACAGGTTTTGACAGCAGTTATACCAACTGAACTGTAGATTAAATAATTGCAGCTCATCCATGAAAACAACTGAAAACTCCATTGATTGTAAAGCAGATATTAGGAAAGGAGGACCAAAACAGACGTCGCACAATGTACTAAACAAATAATTCCAGACATACCCAAATGGTATAACAGCAAACTTCGCCCACTAGACTACTGTTCAAGGAGAAAGCCACAAATATTGGCAAATCCTAAGAGGACACTTGCACATTCCGCCAAGACAAGGATGTAGCCGAGCACGTCGATTATTTATGCCCCCCGCTGGGGAAAAGATTGACATAATTTAACCTGTCGTACAGGGAAGACTTAACTCTAACATGATGGAAGTCATGGTTAAAAGCCAAAACAACTGGCAACATACACTAAAATTCTTAAAATCAGTGATGAGGAAAAAAGAGGAACAAGCAAGTTATACAATACAAACCAGAGTAGTCCATAACAAAGACAGCTCCATCTTGACGATATGCATCCAACAGTTTCGGAATGGATCGCGTACACGAACGCACAATTTTTTTAGTTGGTGGTAATCCAACTCACGCCGTGTCTTTGAAAGATTCTTCTCCTCCCCAAAATATGGCGGCAGTGGTGGCAGCAACAGTAGTAGTGGCAGTAGTAGTAGTAGTAGTGGCGGTGGTGGCGGTGGTGGCGGTGGTGGTAGTGGTGTGGTAGTGGTGGTGGCGGTGGTGGTGGTGGCGGTGGTGGTGGTGGTGGTAGTGGTGGTGGCGGTGGTGGTGGTGGTGGTGGTGGTGGCGGTGGTGGCGGTGGTGGTGGTGGTGGCGGTGGTGGTGGTGGTGGGTAGTGGCGGTGGTGGTGGTGTGTGGCGGTGGTAGTGGTGGTGGTGGTGGTGGTGGTGGTGGTGGTGGTGGCGGTGGTGGTGGCGGTAGTAGTGGCGGTGTAGTGGCGTAGTGGTGGCAGGTAGTGGTAGTAGTAGTAGTAGTAGTAGGTAGTAGTAGTAGTAGTAGTAGTAGTAGTGGTGCAGCAGCAGCAGCCCTCATTAACTACTCCCAAAAGTTAAAGGATTCTTTTCAAACTGGAGGCCACAACAGTCAGATCAAAGATTTTGATAGAGCCGCATAAAAACATTCTGATGAAAATCCTTATTATAGTTTACATGTTAGTGTGTTTGGCAGACGAACGTATACAAATTTCAAAAACAGAATCATTTTTGGGTATCAGCGATTCCAAAGTTGTGTATTTTTGTCAAAATCTGGAGATAGATTTCCTACAGCATTACTATGTACACGGTAACAGTAAGTAAAACCAGGTTAGAGGCCTCTGCAGTCCTTCCTTTCATTTCCTGTTTCAATTTCCATTCTTATGAAGCGAGATGAAATTTTCTATCATTATTCGAGCCATGGTCCTGAATAATTCTCCGAGAAAAATCGGGAAGTCCTGAATGGAGATGACACTACGAGTCCGTCGAGTGACTGTATTGGGGTATGGTCTTCTTTAAGTCCGAAAACCATACCTGTAAATGGATGAAAGATTTTCCTTGTTAGGTGACTAAAGATATATTAAATGAAAATGGTGCAATGGTGGAATCAGAGGTACGAGAAACGACAGAACTCTCCAGAATATCTTTCAAGATCAATCGATGTCCATCACAGATAGCAACGAAGCGTTGGGAATATAAACCCCGGTCTCGGTGGAGAAAGTCAAGTGTCTGCCCGGTACGTTACAGGTCGCCTACCGTGGCGGCATACCTGAAAAAAACAATACACACTGGCTCTTTCTTGCACACACAGACCACTAACCACAACGAGAGGTTTAATTTCTATGTCCTCACCAACTAGTTTTGGTATTTTCCCACTCTTTCCGGTCTGTGGTTGTATGCTCATGTTTCGGAAGTGTAACACTTCACGATGAAGGTTATGAGAAAAGAAAATTTTGAAATACTTTCTAATCTCCATGAATGTGTGTAGGTGTGTGCGCGCGTGCGTGAGCGAGTGAGTGAGTGAGTGAGTAGGTGTGTGCGCGCGTGCGTGAGCGAGTGAGTGAGGAGTGAGTGAGCGAGTGAGTGTGAGTGAGCGAGTGTGTGGTGAGCGAGTGTGTGGTGAGCGAGTGTGTGAGTGAGCAGTGTTGGTGAGCAGTGTGTGGTGAGCGAGTGTGTGAGTGAGCGAGTGTGTGGTGAGCGAGTGTGTGAGTGAGCGAGTGAGCGAGTGTGGAGTGAGCGAGTGTGTGGTGAGCGGTGAGCGAGTGAGCGAGTGAGCGAGTGAGTGTGAGTGAGCGAGTGTGTGGTGAGTGAGCGAGTGAGTGTGAGTGAGCGAGTGTGTGAGTGAGCGAGTGTGTGAGTGAGCGAGTGTGAGTGAGCGAGTGAGCGGTGAAATGTCATAAAAAAGCCAATAAAATGAGGTCTCGATGTCCCAGATGGAACACCGAGTGTTTTGTAGTCGTTATCTACAAAATGTCTATTTGTATGTTCTATATCATTTGTCAGGGTACTTACTACGTAGGAAGAACCGGCTTAGGTGGCTCAGGGCACTCACGCCACTGCAGTGCCTAGGAGCGGAAGGACCTAGGGTTCAAATCCTAACGGTGGTAGGATTTTAGACTAGCTTCGTAGGCCGAATTCGACCGCTGTCTGGAGGAGAATTCTAGCGGCTGGCTGCTCTGATCGGAAGTTTTTCGAGGTTTCTCCGATCGATACGAAACGAATGCCGGAGCTGCATCTGGACCACAGCAACAAACGGGCCATGGACCGAGCGCGATTATTCTTTTTTGACTACCCTCATCCCTACATACGGAAACTCGCATTTACGTGTACTACACTACCGCATATGTCGGCAGACCTATCGGGAGTTTGGAGCTTCTTCCGGCTGGGGCGGTGTCCCATGGCTAGGTTGACGCCGGATCTCACGCAGGGTAAGATCACCGCCACCTCCCACGATAAAACGTATTTCACTTACCAACCTGATCAGTCACTTATGGGACTGATCACCTTATCGGTTGTTGCGCCCGGAATCACTAATCAATCAATCGAAGTTGGGTTCTAGAATGGAGCTGTACAATGATTTGCAGTAGGCGGAATGATTGCAGGGTTCAAACTAGTTAATAAAGAACTAAGCGTTCAAAGTTTCGATAGTAAAACTCTCTCGGAACACCTACACGACTGTTGTTGAAACCTATTTCGACAGCTTGGGAAGCGGATCATTCTACAAAATACCGGGAGAGGTTGCTCAGAGCATCAACTGATGTCACAGCAGTGCCTCTGATCGGGAGGTTCTTTGGTTTGAGTCCCGACAGTGTTAGGATTTTTGACAATAGTCAGATAGCTAGGTCAATTTCTGTTCCTGTCTGGAGAACTCTAGTGGCTGGCTGCTCTGATTGGTAGTTTTCCGTGGTTTTTCCGCTCTATATCAGCCAAATACCGGAGCAGTACCCCACCAAACGGGCCATGGACCGCGCACGATCTTTCCTTCCCATTCCTTGTCCTATCCTACCCTTACTTCCACACACACTTACATCCACTACACGACCAGTCGGGAACTTAGAGTTTGTCCCGGCGGTGGGTGCCCTGCAGGTAGGAGGTACTGGTTGGGGAAAACCCCGCCAGGTACCTCGAATCTCATAATCCAGCGGGGCAAGATCACCATCACCTTCCGAGCCAAAAACGTGCACTAACCCTTTTGGGACGAATGACCTTGGCAGTTGAACGCGCCCGGTATCACTAGTAATCAATCACCCTACATTTTCGTGGAATTTTTTTTAACCTGGTGTGAATTTTGAAAGACAATTGTCTTTCGCTTCTGACTAGACATTATTGAGAGGTGGTAGAGGGATCATTTGAAAGGTGAGAGAGTACGTTAAAAAAACACACACACAACAACGTTGTTAGCAAGAAAGTAATCTCTTATATTTTCAATTAAAAGAAATTGTTTTTAAATTACATTTCACGATTATTTCCACTTTTATTTTAATTTAGAACTTAGCAAAAAAAAATTATTATTAATTTCGTGTGTTTTTCATTTTTTCACAAAACGCCAACCATGGTAGGCTTCTTTATTTTCTTTATATAAAACGAGGAATAAAAGCACTATGTTATGAACTAACAAAATTACCCACTTCACTCTAAAGAAAGACAATAGGAAATAACAATTGACAGAATGTTTAATCCATAGAAGTTTAAAAAATGCACAGCAATTGTTATAGGTAGAAGATGTTAACGTGTTGAAATAGTTGATTGGCGCGAAGAAATAATACCTCATTCTAGGGTGAAATTAAATAAGAATTAATACGTTAATAAAGTGTACAACTTTGTTTAAACACAAATTTTAAAAAAATATTTATTGAAGACAAGTTGCCAATTTAATTAAATGAGTAATGTTTGCACATTATCGATTTTTAAGAGCTAAAAAGTAAGCGCATTTGATAACATATTAGACTATTGCATCGCATATTAAATTATTTGTATTGGATTCCTCTCCCATAAACGCATGATTTTGTCGCATTTTTTCTGCAGTTCTGACCAATATACATAATATACACACCTAATTGAAAACTTCACTTTCTCGCTTGTTTAAAGTTTTAACTGCCCTTTGAAAATCTGCTATTTCTAAGCCTGAGGGGCAATGAACTCCGCTGGGCGGCTCGAAGTAAAGCGCACAGAACCAGAGGCGATATTTCGTAAATGGCGCGTAGCAGTCGATAGCGCCGAGAAAAGACCTTGCGTCGAGGTTCGAGTTGCGTGTGTGAAGATGCGGAACGTGATCTGGCCGAGGGAGGGTGGCGGAGGCGGCGGCCTATCACGTGGGCGAGGGGGGCGTTACGCAAGGCATCGCTGAGACTGAGGCCTCGTGCGAGTGATTGCAGCCTCTGGAGCTTCCAGTGCTCCAGAAGACGACGCCGCTTCGACATGCCTCCTCAGGTACGTCCCACCCCCGCGTTCGCCCACCAGAAAAGAGCCATAACACTTTGAATCGGAGATCAGTCAGAATATTTCCGGGGTCGGGGGGAAGGGGACGGAGATACAAAGTGTTCAGCTGATTTGACGTATCATTAAGAATATTTCATTCATGCTGAATACAAAATGTATATTTATTTCTTGATTTACTCTTAATAATATTAATTATAACCTTAACAATATTGGTATAGTGCATGACTTTTGTTAATATAGAAAATTTTTAAAAGTGAAATTTGTAATGTGCATTAGTTTGTTCGAGGGGTGGAGCTGAACTCACATGAGCTTCAGCCCTTCACGTTCACTACTTTTCTGAATATAATTATGTTTTCTTGCCCTCATGGATGTATTATTAATTAAAAAGCAGAATTTAAGTGTGTCTACCGACTGTATTATCTCCCGCAAAATTAACATTTTTCATTCGTTCATGTATGTGCAAAAGTGTTAAACGATATCATTAATACACAGTGAAGATTAATAGCATAATTTAATTTAGATTATAAAACATCATTAACCCTTATTGCACCAAGAAAGTGGGGTATAATCCATGGAAGAACTGATGAACCTCTGTTTTCAAAAACATTGTATTTGATACTGAATTCTTAAAGTCAATGTCTGAATATTAAATATAATAGTTAGATATGAAGATATTTGTACACAATTCGTAATTGGGGAAAGACATTAATGGTACTGGGATACAGTAAAGAGGCTGCTTTAACTGCATACCTATCATTCAGCAGCATAATAATCATGCATACCTATCATTGAGCAGCATTCATATAGAATAATAATAATAATAATAATAATAATAATAATAATTTATTATCGTTTATATTATTTTTATTGTTTGGATAAAATATCTGCGCTACCTTGTAGAACGTGTATTGAAGAAGAGAATTTCGTATTGTGGGATACTGAATTTTCGTATCCCAGTGAGTGATGAGTTTCTTATATCGTTAACATCACAATGGTACATTTTGGGACGTTCAATTACATTTTGGGAGGGTACTCTTACTATGACTAATTGCTGTAAACATACAAAGTTATATTACAAAGTTATCCCATTACAATAATAATAATAATAATAATAATAATAATAATAATAATAATAATAATAACGGTGGGATGCTATTTGTTGACAGTGGTGATTCACAAAGCGCAGAATGTTCGCACGGGTCACCTTCATTAATATTCTTTTATTAACGTTAAACCTTTATTGCATTGCATAACTCAGCTGTAACAATGTTTTCCAGGTCATAAACGCATTCTAACGATCTAATTATGAACTATTTTATATTACACGTGTCGTACATAATGCATTTATGTCCCCCTATGCATTGTCAGGCGGTAAATATGATAAGATAACGAGATAAAGTGATAGTAATCTAGGTGCGTCGAGAATCGGCACTTCCTGGTAACACACACCGTTTCCGTATATCAGAAACGAAACGTTTTTATAAAAATAATCGAACTAAAATACGAATGATACTTATTTTAGTGACTTGCTTCATACTTGTTTTATCACATAAACAATTTGAAAAAATCTGTTAGCTTTTTAACTCGTGAAATATAGAACATTTTGTTGGAGGAGTAACACAATTTAGTGATTTTTCCCAAGCAATATTTACTTCTGATTTTTTTATTATTTACAAAATAAATAAATGTAATGCAAAATTATTGCAAGTGAAAATAAAAGATCATGCAATCAAGGGTAAACTGTGTACTTGCCCGTAGGTCCCCATTGCTCCCGAAGAGTTTGTGACGGTGCGCGTGGAGCAGGGCTCCTTACGGGGCCGCACCGTCATCTCCAAGACCGGGCTCGCCTACTTCAGCTTCAAGGGCGTTCCCTACGCCAAACCGCCGCTTGGACCGCTCCGTTTCAAGGTAAATATTCCTTTTAAATTATTACAATCAATGTCCACGTTATCTTTATAAATAGAGTGAAGAAAATGTGTCAATCGTTCTTAAAAATGAACATTCCGGTTTAAACAATTGAATATACTCGTAAAAATAAATAAACAGTAAACAACAGTTGTGCATTGGTGAACTCAATCGTAGATTTCAATCGTCACCCTGTGGTGGCGCGCAGCTAAACTATTGCACACTGATGCGCTCGAATCTGTGATATAAAGTTACGCAAACAAATCACAGAAAGTAATTATTTTGTGAATATCTTTGGGCTTATGGTTGTAAAGCATTGCCTCCAGCACTTCTGACCAAAGAAAGCTAACACATGAAGTTTCATCGATATTGGTCCAGTACATTCAGAGATTATCGCGCTGTAACGACACGCCCTTGTGTCTTTATATATTAGTATAGATTTCCTGTTTCCGGGCACGTCCACTGCTACGGTCAATAATCCCTTAAGTGTACTGCATGTTTCTATCACTGGAGGCAGTTGGGCACCGGCCCAGCCCGATCAAGCTCTCAGCTCCCGATAGGACTTCTTGCACGGGTGGTAGGGTAGTGCATGGAAGTGAGGGGTGAGGGTACGACAAGAAAAAAAGGAAAGCTTGCACGCGATGTGTGGCCCGATTGTTAGGGTTCGGCTCCGGCATTCACCTGGTGTAGACTTGAGGCCCTTATTCGTTTTACTTTGTTAGTCGTAAATTGCTTTCTCTGACACCTTGTGTAGTTATAATCCTTATTTTGCGGGCCCTTTGAAATATCTATTGGCAAATTATGTCGGTCCGTCTATGTTCAACAGTGGCGCTTAAACAGTTCAGACGATTTTCTCCAAAACTGATATTCCACGATCGCTCTGTACGAACACTTAAAGCCCTGCGAGTATGAAACGGCTATTTTGATTTTGGGATTACTTTATATAAATTCTCAACATTTTTAAAATTTGATCAATAATCGCTCCAATTTTTTATTTAATTTTGTCCTCGGATACAAAAAATAATAAATGCGGGTTTCATTTTCGTTCAAATTCCTGAATTTTTTTAATTAGCGAAAGTTCAAACTTTTTTCGGCATGCTTGTACGCGTGTATGGGACATTGAAATTACGTACGCTTGCCCCGTGTGAAGTATTATACTCTGAAAACAACAGCCTATAACAATCATCAATTAATATGTAATGTTGTTAACATTCTTGAAAAGAAGTGCTGCCAAAAAGGAGGGAATGGTTTTTAAAATACATATCCGATAGCATGTCACAAAGCCGCACGACACGGCAGTTATAACATTTTGAGAATTTCTTCTCATTTTTGGGGGGATGTCAAAGCTGGATGAAACGCGGTTTCAAATGTAAATACACGCTTTAAAATAATTATTTGTTCGTACCTGCGGAAACTTATGAAGACTAGTACGCACTTCTGGGAGGGAGTTATAAAACTGGTGTGAGATACATCCCCCCGGAGATATTGGTAAAACACGTGAGATCATTTCCTCGCACAATAATATTTAGGCAGAAGGGTTCTTCTGTTTCAAAGGAACTTTCATTTCCGAGTTAGACGTTAAAAACTTGCACCAATTCTTGATGCGAGAGGCGCACACATGTTTGTTTGGGAAGTCACAAGCGCTTGCATTCGGTGTGAGATAACGGGAGTTCTATCATCCGCCGTTGCGTCATCTCGAGATCGCGACATCCTCCTACGCCGCGCTGCTGACCCCTGGACCGCGGCTGTCGAAACGTTCTCAAGGAGCCATCTCGGTTCATGCCGTGGAGCTTCCTCACACGTGCGAAGGCAAGTGTGTGTGATTATTAGGAGGCGGATTTTGAAGACCTAAAATGGTCAATCAAATACTCTTAAAATGCTTTATAATGCCCTAAAAGGAAAGAAAAATGACATGTGATCAAAGTTAGTTCGGATGAACAACTCAAGCTGTTGGATAGGTTACTGATGTAATTGAGGCTTCTTCCATTCGTGAACTGTTTTCAAACTTTCGGTTTGGGCTGTTCATTACCAGGAAATCTGTCTTTAGTTATCCCGAAATCGGCTGAACCGATAATGATGCTTATAGGCGTCACAGGAACCTTACATTATTTACTCGCAACGGCTGGCACTACAATTTCTCAGCAAAGAAATCGAATAGACTACTCAGGAATTCAGTGAAGAATATTTGTTGCATATCGTAAAATTTAAAACCTTAAAATGATATTAAAATCAATGACAAAAAAGAAAAATGACAGACGTTAAAAAATTATTAAAGAAATCGACGAAAAATGAAGAAAAATTACAAAAATGCCAAACCTTTCGTCACATAAAATGATTTTCTATACTAAAAGGAAAAAAAAAAAATACAACAAAAATGATTAAAATTGGCATACGAAAATAGAAAAAAAAAAAGAAATTTCATCCCCCCCCCCGTGATAATCCATCAGCACAAGTATGTGATTAGAAGTTTGGGCGTTTTCACATTTATCGATACCGTCGTCAGCACATTATCGATACCGACACGATAGCGGCCGGAGATTATACAACTACACGGCACATGAAGTTGTCACAGAGCGTATGGCCGAGGTTAACAAATTGCATTTGCTGTATTTCTTATATGTGAGACGCGAAAAACGAAATAACCAATTCTAAAATAATAAATCTTTAAAAGATATTTCTGCACCAAGGGCGTTCTAATGATCGAGCAGCGACAAAATGCCACGATCCTTTGGCCTGAGGCCTTCTTGTCGCCCGAGATCTTTAGAACCAGTTAACGCCCATAGTACACACAAAAATTTATTACATTATTTTGTTGATTCAGATTTACTTATGTATTAACTACATGTTAACTTCCTTCGATTTGTATTTTCATATTTCCCTCACATAATTCCCTCCATAAGAGAACATGTAACATCAAAATTTTTCATATTTCCCTCGTAACTACGATCCTTTCGATCCAGGTAAGTTAAGTAGTGTATATCGAGCTCTCTATCGAATACAGTAACAACCTATAACATATCAATAAAATGTAAAATATATTTTGAGGGCACCTATAATACTCTATTTCATAATATGACCCCCAAAAAGTTTTTAAATTATTTTCGGATGATCAAAAATACATTTCTTAAATATTGCACAATATAATTAATAAGATCAAGACGCAAGATACCGTATAGGAAACCCGCCGTTTAAGTTAGTTCAAACCAAACAATTACGAGCCATTCACAAATATTATCAAGAAAATATTACAAATGTCGGTGACACGAGTGGTGTGACTGTTGGTCGATCCCTGTAACGACACGTTAGCGATATATCGACAAGTAAAAAAGCATTTTCATTTATTTACGTGAGATTAGGCATCCACCAGCATCGTTGTCGTCGTGTCGGTATATGTAAACATGCCCTATAGATGGCGCCTCTCCATTAATGCTTACACTTCACAAAAGTGTTTTTAGCTTCATATTTATTACACATGTTCAATATTTCAATTCAGGCGTCATTTAATAAGTTGTGCAAGAGACTTTACAACATTCACACTACTACATGTTATGGAATATTTACCTTCACAATCCTTGGAAGAACTTTCTTTCTCACTCCATTCACTTTTGGAGAAGATTAAAACATTTTTAATAGCAACAAGGTACTTCTGCTAGGAGTATTGACAATTAAGCTCAATGCATAGCTTGATGAATGGCTTTTCGTATGTTTAAATGGCTTTTCAGTGTAACAACTAAAAGACTAACTGAAAATTTCACCCGAGGAGACAACTTGAGCCCAACTGAGTAAGCTCGACACCGAGTAAGTGGACATTCAAGAAACTGATTTTTTTTCTTTCTGTTTATGCTCAGTTGCACGTATTCATAGAATACGTGCAACTACGAATACATCAAAGATTCGCGTTCACGCAAAAAAAACGTCCTTGAGATTTGTGTTTGGACGATTTTTCAATTCTATGACGAGAGACCAACACAAAGTGTACTATAAAATATATGTACCAGTCATGGATCGCACGTTTACGTTCACTGAACTACCCTGCCATGAAACACTTTTTAGTCGCCACTGCTTGGTATCAAAGAACATTATGTAAAGCAGTTTTTAGAAAGAGCATAATAAACGAAAAGCACTACTTAGACAATTCATGCCGCACTATAAAGAAATACACAAAGAAATGAAGAGTACCAAAAATCTTTACCAAGGATAAAAAAAAACCTTATCAAAAATTCATCATGCTGCAGCAGAATGCGAAGTAAACAACGTTTTGAGTGTTTGGCAAAGTAGAAATGTAAGGAAACGAGAATAAATAATTATTGATTAAAGAAGATAAACAAAAAATGAACGTTGGTTGAAGCAGTGTACAGCGTGTCCTCTCGTGAGAAATAGTTTCTAGCCTGCGACAACTCAATTTAGCAAAGATATTTGATACAAATAGAATATTTCTAATGATTCCACTTAATGCGATCATATTGGAACATCGCCCAGGAGTTTTGAAATCATTAAACGATATTTAAGAATTTACATTTCCTTACTATAATTAGGATTCTCCCCATATAACAGTTTAAGTATATTCGTCATGTGAAAGCACTTCTGAGATTCAGTAAAATTTCTTTGAAAAGTCTTGGTGCAATAGAATAATGCAGAATATTTCGATGACAGCATATGTTATCTATATGACTAATTTAATTTGTTTTGTTTTCAATATGTATACTATTCTGCTAATTTTTCCAATCCCCAATGCTTTGTAAGTTGCAAAGAATGCAAGACCTTTGGAGGACCTCGTGAGGATGTAAAAACCTATTTGCGAACGGTTGAACACTGAATACGAAGAACTTATATCAGTTTATTTGTCATTGTGCGACTAGAAAACAGACCGAAAAATATGTAGTATGAAACGTCAAAATATGTACATAAATATGTAATGAAAACAGTAAGAATATGTAATAAATATGTAAAATCATAAATATGTAATATTAAAATACAATAATTTTAAAACTAACATTTTAAAAAATACAAACGTTTTAAAAATATTTTGTGAAAATATCAAAATATGTAATGTAAAATATATGTAAAAATATGTAATGAAAAAATTGATATTGTGTTAGGACGGCGGCAATTCGCCAAGATGACAATTTTTAGAACGGTAAGCAGAAAGACTAAATATATGTAATTACATAAAAATCCGGTCTCTAGTTGTATCATTTGTATGTAGGCTAGTGGGTAAGCAGCCCCGCCACACCCATCCTTTGGGAATTCCTTATCAAATATTTTTTTCTAGAACGTCTTCAAATGGGTGTTGACGATTATCATCGAAAGCCTTGAAACCAACATTGACCTTAGCAATCGACGTAGCGTAACGCTGTGACCCCGCGATATCTAGCAGGAAGTCAAGTGTGCAATCTACCAATATGCAAACCACCAACTGGCAGGGGGCTCGCCTCGCAGATTAACGCGCTGAAAATACAATGCCAGTGGTTTCCCGATGAAGGCCAATTATCTCAAGATGCATTAGAACAAAAAAAATTCAGAATTCGAAATGTTTAGAGGCATCAAGGGGAAATCAACACTATTGTAATAGAGACAATTTAGGTAGATATCCTCTGCAATGCCCATTATTTCGCTTCTGAGGTTACCTTTTCAGAATTCAGACACAATAGAGACCTGAGATGCAATTTGGAGAGATAACCTAAAAACCACTTTGTGACGCCTAAATTTGTCATTAAAACAGTTAATGAATGCAGAAATATTTTTTAATGTTGGAATCTCAATTCTGAAGACTTATGAGAGCAGCGTCGTTTTGCCCTGCATCTGTAATCTTGTGAACTCTTGAATACTGTTAGATAATATTTCTCTCTCCTATATACAGTATTTCCTTATGAATCGAAAATAACAATTACTTCACCAAAATAATTGCAATCTTTAACTTAAATACTAATGTAATTGTAATCATAACAAAAATATAATACAATTCAATGTTTTTATAAAAATGAATTCTTCGATTACATTAGAGGCTGAATTTGTATTCCATTCAAGTACGCTATTTCTGCGACTTTAAAAAGAAATGTACGCTTATGACTGACTCAATAATTTCTACTTTTCATTCAAAAATATTGTAATTATTATCTATCTTAGGCTATGCTCTCAACTCTTTCTAATGAGCATATACTGACACAAAGTACACTACGTCTGATATACTCCACTTATTCGTAGTAGTTCTATTAAGAACAGTACATTCACGTATTTTTCAGCATTCATGTATGGAATCATTCAAGCCGTTAATTCGGCTCAACCGAAAACTCTATTCATTCACGAAAAACATACAATCTTTGCTATATACGTAAATGCCAAGGCTTTTTTTAAACATATGATCGAGCAGTTAAAACGGCTAGACAAGTAGGAGGATATGTGAATGTGCATTCGGTGACTGCGCATCTCTTTTACCCTAACCTCTGCTAGTACTGACGCCTTATCGCCAATTTGTGCTGAGCTGTAGGGCTGCAATGATGGATGGCATGTATGACGCTCCCAAGTGCCATCTACGTAGGTTACCCGCTTTCTTCAAGAAGTGAGCATAAATTCACCGAAAAATGCACCCACTCTACGGCAGGGTCATTTCAATTTTTAGGTTAATTTGGGGGCTCCTTTTCTTACTTCAACCGATTTCATCCCCCTCCAATTTTCATGTTGAAATATAGAGAAAATCCTATCACTTTTAATAAAACAGCTGAACTTCTCGTCACTGAGTGACATTCTGGCATCAACCATCAACATTCCGTATTATAGAGTATCCAATGATGCGGATCGCATCACTCAGTTAGGCCAATTTTTTGGTTTAGTTTAATCATACATCACTTTTATTATAAGGTTTCTTATTTTATTTTTTGAAAAATTTAGTTTTAATATTTTTTAAGAACCATTGGGGCTCTGCACCCGGGCCCTTCGGCCCATACGTTAACATGGCACTGCTCTACGGCGTAAACCTACAAGCAAATGAAGAGGAGTGCTGTCGTCTAGAGATTCAAGAGAGCACCTGCCCTCACAGCCTGCTGTTGTGACCAAACAACTGGAGGAAATGGAAGGTGCTTGATCACCCCGACAATAGCCCAGACTTTTGGCAAGTGATTATCATCTCTCCCTCGAAAAATTGGCTAGGATGCCGAAGCTTCCAGACCTATAAGGAGCTTCAAGGCAAAGTTCAGACTCGTCTCTCATCAATGGCGGCAACTTGTTTAGAAGTTCGTCCGCAGTTACGACAAATGCCTGAATCTCCACAGCAATTACGTAAAAAATTTACCATGTTTGAACAAACCTTTTGGTAATAAATTCTTTTTCATCCTTAATTTTGTCTTTCTTTATGGTCCATCGGAGGTTGAAAAACAAACAGTTGGCGATCGAAACTAACATTTTTTTCTAACGTTCTGTTACGTCAATTCGTAGCAAAGGTCTATTACAGCCACCTACTAGCCTCGAACGCTTTGTGAAGTAATCCTCATTTAATCTAGTCAGCCATCATCAGTCGTAGTTGAAGTCAGACATTGACCTTGTATCTCTTCGGCCAGGGGATCGGCGCCGTTAGATCAGCGGGATTCCCAGATTGTCACTCATCCAGAAATGCGCGATATCTAGAATTATTTAACCTCCGTGACTTCACGGAGCGCAGTTAAGCAATTCGGCTAGCAACGCCCGCTTTGCACTTGGAACGCAAAAATCTTACGTAAGTACTACAACAATTCAGGGTCACTAGGGATCTGGAATTTTAGAATTCAAGTTTTTTTTCGGTTTTCCAGGTTTGAAAATATCCATTTTCTAGGTTGTTTTGCACAATACAACACATTTCTTTCTATTCATTACTGAACCAAACTATGTTACTCGGACCCCTTACTCTCGCAACCGAGTTCTTGAGTGTAGAATTTTGTACCAAAAAGAGCTTTTAAGAAAAATGAGATTTTTGTTTTTCTAGAAAACATGAGTTATTGATTAATATTCAGACTCCCTTGAAATGTTCAAGAAACTTTTTCAGCCGGAGTGTCGATCTCCGGACTGATGTCAACGCAGGACTTGAGGTACCGTATTCCTTACATCGGTTTTGGAAAAATGTTGGTTCTACGGTGAATAACATTAGTTTTCAACACGCAAGTAGGAATATTTTTTCAAACTGGACATTTCGCAGTCGACATGACTAAACAGCCTTAACGATTTTTTAGGATAACTGTAGATTTTCTGACCTTCATAATACATTTTCAAGATTACTAAAAAAAAATTATTTTCTTTCGATTATTTACACGGGAGTAGAAAAAGAATACTTAATAAAATTTTAAGATTTCCATTTTCAATAAAATTTTTGGAGTTTTTGGAATTCGGAACCTTCATATTTGCTTGAAACTTTCCAGGAACCTTAATTTTGGAATTTTGAAGATAACAATCGCAACAACAATTTTAAAATGTTCAGTAATAACATTTAGGATTGTAATAGTTGTCACATCAATTTAAATTACGTTACGATAGTTCCGGATTTTTTCAAAACAGAGATTTAATTTTTTTTATACTTAAAACAGTTTATATGGATTGAGAACATTTAATCAACTGCTTTTATCTTTTTAATTACGTTCGATTATGATAAAAATTGGAAATTCGAAAACATAATTATACTAGGTACAAGTAGATGCAACATTCTGCACGAACATTTCAACGGCCAAATTAATTCCCTTTTTACAGCCGCGCTTCTGTGCTTGGCACACTTTCTACGGCTCTCCAGGGCACGGTTTTACATTTAAATTTTATCAATGTTTCTGTTATATCTATTGCATACAGCACTAAACCTAATCGTTGGATCTGGTCCTGTTCACAAGGAAATGTGTTCGTAAGCTTACTGATATTTCGTTGCGCTTCATTAATTCGCGTGTTTGACATTAGTTTGGAATAAAATAGTTACTCAAATAAGAACTTCACAACACATGATTATTTGTCAGAGTATCCTCAACTGGATACAGTTTTCTTCATAAATATGCAAACAATGACAACCTACTTGAAATATGGTACACCATACGCCATCAGTATAGTCCAAAGGTTTGACAAAATGTCCTTTTACTTTCTCGTACACGCAAGTATACACGGTGTAATGAACGTTGAACTGAGAAAGTTACGTAATGCTCCAAAAACCCGTTTTTTGGGGCTAATACGAAAAATGGATAAATCCTGTTCTAATATGTTAAACAACTGCGTATAACACATTATGTAGTCAAATTTTACGAACAGAGTCCTTAATACCGAAAAACTTTTTTTTTCAAATCTTTGAACAACAACAGTGCCTAGACTGAATAGGAATATTTTCATACTGAATACTTCCCGGACAAGCTGGCCTCACTCGAAGCTCTGCGATTTTTAATAACGTTCTTTAAATTTTGGGGTACTTTACATTAAGCCCCTGGTACTTTCAAAATTTCGTCAAAAATTGCATCTACTTTTTTATAGGCTTCCAAATTCATTTACAATTATTATTTTTCCAGTGGTGATTTTTCTATTGTTTAAATGTCGTTTTGCGCCTCTTATTTAGCCAGAATAAATGCCTCTTTACATGCGTATTTTAGTAAAAATAAATGCTTTTTCTGCCTATATTATATGAAGCAAGTGCCTGAACTCCCGAGCTCTAGTCATCAGTATTTAGCAACCAACGCGGAACCGCGTTGTGACATTGTAGCAAACCTCTGTGTAAAGAAGATAAATCTTGACGAAACAAAAGAAACGTCATTTCTACTCCAAGAATAGCGGGGAAACGTAACGAGGCACTAGATATTTGATGTTCATTCAAACGAAGGTCAAGGCAGATTTAACGAAAGTTGGTGAAATCGGCGTACCGTAGACTTAACATAGTGTCTGTGTGTCACTACCTCTCAAATCGTGGGCTCAGAATACGGTGCACTAGTATTTCCTGGCGCGGAACTCCGTCAAGACCTGCACATGTTCATTTTCTCTTCGTGTTCCCTGTCAATTCGGTCACTGTCACACTTAATCTCTGGAAGATAGCTTCACCTGGGATCTCCTACGAAAAGAAGTAAAATTCTCTTTGAATATCATGGAGATGATAGCATGGACGCTTCGATCAGAAAAATAGCAAACTGATACCGCCGATGTCATTAAGAAGTGGCGAGACACTAAGCGACACTCAGCGATTGAGTTCCCAGGGAGACGTTTGTTCCACGAACTCGTCCGTGCACGTGCTACACATAACCATAGGGGCTATCTACTCGACCCGTGGCACTTACACACGCGGCAGTGTTTCATCCGTGACTCAAGAACTTCGCAATACTAAAGCATACATTGATGTCATTTTTCTTACATACATCTATTTTAACACTACATTATCGAGCACTGAGTTGAATCATGAAAATTACTGAAGACGATGACGTATGTAAATTTGTGCTAAAAGTTTGTGATAATTCAGAAAATAATTGAAACTCCTGGTTTTCACATCAAATTCCGATTTTTTTTGGTGTCTCAATTTTTTTTCGGTTTTCAAAGATTCCAGGTTCGCTGGCCATCCTCAAATACATCGTTGCTTTTTATCATCGGCGATCGCGAGTCAGAAAGACAAGAGATGCAATTTGAGAGGTTCGTTCGTGGAAAGGTCGCCACGGCACCGCAAGTTCCTTGAAAAAGCCACCGAAGTGGAAACGCCTCCAGTTACTTGAGGTGTCCACTTTGCCGGAAAGGATCGAATTCGGCGACTGTTCGCGAACCCAAAACGACCGCAGTCGCTCTTCTAATGAAAATAAATCAATAAACCCATGCAGAGGGGACGACATGAAATATTTCCGTGTTCTAGAATGGCTATCAGACGTCATGAGGAGGTGATTGCGAATTTATGTTTGCATTTGCGACATAATATGAACATAGTGAAAAGCATCAATGAATCACATTTCCGAATGTTTCAAAATTAATAAAATTGCTTTGTCGACACTGATATGTTGTTAATTATGTTTTACAAAACCACGTTTATAATAAAATATGTTAACTGCTACATTTTTCATATTTTCTGAAATTTATAAGAATAATCTTATTTATTATTACTGCTGCTAATCACACTACAGTTTATTATTATTATTATTATTATTATTACTAATCACATTAAAATCAAAACAAAAAGGATGCTGGAGAGTAAACATCTGGAAAATTTAATTCGTGACGTTTGCGAATTTAGTCAGGTATGTAAACCGACAAACTGTAACAGTGTCAATTATAAATATCGAGAGCACAAAATATCCTTAATCATTTAAAAAAAAATCTTTATTAATTTTCTTAATTCGTTGACACCATTATAAATTAGCTTATTCCACTCGGTCACATCATTTTGGAAGATTGTATCTATCAGAGTCTCCTGCACACACAATGAAAATACTTCATTCAATCAGAGCCTTATACATAGTATAAATTAATTTCTGTCGCTTCTGATTTCCTACTCATTCATTTTTAATGTATTTTACGTCGCAAACGAATTTTGTTTTCTCCGCAGGATGCCGTACCTCCTGAATCGTGGGAGGGCCACCGCGATGCTCTCGTTGAAGGAAGCATCTGCACGCAGCTCAACTTGGAAGTGAAAGACTTCATCGGTTCTGAAGATTGCCTCTACCTCAACGTGTACACTCCCACGCTGCCCATGCGTGGTTTCGACCTCTTACCAGTCATGGTGTGGTTCCATGGGGGTGGTTTTGCCAGCGGGTCCGGTACCCCGGGATTGTACGGTCCTGATTACCTCATCACAGAAAATGTCATCCTTGTTACTGTTAATTACAGGCTGGGTCCTTTTGGTGAGTCAAGAATTGAATCGTGCTGAGAAGAAAGGGAACAAGTCATTTCTTGCCACTTTTCTGGAGGAAGGAAACATTAAATAATACTCATGTTATATTATTCCAATTTGTCTGTGTGAATTCACTAACGATAGTCTAAACACTTATGATGTGATTAATTTCTTCACAGTACAATTTGCCTGGCCTTAAAGAGCAACTTTACAACATAAAAAAATCCATTTTTGACTTTTTCCTTTTCTCTTCATGCTGCTACGAGTAAACTCACACAGACTCTAGTATATATCACGAAACTCCGAAGGTTTCCAATTTTTCGTATTCTTCCCATTTGCCGAAAACAAATGGTTTTTTCCATTATAATCTGCACATTTATTAAACGTAATGTAACATTAGCTTAGATAAGTACTCCAACGCAATATTCACTTGATCTCGTACATATCCTTCGCGGACCCACAGTAGACAATGAAATGAATTCTGAAGCACATAAGCGAGTAACCGCGGGCAAAACAGTGGCAAAGTATGTTCTTCAGAGGGCGAAATTAAAACGCGTCTTCAGTAGCATCAAAAGATGACTCCCTAAAACGAGAAGTAAACAGTCAGCTGAGAATGTGATAGACGTAGAACACTATTTTAGCATTCGGGCAGAAACATCCTGTATCAATACTTCATATCTATCTGTCCATTTCTGTTCACAATAAAAACGCTTGACACTAAGTACTAGTACTAGGGTAAAAAATTGCAATTCCACCTTTAAGTTTTCTTGACACAATATTTTGATATACTCAAAGCACGCAAGTTTTGGGTAAGTTGATAGTAGTTGCCTCCTTCTCGCAGTTGATTGTTTTTACATGAAACGAAAATGACAGTTTTTGTCATCATATTTTTAGGGCGTCTAAAATATTTCATCTCATATTTGGCAGTCAGGAGATAGGGATAATTATAGAAACTTAGTATTGACATTTTCAGTTTACAATTTTTTATTAACAGTTCAAGACCAACAATAAATAAACCATACGTTCTTTAACCAATTTTCGTGACTTAACAAAAAATGTTATTAAAATAGAAAGGTTTCGAAAGTAGATTTCTTACAAACTGCATCTATCACATGTTTATCGGACACAATTATGTCTAGCTAATAAATAGTAGTATGGCGAGGCGCATACACGCTAGGGCAGCACGTCGAACCGCACACACTCAGCTAGGTCGAATTCAGTCGCTGAGGAGAATTCTAGTGACCGGCTGCTCTGATCGGTAGTTTTCCGTGGTTTCTCCCATCAACACCAGGCGAATGCCGGAGCCGGACCCTAACAAGCGGGCCAGGAACCGCGCGCGCGATCATTCCTTCCTCTTCGTTGTCATATCCTCTCCCTCACCCACATACATACACACACTAACACGACTACATATTCCGGAGACCGGTCGGAGCTTAGAGCTTGTCCCGGCGGGGCGGTACCCGCTGGTGGGAGAGTCCTGGTTAGGGGGAAACCCCACTAGCCGACGGTAGGTCGGCACCGGATCACGCCTTCCAGTTGGGGAAGATCACCGCCATCTCCCAAGAATAAACACACACTATACATTCGGGGCTAATGACCAAATCAGTTGACGCGCCCGGAAACACGAAACAATCAAAATCGAAATGCTCGCGCACGAGCTACTTGCCCGCCTGGGGGAGCCCGGCGCTCCTGCGCGCACGGGCATCTGCCCCTGACTCCGCGCTCATTCCGCCTTAAAATCCGGGAAGGGGTGTACATGCGAAAGCTGGAGCGGCGCGAGGCGGTGAATAGTGGCTTCATACGAAAATGTTTGCCCGATTTTTTCTGTCAAATAACCGTTTATTTTATTATGTTTATATTCTTCACTACTTATATTACTATTTGATGTTTATTTTCTTACTAAATCCTCCCTTATATAAACATCTTTGCTAAGTGACACGAATATGTTTGAATGACACGTTCTTTCCTTGTTTCGTTTTGTTATATTATTAAATCATTCAGTCATTTATTGCATTTAGCAATAACGTAAAATAAATTAACAAGTCTCTGTAAGTTAACAATTCTCGTTTACGGACGGACAGCGCTTTAATCAGACAAGAATATTTATTATACCTTCTAACCTTAACGTAGAAAGTGCATGCTCTTGTATCACTACTAAGTAAAAAGGATTACAAAATCAAGATCCTTTTAATTCAATTTCTTTAATTTTACTCTCAATTGAGAATTTGAAATCGGATCGATGTATTATTTCATTTTAATGGATCATTTCTTTGCCTTCAAGAGAAAATGGGAATAAATATTGCTGAATTTGTGACTGTCAAGTAAATTCTCCCAAAGACTGCCATGAGCCAGGTACCCAGTGACGTACCACTCCGGAGGAATTTGTACAACCTTTGCTTTTAAATCTTGCGCCAATTTCTCTGCATGAGGCCTCACCGAGCTCTTAGTATGCTTGTTACCTTGTCCGCGACCTTGACATGCCTACCCTAGGGTGAGACTCTCATCCCAGCCTCCATTTCTCTCAATCGCTGCAGCCTTCATTCTTCAATTCTCTCCATCACTGTCTCTTCTACTCCTTCTCCACATCTAAGCTTAGGTCTTCCTTTTCTGCGACGGTTGCCATGTCAACAATATTTTTGGAAAATGTTCATTCATTCTCTACGTATGCCCATAGCATTTTAGTCTTTTTACTTTTACGCTAATTAATGCGCAAAGAGATACGTTGAAGTACATTTGAAGTTTATTAAATTTATTGACAGAACTTGTCCACATTTTACACAGGAGGAAACCTTCAATTTATACTGGCTCAGAGTTATCTTCTTTCCCGTTTCCATGGATTTGAAACACCTAAATAACAGGGAAACAAATATCGGCATTGTGTCGGACGCATGTATCATATCAGTAACACATTCGCTGGTTAAATTTATGTAGCAAGAACTGATGCAACTCCTTAACCATCTGCGTTGTAAACACCGTCGACCTTCATCGACGCTTATCAAACGTACATGGCGAAAGAAACATGAAAAGCATATTCTACATTGAGTTTCGAAAGAAGTTTATCTTCCTACGATTTTTGTATGTTTTATTTTTACACACGTATTTGTGTTCGCCGGAAGAAAAAAATAGACGAAAAGGCATGGGCAAATTGCCTAAGTTTTTTTTTATCTCCGCCGATAGGAACCCACTCGCCCGCGTACTTCAATTTTCCACTTCATTTATTGTTCATAAGGGTGCCTTAAACAAAATAATTCAATTCATGGAACATTTTCAGCGATGACTACACTTTGTTAAAGACAATCATTTATACTGCCCGAGTGTGCCTTTTCAGAAATTAAAGCAAATTCTCTTACTATTTACATTATTTTTTATAATTTTACGAAGCTGATTTTCAGAGCTTTTACAATATTGTAAAAAAATTGTTTTTGCTGAAGAAACATATAGTTAGTATTAAACCATTTCCTAAATTGTTTAAACAAGTGTCTTGTCAATAATATATTTATTTTACTTTCTGTATACTATTACGTAGTGTAGAGAAAGTTTTGTTAAGCTGCAGCGCAATGCAGCGATTGCATGCAGCTTTTTCGACAGAAAAATACGTTTTGTGGGTTCCGGATATAAAAAAGAAGGATATTTCTTGCTTCCATGTTATAGTAAAATACTTTTCAAATACGTAAGGCAGTCAAAATCTTTGTGTTGTGGGTCCCAGACGACTGAAAGATGATTTCCGGCAAAATGTCCGTATGTCTGAAAAACGAAACCAAAATTGATATTCTTTGAAATGTGGTGACCTCTTTAAATTCAAAACATATCTATATTAAGTTTGAGAGATACTTTACACGACGATCGGAGGACATTTTCTAAATTTTCTACAAACTAGTTCAAATTGTTGTCGCTAGATGACAGCAAAGTTCATTTATAAACATAGCACAGATCCAATTTCAATTGAAACTTTTTTCTGAGTATTGACGAAGTTGTACTTAGTACTGAAAGTGCTACTGAGTGAAAATACGAAAAACACTCTTAACCCTAAAACGAAAGTGCAACTACGTTAATCGTTTCAAAATACTCCGATTTTTTTTATTTGTTTACTTTTTATTTTAGGTCATATGTTTGACTTAACGTAAGATTTACTCAGCGATTTTATTCAGAATTTTCATAAGGCGAGAAAGAAACTTCGAACACGTAATATTTCCGTCTCACGTCATATTTTTTAACTTTAACAATAGAAAAATAGTACAACGCAATAGCTGTCCAAGAGGCTAAGAAACAGAATAAATTTTATTTGTAGATTCCATTTAAAAATTGCAAAACACTGTACATTTATAAATGTACAAAAATGAACTATTTCCTGTGTCAAAAGTTCGCATAAACGAGATAAAAAACGATATATTAAACTAAAATTACAAAGTTTTTGACATGTCAATTATTCATTCCTTAGCAAATTAAATAGCATCTAGCGCTATCACATTGCAAAAATTCCACCTAAAGAATTCCTTGTATTAAAGCTGATATTTGTAAACACATCCAAAATTATTTATAACGTTCCAATACGCGCATTTTCCTTTCCTAGAAGAAAACTTACAATTTTTTTGCCACCACGATAACCATTATCTCTTATCGAATATTTATTGTCAAGTATCCTGGCATGTGTCAAAATGTGGCTAGGATTCGCCTACACTCGTTAGACAATTGTCTCTGCATACATACAAAACCAAAATATACGACTTTCATTATGGCAAAGTATCATTGACGGTAATGCTAGAGTGATTAACTACACTCCCATACAATGATAAGAGTTCACGTCGTAGTGAAAAATTATAACTGATGTCCTCACACAGCAGTAGCAATGTTTAATTTTTTTCTTAGAGTACATCACACTTGCAGCTTGAAAAGAAATGTACATTCAATAATAATAATAATAATAATAATAATAATAATATGTATTGCCAACTTGTTTTACAGAGATAATGTACATTGTTGTTTTTTGTAATTACTAATCATTTAGCTTGATTGATTTTTTTTTCGGGTTTCCGGGAGCGTCAACTGCTTTGGTCATTAGCCCCATTAGTGTAGTGCATGTGTTTTTCGCGGGAGATGGCGGTGATCCTCCCCGCTGGATGACGAGATCCGGCGCCGACCTACCGTCGGCTAGTGGGGTTTCCCCCTAACCAGGACTCCGCCAGCGGGGCACCGCCCCAGCCGAGACAAGCTCTTAAGCTCCCGACCGGTCTCCCGAAATATGTCGTAGTGTAGAGCATGCCAGTGTAAGTGTGTGTGTGTGTGTGTGTGTGTAAGGGGAGAGGTTGGGACAAGGAAGAGGAAGGAAATATCGCGCGCGGTCCGTGGCCCGTTCGGTAGGGTACTGCTCCGGTATTCGCCTGATGTTGATCGGAGAAACCACTGAAAACTATCGATCAGGGTACCTATTCTCGAAATTCGAATGCTCTCTTTCGCATATGAAATGACGTCAATTCGCAGTCGAAACGCGTCGTTGTATTCTAGAGATTCGTATTCGAGAAAATCCGAAGAGTTTGCGTTCGATTTCACTCGAATGGTATACCACCATTCGAATTCCAAAATCGTATGCGATTTCATGCTGTGGTATTTAACATCCTAACCTAATCTTAGATCACCAAGTTTCGGACAATGGCTAATTTTGATGAAATATGTATTTTAGCAGCGGTAAAAAATGAAGAAATGCAGCGGGAAGCTGTTGAACGTGGTCCACGAGTGCTATATTATAAATATGATCCGTTGGAAATATCTGATAGAAAGTGTGTGAAAAAGTGTCTACAGACGTGGCCAATGTTATTGTTAATATGCTGACGTCACATTTTAAACAGGCAACGAGGAGGAGTGCAGTTAGTGTCAAAACTAAAGTTTTGTTAACTTTAAATTTTTATGGTACTGATTCTTACCAAAATCCTGTAGCCAAAAATTTGTTTATGGCTGTCGCAGTCTACTGCTTCTAGAGCAATTCATAATGTTACTGAAGCTTCAAACAACCTCGAAATATTTAATTCATGGGTCCATTTCCCGCGAAATGTACAGGAACTAAATACAGTGAGACAATTTTTTTTTCAAAAATATAATATTGTTGGAGTTGTTGGTTGTGTGGACTGCACACATTTAGCATTATGGCCTCCAAAAATCATAGACGAAGGTAACCCTGAACACACATGTTAACCGGAAGAACTACCATTCCCTCAATGTGCAGTTGATATGTGACTCGCATCTTCGCATTCTAAATGTAAATGCTAAATTTCCAGGAAGTACCCACGATTCATTTATTTGGAGAAATAGCAATATCCAAAATTTAATGAAGAACCTGCATGAAAGAGGCCATAGGGGATATTTTCTTTTAGGAGATTCGGGATATCTTCTAAGGCCATGGCTGCAAACCCCAATTTTAAATCCTCCTGAAGAAAGGTACAACACCCATCACAGACGGTCCGAAGAATTATAAAAAGATGCAATGGTGTTTTGAAAATGAGGTTCAGATGTTTGTTAAAATACAGGGCACTGCATTATTCTCCTGAAAAATCATCAAAAATTATAAATGCTTGTGTGGTTCTTCATAACATATGTCGTTTCCATAATTTACCAGACATAGGAAACGATGATGATGATGATGATGATGATGATAATGTGGATCTTTGTGTGTATGATGAATTGTGCATTTAAGATCCCACAAATCAAGCACAAAATGAATTTTTCAAAGTAAGACAATATCAGCAAACTTTTATTAGAAATTATTATTCATACATTTTTAAATTAAATGAATGTGTAAATATTTGATTGGATTTTTTTCTCAGATAAGTTTATATAATAACTTTTAAGGTCACAATTTGGACAGCTGTACGTCTGCGGAACATATTCTCCGAGCGTAAAGTGCATCCAACAAGGTGACGGGCAAGGCGACATTTACTATCTATTTTATACTGCATTTAATTAAGTATAGTTTCTGTTATGTATTAAAGACCATTCACTTAACATATTATTTCAAATTTTAATACTATTTTAACAAAATAGTTTTATTGCTGTATAACTCTTTCTATATTTCATGATATTGTGTTCTCCTTGAGGAAGTTCATGGATAAGATTCCACTACCTGGGCGAAGCAGCGCCAGGTGCGTGGGTTTGAGACAAGTTCCCAATTTTTTGTCAGTAAGCTGGGTTTGGTAAGTATTACCGGGAACACGAGCTCAGAACAACGTCCAGATGCTGGATCTTAGTATTACTTTGTTCATTGGGCAGACTACCTGTATCTGGAAGAAGCAATGTCGTGCAACGCGAGCTCAGGAAGTCTAAGCGATGGACTTAAAGATTTCGTTTCTTGTACAGGCTTTTTGTACGCGGGTAATGCGCCTGAAACGCGTATTGACGCCAACGTTCCGGTGCAGGACCTTAAGTTTATTTTGTTTGTTATACAAACTTCCTGAACCTCGATAAAGCTGCCTTGGGACGGTGCGGTCAGGGTAAGATCTTGAGATTATTTTGTTCGTTGGGCAGATTTCCTTTTCCTGGATGAAGCAGCGCCAGGTATCATAGGCTCTGGGCATCGTTCAGGAAAGTGTCTGTTTCTTATGCAGGCTTCCTGTACCTGGCGAAGCAACTCCAGGAACAGGCTGGACTACGTTCAGGGCTGCAGGTGTTATCTGAGTACATGCCCGCCGCCTTCAGGAAGACCGACCATACCGCTGGTTGCAAACCGTCTTCGGAGAGCCGGAAGAGCGCGGGCGGAGCTTCGGTTCACATGCACATGTTCTCGCCTATGTCCAAAGGTAAACACCTGATTTGTGACCAACTAGTTGAAATATTCCACGTATTGTTGAAGAACATTCTGTAACTGTATTTTCTGATGCTACGTGATCTCAATGTGCCGTTTCATATGAAACTTTAAATTGTGCACAAATATGGTCTCCGTACTTCGCGGATAACATTTTTCAGGCAGAGTTAAAGGCTGCCCTGGGCGCCTTAATTCAAGTCACCTGAGATTTCGAGATCATTAGGGTAGAAACAGCGCGCAACGCGAATGGTACGTTTTAATTGTAGAACTTTTATGGCGCGAGAGGAGCAGATAAATGAAGTGTGTTCAGAGAGACACGAAGATGGAGAATGGAAGAGCTATAGACATTGCACCTAACGTCTTTGTGCTTGACCTTTGAGAGACACGTGACGACGCTGATAGTGGTTTCCTAACGACATGCAATTGCAGCACGTTTTTCAGTGACGTGATCAACCCTTGTTGCCACTCTTAAATGAACAAATGAAGCGAGAAGAGCACGTTATCAGTTAAGCACTTCTTCCTCGCTTATATGACTGCAAAATAAAAAAAAACTCATTAAAAATATCCACATTTTGTTGGAATTGGACGGATAAATATCAAAAGCGTAGAACTGAAATCTAACATTCGCTTTAGATTTCCGGCAAAAAATCATGCACCGCATATTTGGCAAGGCACAAAGAAGAATAGTGTAACGTCTAATAGTA
Source organism: Teleogryllus oceanicus (assembly GCA_964035755.1). NCBI lineage: Eukaryota > Metazoa > Arthropoda > Insecta > Orthoptera > Gryllidae > Teleogryllus > Teleogryllus oceanicus. The sequence goes on along the minus strand of CAXIVR010000005.1, from coordinate 50,030,038 downwards.
TAATAGTAAAGTGTCATAACAATGCAGGTTTGATTTTTTGATTTCAAAATATTTGTTTAATATTAAAGTAATGGATCAATGAATATTTTTCATGTAAATATTTTTTTTACTGCTCACATTATTTTTTGTTAATGTTTGAAGTATTGCACTTGACGGGTTTCTGCAATAAAGGATCAGAATGGCTAGTTTTAGTTTGTAATAGCAGTTTATATTATTTGTAATAAAATCATGAATGATGGTTTTATTGTTAAATGTATTATTTCAAATTTGTTTTAGAAAATACGAATTTTTTTACTAAAAAGTAAACTTGTTATTCGTCTTCAAAAGCAGCATCACCATCCCCATCTGCTTGGCCAAAGCAAAAGACATAAAAGTGTTCATTGCCAACTACACAAAGTCTCACTTTCACTAAATCCTCTATCTTCTTGTTCTCAATTAGTACCTACAACAAGAACTGTAAAATGTAGAAGAAACCTGCACAATGGAATATTTTAAGATAACCAAAATATGATTGAAAGGCATTTTTATCCTACGCAATGACCTACTTCTTCGCCTTTTTGGGGGGTGGATCTTCATCAATGTCAGAATATAAGTGTCTTGAATTCGTTTATTTTCTAGAGAGTGAAGATAACTCCAGCTTTCGCTTATTACTTCTTCCTTAATATTTGAGAAGCATTTATTATTATACGTGAATTCTATGCCTTCCAAGTTCGTTTATTGAGCCACAACTATTTTTTTTTTTTCGTGTTTGACGGGTTTCTGAAATAAACGATTCGATTTATTTTTGAACTCTTGTGCAATTCCCACCCTCGATGGTGTACCCCTTAATGTATCGGATTTTAACACCCAAGTACGCGGGTTCACACTCAATGGAAGCCGTAGATTTCTAAGAGGAGGAAAACCCTTCCTTCAGAGGGAAAGTAAATCCAGCTGTCCCACACGTTTACTGCATTTGAAAGATTCTCAAGGCTAAAAGAAGCCTCTGAGTTAAATTCAAATCACTTATTTTGTCGCCCGAATACCTTCTTTTGTTACTAGACGGCAAAAGGAGCGAAGCGAAACTTGCGTGGTAAGGGGGAAGAGCAGGCCTGGTAACCTTGTTCTCGTCCCGGAAAATAAGGCATCAATTAAATTCCCTACGGCGGTATTAGGCATCTACGATATCTTTACGGCATCAACTGATGTCACTGCAGTGCGTCTGACCGAGTGGTTCCAGAATTCGAAACCCAGGATTTTCGACACTAGCTATACGGCTGAACTTAATTCAGCCGCTATCTTGAAGAGAATTCTGGCGGTCAGCTGGTCTGATCAGTAGTTTTCCATGGTTTCTCCGATCAACACCAGGCGAACGCCGGAGCAGTACACTAAACAAACGCGATCTTTCCTTCCTATCCTTGTCCTATCCTCACCCACACACACACATTACCACTTTTCGGGAGACTAGTCGGATGTTCAGACATTGTCCCTGCTGGGGCGGTGTCATACTAGATGGAGATACCTGGTTGATCAAAATCCCCACGAGACGTAGTAGGTTGGCGCCGGATCTCGCCGTCTCAGGATCACTGCTACATCCCGCAATAAAACATGCTCTACATTTCCGGGACTAATACCCTCGGCAATGGACTCTTCCAGAATCGCTAATTAATCCGTGTAACCGGCGCACAGGGCTGTTCCAGCGCGCCATCGCGCAGAGCGGCGCGGCGGTGAACCCGTGGGCGGCGCAAACGGAGCCGGCGGAGACGGCGGCTGGCGCGCGCGCTGGGCTGCGGCAGCAAGGACCCGCACGACATCGTCGACTTCCTGCGCGGCGTCGACCACCTGGCGCTGGTGCGCGCCGCCAACAAGGAGGCCGTCCCCGAACGGGTACGCCCCCTCCTCGCTCACTGCTGACAGACGCGCCGTTTTTTGTGTCTACGAGTTGGTGTCTGCGTTTGTGCTAGCGATTGTATGAATTTGTGCCTGTGTGTCTATGTGGATGTGTTTATGTATAGGTCAGTTGGTGTGCCAGAATTTGCCTCTGTCAGAGTTTACATGAGTCTAAGTTTGTGTGAGTTTGAGTATTTACGTATGAGAATATACGTTGAACGTGTGTCCTGGTGGGAATGTGAATGTGTCTTGGTAGTGAATGTGTCTTGGTATGTGTTTGTCTCCGAGTGTGGCGAGTACCACAATCATTCCGGAGCGTAGTTGAAGGAGGAGTCGTACAAATGACAATTATAAAACATGAAAGCCCCCAAATTTTGCCGTTTTTGTGATATGTTACTTGTCATCAATTCAATGGAGTACGGATAAGGGGAGTTTAGTCATTTTTTCCCATTGAATTATGCTGCTTAGCGAATTATACTTCACAAAATTTACAATCTTCTTGGTAAATATTGTATTAAATTATAGCGAATTTAATCTTTTTGAAATATTATCTGCTTTACAATCATCACACAAACTTATTTCCTCTTTCCTTCAAACACACTTTGATGACTTAACTCCCTTTGCCCGAACAAGATCGAATTTTTCTTGCACTGTAACACTCTACTACTTCAATATAGACTTCAAATGGTCGTTATCACGTTCCAACCCAATTGATCCTCTTAAATTAAATCATTTACTTCATTATAACTCTAATCTATTCCCTCGTAATTTGTTCAACACGAACTACTTTACCTATTAACATTCATTCACGATTATCCCTACAACAATCAGCGAACACCCACGACAGTACGAGTAAATCATATAAAACGTCCCTCGCTGAAAAGTGAATAAGGCACTCGTTTCCCCGTTGGTGAGATGTCAATTTATTCATTGCGCTCGTGCACTAGGATGAATCGAACTCCACAGGACCGGGGTCGTCTGGTGAAGTTCGCCTTCGTGCCGACGCCCGAGCACCCGGTGGAAGGCGTGGAGATGTTCCTGCCTGCGTCGCCCATGCGGCTCATGAAGGAGGGCCGGCACCACGCAGTGCCCTTTATGACCGGCATCACCTCGCGGGAGGGGCTCCTCACTCTGGCCTGTGAGTCATGCAGTTGAAGGGCACGATTTGTGTGGCGTAATTCTTGTTTCGACTCATTTGCAGTAACAACGTAGGGGAATATGGTCATAAGAACACAACTGGCTCAAGGTTCGTTGTCGACACCGGTTAAAAAGATTTAGAATAACTCTTCCATTGCAATGCCTCTGGCCGGGAGATCCTAGGGTTTGTGTCCCGACGGTGGCGGATTTTCGACACTAGCTATATCGAATTCGAACATTAGCGCGCCGTGTCTGGAGGAGAATTTTAGCGGCCGGCTACTCTTTTCCATGGTTTCTCCCATCATTACCTCACGAACGCCGGGAGCAGTACCCCCAAAAACGGGTCCAGTAGCGTAAGAGGTATTTCCTTTATCCAGGTCTCCTCACCCCATACATTCCTATAAACCTACAATTATATGTACTAGACATGTCGGCAGATCAGACAAGAGCTTAAAGCTTGTCCCGGCTGGGGAAGTGCCGACGAGTAGAGCGAATCTCACTTTCTATCGGGGGAGGGGGAACAACACCACCTCTCGGGGTGCACCTGTACTACTCCCTTGACTCTAATGACCATAGAAATGGACGCGTCCGGAAACAAAATCAATCGATAAAACAATTGCAAGGAGTTTTCACACGAGAGTGACAGCCATATCTTAGATTGACGCAAGATGGCACTGTTTCCAGTCACCAATGGCACTTAACTATCCAACTTCGCGACACTATATTTGAATTTTTTGTAGCGTGGCACCTGAAGGTGTTATTTTCAAGATGGAACACGGCATGACTTTTTGCGTCTTTATCAGTCCTGCCGCAAGATGTCGCATGATTGAGACCGTATCAAGCATTGCTGAAGATCAAGCGACTCTAGGGGCACGACCGAGAAAGACGTGAAGGCCGTGCCATGTTCCATCTTGAAGATAATTCCTCAGGCATCACGTTGCGAAAACCCAAGTACAGACTTATGAAACAAACATGTCTGGGAAAGGGTTGTTAAATCCCATATCAGAGTTTGGTAACTATCTGTCATTTCACACAACGTACAAGTCAGTTCATTGCCGAGACTTGTGAATTGATGAATTTAAATCTTGATAAAACAACTTTCTTAACTCGACCCCCTTCTGTTATGTTCTTGCCTATCATCAAATCGATTTACGTATTTCACGGTGTAAAATAAGAATTTCCATTGACAATAATCCGAAAGCGGTCAAATAATGTATTACCTTACGGAGATGTCATCAAGTGAAACAGACTTAAACAAAACAAACAGTATGACTTAACACAAGTTTCTTCATTTGAAGGCATACCGAAAGGGGATATGTAAAAGGAGGAACTTATCAGGTTGCATCATTAATTCATTAACGAAGGTTAAAATAATATCGTTTTGTAGTGTCAAGTGGTGAGATAACATTAAAATTTTACTTCAACTCTTTGTTGAACGAAATTATATTCATTTTTATTCGATTAATATCGTATTAAGATGCTGCAAACCTATCACACAAGCGAGTTCTCTACACATATGTTCATTATATGTGTTTGCTTCCTGCTGTGTGATGTACACCGATTCAATGAGTCATGTAGTTCTCAACAACATTAAGCAATGATTGTAATGCAATATGATTAGCGTCAATAAACAACTTAAGCGCTTATGACGTAGTAGCAATGCTTGTTTTACATTTGCAACGTTTGGATAAGAAATCGTGATTTTAAAATCTTTCGCATTGTAATATATAATGTCTTCGTTTTCCATCATTTTCATATCAATATTTACTCGTAAAGTTACATTTTCACTAATTCATTTTCATTTCTTCGACGATTTTTTCTCAATTTTCATATACATCTCGTCTACTGAACAATTACTGTAATTTGATCTAGCACACCTCCAACCAAATCACACGCTGGCACGGCTGGAATGAAATGAAAAATTCACACCAAAATGTTGTCAATTCTCGATTAAGTACGTATTACAATAGTAATCCGTGAAGGGTTAAAAAAGGAAAATGATTTTCGGTAAGGTTTTTGTCGAACATTTTCGGTAACAAATCATATAACTAGCAGACAACAATTTTTAAGACATTGTAACAATTATGCAGGCCATTAAATTGCTTTTTACGCCTTGTCGAATACAAATTACGAAGACATGTGGACGAGTCTAAAGTCTAACAAATCACTTAACTACTGGTAAACAACAATTTAAGACAATGTATATCAATAATGATTTTTACCCTTAGCTGAAAATAAACTACAAGAAATGTGGACGGTCTAACGTTTTTAAATCTTGGGCAGATTATCATAAATAATTACTTAAAAAACAATCCATTTGAATTAATTATGTCGCAATTTTAAACGTGGTTTGGACCAATAACACAATGTTTTATTCCAAATTTCAGTATTTTGTGAAAGAATTTTGGCATCAAAGCTGATAATATAATAAGGAGTTTATTGTACATCGAAATAATTTGTAAAATATAATTGATTACTTAACGCTAGGGTCAAAGATACATTGCAGACAACAATTGTTATTACGACCAAATGCATTAGAAAATATTTCTACTAACATTCTGATAATACGTACGAGATAAAATAGACGACAGCATAGAATTACTCGACTATTAAAAAATGAGGTTCTGTGAACACCTTTCGCAACACAACAATCATACGAAAATTTATCATTAATATGTTTTTATCATCATCATTTACAGCCTGCCATCTTGTAGTCAATTCGATTTTTCATTCGGATCCAGGGTAAAAGAGGTACCTTTGATGAATTGTGAGCCACTACTTTACGAATCATTTCTCTGGCCCGATTCACCAAGTTCATCTTCGTATTATATTCGAGATTCCCACAGTCACGGCCGACTTGATCCCCAAAATTTCATGCATATCACAGAATATCAAATTTTATCTACAACACTTCCACAAATGCAAACACTGATTCAATTTGCAACCAATAATGGATATTAATCATTTAAATTTTCAATTAGTACGCAAATGGTTTTAAAAGGCAGGAAAACCAAATCTCATTACTTTTAATCTTTACTAATAAAAGTAAATTCAACGATATGTGACCGACATCGATACCACAAAAATAGTGTAGGAATAGATACGAAAGTTTTACAGATTTTTCAGGGTTATCGCAGTGTCTTTGCAAATTTGGAAACGATTAATACAACACAAATGCAGAAAATATTACTTAATAACACGTTGGTAGATGTACCACGATCATTGTATTTCGCCTCTCGCTAAGGGCACGTGATTTCTAACATTTTCCGCCAGAGGTCAGTCGCGATGCGGCAGAACTGGTATGTAATTGTAAGCTAGAGGCTAGTAGCAGAGTAAGGTAAAAATAATTTAACAGCAATGTACTGTAAGATAAAATGAAAGAAAATTACAGTACTTTTAGTGCAATTCGAACCTATTACATTACAAATAATAATTTTAAACACCGTGATTTATATAAAACTAACGGAACGCGGCAGACATTGTTTGGCCCGTCATCTCCCTCTTTCTCTTTCCCTCTCCCTTTCTCCCACCGTCTCCCTCTCTCTCTCCGACCCACCCTCGCTCACCGTCAAAGATGCCATTGCATCTTGAGCACATTCCTGCGGGTGACGTGGACTGCGAATGTATAAAGACGACAAAATAGCTTTCCAATGTTGTTCGTATTTTATTGTATTGACGTTTTTGTTAATAAACAATGAAAATGAGAACATGTAATGTTTCACATGTGACTGCTGTTGTCGTTTGCCAGTGTGTGTGTGATTATATATGTGTAGTTTTCTCTTTCTTCATATCCAATCCTTGTGAAACCCCGGACAACGCCGGGTACTTTGCTAGTCCATAACAAAACAAAATTAGCTGGTATGAAGAAAACCCAATTTTCGCAGTGTGGCAAGCGCTTGTTAAGAACGCTCGCGCGGTCTCTTCCAGTCAAAGATTACCGCGATAAGGACGTGGGCGCCGTGTTGGACGCGGCGTGGGAGCAGAACGTGCTGCCTGAGCTGCGCCTGCCGGCAGACAGCCCCAAGAACGCGCAGGCGCTGGCGGCGCTCCGCCGCTTCTACATGGCCGGCCAGCCGCTCAGCGAGGCGACGCGCGACGGCTACGTCGACGTACGTATGCCCAGCCAAGCTCACGCGAGGAACCGGCCTACCGTTGGATCCGAGACCGTAACCAGATCGTTGGCCATTATGAACTTAAAAATGTTAACGAATTATGAATTTACCGGCTTAGAATTGATTGGTTGATTGATTGTTAGTGATTCCGCGCTCGTCAACTACCGAGGTCGTAATTCCCGTACGTGCAGTGCATGTTTTTCATCGGGAGGTGGCGGTAATCTTCTTCCACTGGATGGCGAGATCCGGAGTCTACCTACCGTCCACTAATTTAACTCCCAACCAGGTATCTCCCAACAGTGGGGCACCGCCCCAGCCGAGACAAGTTCTAAGTCCTCAACCGGTCACCCGGCATATGTAGTAGTGTGTGTGTGTGTGTGTGTGTGTGTGTGTGTGTGTGCGTGCGTGTAAAGCGCGAGGATAGGACTAGGAAGAGAAAGGAAAGATCGTGCGCGGTCCGTGGCCAGTTTGTTAGGGTACTGCTCCTTCATTCGCATGGCCATTCGATCGGAGAAACCACGGAAAACTACAGATCAGAGCAGTCGGCCGCTAGGATTCTCCGGCAGCCAGCAACTGAATCCGGTTTAGGTGTGCTCGAGACATCAATTGATGTCACTGCAGTGCCCCTGACTGGGAGGTCCTGGGATCGAGTCCCGACAGTTGGGAGGATTTTCGGATTTTGCTGGGTCGAAATCATCCGCTGTCTGGAAGGGAATTCCAGCGTCCGACTGCATTGATTGATAAGTTTTCGCTGATCAACACCAGACGAATGCCGGAGCAGTACCCTAACAAACGAGCCTCTAACCGAGCGCGATCTTTCCTTCACTCCTTTGTCCTATCCTCCCCCCTTTCTTACACAAGTATTGCACTACCACACGTGCCGGGAGACCAGTCGGGACCGAAGAGTTTGTTCCGCTTGGAGTGGCGTCCGGCAGTTTTCCTGTTTTACTGTTGATACTCATTTCAAGATAGTCACACAATGGTAAACATTTTAAGCAGAATTTAAGAGAACATGTCCATACACACCTCTTGAATGTAGCAATAGTGTTTTTAGATGGCCGAAGGAAAATGTTTTTATTTTAATTTTATTTTATGCATTTTTAAGACTGTATAGTCGACGGGGAAATGGTTAAGTTGAAAGGAGAAGTCGATGTATAGCTGAGAGGTCAGATAGAACCAAATTTAAGACACTTGTGCAAAAAATTGTTGGATCAACGGCGCATTGCTTCTTTTAATAAAAAAAAGCTCATAAACGAAAGATTTCGAGTATGATTTGTTGTAACAAAAATACAGTACCTCAAAGTCCCTTTACATTTCGAAATTCGGAAAATAAAGTAAATGAATAAATATTCGTTCCTTCCAAGATTTCTTTAATTCCAAAACCTGTATATTAATAACTGAAGAGAAAAAAACATTCCACCCGATTTAAGCAAATTATAGGCGGGGAGGAATGTCAGACTTGGCTAGTTAAAGTTTATCTCGAGGAGTGCGTAGAGCTAAAATTTATAGTGTTACAAATATTTTAAATTAAATTAAATAATATGTTTTCCTTCCACTATAATATTGAAGAGAGAGATTTTTTTCTTTAAAAACTGTTATAAGACAGACCTTGAAATAACGTCATGTAGAAGTTTTCGAAAATATGAATTATTCTTGCGTAATTTTGCTTGAAACATCTTAGTTTCAAACAATTTTAAACAATTATTTCCACAAAAAACGCTCCAAATTTTTCCTTAAGATTTTTCCTCTTCCAGCAAAAAACGGTAAAGAATTGATGTTGGTCCCATTTTTGGCGAACTCTCTGTAATATTGAAAATTGCAAGAAAAAACAATATTGTAAAAGTACATTGATGACACTTTCGTGTGATAAAACCTGTTCAAAAAATTAAATTCTTTAAAGAAAGCTCTTGCACTTTTTTTAATGTATTTTAGCGTAATTTTGCGTTTTCGATATTGCAGATTAGAATTTTCCACAAATATTTTGCTACAATCTTTCAGGAGTGACCAGATTGTATTGCAACAATGAGATTGCCAAAACACGTCAGTTTGAAATTTTCAGAATAACTTCTCTTTGCTGGGCGGTGTTTCTGGGTGAATAGAATGGCGTTTTGGATTGTTGAATTTGGGTTTGTGTATTAGTTTAAATTTTCGCACATTATGCGCTACAATTAAAAAAAGGTTTTAAGGGTGAAATGTGTTACATGGACAGAAATTGCGGTATTATAATATTACGTCATCGTTAGTGAAGCGAGAAATTACGTGATGTAATAGCACTACTAGTTTAGTGTGTCACTTTTCTTTGATACCGACAATATAGAACCAATCACACAAGGGCGTCTGCGAAAATGTATTAGAAAATTCACTTTGTATGTAAACGATATTTTTTTATTGCTGCCACTCCTGGTCCATAAAAAGGCAATAAATAAATTGCTTGAAATTTGCATTTTTATTAAAAAGCTTGGCATTTGAATGCTTCTGCAATTTTATACTAATATCGGAATCTGTCTCTTCGTTGGTTTTCCACAAACGATTACCCTTTTTTAATTATTCTCAGTAAAATGTATTAGTCGACCTCTTGAAAGTTGAAAATGTTGACGGAGCAGTTACATTTACAATAAAGGGGCAGAAACAAACACCGTTCATTGATACTACTCTCGTTTTCAAAATTCATTTATTTTTAATGACTCAAATAACGTTCTTTCAATTTTATATTTCCTTGATGAACCTAGATGTATTTCAATAATAGAATGTTTTCACGCGAATTCTTTGCTTCAACGCGACCATTCCTGCTTTTCCTGACATATAAGTTTGTATTTTAATAATACATCCATAGGGCTATCAATTTGGCCAGAATTGAACAAGAGGAGTCCTTTCTCGAATCGTTGGACTGTCATAAAAAATCAATGCCTAATCTTTCTTTGCCGAGGATAATAAAATACAGGAAATTGCCAATTAGTGGGATATGTTTCATACTTGTTCCTTTGTTCCCACAAGTTCCCTTATCAGAAAAAGTGCTTTGCCAACTTCTCGTGATTCTCTTCGTGCAATAAAAAGCCAGAATATAAAAAAGAATCTTAACGCTTTAGGCGTAATTTGTTTGATTTTAGCTCCTTCACTTTCAATTTTTTTTCCATTCAGTCCCATTCTCAAAAGTTGAGCTATGATTTTTGCAACTTTCACTGAAAGTATGCACCTGTAGTTTCTTAGCCACAAATGGAGAATCGGGTAGATGAGTTAAACTTGAAGGAAAATGTTATCAATAAATATATGGTATAACCTGAGCCGGAAATACTGATTTATATTCCAGACTTTTTTTGTAAGGTCTGAAACATAGACTATGTATTTGATCTGCTGATTTCAAAAGCGTTGTCCATTCACGTTAAACTGTAGAAGTATCTGCACCGGTTATAGAATTGGGCGATAATCCCTTCTTTATATTTTATACGTCAAAAAGAATTGTCAGATTTGTAAATTTATAAGATGCTATTGACAGAAAACCTACATATTTTTGGATGAATTGATTACTCCCAGGAGTGTATCAAACAGATTTAAACGAAATGTGTAGTTTTTTAGTTTCAATCTCAGAAGACGCGTTTCCAATCCGCTGCACATATTAAGCTGCAACGCACGTTACCATTGCGCGTTAGTTGAAAAGCCTTGGGAACTAGATTTCGGGGCCCTAAGAGACCCGCGTTTTTCTTTGGCAGTTAACTAAAAAATGAGGCATTTTTAAATTGCATAATTCTAAGTATTACTGTTACTTCAATAAAGTTGATCGTTAATTTGTTTATGGTATATTAGTTCATTGCTTTGTGTTTACTGACCTCAAACAAAACACGTAACGGTATTAATACCCTTGAGGGCCTTTCTAGTTCTAATCTTTATGCCCTCGGGTCTTCTGAATACTTTATGGCCCGCTCTAATACCAACGCAACACAACACATTTTTATAAATTATATATATTAAAGTTACGATGCAAGCAAATACAATAAATAAATAGCATAATGCTCAAATAAGTAAAATAACTCTTATAAACCTTAATTTACTTCATTGATATGAAAATTGCAATTTTGGAATGTTCCCCTGAATATATAATTGCAACCAGTCACTCATATTTCACTGTTACGTATCACTTTTTTAAAGACATAGTATGTGCTTCTTGAGTAGCAGTACTACTGTAGAATAAGATGCATAAGGCACATCGGCTAACATTCTCGAAATATTTTTTTTTGTGTGCGACATATTCTAAATTCCTTTTGGCAATAGAAGGAAATATCCTAGATGTAGCGTTTCATCAACGCAATTTACACTGTTATTCACTCTGTTATATAACTGTCAAATACACCATAAACATTTTCATTTATTTCTCGAACTTTAATTGGAAACGTGTCCGTAGTTTTGGCTGCGAGAATTTCCGCAGGAACTTCACAATATTCTTTCATTTTGTAGGAATAAATCAGTCCAATAACGATTATGCCATAGTAATTAGATACACACTGTTTTTTCTGACATATTGACAAATGACTATTACAATGCATCTTTTCGCTTTAGACGCAAGAAAAATTATAAAATGTTTCGAGTTCTCGTTTAATTGAGCAACGAACTAGTAAACCATAAAGTTTTGAATGCACCACGGGCGTTACTAGATAGTTTTGCCCCTCAGGCGACTTGCAACCTCTCGGGCCAGAGGCCCTCGGGTATGGAAGTCGGCTCAGGGAAAAAACATCTACTTAACGCCCTTGATACACAACTGTTATGCACACTCATTACGAACGTACATGTAGTTCAGGGTCTGGCCGTTCAAAGTTGGTTCTAGAATTACATTTTAAAATGATTTACGTGTCTACTTTTACCTTTATAATTATTTACGATGCCCAGTATGTTCCCACAGATATACATTCACTTCCCACTCACATTCGGGTAGCGTTCTTACATATTTACAGCCGAGTTTTTCAATTTATTGTAACTATTCACGTTTGCATGTTTAAATTACATGATTTCGATATAACCCTGCAGATAATCACCAAAACTGAAATGGATAGATACTTCTAATAGAGTGCCATCATTTTTTGCCTACACAGTACGTTCTTGAGAACAACAAATGAATAAAACTGTTTTAAGAAACTATATCTTGAACACCTGATATCTCAATGAATAATTTGTTTTAGACTTTTTTAACACGCCTTATAATCACAGAAGAAAACTAATTCTCCTAAACTACCACTTTCTGTATCATAAGATGTCCTTTACCACTATTACAACACTATAAAACTATAACAAGATTAATTCAATCACATTGGATTATGCTTGTTTTTTAGATGTTTTCCGATATCCAGTTTGGAGAAGGTGTTGATTTAGCTGTGAAGCACTTGGCGAAAACTCCAAAAGCACCAGTCTACCTCTACTACTTCATGGTCGATGACCAACTTAATTTCTTGAAGTTGGCATGGAAATTGAACGAACATGGTAAGAATAATCTCACGGAGCTATATCACAAACGCCGAATAATTAATGAGGTTGTTGATGATAATTTTAAAATTAAGAATGCTTCCAGCCTTCTGATAGTACTTCCTGACTCTCGTTCTTACCTTGGTTCCGGTCGTCCACCTGTAGTTCTGTGCAAAGAAAGTTATCTTAACTAGTGCAATCCGGCTGTTCACGGTCTGTAACCTTATCGCAAGTGCGACACTTCCACCCGTTTCAAACGAACTTGTCAGACCGTCGCAGACGAGTAATTACTACAATATCTTTGTGAATTTTTGAGAGGTTTTAATATGTGAGGGGTTCAAATGTAAATAATGGTATCTGATATTCCAGATTGTATAGGAAAATACAATGTAATACCATTGCTCACCCGAAATGAGTTGCATGTGACGCAATGTTCATGTGAATTATCATTGCCTTTCGTGGTCTGTTCTTGAATCGACTTGCAAATCACATATATCCTCCATAAAAGCCCCAACTTGTTAGAAAAGACCCCTGAAATTACGACTTCAATAATGACACTGATGTGTCCTTGCAATATTATAAGTACCAATATTGGGATTAAGTGCGTCTAAAAACATCTGTGAACATTTTCTCCCTTCATAAATGCTTAAACGTCTAACAAAAACATGTTTTGACGCTGGTTTATAATGCCATTGTAGTCCCATTTCATGTTTTAAAAATAATAGAGAATATTACTTTGTCACCTAGAAAACCATGAATTCACATTTTTCAGTCGCCTCGAAAAGTATAAAATCGCGTGATTTATTTGACCAAGATCACTTTATATCATTACCCCTGACTTCCCTATTTTGCGCGTCATTTGTCACATCACAAATCCAGTAACATTCACTCGACTATGTTGATATTCTCACCGGTAACTTTTTCAAATAACATCAATGGATCGCATAATATCGTAGAAAAAATCTAATGACGAATACTATATTCTCGTCCCCCAAAAACATTGTTGGGAAATGTCCTAGCTGCTCGCAACCATGTAAAAGTTGCCCTGAAGGAACCCTTCACCAACGGTCTCAATGTTACTAAATTACTGTTTTTTAACACTTAACCCAATGTTTTGTACAAATATAAAATGTGACTAAAAAATAGTAACAACATACACGGGAGAACTTATTACATTTTTCAAATCAACGATATAAACAAAATACCGTATTTATTTCCAAAATGTTTTTAGAAATCCACTTAGTCATAGTAATAATATTCTGCTTGCAGGTGCCTGTCATGCTGATGAAAATGGTTACCTGTTTTACACGAATCGCTGGGATCCAGACCTTCCCCCAAATTCAACAGCAGTGTTGGCCCGTCGGAGAATGCTTCGGCTGTGGGCGAACTTCGCTCGAACGGGGTAGGTTCACAAGAAAGTAATCAGGAGAGGTGGATCACGGCATCAGCTGATGTCATTGCAGTGTCTCTGGTCGGGAGATCCTTGCTTCCAATCCCGACGGTGGCAGAATTTTCGACACTCGCTTTATAGCTAGATCTATTTCAGTCTCTGCCTGGAGGAGAATTCGAGTGGCCGGCTGCTCTGATCGGTAGTTGTCCGTGGTTTCTCTGATCAACAACATCCGACGGTGGCAGAATTTTCGACACTCGCTTTATAGCCAGGTCGTTTCAGTCTCTGCTTGGAGGAGAATTTGAGTGGCCGGCTGCTCTGATGGGTAGTTTCCCGTGATTCCTCCGATCAACACCAAGTGAATGCCGAAGCAATACCCTAACAAACCGGCCATGTACCGGGCGCAATCTTTCCTTCCCCTTTCCTATCCTCACCTCTTACTTATTCACACATACATTTACATGCATTACACTACCACACATGCCCGGAGATCTGTCAGGAACTTACAGCTTGTTCCAGCTGGGGCTGTGCCCCATTTGTGGAGGATACCTGGTTGGAGAACGCCGACGGTAGGTCGGCGCCGATTCTCGCTATCCAGCGGGGGAAGATCACCGCTATCTCCCATGAAAGCATCAACTACCCTTACGGGACTAATGACCTTCGCAGTTGGCGCGCCTCGAAATCACTTAACAATTAATAAACAAGAAAATATATCGAATACATTTGATTGATGCTTCCGTGCAATTCAACTGTTTTGATCGTTAATCTCGTTAGTGTAGCGAATATTTTATCGCGGACATTAGAGAGGGCATTTTTTATATATATTTTATCGCGGACATTTCAGGAGAAAACCTCAGACTTTGGAAACTCTTCAAGACGAGTCTAAACAGCTCGGAACACTCCATAGTAGATGTAATGGGAGACAAAAAGAACAATGTAAAAGGAAGGGTAGATCGCGCACGGTCCGCTATCCGTTTGTTAGGATACTTTTCAAGTATCCACGTGGTATTGATCGGAGCAAACACGGAAAATTACGTATTCGAACAGCCGACCGCTACAATTCGAAGTGGCTGCTTCCGACCTACAGTATTGGCAGCGAATAAGCAACTCTGGCAGTTCGATGTTGCTACGCACATGGCACCACATACATGAGAGATAAATGAAATCTCAAAACATTAACAATTACCGGCGGTCGAGGTCACGTCTTGAAATCATGTTGATACTCTTCGCCACAACCGAAGCTTATTCGCCCAAACCGCGTGAAAACTTGATGCGTCAGCACCGTGTGGCTTCGTTCTCTATTGGGCCTGTCTGCAGTGCAGCCGCAACTCTACCCACAACATTGTCGAGAGGCAATAAGATTCCGCCGTTCACCTTTTCTGGCTCGAAATATTCACGTCAACATACAAAAACTCAGGATCCTGGCTCTTTAACACTACTCAACGTTTGCGCGATTTACGCGGCGTAGCCCTCTCAACCTTGGACCAATGCACTCGGCGCTCTGAAGCCACACACCAACTGGCCTAGCACGCGTCGGCAAAGGCACATTTCATTCGCACTGATACTGCCATGACAGGGATCTGCGAGCTTCACATGACGTACCACAGCACGTGGGAAAAGAACTGTCAGAGTGGCTTATACGCTGACGGTACTGTAACAACCTAGCGTCGAAAATCAGCCATCATCGGTACTCGAACCTAGGACCTCGCGGTCAGAGGCACTGCAGAGACAGGAAGACTGGCCCCGATCTAAACCCAACCGCTCGAATACATTTGTTGTTTTAGCACATTAAACAGGAGCGGGAGGCTAAATTGAAATCACTTGTATTAGAAAGTTACTAGAATTAAGTCCATGCCACCTGCAATAGCATCTTTTGTAGGATAAACTAACCTATTAGCCCCACGATGCTTTCGACTTAAAACAGCCTTCGGCTACCCGAGTCATTCTAATTCCACAGTATAAACGATAATAAAATAGTATTCCACTAATTCCATTTAATTATGTTTTTCTAAACAAAGATTTTTAAATGTTATCCGGCCGTTTGCACGACGAAAAACTTAGCAATACTTCGTCGTAACTCCAAGAGAATACCGCATTGCGTGTCGATGTTTAGTAAAAGTAATAGTAATAGTAATAGTAATAATAATAATAATAATAATAATAATAATAATAATAATAATAATAGTAATAGTAATAATAGGCATGTTTTTGGTGTCCTTTCCAAGATGCAAAGGGCATTTTTAAAATTAGAAAGCAGAATGATGCCATATCAAAACAGTACAATGGAAGTGGAACCGTTAAATACAAGTATATTATAATAAACCCGCTTTCGTTGACGCCCCGCGTTGGGCTCCAATATAATAATCCCTCGTTCTACTGCCAATATAATAATTTTCTTTTCTTTCTGCCACTATGTTTTCCTATTTTTTTAAACACATCTGGGCGCCTTGTCATTAACACACATACCCTTCCTTAAACTACCTTAGCTTTTGTACTTGCCCGTTAGCTAGCTAAATTTATACAACTTCTAAATTCTCCCTGGGCGTGACTATATGATTGCCCTATACAGGGCTACAAACGAGGTACTTATGCGCACGTGCATGGGTCTGCATCTACTACTTTAATCACAACACATTCTCTAATGGTTATTGGTGAACCTGAATGTATTCATCTTAATTTATTTACTACTTTCGGATGGTTTCTTTCGTCAAATAATCAACATATCAAATACATCTGAAAAAACAATGCCCTCTGATGGCACAAAAAATACACATAACAGACAACAATACGTTTAAAATTAAAACCCAACAAATAAACAATAACCATTCACACTGAAAATTATAAAAAAAATATGTACACTCATTCACTCCGAATGCGCATTCTGTCGTTAGAATTGTTGACCTCTTATCTTATGATAATGAACAAAACTTGTTCTTCGACAGATGCTTTTCAAGATAAAAAAAAAGCGAACAAACAAATATCCACGCATCACTTCCCTTTGTGCCGGACAAATGCTGTGACGCGCTGCGCACGTCACGCGTCGCCGTCCACTGATTCGTACATTCCCGTGTACGACGATAGCAAGCTCCAATTTCCACCAGCTCCAAGACCATATGTTTCGTCAACTCACACTGCTGAGCAAATACTGCGAAGCGTTCTGCGGTAAAACGCGAAGTTTCCACCACGTTTCAAGTTCCCGCGGCGAAGAAATACTATTGATTTCACGAATACTGGTGAAAAGAATCTTTTAAGTTCCCGCGGTGAAGAAATACTATTGGGTTACGCGAACTAAACGAAACTGGTCTGTTCGTCTTTCGATTACTGTCCGATGCATGTTGAATTCCGTATCATGAAATTTATAATACAAAATGTCCGCGACCGTTGCTTAACATTGCAATCGCGTAAAATCAGATTTCGCGTTGCGTTCACCGGTAAAATATTGTCATATTTCTAAATTCGTTCATCCGCTCACTACATCAGTTTTGTTCACTGGAAAATATAAACAAAAATGTTTTCAAAACATTTTTCTACACGGAGCTCGCGTCTTCACCAACCATACAACACTGCACTTTCTCTCCTCTCTCGAGCATTGTTGTCCCCTATCCTATATAGATTTTTCTTGAACAAGCGCCGATCGCTCGCCCGTGGCCACAAACAAGATACAGAATGTTTCTTAATTTCCCGTTTATAAGCGTTTTTATGCCTCTCTACCGGTTATCAATATTCTGTACTTTCTCCGATAATTACAGCGATCTCTATTTTTCCTTTCGATGTCTTATTTTATTAAATCTCATCGTTTTTAGTTCGTTTACTGTCGTGACGTTAGTCGTGACGTCACTACGATGCGTCACTTGTTTCACACATATTTCAATTATACTTTTAATTTTAATTCATTTTCTAGACGTTTCCCAAAATCGTGATTACTTTCGAAATTGTTCATAAGTTTCGCCCTGTTGTTCTCTTAAAGTTCCAGCTCGATTCCTTCAAGCGTTTCCATAATATTCATTAAAAAACATATTTGCCCTCAACTTTACCCTAGCAACAATGGTCTCCATGTTCACGCTTTTTAACTTGAAATGTACGATTACGATTATATTCGAAATTTTGTGAACCCCTCGCCCGATTTTCTGATTGATCTTTCTAACAATTCTAAATATTATGCTTTATTATATTTATATTTATGTTAAATTTGACTTTCTTTTGCGCATTCGGTTAATTTAGAAAAAATGTTTGCGCGCGGCGTTGCCGTCTTCTGTCTTTTTAATATAAATTAACATTTTATTGGAAAGTCTTTATTCTCTGGAACACTAAATTACCGAAATGATCGCAAATCATTACAATACTCTTCGAATTACTTTTTATGATAATCAGGTCCGATGTAGAAAAGTACGTAGAAGAAATTCTGATATATCTCCTGACCCTTGAAATTATTGCTTAAAACTGTAATTCTAAATACTTGAGTTTACAGCAACTTTCTCTAAGTAGATAAACGATGTCAACAGCAAAATACTTGGCGATAAAAACCAGTCGTTGGTAAACAAGTAGTATATGCTATAACAAGCAAGGAAATCAATGAATGATTAATCATTACTATAACATAAATGTTTTTTTAGTGGCGAGATAGACATACGTCACGTAATTCCGGGCAATCACTTAAAACATAATTAGAAAATTAAAATATTGAAACCTTGTTTTTACAAATAAATTAAATACAATATGTTCGGTGCAGGAACCCAACGCACTGAACGATTCGCTCCACACATTACACAATGAACAGGTCTTCGCAATTAAATCAATGCCAATCAATTGTCCATTTCAGGAACAACAACTCCCTATGACGATTCGCTCCACACATTTCACGACCAACAGGTTTTTGTAATTAAATACAATTTGTTCATTTCAGGAACCCAACGCCCTGTGACGATTCGCTCCTCGGCGCGCACTGGAAACCGTACACGGAGCACGAGCACAATTACCTGGAAATCGGAGCAGAGCTGCGGCCGAAGACTGAACTGAACGCCGACCGCGTGGCATTCTGGGAAGAGTTCTACGACAAATATAGCCCCTAAAGTGCTTACTCTTTCCATTCAGCTAACTGCCTCAAGATTACCCCAGAAAATGAATCAAAAGGGTGCATCTTGAGAGTTGCAGCTATTACGTTTAAGAAGAATTATAATATTGTCAATAAGAAGCTCTCTTCCAAATTTATGCGATTTGCGATTTTTAATTTGTTGCGTCGTCGTTGATAAAACGCGCCTCTTTAACCCTTGTTAGGCGTTAAGCGCTTTCCCTGCAGTAATCTATCCTCCGTTAGTAATGGGAAGTAATTACTATATCTTATTCAAGACTCGTCATGTCGGAGACAGTCGGTGCCTTTCATCTCTTCGAACAGGGGCTCGTCGCCGTTAGATCCCGGGAGCCGGTCACCCAACCAGGAACCCGCGAGTCTCGAAATCGCTTAACCTCCGTGACTTCACAATTTAACTAAATCAGCTAACGATGCCGGCAATTTAAGACTTCTAATCAGTATATTTATTTTCGATGTTGTCTTTTTCTGAAAGTGCAATAAAAAAAATAAAATACTCAACGACAATTATTATAATGGATTTAATATTTCAATACACACTATAATAATGAGTACATACTACCTAGAAGAAACGAATGTCGCCTGTGCACAAGGAATTTGAGCATTTTAAAAATCGTCATTTTTTAAAGAAAACGTTTATAATGCATTATTTATTCTAGTAAAAATTGTAGAAAGATTGTTCACAAGACAGACAGTATTTAGGGTATAAGAACTTTCCCTTTGATTGCGAAACGAATGCTCCCATTCAGGTTAAACCCGGTATACATTTTTTTTTCTTTCTTCGATGCACCTGGTTTTTTCTGCTGCGACATTAGTTTTTTGTAGTTATGGCGTTGATAGTGTAACTGTCCGTTAAAAATCTATCGTTAACTAGAACATCTTGTTCCATCGATAAAGTAAAAACTTCACCCGAAAGAAAGGCGAATAAAATAGAAAAGCAATGGATTGTAGTGTTTGCTACAGCCCCAAATTTCGTTATTTCTCACCCGACTGGTCAGAAAACAATCATTCAGCAAATCAGCTTACACGTATGAGGGAATAGTCTCCAGATGGTATATTGATATGAAAGAATTACATATTTTGAAATTACAATCCAACCAAAAATTATGATTTTTTAATATACTTAATTTACTAATAAAATAACATGAACTTACAAATTGGATGGATAAAGTTATTGTGACACATAAATGTACCGTTTCATTACTTGTTCATTATCTTAAGAAATCTTTAAAAACGGAATAAAAAAATTAAATTCTCCTGCATATTCTCTAGTGTATAGATTCTTAACAGTCACCCAATCCATCACCATATTATTATTATTATTATTATTATTATTATTATTATTATTATTATTATTATTATTAGGTCGATGCATATGTTCGTACGGTATTGTTTGGGGTTGGCAACAATGCGGCGTGAAGGGATTGTTCATTGTTATTCCGTTTTGAGTTTTTTATTGAGTTTTTTGTGTTGTGAAACAAGTTTTCTTGATTGTGAAATTATTTGTATATATTTTAGACAAACGAATATGGAATGTCAAATTGAGCATTTCCGACACATTTTACTCTTCGAATTTCACCGAGGATCCAGCAGGAGCTGCGAGAACAATTTGTGAAGAGTACGGGAATGAAGCAATTGCTAAAAGAACAGCACACAAATGATTTTCCCGCTTTCGAGCACGACGGTTTCACTTGTCTGGTGATCCACTTTCTGGAAGACCTTCAGATTTTGACGAAAATCGCTTGAATGTCTTGCTTCATGAGAATCCTCGTCAAACAATGCGGGAAATGGAGCAAGTGTTATTATGTGATCACTTAACTATTGTACCCCATTTGCATTCGATGGCTAAGGTACAGAAATTCGATGTAGGGGTGCCTCATGTGCAACAGTAACAAAATTCAACAGAAAACCCCTGTTTGTCTTTGCTTGTCGGCACCGGTTGGCTTGTGATAGGTACAGGGCATTCCTTTCGAACATTGTCAACGGTGACGAGAAATAGTGCCTGTATGCCAGCAAAAGAGGCAAGAGTGACCCAGCCCATCGAAAACAGCAACTCCCCCATGTCGAGGATGGTGGCCATCCACGAAAAATCATGTTGTGTTTGGTAGAACAAGGATGGCATTATTCACCATGAATGCCTGCCGAACAACGTAACGATTATCTTTGCTGTGAATAGTGAGCAGCTAAGACAGCTTGCTGTTGCTATTGACAACAAAAGACTAAAACAACAACCAATGTTATTGCTTCATTATAACGCTCGTCCGCATACAGCGCAATTGACCAAAGGTGTGATTGCTGAACTTGGCTGGGAACCACTTCCTCATCCTCCGCATTCCCCTGACCTCGCCCCCTTCAGATTTCCATCTTTTCCGCTCTGATTCTAACCACATTCAGGGTCCAGTGTTTCCTGATGAAGCTTCTCTTGACCAATGACTTATCACTTTCTTCCGGTCAAAACCCAAACGAGTTCTATAGGCGATACATTGAACTGCTCCCTGAACATTGGGAGGTCATAAATAGTTGGGGTGAATATTTCATTGGGTGATTGAGCATGCGGGTGACAGTGATAGTAAAATAAAATATATTAAGGACCGCACGAATTTATGCTTCAAAAATTCATCAATAGAACACATCCGTATTTTTTTTCTGTGCGTTTACACAGTATAGTTACTTGCTGTAAAATATCAATGGTAAGCTGCTTGCAACTTGAAAATTACATCCCCTTAAAAATTGGAATTTTCGATTTTATCCAAATTTTCAACTGTAATGTCTTTTGGGGGACCAGATAAAAATCTGAAAATTGCACACGTAGTACAACGCTATGATACCAAACGTCAGTAAAAATGTCAACTTTTCGATTTATCTCCAAAATTGAATATCTTTTGTAATCAAATCTCTCTTGCTCTAATTGTATACTTCTCAAAATAAGGCTTCATAGTCACATTGGGGATAAGTTGTGACAGGTAGTATTCATATTATTTTGAAGCCATTTTCAACTAAAATCTACACTGATTGAAAATAAAAAAAATTAAAATTAATTTAATGTAATAAAAATTTAGATAAAAATAAAAAAATTCACCGTTTTGTTTATTTTTTCACGTTTAAAACCTCCTCTATGCTTATTATTTATTTTTTTATTTTTTTCCTACCCGTTCGGGCCTCCAGGCCTTTCAGGGGTTATTATTTACAAAATATACATTACATGCAGAACATATCAGTCTCCATCAGTACATCGGGGCATAAGTACCCTTACTCAAGTAAGGCTTATGTTTTAATCTATATACAGGTTCCTATTTACATTTAATACTATAATATAACATTGAGAGAGAAAAAATATATAAAAAATCACACTTGTGAGTAATACATATATACAATTTTTACTATCACATATAATGTTTATACTCATATCACCAGCAATTCATGGCTTTAAGCGATCTTTTGGAAAGCGTGACAATATCCTTGATGGTGCGTAGGCTGTACGGCCAAGATTGAAAGTGGTTTTGCTGGAACAAACTTTAAGCTTTAGATAAAAAATTCGATAGTTTATTTACATACACTTTAATGCTACTAATGTTTCATTCACTTTGGATTTGTGCGTTAGGAATAAACCAGGAGCTTTAGTAACCAGTCTTAGGAATTTGTTTTGGATGATTTCTAATTTATTAATATGACTGTTTGCGGTGCCTCCCAACACTGAGCATGCATAGATGAGCGATGGGCGGATTATAGATTTATAAATTGTTACTCCATTTTCTATTCTTAAAACTGAGTTTTTATTTACTAGGGGGTACAGTTTGACAATTTTTGCATTCAACTATGTGGTCCTTCCATGTTAATCTCCTATCTAATTTGACTCCTAGGTGTTTGACGGGTTGGTTATTGTTTAGCCAGAGAACTGGATTGTTAAAACTGGAGGGGTTATAAATCTTTTAAGCGAGACAATTTTAGTTTGTGATTTATTAGGGTTTATCTGGATTCACCATTTATTAGTCCATTTAATTAAGGTATTTAAATCACGTTGTAGGTATTCCAGGGTAATAACCAGTTCATGTTGTGCAAGCATGGCACTCATCTGCGAAAAGGGCTATTTCGCTATCCATTAGTTCTGGAAAATCGGCAAGGTAAATTTTGAATAAAGTCTGTGACAATGGGGAACCTTGTGGAACTTCAGCTGAGATCCTGTATTTATCTGATACGGTGTCGTATTTTAATATTGAATGACCTATTTAGCAACAAACTTTCAATTATATCTTGAAGATATTTGGGAATGCCTAGATGTCGGATTTTCAGTCCTGTGTGCCAATCACGATCGAACGCTTTAGTAACATCCAAGAATAGAGCCACCGTGTACTTTTTCTCATGAAAACCCTTCGCGATCAAATCCGTTACTCTTAAAATTTGGTGTTCAGTCGAGTGATTTGCTTTAAAGCAAATTGCGAACTGGGCATCAAGTATGGCCTTTGTATCGTATAAGAATTTATTTAAACGAACTAAAATTAGACTATTAAACATTAGCTAATGAAGGTGATAGGCTAATTGGCCTGTAATTGTCTAGTTGTAGACATTTATTAGGTTTGTTTATTGGAATAATTATTGCATGTTTCCAATTACTTTGGTAGTAACCTAGTCTTAACGCTGCATTTAATATCGCTGCTATTGCTGCAATTGTTGATTTTGGTAATTCTTTTAATATTTTACTAGTTCTTTTGGTCGTGCCCAGCCGTTTTTCTGTTTTTGAGTCTTTATTGTGCGTTTAAGTTCTGCGGGGGTTTTGAATTTTGTTCGTACATTACAGAAGTATATAGTTTGCTTCACGGTGTTTAAAATTTCCTCGTTAAAAGAATGGTTTACTATTGGATTGAGTTTAAAGGTACTTAAGAAGTGATCAGCAAACGCCTCCGCTTTTTCATCTGAATAGAGAGTGTTGGTGCCCGATTTTAATGGTGGTATTCTAAATTGTTCTCTGGTAACCTTTTTTATGGTAGTCCATAATGAACGCGAGCCGGGGCTAATTTGCGCTAAAAATTGCTTGAATAAACTATATGTGTTCATCGATTAGGAATTTTACTTTTTTGCATAAAGAGTTCCACTTCTTTTTAAAGTGCGTATTATTTCTGATCGTTTCATCAGATATACGAATGGTCGCTCGATACTCCTTAGATGTAGAGATTGCGACTGAGTTAAGAAACAATGCAAAAGAATCAGAGGATATTGAGTCAGAAGGTGCCTTCAAAGCAACTGCGAAACTCGACTCCGCGCTAAGAATATCAACAACCTGAGGTTCGTGCATCTGACAGAACCAAGGCGATGAGCCGAGGATTAAAACGCTTTGGAGATCTCTCAAGCTTCTGAAGCGTGTATGAGTTTGTGGCTTCATTGTTACTTTCCCTTTCCATCGAACCGTGACGCAGTTTCCGTGTTCCTGAGGTTTTTGTGTACAGTTAGTGTCAGTGTCGTATAGGTGAGTTTACTAATGAAGATTGCCATAAAACCGTTTATGGAGTTCTTCCTAAGAACATTAAGTCAACAGAAGATTTTGGTGAAGAAGAAAATGTGTTGTTTTCGTTTAGAATTATCTCTAATATCACATCTGTTTATAAGTACCGTGAGATAAAATACTTTAAAACAATTCATCTATGTGGCCAGTCTTGTTCAGATCCTTGTCAAATTCATAAAATGCCTGTAACAA
Organism: Teleogryllus oceanicus; assembly: GCA_964035755.1. Classification (NCBI taxonomy): domain Eukaryota; kingdom Metazoa; phylum Arthropoda; class Insecta; order Orthoptera; family Gryllidae; genus Teleogryllus; species Teleogryllus oceanicus. The sequence goes on along the minus strand of CAXIVR010000005.1, from coordinate 50,005,310 downwards.
AAGGATTGATAGAAATCACTCTGGCTAATTATTACAAAAATAAAAATGTTTCGGTCAATCTTATACCTGGAAAATCATTGTGCCCAATATATTATAAATTGTTTATTGTTCACAATAGAGATGATGGAAGTACAGATAAAGAATTCTGTGACTCCTCAGAAACTATGAAAAACTTAGATTCACCATGTGCCATTTTAGAATTATCGCCTACATGTAAAATCAAAAGATTGCAAGAAGAAAAATGATCTATAGCTTTAAAAAAAATTGATAAAGTTTCCACAACTAATTAAAAAACTAAGTTTCATTTGAAAAACAAATTCCGACATCAAATCCAGATAATACTCCAAATTTACAACCGACTACGATGATCAGATATAAAAATCAAATCATTACACACACAAATCAAATCATTACAACAATACAATAATATAATATAATAACAAAATAAAAATTATCAGTTTGCTTCACAGTTCGTGGAGACGAACGAATGTAAGCAGTGCATTTCAAGTGTCGGAAGGTACAGTAAAATTAGCAAGAGAAAAAAAAGGGCAATTTACATGATTTACAAAAAAGGAAAGCTTCAAGGATGTAATTTTCAAGTGGTAAATAGCTTATCATTGATATTTTACAGAAAGTATCTATACTGGTATGTGTTAACGCCCAGAAAAAATACGGCTGTGATTATATTCCTTCTCTGAGAAATTATTCTCTGAAAATAGAAACTGACTCATTCGCGTTCAATAGGTTGCAAATATTTCCCAAATAAGAACACGCAAGGTAGGTAAATAATATTTTGATTTACAGGCCAGAGTATACGAATTCGATGCCATTTATTCCAAAATGCTAGAACAACTCGGTGCTGAGTAATTTAGAAAAAAGTAAATGTCTACATACGCGAACAATGGCGCACGGTATAAAACAAAAATGGCCTTTATTTTTAAACGAGATTTGATTAAAAAATAATGTTTTTCAACAGCCAAAACGTAAGAGAATTTATAAACAAAGTATGAAATATTTTCGAGATGGTCGTGCGACCAATTTATTAAATTCTGAACTACTTGAAATGGAATGACCCGTAATCGTGGCTTCTTCCTTTCGTTCAGTTCAATTCAGCTTCGACATTTTTGGTTTGGATCATGGTTCACCATGAAATCTATCTTTAATTATCGGAAAATCGACCGAACCGTCAATGACGCTGATAGGCGTCCCAGGAACCTTAGATTACAACATTACATACAACGACTATCATTACAATTTCTGAGAAGTCGAAAAGGATTTACAGAAATTCTGTGGAGAATAGTTATTGCATCTCTTACGTATTAACTGAAGCAAGCACCATTAAAATTTTGCTAAAATCCATGAAATCTGCGAAAAATGATTTAATGCTTTATGTGACGGGAAATGGTAAAAAATGACATTGTTGAAATCGATAAAACATGCAAAAAATGCCAAATAAAATTTAGTCATATTCTTTTCTCATAACATAAAATTAAAATATATTCTAAACGGTACTGTACCAAAGTGCAAAGAAAAAACGATATTTCATTAAAATTCCCTAGTTGTGAACAATGACGTCAAAAACGTTTGAAAGATCTAAAAATATGTCAATAGGTGCTTCATTATGATCCATGGATGTAGCGATATCTTTAAGAAATGAAAATATGCTCAGTACAACTTGACCAATTAGATGACATTACCACGAGCAAAAGGTTTTCACAAACGCCACCTTAAATTTAGGTCTGCATGAAGGTAAGTGCAGTTAACAGTAGTACGGATTTAAGCGCCATGCCCCGTATAATCCGCTGTGATCTAGTTTTCTAGGTTCCTTCTTGTTCTGACATAATTATCTTATGAATCACAATGTTATCAATTTTATGTTTAATTTTCTTTCTATTCTCCCGACCTTGCATATATACCAATCACAAGGAAACTTTTCCTATTTTGCTGAATTTTGCAGAGTATGTATTAAGGGATGACGAAATATACTATATTCATGTCATATTTTTCATTTCTGTGGTTTTAAAGGGATAAAATGACTCTCTCAAATTCTGAGCATAAAGAAACGAGTTTCCTGTTTGAATAGAACTAGTAGAGCTCCAATAGCCTCCTCTCTCTTGCACAATTTGTAAATTTGCAATTTTCGAAACTTCAAGCAGTTCAACGGAAATGAGACTTCTGCTTCTCTTTTAAGCGTCTCTTATTCTATCAACGGAGAAAGGTATAACGCCGAAAAAATTTCAAATAATGAAATTTCGAAAAAGCAGGAATTTAAACGAAAATGAATCCTGTGCCGTTATATGAAGTGTCCTTTGCCCTATACGGGAGCTAAGTTCAATCCAAAACTTCGGAGCTATTTTGAGAAAAAATTCAAAATGTAATTGAGGTTTCATGTAAGTACCCCCAAACATTCTAACTCGCAGTACCACAAATTCCTTTGAGTCCAATGGGGAATATCAGTTTGGATAAAATCGGCTGAACGGTTTAGAAGCTAACGTTGATCACAGACGGACAAACGTCTTGCCGACAATTGATGTTTCGGTATCAAGGACCCCAAAATACGGCTTCTGACTACACAATGTGCTAGAATTTACTACAAATAGGAACAAAATGTATCCATTTTTTCCTTGTGAGGGCCCGGTAATAAGTTTTTCCATGTAAAATTCGCCATTTCCGGCGCACAATTACAATGCTTTCTCTTCTAAGTAAAAGTAAAAATAAAATATTTTTGGGAAACACAATTTGTAAAATGCACGAGGTCAAGACAAACAACAAATCCTCTTTGGCGCAATTGTCTATTGGCTGTTAAATATAAAGAGTCAATTATACCAAAATTTTAGTGATTTCACATTTTTTTCGAAAATGTGTAACGGTATGAGTAGATGTGTAACGGCGTAACTCAACATTCGTACTGTAATTTACTCCAAGAAAAAAGGGTAATAATGTCTATTGTAATTTTTGACATTAAACATTTACGTGCTACCACATATGCTCTAATGTTTATTCAAATTTGGCGCATAACCTGTAATAAACAATTACAAACTCTCCTTGGGATCATTTAGGAGCTAAGATCATGCATTTCAAACATCCCGCGCCGGTTCACTGTATGTTTTTTTCCCGACGAACATCCACCAACAAAAGTTAAGCGGCCTCGAAGCGTCGGAAAGAAAATGGTTGCATCATTCTTTTCCAAAAGTGGTCATGTCGCAACTGTTCCACTGGAAGAACAATGAACTGTTACTGCTCAGTGGTACACAACAATATGTCTACCTAACGTTATCGCCAAGCTTCAAAAACGACGACCGAAGATAGGACTGCGGAGAATCGTTCTGCGCCATGACATTGCGTCAGGGCACACGGCCAACCTCACAATTCAGTTCCTGGAGTGAACAGAGGTTAAACTAAAGACTCTCCCACCTTACAGTCCTGTCGTGGCTCCATGTGATTATTTTCTGTTCCCTACAGTCAAAAATCGCATGCGAGAAAGGAGGTTCTCAAGTTCTGAAGAAGCTGTTGAAGCCTACAAAATTGAACTCTCAGCACTCGAGGAAAATGAGTGGAAAAAATGTTTTGAAAATTGGTTTACGAGAATGCAAAAATGTATAGAATGTTGTGGCGAGTATTTTGAGAAAATATAGTAATCAAAATTATTTTAAGTCTCTTAGTTTTTGTGTATCTCAAAACTTTCATAGCAAACCTCGTACAAGTTGACATGCTACTTCGAGTTTTGATCACTAGAGACAGGGGTCAGCGCGCCGGTTTTAGTTTGAATGATCGCATCACGAAACACTTATTAATTAAATTAAAATTCTATTCAACTAAAAAAAACATAGTCCAAAAAATGCAAATTTGAGATATGAGATGATAATACTTCAGTGACTAAACTTTGAAATAAGTCTTCTTGAAAGGGAAAAATAACACTCTATTCTTATGTTATCATGAAATACTTTCCTCACAATGACCACGTCTTTAGTGAAATTGAGTAAAAATCAAAAAGAAAATCCATTTCTAAGGTACCCAGTGATTGTGTCATCTTAATCAGACGAATCACAGCCTGATTATTTCATAGAATGACTTAGTAATAATCGTAAAAGTTTAACATCAATAATAAATGCCTCCCCTTTTCCTTCGACTGTGAGGGTTCAATTCTAGCCAGCATCATACCACATTACATTGAGTCAATTATTTGCTTTTTGCATCAGAGGTTTAGTTGTTTAAAATTCACGAGGGGAGGCATAAATTATCTTCAGATCTTCCATAGAATGAAGTACTTTCTTGGTCAGACATTTCTTGGTACCAATTTCAATTTAGTGCCCTCCACTAGTTGTATAGTTATACAGTATTAATGGCAATGTTCCTTCGTTTATGGAAACTAGAACTTGCTATTACTACGTTTCAAAGAGCTTTTGTATTTTAACTTCAGAGGAATTATTGTTTTCTATTTTACTCAATTACTTCTAACATATTCTGCATGTGATAATACATAAATTTTAATAAATTTCATAAAAACTTTTTAATTTATTTTTCAAAACTTTTGCCTAAATATTGAGATATTCAAAATGAAACTAATCGGAAAAGTTCTAAATGGGCTAAATTGTAAAGAAACTTGATCATTTGAGTCACGATAAACATGGAAAATATACACTGAATTCAAAATCCAGACTACTTCTCATTCAATAAAAACTCGTGTTAAATTTTGAATTTGTGCTAAATGTTGGGGGAAATCTGAAAATAATGAAAAATGCAGGTTTTGAAATCAAATTACCGTTTTTTTTCGGTTTTCAAGAATTCAAGCTTAGGTAGACAGTCTTCATGTCAGTAATCATGACATTGATCCAAATTCAATACATTTCTATCAATGTCCTAAAGATCTCAGCCTCCCTATTTCTGCGAAATGCAAGAATCTTACATAGAACAAAGACAATTCCAAATATACCCTTTATAGTCAACACAGAACACGACATAATTTTAATTTAGCTTTGCTGCTCAGGTGCAATTTTAATTTTAATTCAGCTGCACTCTGCGGTATATTATCACTACCACACTTCAGGTAAATTCAATATTATAAAGTAGGAATGGGGACAATTATTGAACTAATATAATTCAGACACTCAAAATACTATCTGGCAAGTTTTAGTAAACATTTAACACTTACATCTGTAATGTAGCCAATACAGAGTTGTTATTATTCAATTTTCACCACCTTTACATTTAATTCTAGAATCTATTTTAAAATACTTCCAAGTTTAAAAAAACTTTTCTGCTACACAAAAATTACGCCATTGCGATTACGCAGGTGAAAATTGTATTCCATTTCGCCTGAAAACAATGTACAATTTTTTTTATTTCGAAAATAAGTGACATTGCGGACACATTAAGATGAAAATTCACGATTTTCACACAATCGCTAGAAACAAATCACATTTAAGTCATACGTACGCCCTGTTTCACGTTAACCTAATCTAGAAACAAAAAGTTATGGTTAATGTAGAGAACGCGGTACCCCCTTAAAAAATCGTGGCGGTGGCAGAAGGAGTAAAGGGAGGGGAAGGTGTTCGGGGTAAGGGTGGGGAGGGGAAGAGGGCGAAGGAAGGAAGAGGGGAGGGGAGAAGGCGAAAGGTAGCCTCCTTAAGTTCTCCCTCAAATTAGCTAAGCGCTCTGAAAGAAATGAATAAAACTTACCGGTAGATGAAACGCACGTGTCAGGTTGGAAGGTTGGAAACACCCCCCGGTATTGACAAAAACCTCTTGCTTACCCTTTCCGCACAGTACATTTACGTGTATGACTACTGGCCCTTTCTTATTCCACTTCCACTCGAAACGATCACACAAATCCTTTCGTTTGGCCAAACTCATCGGACTTTCACATAGAAAGTGTAAATTCTGCTTCAATCAAACTACGCTCGTGCACTCACAATTACAAACACTCCTTTCCGGGGCAACGCGTAAAAAAACACATTTCTTCTCACCATCGTAGCACAACACTCGACACTCAAAAACACAAATCACGAAGAATAAGAAGAGCAAAGAAACGTAACTGTGCGACTGCAACGTAGATAAACCACTTGGACAGCTACTCCGACACAAAATCACAGAGGCACACCACCACTATTGTCGTACTATTTAGTAATGAAGCTCTGGCAAGATACTAGGGTTAAATTGCCTCCCCTAACTTATGACGCCACGATCGTGACCAACTACGAACCTTTACAATTTTTAAAGTATCGTAAATTTTACAATTTATTGAGATGCTAATTCTAAGAATGTAATATCTTACGTACATTGCTCACTACCCGTCTCCACGGAAAGATTACTCTCATAAACCTCCGCATCAGCTACTCCTATCGTGCACGCTAGCAGACTGATATGCTTACAAATTCTACCGAGAGGTGTCACGGCCATCGCAAAAGCCAATTGAGCTCTCCCAGCGAACGTTAAACGATGCATTTCGATACCTTAACAACCTGAAAAATTAATCTGAGGTGCCACCGCATATCTTTGGCATTATTCAACGTGCCCACAACCAGGAGAGTTTGCAAATGAAAATATACAACTTTCTTGTTGCACACAGCTATTTGTGGTAAATGATATCGTTTAAACTGTAAAATAGTTTGGGAAATTTGTTTTATGCGGAAAACTTTCAAAGTTCAAACATGTAATTCATTTTGTTTACCACCCATCAAACGTTTTATAAATCCAAAACTGACAGTACAAAATTATTTCTCAATTTCTTTAGTTGTATTTTGACAAACTGAACTAATACTTCGGTTTGAACTTTACAAAAACAATAAATACAAATCAATTGATTACAGACATATCAATGCATTGCATTCTTTCCGCTTTCTATAGAAGATTTATCTTTTGTTAATATTCACACTATTAAGTATTGTTAATTTCATCAATTCGTAAATCTAAATGAATTGGTGAAAATGAAAAATACTAATTCCAACGATGAACACACCCTTTAAACGTCAAAAGCGCCAACATGTTAATTGCATGAACTTATGTAGAGCGAAATGTTGATCGTACTACGTTTGGAGTATATTCACACTTACTTCATGGGAGTTTACTGAAGAATAACTTATCAAATAACATTCACCACAAATAATAATTCGCCACGATTGCCAAATGTTCCTTGTGATTTTCCAGAGCGATATCGTTAAGTCAATTAAAAGATTTTAATAAATGGTTTAATGTTTAATAGCGGTTCAGTCACCTTCCAGTCCAAGTCCTATGATATCTTACAACAACATGTTAAAAATAAGTATGTGCATAATCTTCACTTAGATTGGCTGAATAATTTGTAACAGACGCGGCAAATTGCTCAATATTTTTGTCCATTACGCCTACTTATTGTTAGAGAAGGGAGTAAACATTATTAATATTCAGTAGTACTTGGAAAATATGTGTACATTTTTTTAAAGAGCAAGTATATTTTATTTCATAAGCAATTCAATTTCAATTTTACGACCTCTTAAATTGTTATTTACAGAGGGAATTAGCACAAAGCAATGTAAATCACGAGTTGTTTCTTTCTGATTTTACTTTTCCAAAAAAGACCACGATTGATTCAGAACACTTCTCAGTCTGTATTAGGTTTCATAATTGTCGGTTTTATTATTGTTACGTGCAATAATATCGATATTTTTGCTCACTGTCCAATGAGCAAAATCTTTCAACAACACCTCACATCATGTTCGACATTGTAAAGAATACCCTCCGTATGACAAATGCTGGAACTAAATAACATCCATACAACTACGTTGCTTAAATCAAAAAGTGACAGCAGCGGAAAAGTGAATATTTAGTTTCTTCAGGGACATCTCCTATCAATATTTTATACCGCAATAGTTTATGCTCCCATTGGTGCCACGATCAAGGGTATTTTCAATATGATTTCAGCTGCTTCCACTGTTTTGATTACAGCTGCTTTCCACTTATCCAACGTGGCTGTTCGTCTTACTCTTGAGGATTGTCAAATAAAATACAAAGATCCAACAAAAATAAAATGTATTGTTCGAAAGTTGTGGATGGCCAATGAATCGGCATACCGTTACCTGCTTCGCGTTCGCCGATATCTTGTTCTGTATTCTTGAACTAATTAAATCTAATACTTCCACAAGAATTCGACAATCTTCTAAGCACTTGAAGGCACTACTAATTCGGTATTTTAAACAAGTATTTCAGTTTAAATATTTCGACTTAATGGTGACGCGTCCTTATCCTTCGAACTCTAGCCAGCTTCTCCCAAAACAATTCACATCAATAACAACCCACTACATACCTCGAATATTCTATCTCTTACAAGTTGATACGCTCTTATCAAGTCCTACATTCCCATTTGTAACACGGAGGGTCATATAATTTAATTAAATTACATAACTAAGGTCATGTAATTTTTTTTAAAATTATTTTGTAGTTTTCGCACAATAGTGGGCGCAAGATGCGCAATTTAAAAAAATAAGATTTTCTCAAAAACGGCTCCAATTTTTTTCTTTAAATTTTTGGTATGGTTAGTGACAAACGTACCCTATTCTATGGCATAAACACCACATTGCGTATTCTTTTGCTTTTTCAAAAATTACAAAAATTTAATTGTTTTGACTTGTCTCTCACGTCGGTAATACTTACGTTAGAGGCGATTTCTTAACATTATTTTATGTGCTGTGCATGCGCTTTAAATAATATCAAATAAAGTTTCTCGAAAGCTCAGCAGTTTTTTGTGGAAACTAGCTCAAAATTCCACATTTTCAGAAACGCTCAAACGCCATTTTCTCAAAAATTGCTCCATATTTTTTCTTCAAACTTTTCCAATGGATAGTGCTATTTGCATTGTTTACTGTGGTATAAAGGTCGTTTTGGTGCATTTGTTTTTCCAAAAATTACACAAATATATTTTTTTAATATATCTCACGCCATTAATATGCACATTTCCTTCGATTTGTATACATTACTTAATTTGTGAGTGGAAATGCTTCAAATGACTTTAAATGAAGATTTTCGAAAACTCAATAGATTGCTGTGAAAAAGTGCATCAAATTTAGCATTTACAGTAACGCTTCAACATCATTTTCTTAAAAACGGCATATTTTTCAATGAAACTTTCTATTTAGGACGAGGTTTTACTCTTCTTTAATATTATTGAAGGATTATTTCGGTTGTACTATTTGGAAAGCCAAAAGGTGAGAAAGTTTTTAAAAAAATGTGTTCTGGGCGACGATAGATAGCTGGATAAAGAATGTAACAAGACTGAACTAAGACTAGAAATAATTGTCTACGAGAAAGTCTGTGCCATTCTGTAGCACTTCTAGTTCTGTTTTGTCTAATTGTCACGTTTTATTTTGGTGCATATACTCGTATACATTCAAAAAACTCAATACCATTGAGAGTTAAACCAATATTTATTCGAACAAAATTTTATGTATCATTATATTTCCCAATTAATCATTTAATTAATCATAATCATTAATCATTTACCCAATTAATCATTATATGTTACTGTACGAACAAAAACTGTACATACTGTATTTATGCAACATTCTATAGCATATTACTGAGGTTGGTAATACAAATAAAGTGGAATAATCATTAATAAAGAATTGTCCTTGAGGGAATGAAACCATCGAAAGGTCGGTAAATATTGTGTGGCGTAATATAGGCTTGTCGTATTCTTGCTATGATGAACTTTACATTCTTTCGCTTGCATTTATCCTCGCACGAACAAATTTAACACCTTGGAAGGTTTCTGAAAAAAATAGGCCATCCAGTTGAAATGTTCTTAAAATTGAAACAGTAATTTTAATATCAATTCAAGAAACTAAATGCGTTCAACATTATTAGTAATTTATTATATAAAATAATATTTTATTTGCGAGTGAAAAAAACTCAATACTCAAACTTAATAAAATACTTTTGGCCCCGACGTGACGTTAGGAGCCGAGGGGGTTAATTTTCACGAGCGAATAAAATATTTATACTCCTGAGTGCCATAACATTTTATCCATCGCTACATTTTTCAAAATTTCTTCACTTATTCATGTACGAAGCATTATAGCTTTAGCTATAGTCTGCATTTCATCTTTGCTGTTTTGTTGTCAAGGAGACATACATAAAACTTGTTTGTGAATGTGTTGTACTGAGCAAATACATTGTAATGCCAAAACGTCAGGTTTTTCTGACGAGGAAATATATTCCTGGTGACGCTTTGAGCGATTTTCAATTATCTCGCTGAAATAATTGAAAAACCTAAATCATCCTCTTCATGGTCGTACAGTTTAATGCTAAAAATATACTTTCTGTTAACGAAAATGTGAGTTGAAAAGCAAGTATATGTGATCAGAAAATATTTATATTTTGCAAAATTATTTTTTATTATAATGATTTAAGTTTTTTTCTTTTGTCGCTTCCACAAAATGAAACACTTTTTAAAAGATAGTATTTTTAAAAGAAATAGATTTTATTACATGGGAGTTTTTGTTTTTTTCTCCCTTTCAAAATTCAAAATTTATTGCTTATTTATCCTTGAAAATAGATTTTACTACATGGGAGTTTTTTTTTCGCTTCCACAAAATGAAGACACTTTTTAAAAGATAGTTTTAAATGAAAATGTGCACACAATTCACTTTTCCCCATAGGACGTCATACGCAGTTTTTAACTGTTTTTTTTTGACGTAAAAAAAATAAATAAATAAAATACAGTCCAATTGCATCAAGGCGAAAAAGTTCCAAATTTTAACGAGAGCACAAATCGACGAATTTCTTCAAAAAGCTGATGAATATACATTTCCAGAAACTTGTTCTAATAATGGGAATTTTTGGTGCTTGCAATCAGAGATATCTGCAAAATACTTATTGACGATATTTAAAGGAAATGTAATAAAAATTAAAATTACTAATACAAAGAGAAAGCGAGACAGCAAATTCACCACTGTCAGTCCAGAAAATAATAGATTTTTACCAATCGAATTTTACCGAAGATACGTGAAATTCAGACCGATACATATGACACATAAAAGGCTTTTCCTGCATTTTAGAAATAATAAATTCACAAAGCAGTCTATGGATATAAATTAGGCAAAGTTTCAATGAAAATTGCTGAATTATTACAATTGCTAGGTATACACCCGTAAACAAAAGTGTCAAATCCTTCGTCAGCGAGTGTGCTTGCCGATAATGAAGGTTATTCATTGGCAATAAAGAGATTAGGAGGGTTGGCGCTTCTCAGGCGTAACTGAGAGGGGTGTGGATGCCTCAGCGAGGAAGAACATTGAAATATCAAAGCGATTAGCTGTAGAATTTGGACATCAGTTCAGTTTCATTACAAGCAACAATATCTGCTCTGTAGACAGTTCCGCAGATTCCAACATATGTTCCATGTCATTCCTCCCGTGTACAATTCAATTAGACATTTATAATTTGTAGTTTTAATTTGTCGAATTTGAAATATGTTTTCAAAAAATCGTGAATTAATTCTATAGAAAATTTTAATTGCATTATTTACACTCCTTTTTTTCAAATCTTTATTCTTCCTTTTCAATACTGATGTTTTACAGGGAGTTTCAATATTCATAATATTATGGAACGATCCCGCAGTCGTTAAGTAGGCTGGAGATCTTCAGCCCCGAATGAAATGGGTTAATAACTGACACTCCGAAAAACAAAATGGTTGTTATAAGCGGTCCCACTTATAATTAAAATTTGTAATGAAGTAACAATGTACCGTAAACAAAATTTAAAATTGTTTAATGACGATTACTGTTTTATGAACGCAAAATCTTACAAACGGAACTTGACAATGGTATCAAAGGAAAACATTTCTCTAGGAATATACGAGCGAAATTTGTACTTTCTTTTAAACTTGCAAAGGAATTAAATAATATTCAAGTAAAAATAAGCTCACACAATTACTCAGTAAAACGTCGAAATATATATGAACAATTTATAAAAAAGATTCACTTTCAAAATATCTGACTTACCTTTACGCAGAGCCCCCACGTCGTCGCGATTTACAACTTACCTTGGAGCAGTAAGGCAATTTACATAGAATGTTGTCATGGAGATCTGCATATCTTCTCCCAGCTCACGTACAGTAGCATTACCAAAAACCCATTTCACACCAAATCAATTCAACAGCCACTCACACAATTACTCGTTCTACATACTCTACTGTCTTGCTTACATTATACACTTTTATCATTCCAAATTGATTCCGTCACGTTCCAGAAACGATACACCATGCTTCAAAAGTAATGAAGGGTACGCGCGAATATTAGCAACTTGCCTCCGAACCAAATAGTCGCGGAAAGAGAAACATGCCAAGCACAATTCGAACAACCGGAAGTGACGTCCAATTCTGAAATGCGTTTAGAAATGTATCAAAAGAACATTTGAAGAACGTTATTTTGTAATTCCAATTTTTAAAAAATATCCTATTCAAATGACCGATATTTTATATTATTAATTCATTGCTCGAATGACCTTTGGAGTTTCATGAGTGTATTTGAATATTTCTTACATTACTTTTTAATATTTCGACTAATTTACTTTCCAAACTAATTATTGTTAATATCCACAAAGTAACATAAACAAATTTTAATGTGTTTTTGAGAAATATACAATAAAAAGAAATTATCTCAATGATTCCAGAAAGATTTTAAAATGTTTGAGATACACAGCGTCGGCATTGTCGATAATAAATCACACTAACAGCACTAGAGAAAAAGAATGTATTAACAATAATTCTCTGTTTCCACATTTTCGTTATTGATAGTCAATGATTTTTAAGTTTGCAGATGAAATAGGTCAAAGAGAAATACCACATATTGTTAGGATTACCAGGAGTATTTTTTAAGGTAAAGAGTACTATTTTGGAAGGTATCCTCTTTTGTACTTTTCTATTTTTAATACTATTCTCTGTATACAATTTTTTGATAATTCATATAAAGCATTTTAACTTCGATCTACTTGAAAACGATTTTATGAATTTTTTATAGGTATTTCACTATTTCAACAGGTTTGCCCAGCTTTAACCTTTAAATAGTTTTAAAAAACATTTTCTGAATCATGATTTTTATCAATCAATAAAAATAATACATTTAAAAAATTTTATGGAAATACATAAAAATTGTAAAATATAAAATAAAGGTCTTTCTTGACATGGTATAAATGTACTCTTTTTTATATTAAATATAAGGAATGTAGTCTTTTTCTATCTTGACTGTCTGGTAACCCTAGTGAAGATGGTCGTGTTACGTTGAAGCAGCGTTGCCTTTTGCCAAATGAAGAATGTGGCGTATGATCATTGTGCAAGTCGGTGTTGCCGGACCCACCAGGATCCTGCTATTTCTTACCACCATTTTAATGAAGAAAGATAATCATGTATCAGTATGAAGGTAATCCTAGTACACTTAAATACGAGGATTTTAAGTCTACGGTAATTGATGATGGACGATTTAAAATCATATAACAATTTTTAATTCAATAATTTAAGACGGATACCAATATAACAAATAACTGTGATATTGGTGGTAACACACCTATATAAACATTAGGAATGGCATAAGATGGCATTTTTCCAGCACACGCTGTAGGAGAAAAGGATACGTCGTCTTAAGTCTTCCATTTATGGTGGAAAGATTTTTTAATTTCCACCTTATTTCCATTTAGTTTATTGATATAAAATGACTCGATTTAGAGTTAAAAAACATAATAGATATAATACTAACAATTTCATAATTAATGTCATTAGTGCCTGGAATTTTAGTGGAAGTACTAGGATTTTTGAAGGTTGGTTCTGGGACACACTTAATATGGCAACGCTGGTGCAATAATCGTTTCCTTTGCATTATCTAGAATTTGCTGTTGTGTTGTTCATTGGAATCTTTCAGTTTTATATTGTGCAATACAGTTTTCTATTTTGTTACGCGCATGGTGTTGCATGTAGTCGTGCATCCGAAGTTTTCGTTTTATATATTTTATTTTATCTTCATGCAAGACTGCTTCCTCTACGCTCTAAAGTTTTGAAGTACACTTCGATATAAATATAACTTCTAACAGATCATCAGCTGGGAGCGGTTAATTAATCGGTAGCTTCGTTACGACTTAAAAGTTTTGCTATTGAAACTTCCAATTGGATAACCGCATCACAGCTACAGATCTCTCAGAAGTCATACTCATTAAATCGGAGTATAGACTATGTTAAACTTTTGCAATTAATTACGTTTCGGTTAGAAGTTTTCCACCATTTTCAGGTAAACTGGAACGTTAAAAAAAATAAACGGAAATAACGTTACCCTTTTACATACTATTTCTGCAATACAGTACAATGGCATTTTTAAAAACACTAAAAAATATTTCAGTCAACAAAGAATATTACTGTTCACTGATTGTAGAAACTTGTGATTATGATCAGCTAGGACCGTTTTCCAACCGGGAGCTTCAATACCAAAAATGAAGTGGTAGAAAAAAAATGGATTTCCGATGGGATAACTGCGATAAATTTGTATGTTGTAAGGTAGTTTACCATTACAAACTATCACGGAATAGATTTTGAGTCACTGAGAAATAGTAATTAATCGCGTGTATCAACCAGATGCTTCGAACCTATGAACTGTTCTGTGTACTTTTTTCAGAAGAAAATTATCACTTACAATGTTTTTATGGAAATCAGTCAGTACAGTCTCATTTGAATGCGGTTCTGATGTCGAAACGCGATCTCATGATGTGGACAAATCGTGAACTACGCGCGCTAGCACGACACCCAGTAGTTCGGCAACTGACCCAGAGAGTGCGCCCGCATGCAACGGCCAAAGAGAACATCGTCTACGCCGGCGACCTTGCAGCATCACTCCGACAGGGACGTTGTTTTCGCCGCCGCCGCGACGACGGCGCGTGCCTGTCGTCACGCGGCAGCGACCCGACCCGCGTGCTGCCTCTGGCTGGTGCGAGTGAGCGCGGAAGAGCGGAGAGTAGACCGGCGCCCAACAGCTGACCGTCGGACCGCCCCCCTCAGTCCTGCCGAAAACCCAGCTGCGCCGTGAGTATGCAGTTGCAGGTGCATCTTCCTAGCAGTGCTACCAACTTCGCACTTATGTTACTAAGTGACACTCACTGTTATAATCTTGACCAACATTTTGTTGATCCTCTTTCAATGGGGCATGTTCATGTTTCTCTTGTACACAAGGAAGCGACTGCGAGCCTTAGATTTTGGAAACATTTCTTTATAAGGTAATGTTTAAGACATTGATTCATTTTCTTCATTAATATTTATTACCTTTTTATATCCAGGTTACTTTTCTTGCGAAAATTACCCGGAATTTTTTTATGAAGAAAAAAATGGTAGTAATGATATCATTAGTTATTTGTTAGGTTGTTAAAAATTGCACCACTTCAAAAAATTAGAATAATCATAAGTGCACTAGCTATATTTTCCAGTTGTCATTTGCATCTTGTTACCGAATGAATTTCGTCAATGTGTCCCTTCTCTGTGTGTTACAATTTCTGTAGAATACATAAATAAAAATATAATTCTAAAAAATTTCGACGTTTTTCGTTTTTAATTTGGGAGAATTATTGAAATTCTGCTCTAATTTTATTTGTAGAATATTTTTTTTTTTTTTAAAAAAAATTTTATCAAATATTAAAAAATAAGTACATATATATCTGTGTGTGTATGTATGTGTGTATGTGTCTGTGTGTGTGTGTGTGTGTGTGTGTGTGTGTGTGTGTGTTGTCAAGAAATAAGCATTCGTCGCGTCCAGATGGTGTAATTGGTATGGTGATTGAGGAGGAGAGGATAGGACAAGGAATCGGATCGCGCGCGGTCCGCGGCCCGTTTATTAGGGTACTGCTCCGGCATTCGCCTGGTGTTGATCGGAGAAACCACGTAAAACTACCGATCAGAGCAGCCGGTCGCTAGAATTCTCCTCCAGACAGCAATTGAATTCAACCTAGCTGAAAAGCTAGTGTCGAAAATCCTGCCGCCGTCAGGACTCGAACCCAGGACCTCCCGATCAGAGGCGCTGCAGTGACATCAGGTGATGCACTGAGCTACCGCTCCCGGTTTAGGTATGTTGAAGTTAGTCGGAAATACGTTCATTAGTCAACAAAAGATATTCTTAATGTTAAATTGTTACTATACAACAATTATTAATATTCAATTTGTACTTTGACAAAGTGAACTCAAAGTTTTCAATTTTCAACATTTTTTCAAAGTGAACTCAAGAACACAAGTGAACGTCACTCATTTTCACACCAATGTCAAAATGAAAAGTAAAGTTTTGGGCAGTATTGCAATATTTTCTCTGTATACGAGAAAAAAAGATATCACTAAAAAATAAGGAATTGTGCTAATACAATCACCGAATTGAAGGAGTTTTCAGTTTTGTTTTGGTGTTTTAAATGGATAGTATTTCAATTGCAAATCTCAGTTTTTATGTACCTACAATGAAGGAAACTTCTGTAAAATTTTCTCTTAAAACCTACCAGTCCAGGTCAGCCCTTTTGTGGGCAACCTGTTACCTCATTTTTTTAAAAAAATTATCAATCTTGTGTTATCCTATATATGATTTCTTCCAAATCAAAATATTTCGATTTTTAATATCTTCGTAATTGATAGATATTGTTTTGTTCATGCTAACCAAATAATATAGTTATGGAACGACAATGTCCTTAATTGTATCACAGGTGAATCGAATAAACAATAAGATGAACTTTATGTATTCTCATTTTACTGTTAATGTTAATGACGTAGAAGTGTCTTTTACTTGCTGATTCAATTTGAGTAGCTTGTTTTGAAAATATGAAGCGACCTTAGAACCAGACGTCTTATATAATCGTGCCGTAAGATAAAATTCGTTAAGTTAGGAGTCTGTAAGACTATAAATCATCTGCCACGAATTGCACTCCTATGCTTTCAAACTTCTCCCTGTGAAATTTACGTGTTCTACTCCGTAGGTATTTTAATGAACCGGGCAATGAACATATGTATACGTACAAGACAGGGCATGAACATTTCGATTGATGCTCCCTAAGACAGTCTAGTACAGTCTCTGCCGGGAATTTCGTTACCACACGAAAGTTGTTGGTGATGCGACAGTCGGCGTGTGTGGGCCTCCGCGGACCACCGCGATGGCCTCCAACATCTTTCAAGGCTCTTCCTGCATCGCTGCGCCAGGGCTGCAGTTCGGCGCGCCGGGTCCAGCAATGTTTGTCTGCTGCAGCGCCGAATCTGTACAAGGTTATCCACGGAGTCCAGAAAAATATGTAACAAGAAAAAGCAAATATATACATAAATATGTTATGAAAACGATAAGAAAATATAACAAATATGTAAACTAGTGGTGCTACGATAGCACATAATTTCTCTCATTATTTCTAAGTGCTCCGCTTTATTATACTACTACATAAACATGCAAAAGTATTTTCAACCAGCAAAAATTATTTTCCGCCCCGAAACTCTGACCCATGTCTTCAGAGTTAACTTGCCGTTAGGCACTACGCTACAGAAACACGGTAAAGTTTGAACTCGGGCCTACATTTAAAACTGTAATCGTCTTAACCCAATATTTCCAACACGCAATTTTTGCAATATTCAAAAATACGGAGAATTCGCCTAAAATGGGACTACGAACATTTTTTTTACCGTCCGTTGTTACTTAAGAGGAGAAAATTTAATTTAATATGCGGTTTTTGAGAAAATTTTTCTTTTAGAAATTACATAAATTTCAGTCACAAATGGCGAAAAATCTTTTTTTTCAAAAATGTGTACATCACCTATATTAAAGAGCTGTGTTTTCACAGCAGAATTGGCCTAAGACAGAAATCTCTTTCTGAAATTTTGTAGTTTTGAAATGTTAACATTTTGCAATTTTCGAGACAAACTGAGAGATCTCCGAAAATGGGACTAGCACCATATTTTTACCGTTGCTTGATACTTATGAGGAGAAAATTTAAAGAAAAAATTCGAAGTTTTTGAGGTTGAAAATAGTTAAAAATTAAATTTGTCTGTATTTAGCGAAAACTACTCATTATACGAAAACTACTCATGTTGCAATCACTACTCATGTCAATATATTCAATATTATAGTTGTAGGGAGACTTTTGCAATTTTCAAAAAATCTCGACTTTCAACGAACACGAGATCTTCACCGTTCTCTTAAGTGTCCTTTACGCCATCCCGCTTACACTATCCGCAAAAGTTTAATAAAATATTTTGGTGCCACTTTCGAGATAATATTGAAAATGTTGAGGCTTTTTTTTTATTTAAGGTCGCATCAACATCTAGGTCAGTAGCGACCACTGTTGGGGTAGCTATGAAGGTGAAACGATATGATGATGATAAGGAGTGACCCCTCCCCGCCCAGTAGTGTCGTAGCGATCTCAGACCCTTCGGTCTCCGGATCCACCACCGGATCTCGACTATCGGATCGGCACGTCATGTTAAATACCCTCAAAAATCAGAATATCCAGTTGAAACTCCCAAAGCCTTGAGTTTGTTCTCTGACGAACAGACGGACGAGTTGCCGTCAATGGATTTTTCGATATCTAAGTCCCACAAAACATGGATTCTGGCTATACCAGTGTTAGAGGAAGTGATTTACTACATAGAGCAACAGATGTATCCCCTTTTTGGATGTCAGGGCCCGGCAATAAGTTTTTCTCCCGAAACCTGCTTCACAAGGGCTAGTCCAACCCCTGTGAAGTGTCCTAAACCCTACCCCTATCCTTATTCCTTCCTAATTCTGGCCGCTGGGTAGTGACGCAGGAGCGCGCGCGGTAGGAGGCGCGTACGCGGAGATGCTACCTGGCGGTCCTCTTGACAACCGACTACGAGACGCGACACAGACAATGTTAACGGAGGATTACTCCATAAAACAAGCGCAGTAATGGGAGGATTACTCCCAGAAGCGCAAAGCGCTCAACGTCCCCCAAGGGGCTTGGAGACGCGTTGCGTCGAAGTAGACGCAACAAATTTAAAAAAAACTTCGCCCTTTTCCGGCGCACGATAGCGTATCTTTCTCTTCTTGCGAAGTCAGTGCGAGAAAGTAGAATGGATACAATATGTAATTCTTATTATTTAAATATTTGCAACCAAAAAAATACACAATTTGGCATTAAAATCATAAAATGTAATTCATATTTATTAAATTATATTTAAAAATAAATTTTCCTGGGTCTACTGTTTTTTTTTTCATTTTTGTCTTTGAGAGCAACGACAGCGATCGAATAAACGTGGAAACTCAATGACAGGCACAAAATACAGTAGCATTGTCTTCGTAATGTTACAAGTCTTCGAAAACCACTATTTCACGGAAATTTGGATTCAATATCAAGAAACATAACCTCACATACATTCCGCATCCAAGCTAATATTTGCAGTGCACACGCAGTGCGCTGGACGCAACGTATATGGCGTGCAGTGAGAAGTTCACGCAGAGTACATCTCCATCTTCACCTGAGGTTCCTCACGTCGATCGTCGGTAAATCATATCGTACGCAATTCTGAATTTGTGTAAGAACAAATATGTTGATTTTTGAAATATATATTATTTGAAATATTTTTGAAATATATATTATCTTTGGAATTTATTAAATATTTTTGCGGAAAGTATTTCAACAAAATTGGTAGAAGAATAAAGAGTTGCAACATATGTAAAATATAAGCAAAACATGTAATGTAGTACAAAATATGTAAAAATATGAAGCGAAAAATTTGCATATTGTGTTAGGATTGCTGTGAGTTTGTGCTTTTGTGGCGTCACTCGTTTCATATCTTGGTGTTTTTGGAACTGTTGTACTCGTGTAATATATGACTTCATTATTGTAGTATTTATGAAGACTTTTTGTTAAAATATTCAATTTAATGCAGTGGTATACATACAGATTATATTTGTTTGTGTTTAGCAGGGTTCGTACTGTTGGGAAAACCATTTTGTGTTGTTTTGCTCAGCAGAATTTTTGCTGCAGTGGGCCACTAGTTCAATTACTAATCATTGTTGAGGATTAGCTACTAATTATTTAAGGAAAATGAAGAATAAATATGCATTTCGGTTTCTGTGAACATCATGAATTGTTATGTAGAAAAACGAATTCTTATTCGATATTCGTTTTATTCACAAAACTGCTGTGTCACTGTTCTCGCAAAATGTAATGAGAAGCCTGAACCGAACCTAATGATATCTACTGGTTCACTACGAAAGCTGTATGTGCTCCGATAATGATTCTTGATTTCTTGTTATTCCTTTCACGAAACAATATCGTGTAACTATAATACTTTCCTCTTGTATATCGCTAAAATTCAATCCAAACGGCTTTTATTTCCTTCAGATAGCTTTCAATGAAGCTTCAATATTGTTCTCACAAAAAAAAAAAAAAAATCGCCGACAACGCGCGATATGCGGCTTGAGGACATTGACCCGTCGTTCTGTCATTATAGTTGGAATGCAAATTTCTTTCAACTGTAGTCTATCGGATGCAATCATACTTAAAAAAGCACAATTCTAGGAAAATAATTTAAACAATTTAGCCATTTTTTATAAAATGTTGCAAATGTCATAGAGGCTTCATGTCACGCACCCCGAAAAAATAAATTATCTCCGAAACGGTACAACTAGATCTTACGCCTGACTTAATTACTAATTCTCAGGTCAAAAGCTTCTAATCTAACTAGAGGTACGGATGACACATCCATCCATCAGTATATACAACAAATCGACTTTCGAGTACAACATTTCATGTATTTCCTCTCCACCTGCACCAATTTTAACCATCTTTGGAACAGCACTAATAGGCGTTAATTCAGACGTCTGTACGAAGTTATAACTGAAAAGAACCTTAAACGACCGACATTCGAGATTATATTGCTGAGGTGATTCCAATAATTGTTTTCCCTGTACTGTAGTATGAGGAAAAGTAACTAGTGATGCTAAAACGACACGTAATTTCTCCTCCGTATTTTCTCGCAAAAATGCGCAGAAAATACTCAAATTTTCGGAATATTGTACGTGCCTTCTTTCAAAATCTATCTTTAAGGAACAGATTTCATTAAGGGGAAAAATCTCTATCTTTAATATTTTAGTTGTAAGAAGACTCCGTAAAAATTTTCAAAAAATCAGGATTTCTACGAACATGAGACCTGCAACATTCTTTTAAACGTCCATCACACTATCCAATAACAAAATGTAATCAAAAACGATGAAGCCGTTTTTCTGAAAATTTTGAAAATGTCCCAGGAGTTTCATGTAAAGTACCCCCAAAATTGAAATATCGGTTTCAAATTCAAGGGTCCGCCACATCAGCCATATCAATTGGGGTATATCAGTTGTGGAGAAACTCGGCTGAACGGTGTAGCTGCTAGCGTTGTTCACAGCAAGGCGTTTTGCCGTCATTCGATTTTTTGCTATCGAGGACCCGGAAAACAGCTGGATTCTAGCGACACCACGAGTTAGAGGATTGTTTTTAAATTTAGTCACTGTCTTCACAGTGACGTGTGCTGAATTTTTTTCTAAGGAAGCAATTACATTTCAAATGGTAGATTTTGAATTATTCACATGGATAAGACGGGAAATGCATAATTTAAACAATTGAACCGATAAGCATATGTGGATCCCACCACACAGTGTGTTACTCTGTATGCAACTAGTCGATTGCTTCCAAAAGCGAACTCGACTGAATGAGCATGCGCGCGACCACCATATGCGCCAGCATATCTGCTGAGCACAGCATTCCCTATGAGACGCTGGATGCAGTCAGCCCAGTGCTTCCAAAGAGCTTTACAGGCCAACTCTACCCTATCTATTGGTGACAATAATAATTACGTGCTCGTTTTGTAAAGATAAGTGGTATTAAAATGTAAGATATCCTTAGAAGCAATGCTTCCCTTGCTTCCATGGAATAAACGCCCCTGTGGATTTATCCACTTTTTCTTTACCAGGGCCCTGTAATACGAGTTTTTCTGCCGAAAATGCGCCGTTTTTTTTTTTTTTCGCGCAGCATGACATAACTTTGTCTCTCGGAAGGGAGAAAGTAAAAATTGCCAACTCGCACGCTGACTCTTTCTTTCTGTTCGGCCCGCAGCTCCGCTCTACTTGCCGCCGGCCTGGTCGCGAGCCGGCGCGGCTGCCCCGCAAGCGAACGGCGCCGGTGCAGCGGCCAGCGCGGCGAGTGAAAGCGCGGTGCGGCGCGGGGCGGGGACGGCATGTGGGCGAGGGAAGCGAGCCGCCGGGCCGCCAGTGTGCTGCGCGCGCCTCGACGCTCCAACCCCGTGAGTATGCGCTCGCGCAGACGCCACCGGCTGCGAGATCCACGAGGCGAAGGACGCTCTCGCTCGGGAAAAGAAAGTGCGGGCTTCGACGACTCGTAGGGTACGGAGGAAACGGGTTTGAAGCTTGAAGGGGTTCGAAGATGGGCCGGCCTGGATGGCCGGAGGAGCCAAGAGCGTGTACCGACTCATCGCTTCGGTCCGAAGGGTCGCGGGTTCGAGTCCCTTGTCTCTCATGAAATTGTTGTCGCGGAGGGCCTCGCGTTCTGCTGACCCTAGATCAGAGGATCCCGCAAGTGTGTTAGTGTCTAGTGTATGATCGAATATGCGTTCCATCGAGACGTAGAGGATAACTGGCTGTCGGTTCGGAAAAGCCCTAAGAAAAAATACTCTAAGATGGGATTGCTCCGGCAACTACTGCTTGGCTACCATTAGCAGCATAACTACTAGTTATGTCCATGTGCTCAATTTGTTAATACATTCTTTTGCAGATGGCTCGTTTGTGGATGCTTTAGACAACTCTTGTAATGCTGTCATCCAGGAGGTCTTCCTTTTGTTTTCCGACCTGTCAACCTCTTACCTGCCTTCTTAGACTGACTTCTCTATACACGGACTCCATATGAATGCGCTGGGTAGTGGGGTTAAGGGCGTCGAACTCGCTCGCGATACGGGACTGCTTCTGTCGTCCGTGTTTACGTGTCTCGAGTTTAACCGTATCCCAAAAACGCCTAGTTTTGCCCGGCCGGGTAAACCACGTCTCGTCAGTTGGATTTTTTTCGCCCCAAATTAACCTGCGTTTCTCACTGCGCTTTACGTCCCACTCATAGCTTGCTGAGACTTATTAGAATGTATCTGTCACAATGTTGGCCATTATCAGTAGCAGTAGTTATTTAACATCAGCAGAAATAACAATAGTTACGTATTATCGTCGTGAAGTATCTTCGTGAATGTATGGTATTGCTTAGTCCGATTTTCAATTGTGTCTCCGTGCAGTGTTGGAACATCTCTGCTGTGTAGGTGGCAGTGGATGAAGGATAGCAGTTTGGAATTTCGACCGTCATATTGCGACCTTCCTTAGGGCTTAAATGCCATCGAGTGAAGAAATCGAGGTAATAACGAGTGCGTTGATATGCTGATAAAGTTGCCGACTACGCTACGAGAGATTCTGATAACTTAGGTACACTTTTTAACACATTATGAGGGAGAAAGCAGATAACGGCTGATAAAGACGATAACACTTTGCAAAGCACAGCCCTCTCAAAACAAAACCGCCGCGTGACTACGACAAATTCACAGATTTCACCTAGTCAAGTTTTATTTTATTTTGAATCGGTCTGAAGGAGGTATCAAAACGCAAGAGATTATTATTGCCAAAGAAGCTTTTTCTTCAGGTTGAAATTGGAATATATCATAACGCCCTGCACCATTCTCTTAAATGTCCTTTCCTATCCAACAACAAAATTTAATAAAAAACGATGGAGTCTTTTTTTTAAATGTCCCAGGGACTGCACATTCTCTTAAACGTCTTTTCCACTATCCAACAACAAAAACCGCGACATGAGCCATATCGATTGAGGATTATCAATTATGGAGAAAATCGGCTAAACGGTTTAGCCACTCGTCAATCGGGTTTTCGGTATCAAGGGTCCACAAAATATGGATTCTGGCTACACCACGTGTTAAGAGGATTTTTTTGTGAATTGAACATCTGGATTTATCCACTTTTTCGTTGCCAAGGTCCTGTAATAAGTTTTTCTCTGCCAAAAATTCGCCGTTTTTTTCGCGCAGCATTACATAACTTCCTACCACGGTAGTGGTGGCGAGAGTAAAAATAATAGCATAGTTGCGAACCAATTGATTGAGTGATAGATTAAATGGTGCTTCCGGGCGCGTTAACAATTAAAGTTATTAGTCCCGTACGTGTAGTGTATACTTTTATCGCGGGAAGTAGCGGTGATCTTCTTCTGCTGGATGGCGAGATCTGGCGCCGACCTACACGTCGACTTGCGGAGTTTTCTCCAACTAGGTACGGGCTCCGCCGCAGGCAAAACACGCTCTAAGCTCCCGACTGTTCTCCCGACATGTGTACTAGTAAAGTGAATGTAAATGTGTGTGCAAGTAAGGGGACGAGGATAGGACAAGCAAGAGGAACGATAAATCGCTCTCGGTCCATGACCCCTATGTTTCGGTACTGCTTCGTCCGTCTGTGGTCAACGCAAGCGCCTAAACAGTTGAGCAGATTTTCTCCAAAACAAGTATTCCCCAATCGATCTGAACGAACTCGAGGCTTTGGGAGTGTGAACCGGATATTTTGATTTTGACTTTACATGAAGCCAAAAAATATTTTCAGAATTTTCTGAAAAATGGCTTCAAGTTTTTAATTAAACTTTGTTCTCGGGTAGTGTAAAGGACGCTGAAGAGAATAGTGCAGGTCTTATGTTCGTTGAAATCCCTGAGTTTTTGAAAATTGCAGAAATGCACATTTTTGCGCGTCTTCCTACAATAATAATATTATTGAAGATAAATATTTTGTCTTAATGAAATGTCTATTTTCCTTAAAACAGATTTTGAAATAAGAATTTTAAAAGGTTTTTAATTTTGTGTGAAATACATTTGTATGTATAGGCAATTTTTAACTTTTTAAAACAATTTTTCCTCTAAATCGACGCCAAATTTTTCTCTGAATTTTCTCGTCATATGTATCAAGGGTCGCTAAAAAAATATGGCGCTAGTCCCATTTTTTGGACGAACTTGGAATTTTTCTGCAATTTCCCTATTTTCGGAAATTACGGAAAGTTAACAGTTCAAAACTACAAAATTGAAGATAAGAGATTTTTGCCTCAGACAAAGTCTGTTATATAAATCAGGTCGGTAAAAAAGGACGTGTACATTTTTTGTAAAAGCGAGTAGTTTTCGGGTAATTTGCGCTAGAAATTAATGCAATTTCTTAAAAAAAATTCCACAAAAGTCGCTTCAAATTTGTTCTTTGAATGTTTTCTTCGGATAGAGGAAGGGACGCTTAAAAGAATGATACGGGTCCCATTTTCGTTGAACACTCTGCATTTTGAAATTTTTTATTACTAATGAGAGCCAAAATTGGCACTTATATTTAGTTTTAATAGGAATTAGGTTAGTTAATTTAAGGGAAACCCTACCACCGCGCCGTTGCAATTGGCTGCAAACAAAACATCTTCCCAAAACATTTAGTGAATTCCTGCCCCTCTAGGGTTATTGGAGTGGGGAAATTGAAAAAAAGGAAGAAGAAAAAGGATAGTTTGAGGAAGGCCGCAGTATATTGGCCGGAACGTAAGCCACCACGACAACTCGTCCCGGATACCCTAGATCATGCGTCACAAAGCGTATTCCTGGAATGTTCTGTCTTGTGTCCCGCACTTGCACGTGTGCTTGTCGCAGGCGCGGCGCTGCGTGCACCGGGCAGCGATGCAGCAGGGCGCGGAGCCCACGGTGCGCGTGCAGCAGGGCGTGCTGCGCGGCCGGCGCGCCACCGCCAAGTTCGGCGGCGCCTACTTCAGCTTCCAGGGCGTGCCGTACGCGCGCCCGCCGCTCGGCGACCTGCGCTTCGAGGTGCGTCTCCCCACCGCCCTCATCCTTTTCCTTTCCTTTATTGGGGCAGGTGGGTTGATTAGCAATTCCGGGCGCGTGTACTGCGAAGGTAACTAATCCCGTAAATGTAGTGCATGGTTTTATCGCGGAAGGCGGTGGTGATCATCCCCTGCTGGAGGGTGAGATCCGACTCAGACCTACCGGTGGTTAATGGGGTTTCCCGGTATCTCCCGTCAGTGGGGTACCGCCCCAGCCGGGACAAGCTCTATACTTCGATTTATTTAGACCTGCACTGGCAGGTTGTCAGCTGTTCCGGTGTCATCCAATCAGGAGCTTACACGTCACTACAGTGACGTCACTATGGTGTCGTTGAAACTCCCGATTGGATGACACCGTAACAGATGATTTACGTCAAGTGCAGTTGTGGTTAAATCCAATATAAACTCCCGACCGGTCTCCCGGCGTGCGTGGTAGTGCAGGACTTTTAAGTGGGTATTTAAGTAAAGGGTAGGATTCGACAAGGACTGGGAAGGTAAGATTGCACACGGTCCGTGGCTCGTTTGTTAGGGTACTGTTCCGACATTCACTTCGTATTGATCGAAGAAACCATGGAAAACTGTAGAGAAGAACACCAGGATGCTAAAATTCTCCTCCAGCCAATGAAAGAACTCGACCTAGCTATCTAGCTAGTGTCGAAACTCCTACCAACGTTGGGACTCGAACGAAGGACCTCCCAGTCAGTCACTACAGTGACATCAATTGATGCCGTGAGCCACCTCTCCCGATTTATTTGGTCAAAGAACAGTAAAACTGTATGTGCCGTAGGGAGAAGTATCTTCTGCGCACGTTTTCTTGAGCTCCATAATCCCTTCCCCGCATTTGAACCATAAATAGTTGAAAGATTCGCAACATTTGAAAACTAGACATTTTCTCTCCTGAGTTGGAAAACATTTGCATCGGTACCGAACTACTTTTTTTTTTTTTAATTTCTAACAAAATAGTTGCTCACTCTCGGCTCAGTTCCTACCACTAAAAGCAAAGGGAGAGCACAACGAAACATGTGCATATTAAAACTATAACTATTACCGTTCGGGTTCGGGACTTCTGACATTTTGAGCAATTAAGATTGTTGACTTATTAGCCCGAAAGAATTCCGGTCTATGAGTCGCAGACCTGAGTCTTGAATAGGAAAAAACACAGAAACAAAGTGGCTACAGCTTATGACCTCCTCCTCCTCTGGCGCCCTGGCGTGCCAGTCACGGCAAAGTCTTGATTGATTGATAAGTGCTTCGGAGCGCGTTAACTGCTATGGTCATTAATCCCGTAATTGTAGTGCATGGTTCGATGACGGACGGCAGTGGTGGTGATGGTTGCGGCGGCGGTGTTCTTCCCCCGTTGGACGGGAAGATCAGTGCCGACTTAGACTTCAGCTTGCAGGGTTTTACTAATCCAGGTACCTCCAACCAACGGGGCACTGCTTCAGCCGGGACAAGCTCTAAGCTTCCGACACGTGTGGCAATGAAGTGCAAGTAAGTGTAAGCGGTGAGGTTAGGACAAGGAAGAGGAAGGAAAGATCGCACGTGGTCCGTGGCGTGTTATTTAGGGTACTGATCCGACATTCGCCTGGTGTTGATTGAACAAGTCAAGGAAAACCTACGATCAGATCAGCTGGCTGCTAAAATTATCTTCCAGACAGCGGCTGAATTTGGCCCAGCTATCTAGCTAGTGTCGAAAATCCTGCCTCCGTCGGGTCTCGAACCCTACGATCTCGCGTTCACAGCACTGCACTGACATCAACTGATGCCCTCATCCACCTAAGTGGGTGCTGAGGGTGTTGTTTCACTGGTGTGACAAATATATGCGTTTGCCAAATTATCACAATAAGAGCAGGTGCTTTCAGGCATGAATTGCGAGATAAAATAAAGACTGTATACTGAGATATGTTACTATTTTAAAATATAGTATTGTGAGTACGTTGTACGAACTGAATTATTGTGGATTTTTTTTCTGATTGGAAGGCACCGGCTAAGGTGGTTCAGGGCATCGAATGTCACTGCAGTGCCTCTCAAAAGAGGTTCTGGTGTTCGAGGTTCACTGCAGTGCCTCTCAAAGGATGTCCTTGGTGTTCGAGGTTCACTGCAGTGCCTCTCAAAGAATGTCCTTGGTGTTCGAGACATCCAACGTTGGCTGGATTTTCGACACTACATAGATAGCTATACTCCGATTTAAATAGACTTCTGTCATTTGATCAACTGGACGCGGTTGCACAATAGGGAGCTTCGTTACGACTTTGTATTTGGTATTGAAGCTTCCCATTGGATAACCGCGTCCCAAGATGTTTGTTCCAACGTCAGAAGTCACTCTATTTGAATCGGAGAATTGGTCAAATTCAGCCGCTGTCTGGAGCAGAATTGTAGAGGCCGGCTGGTCAGATCGGTAGTTTTCCGTGGTTTCTCCGATTGACATCAGGTAAATACCGGAGCAGCACCCTTTCAAAGGAGCCACGGACCGCGCGCGATTTTTCCTTCTTCTTTGTTCTATCCTCGCCCTTACTTACACACACTTGCATTTCCATGCACTAAACTGCCACACATGTCAGAAGATGAGGGTGCTTAGAGTTTGTCTCTGTGGAGCGGTGCCCCGCTGGTGGGAGATGCCAGGATGAGGAAAACCCGCTAGACGTTTACGTCGGCACCAGATCTTGCTGTCCAAAGGCCTTTGGACACCACCTCTCGTGATAAAATCATGCACTAAACTGCGGTACTAATGACCATAGCAGTTGCCGCGTCCGGAAACACGAAATAATAAATCAATCCATCAGTCTGTTTGGTGGGTAACTTATCTTGCACTGAGGTTCACGTTTTGACGCAGACATATTTCGTGTAGTGCTAAACGCTGGTGTCCGATGAGTTGTCAATCACGAGTAAACGTCATGTCTAACTTCGTTATATTTCTCTCGACGTGTTCATTGGCAAAAAAGGTCTTATTGACCCCTCTACAAGATCAAGAAGTTAATTATTCTGTGACTCCTGTATATATGTCTGCTGTAAAACAAGATACGTATTGTGATACAATACGTAGTATCTTCTCTGCAATCAGAGCTTTGGGGAATAACTCATTTTGCTAGTAATTAAGAATTTTAGATCCAGACATCTTTCTTGCTAATTGAATAACCTGATTTATATTTCCAGCCCCCGCAGCCTCCAGAACCATGGCAGGGAGTAAAAGATGCTCTCCAAGAAGGGTCTGTTTGTCCCCACAGAGATTGGATTCAAGGACTCGGGTTTCGAGGGGATGAGGACTGCCTGTTCCTTAATGTTTATACGTCGGAAGTAAGTAGAATTTTTTCATAAATACCTATAATGAAATTAATTATTATTTTTCTTTATTTTAAATGTTCAAAATTCCGTTTAACTCATGGTAGCTCGTGGCTCAGAGCGAAGTCACTCGCCTTTCAGCAATGAGGTTCGGGTTCGTTTCCCGTCGTTTTCCAGACAAGCTCTTGAGAAATTTTTCCCAACAAAACGGATCTGCCTGCATTACAGGGGCTAGTCCAACCCCTGTGAAGCGTTCTAAACTCTTTCACCTTCCTAATTTCTTCCGATTGTGGGTAGTGACGCAGGGGCGCGTGGTGTAAGAAGTGCGTAAGCGGAGATGCTACCTGGCGGTCCTCTTGACAATTGACTGAGGGGACGAGTCGTACATAAATAACGAATATTAATGGAGGATTACTCCCAAAGAACGCTCAATGCTCAACGAGAGGCTTGGATTGCGTCGATTAATCATATCAATAATTACGATGAGCAAGACACATTTTTTTTTAAGAAACAGCATAAATAAATTACCGATAACAAAACTAATAACTTGGCAATCTATGAACTTTGAGAATAAGTTGACATTTGGCCATTCACATCAATTTAGCCTAATAACATACTTGCTTTATTGTGGCTTTCTCAAAAAATCCTGGTATCTTACAATACAAAAATGAAATTTAAACCTTGTTTTCTTTATTCTAAAAATAATGTTTTGTTTCATAGAACTATTTTATGTTGGTGAAAATATGCCTTACCATTAATTACTAGTATTTTCATATTTGAATCGTTGTTCTATTTGTTTTAAGTTGCCCACAAGAGAGGAGTCAACGAAGAAACCTGTGATGGTATGGATTCATGGTGGAGGATATTACATAGGCTCTGGAAATACTGATATGTATGGTCCAGATTATCTTGTTGAAAATGGTGTTGTAGTTGTTACATTGAATTACCGACTTGGAGCATTAGGTCAGTTATGGTTCTCTTTTCTCAAATGAAAGTTAATGCTCTTTAGAAGTTTACCTGAGGATTTACCTTTGCTATCCAAGGCTGGTTTCATTTACATTAAATCACTGGGCCCTTATATGAAGCAGTGTTATATGTTCATGATATAATATTCCAATTTTGAGAAGAAAAATAATTTTAAAATCTTTGAAACAACAAATTCCATCATTCAATTTATTAATGTTGGTGATGAAACTTGCTATGGTAGTGTAGACTCTTAAGGAAAACATACCTATATTTCAAAGAAAATTATATAAATGTGTTTGGACCCTTAATATCTTTTCTTTTTAGGCTTTCTCAGCTTAGAAGATGGGTCTTACCCTGGCAATATGGGTTTGAGAGATCAGGTAGCTGCCTTGTTATGGGTGAAAGCCAATATTGCTCAATTTGGTGGTGATCCTGATAACATCACATTATTCGGAGAAAGTGCTGGAGCTTCATGTGTACAATTGCACATGATGTCACCAATGTCAAAAGGTAGTTTTTTTTTAAGGCCACACTAATAATGAAATTGTATTTGTATTAATTACATGGACATATTTGAAGATTTACTTGAGGTGATGTATTTTTTAAAAAAAAATTTAAAATTTTTTAATTTTAAAAAGATTTATTTGAATTAGTTAAAATGTTTTGACTTGTATAATTTGGATTCTTCTTCAGAAAGTTGAGTCAATCATGTAAGAGCAAAAGTTAGATAAAGTTATAATAATATTTAGATGAAGAAGAGGGTGAAAGAAAAAGAACATAAATATGAATGTATGCAATTGAATATTAAACAACATAATAGTATTAGTCATATCAAAAATAATTTTGTCTTTTCCTACATTCTGTGTAAGGTGGAGATATTTCATAGTACCTAAGTTTTGGTTACTTGGCATCCTCCTGGCATTTGTTCAACTACTCTAATGTGAAAAAGATTTGTGATAGCCCTCAAATATCTATGTAAAGTTGTTGTTTTGGGTGTGGATTTGTATTATTACAGGGAATAATAAATTAATTGTTTCAGGCTTATTTCACAAAGCTATTGCTCAAAGTGGCTCAGTTTTTAATCCATGGGGAATGACATCTTCCTCTTTAAGAACCAGAGCATTCAAACTTGGTGAGCTACTTGGCTGTAAGACGTCTGATGCAAGTGAGCTAGTAAATTTCTTGAAGAAAGTGTCACCTAAAGATTTAGTTGAAGGTTCTGCAAAGACAATCTCAAAAGAGGTAATAATTTTCATTATTTTCTTTGGAAAATGAAGATCAAGATCAAACTACAATACATTTTAAAAAGCACATATCCTTATCATATTACAGATTAAATTCACTCTCAATTTTCACATTCACATTTTTTTTTTTGAATTCCAATCAACAATGGAATGAAAATTTAAAAAAATATAGCTTCTTTAAATGTTTCAATAAGGATTCATTTGAGGATCATTGAACTAGTTTCCACATACTAAATGCTTTTGACAAGTATATTATAATAAATACTTCACATTGTTCCAAAAATTAATCACTATTTTAAATTAATTCTCTCTCCTCATTTTTAGCCATTTGTTTTAATGAAAGTACTACATCTCGTATTTCCTGTGTTATTGAAACTTCAGAAAGTCAAAATGAAGTGCAATTATTTATTAAATTTCCATTGTTTTCTAGGAAAGACGGGTTCCCAAAATTTCAATGGAGTTGCTCGACGAGGAGATGTGTTATCATTCAATCCCATTCCTGAAAATGCATTACCTGAGATACAATGCTTTTTACCAGGAAATCCAGAGGAGTTGCTCCGAAAAGGAAAATATCATGATGTTCCTTATTTAGCTGGAGTCACATCTGATGAAGGAATTCTAGAACTGTCTGGTAACATTATGTCGAAGACATTTTCTGAAATTATAGGGTAGAATTTTCACCTCCTGAAGTACAAACAATGTAACCTTTTTTATTTTTCATCTAAACTATTAGCTTCAACTCCTGTTCCCATACATAGCAGTACCCACATCACTTTTTTTGTATTAGTTTATTGACATTCTTCAGTTCACACAATGCATATCATTTTGACGTTCCAATTGCCTAACCAATTAACTTACTGAAAGATGTCTATGATGATTATCATTTACTATCAACTTCCCTTTTTAACAAATATATGTAAAACATTAAAAAAATATATCTACTATTATCATCAGTGATCATTTATCATTCAGGTCCTAGCCATACCTAATTGGGTTCCAATGAAAAGCTATTTTCACTTTTAAAACAATGATTTGTAAAGTTCAGAATGTTCGGACTGTTCTTATTATTACAGAGAGTTACTCTAACAAGGGACTAGTTTGACAGGCTGGAAAACATGAAAGTCATGCAGGGTGATGACATTGCAACAGATAGTGAAGAAGCCATTTACCAATGAGCTAACTGTAAATGAACACACTGATTAAATGATCACATGGATGTAATTTGCAATTATGTTGCCAGCATCTGCCAAGCACTAGTTGTCAAAGCAGCCCCTTCTTATACTAGTCTCTCTATATTGCATATTCACTTTATATCCAGTATGCACTTCTATTTGAAACTATTAATTCTACTTCTATTTGAAAACCATATATATTTGTTACAAATGAATAAATATATTGAAACTATTATCTCCCTTTAATTTTTGAACTCAAAAAATCTAATGCATTTATTTCTTCCTTGATTTTTAGAAATATTGCAATTGATTATTAGTAGTTATCAAAGAATAATAATATTATTTTTTTTAGGAATCATCAAGCAACCTCGACTGGTTGAAATAATTGCCAATGACTTCGAACGTCTGGTCCCAAAAGACCTCTGTGAGCCTCTAGAAAAGTCACAAGAAATTGCAGAGCAAATCAAAGATTTCTACTTTGATGAAAAAAGTGTGTCTATGGAAACTCTTCAAGAACTGTCAGATGTTAGTTCACGACTCATTACTGCATTGACCTTTCTTAGCACATTTTTAACCCTCACATGACCAAGCATGATATTGAAACATAGCTGTCAGTGTGGGGAATCCAAGAGACTCCCATCAAAAGTTGTTATAAAAACGCTGTTATATTGAGTTTAGAATAGTATTTTCGTTATTACGTTTAATGTTCATCATCATACAATATTGTATATGAAAACATTTAAGTAAATTTGGCAAATATTTTGTAATATATTGAAACATTGAAAAAACAATGTGTTTTCTTACCATCTTTGGAATAATTATTGTTTTAAATATTTGCAAATTCACTTAATAATTATTACAGGATCACTTAAATATTTGCAATTTCACATAATTATTATTACGAGATCACTTGGACCCACCTATAGAGAACTTTTAGAACATGAATAATATAAATATCTACCTCTAAAATCCACTGCCTCATATCTCGCTTACTCGTAGCAGTCATAAAGGCAATTTCTTACAATTCACGCAGCACAACTGACAATAATGTAAAACGCTGCTTGGAGAGGAAACAGAAGACAATCACTAGCTACCAGAACTAACAAGTTACTCTAACAATAGTGACATATTAGTCATGAAACAATTGTCAAATACACCAGAAATATGAATGTGAAGTCAAAAATATCATCGAGAAAGAGAGAGAGAGAGATAACATGAGTTCCCCCAAAGCCATTCTAATGTAATCCAAAAACAGTATTACCATAAAAAGTGCATTAAAATATTTGAAATAAATGAATATTTACATATACGAGAGAAAAAAATTCTACTACCATTCTTCCATTAATTGTAAGGAAAAAAAAAAAAAAGAACTGGGGGACCTTAGGTCCCCGCTTGGCCATGTGAGGGTTAAAATCACAAATTTCCTTTGTGTTCTCTTGTTGACATTTTAATGTCTTCTTGATTATCTTGTAGTGTTAATGTGAGAAAGAGAACTTCAATTTATACAATTCTTTTATTTTGAAGGTATACACAGACATGAATTTCGTTCGTGGAATTGATAAATTTATTAGACTATTAGCTGAGAAATCTACCAGCCCCCTATATTATTATAAATTTTCATTTGATGGGGAGTTAGGAATCTTCAAGAAATTTATCAACGCTTCATTTATGAAAGGTAAAAGTCATATTAAAATCATCACTAGGTGCTAAAGTGATAGTATCAATTAATATTGCTCTATAAAAACTTTCTTTTATTTTTTTTTTTCCTTTTTGTATATTAGGGGCAAGTCATATGGATGACTTGGGATACCTCTTCAGAGTCGGACAGTTGGATATTGATGTCAAACCAGAATCACCAGAAAGAAATATCATTAGAAAAGTGGTCAAAATGTGGACAAACTTTGCCAAAACTGGGTAAACTTAATTGTTTTATTTTGCTTGCACTTCATTACTTTATGTTTACAATATTTATTACTGACCAAAATGGATAAAATTTTCCTTTTTCTTCCAGGAATCCTACACCAAAACTAGATGAAGATGTGAATATTAAGTGGATGCCATATACATCTGATAATCATGTGTATCTAAATATTGATAAAGAATTACAAATGGAAAAGGATATGTTCAAGGAAAGACTGAATTTTTGGGAAAATTTATACAAATCTTACAAAAGTAAAAATGATATTAATGTCAAACAAAAAATGTAAACAAGTTAGAACATGTACTACACCTGTGATGATTTTTTAAATTTGTAAATAACAATAAAAATTTTCTTAATGTTATTTGTGTACATCAAAGGTCTTAAGAGATTGTTCAATATACTGAAGCAAATTCTGTTTTGTACATAGTAAATGTTTTGTTTCTTAATAATTCTGTGATCGTGATATAACATAAACCTTCTGTCCATATCACATTTCAGTTTACCTTTCAACCGCAAAATAGATATTTATTTTTGAGAACTGCCTATTTTGCCTCCTTGCTAGATGAACTTAACAACGGAACAAGGGAGTGATAACCAGAAAAAGAAAAAAAAAATTAAATGTAGACACACATTTTTAGTTTCTCACATACCACTTACATAATAGTATATAGAATAGAAATTTTATGTAATTGTGTGTCCTTTGAGAAATTGGTTTATGGCAAAACATCCATCTGTTCATCAATAATGTTAACCAGTTAACTTCAAGTGTGATATTTCCCCATCAACCTGGCTGATGTTGCAGCCCCTTGAATGTGAATAGGATATTTTAATTTTGGGGTTACTTTATGAGAAGTCTCAAGGGCATTTTTAGAGGTTTTTCTAATGCATGAAATCTGTTCTTGGAAAGTAGAGCTTTAAATTCAATTCAACTATTTTTTAAACACATGAATTGTGTTTGTCAGGAGCGCCCAGAGAAAACGAGGGGCCTGAGGCTGTTGATCTACAGAGGCCCCTTATTTCAAACAAAAAATTCCATCCTCCCCAATTCATAGACAGAATCCATTTCTCCAAATCAGAAATAACCTATAATGTTAAATTTGGATACTTCTTTTTTATTTCTTTTGAAAGAAAAAAAATCAGGACTCAATTAAGTCAGGGCCTGGGGCATGTTGCCCTAATTGTCATCCCCCTCCCGATGCTCGTGGTGTTTACATAATCTTGGGTGAAGTAAAGGCAATTTTAAAAGCAAGGTATTTTTAAAAAAAATGTTCTGTTTTCTTTATAGTTTTTGTACGGATAGTGCAAATGGCTCTGAAGGTATTTACATAAATGCCATTTTCATGTATTTTTTTGATTTTTCCAAAATTACAAAAAATGCAATTTTTTAAAAAATATCTTTCATGTTGTTAGCATTTACTTGTGGATACTTTATGTATTATTGCATTTGTGAGCACTTATGCTTCAAAAAATATCTGAAGAAGTTTCTCAAAAACTCGTAATTTTATTGTGCAAATGAACTCAAAATTGCTCATTTCCAAAAACACCCAAATTATATTTTTTCAAGGTTGGTTTCAAATTTTCCAAATAAAATTTGCACCATTGCAAACTAACCATGCAAACATTTGCACCATGCAAATAAAATTTGCATGAACACCATGTTTTACATTTCGAAAATATTCTTAAAGTCATATTTCAATTCTACTATTAGGAGGCCAATAAACAGAAAATATAAAAACATATATTTTAGGCGACAACAGGTAAAAGAAAATATTAAAAATATGATATAAGGCAAAATAAATATTTATCCAGATTTTTAATAACTATTAAATTCTAGGTCATCAGAAAGAGATCAAAACACTCCAAAAGGGAAGAAACAATTATCACAAATACATCACAATAATACAAATGAACTGATAATATTCTGTTGAATTCAAATAAATCTTGAGATGTTTTAAATATAACACAGTCTACATCTACTGTTTGAAGAAGCAGTTCAGTGGCCCACTGGAGCTTAGAAAGTAGGTGAATTTGAGTTCTGTGTATGGCGGCAGTGTGTTCACCACATGATTAGTATCGTAGTTGGATTCTTATAGATCAATGTTTGTCTGATACATCATCCTATCCAAAATCATTTATTTTTCATCCATCACCCCTCCAATGGAACGAAACGCAAACCACCAGTGGTCACCAGAA
Source organism: Teleogryllus oceanicus (assembly GCA_964035755.1). Taxonomy (NCBI): domain Eukaryota; kingdom Metazoa; phylum Arthropoda; class Insecta; order Orthoptera; family Gryllidae; genus Teleogryllus; species Teleogryllus oceanicus. The sequence goes on along the minus strand of CAXIVR010000005.1, from coordinate 49,968,678 downwards.
CTGGAAAATGGAGGATCTGAAGGTGCTAGTCTCTTCCTCTGCCTGCAATGCAGACCACCAATATTCAGACCGAGGAAAATTCCTCGCACGTTGGTGGGGCAATTTTATGTGATAGGCCGTACGTTGTACATAACATTTATAAAATAGGAGAGAGCCATGTTTATAGGGAAGGTGGGTTGAGCGTGTTGTATTCTGTTGGCCTCACTGGGAATAATGGTGCTCAAGAGATCTCAGGAAATTATTACACATGATTAATATGTAAATAACACATGATATTAATATTACACATGATTAATATGTAAAACAATGAAAAATTTAAGATCCTGGTACATCCGCTGTTAAAAGGGGAAAAAATAGATTTTACATTAACAAGATGAGCGTAAAAGATAATTTCTAAAATTCTTTCCGTTTTCAAGACCAAGGGACAAAGATGACGCAGATGGGAGGGTGGATTGTGTCATAATTGATTTTCTGAAAGTACGATCTGCCTAGTTTTACCATGAGTTATTAACTCTGGGAATTGATACTAAAGTAATGAGGTGAATAATGGAATGCCTCTGTGAAAGGAAGTAAAAATTTCTAATTGAAAATCAATTTTGACCATGAACAATGTTACCTTAGGGTTCCCCAAGATAGTGTCTAAAAACCTATACTCTCACAGCATACGTGAATGATCTACAGGTGAACACACACATTCAACTGAAAATGCGTTTTGCAGACTCCTGCAAGGATAGGTAGAAATATGCAGAAAAATTAAAAGCATAACTGAATTATTTCAAGAATTATTTTAAACTGATTTAGAACAGGGACATGATTCGAGTGAAACAAATAGCATAACAAATAAGTGGTCCTAAAGACAAAACGTTAACGTTTGTGAGGAGTCGAAAAATCGCAAAATCGGACTATGGTGGTGAGGACAGTAATCGAACAGTCTCATCACGTATCTACGTATTCAGTTACAGAGTACTTCAGGGAGTACGGAGTCACACAATACTAAATTTCCGCAAGTTTAGTACATATTGCATCCCGGAAGGTGACGGTGTTCCTCTCCATGATACATGAGATCCTGTGCCGACATACACGTCGACTTGCGGGGACTTCTGCCCTCCAGGCACCGTTCAAGCCGGGACAAGCTCTAAGCTCTCGACATGCATGGAAATGGGAAGCATGCAAGCATACGTGTTCAGAGAGAAGACATGACAAGAAAGAGGAAGGAAAGATCGTGCGCATACGGAACTATTCCAGCATTTACCTGTTTTGTTTTGTTTTGTTTTTTATTATCGGAGAAACCACGGTAAACCACTGATCAGAGCAGCCGGTTGCTAGAATTCTCCAGACAGCGTCTGATTTCGACCTTGCTATCTAGCTACTGTCGAAAATTCGCCTCCGTGGGGTCTCGAAACTCAGGGCCTCTGGATCAGAGACCCTGCAGAGACAACGGTAAAGCTGGCTCTCGGCTAAGTGAACTGGTCCGATAGCTTGGCGAAAACATTTCGAATGCGATAATTGCTGTTTAGCTACAATACCTTTAATTCCGTTATTGGGGTTATATTTTTAGAAAACTAGCGTCTAAACAAGACTGCGAAATATCTCACGGCAAATTTTAAAAATCTACGAACGTTTTACTTTTATGGTTCAAAAATTTAATATGAACGCGCAAACAATGTGATAATTTACGGTGGCGTTTTCTTTGAGAGTGCAAGTCGTGTGTCAACTCCCAAGGACATTTTTCCCCCTTTGAGTTTATTTTGATTTTTTTCATTTATTCGGTGTTCCGTGTAATCGACGTCATAGATTAGCACCAGCGCTTCCATGCAACGCAGGTAGTGTGCGAGCGCAGTTCGGGCCGTAGGCGATTGGCCCCCGTCTTGACGGCGGATCGGGTGGCGGCAGCGCACACACAGAGAGAATATATTTGCACGCGCGCGACGTCCCTCCACTCGTCGACAAGCGTGCGAAGACGTTGGATCGCGATTCAACGGCTTGCTGTACTTGAGTTTTTCTTACGTGGCAGCTGAGGATAATTTCTCCAAAATGGAATTCGGCACGACTTTTTGAGTCATTCTCAGTCCCGCCGTTAGAGTAGCTTGATCTGCAGCACTGCTTGATGCGGTCGCGATTATGCGACATCTTGCGACAGGACCAAGAAAAACGCAAAAGGTCGTGCCGAATTCCATCCTGGAGATACTACCTTCAACCGCTACGTTAGAAAAACGCAAGTGTAGTGAGCCAGCGTGATATTCTCCGTTGCGTGTTGCTTTAGCGATACTCATGTTATTCATGTTATTTTTTCTATATGAACAGCGAAAAAGTGGTTCAAAAGTTTTTAAATAATTGCTATTGTTCTCTTTTGTGTGAAGAAAAGAAGTAATTGATAATGTGCGACCATGTTCTAGCCCAATAATATTTCAGAATTTAATTTTTAAAAAACCGAATAATAGAACAAACGTCGAGCATGTCTGTTTAAGTCTTTAAAATGTATTATTCCAATCTTCGTAATCGAATCTTCAACACCCTCCCCATATCACGTCACATAGTTTTAAACAGTTTTGAGTTAAATAAATAAATAAATAATTAAAAAAAGAATGTACAACATCCTCATTGTTATTATTTTGAGACTACCTTTCCCTCATTCTTCCAATTTTATAATTTAAAATAAATTAGGATTTTGTTTATATAATTCAATTTTACTCTAAATATGTTTGCGAAAAGAATAGCGTAAGTGTTAACTTCACTGCTAACGCCCTAGGTCGCCATTGATCATTAATCTCTTCAACACGAGAAGCGTATCAATCATCACTGCCGCGTATTGTGGGTATTTTCATCTATATTTAGAGCTTAAATACCCCGTGACCAATTGAAAAGCCATGTAAACCAGAGGTTGAAACAGCGTTCTCTCAGCGGTAATCACATATGTGGCTGATTTAATAACCAATTTCAGTTTTCTAATGCTGAATAGGCTAAGAAATTACGTGAAGAATATGATATTGTTCGATATATATCTGCAACGGTTGTCCGAATAATTTTTACCGAGAGACATAAAAGATAACAGAGATAAAATATCATAGATGATCCATTGGGTGGGAAAGAAATCTTTTTTCACTGGTTTTCAGGATATGTTTACCTGGGTAACCGATGACTTCATCCCACAAATCTGCGTTCAAAATCCACAAATACTTGGATTTTGTTGAACTAGCATTTCTGATTACGGAAACTAAAAAATGGAGCTCATAGCGACAGTACTAGTAATATTCCCAATAGAGTGAAAAGCATTATTCTCGCTGTTTGCTATGTTATCTACTGAAAACTTAAAAGTGGATTTCATTCTTTTTTATATTTCGTTAATCTCATTCTTTGCAACCTACAACACACTTGTTAATAATAAAAAAGACAACCTGAAGAAATTAGGTTGACTGTTGTTCCTCTTTAAAACTCCTTCGTTCCTCTTTAAAACTAAAATTTCAGTCTGAACTCATAGCGGTGACTTTCAATATTACGCTTACTATGCAAAAGCTATCATGCCAGGTGTCACAGTTCCTACACTTCAGACTAATGTCTTTCTCAAACAATTCCATCATATGGAACAGAAACGTTTTATCTCGCACTATCATTCAGCCAGCATTACAAAGATTTACCTATTTTCACGCATGTTATTACACGTGATAAGGTTTGTTTTCAAAGATCTCAAAATAGAGCTGTGTCTTCCACTTTGTACAGATTTCTAGTAGTGTTGTATAGTATCTCCGAATGGTAACAAACTCGGGAAGCAATCGTGTTAAGTTTGTGCTGCCAATCGAATACGAAAAATGGTCGAAGAACTGGCGACAGTGTCTGTGGCACAAGGTATTCTCTGCGGAAAGAAAACAACTGCAAAGGCCGGCAACAGCTTTTTCAGCTTCGAAGGAATTCCTTATGCCCAGCCTCCTGTTGGACCTCTGCGATTTAAGGTTAGTTTCGCTCACAATAAGATTTATTCCTTACAATCTTTGAAGTACCAAGAAAGTAAGAAATCTCTTCAACAATTTTTACTTTCTCGTTTCTGCTTACGCAGTATTGAGAAATTATTTCTTTTCACGCTCCGCGTTGGGCTAGCTTTTTTGTGAAATATCTCTTGGTTTATTCCATTATTTTTACTATTGTGGATCCTAATACAACAAACATCTAATACTATGACGGAGATTACTTCCACTGCATTGTTAATATTGTTATTCTACCGTTGCCCTGTTATGCTCACAAATTCTCTGGATGTTAACACTAAATTATTACATTTTTAACTTAATCGTGGGTTCGACATATAGCATATTATTCGTTACCTGATGCATGTGGACGTGTAATTTTATGCAAAATCACGATTCCAGGAAGTTGTATTGATTGATTCCAATTATTAGATTTATGACAACTATTATGAATTATCAGCCTTTTCAACAATAAAAATAACATTTATTCTTGTATATATTACAAATTATATTGATCTCATGAGAATGACTTTCAATGTAGAACATTAAAACACTGCACGGGTTTGAAGATAGTGCATAAGCTTACTTTAAAATATCTTGATAGATGGCTTCTCGGTTGACTGGCAGAATGTTGTCCATGGAATCTTCGGTATACCAATTCTCGCGTCCTTGCGTAAATTAAAAATGTTCCAAAATGCCCTCAACGATTAGCTATTAATAGGACTTAACATTTCTCACAAAACTAATACGCGGTCGCAACTTTCCTTGTGTTCCGTATGAAACACCTACTCGCGACAGACTATATTCAGCTACATATTGAGAAATCCTTCCATCTACGGAGCTACCCTAATATACATCCCCTCGAAACACGGTGTCTACTTTAATTCGAAATTCCAACTACTACATTAATAAAATTTCCAATTACAATTTAATACTATTTTTTTCATTCAAAATTCAAGTAGTGTGTGACTTAGTGTAGGGATCACAGAATTTTGAAAATGTGCACACAATTCACTTCTCCCCATAGCACGTCATACGCAGTTTTAACTGTTTTTTGACATAAAATAAATAAATAAATACTACAATTAAAACACTACCAAGTTCTCAACCAAACTAATCATAAATTCCCGCTTTACTATCATTTCAATAATACCCAGCCTATGCTGAAAATCTGTTCACACCTCACCAACCGCTAACGCGTGTTCACTTCGAGATCTTTTTAAAGAGTGTTTTCATGCACCCTTCCACAAGATCATGGCTCTCAACGCCCTCTCTACACCTTTTTCATATAATGTGTTCGGGGCCGTGTCCATCAGCACAGTGCTATGGCACTATGCATGGAATATTACATCGTGTTGATCCGTTGTCCTAACAACGCATATTCTTTGACTTTCGAGTTCGCAAACTGCTATTATTCCTGACGCTGGATGCCGATTTTATCATTCAACTAAACCCAGGGGTTTTTGGCTTATCACAGTATAGAGAGAGTATTTTAACGCTGCAGGAAAAAACGGCAAATTTTCGCCAGAAAAACTCTTATTGCCGGGTCCTCGAAGCGAAAAAGTGGCTAAATCTTGATCCTACTTATGTAAATTACTTCCTCTAGCACGTTGTGTAGTCAAAAGTTGTTTTGCACAGGAATGTCTAGCACGTTGTGTAGGCCGCTATAAAATAACACAGAATGTTTACATTTTTATAATTTTTGTATAAAACAGGGCAGATATAGGGTTATGTACTTATGTCCAAATGGTAATTTTTGAGTAGAGTTATTGTGTTCTTACCGTTTTAAAAATCTTGAACATATCTTTATTCAAATTTAATTGATGCCCTTTATTTGCTACACCTGGGCATTCTAGGAGGAGGTGTGGGGTTGTTATTATATTTCCATACTTTGGACACGGTAAAGGATTGGTTTTCACCGTTAGGTGACCGTCATTAAGGTTGAAATGTCCTATCCTTAATCTAGTGATGATGACCTGGTGTCTTCAGCTGATGTTGAATTTTGGGAAAGCCTCTGTAATTGATTTTCTAACTAGATGAGTTTTGACAATGTGGGTTTCTCTGGTAAGTTCCAATGTTTAACAATGAGATCAATAAACTCTTTTAACATCAACCAGTGTCCCAAGGATGTTTTGTTCGAAACGACGTATTGTTACACATTTAGCAGCTGTATCTGCTTATTCACTATTTTCAATTATGGAACGACGGACTACAGAAAATTTTGGGATTCCTTTTTACAAAGGGAAAAACTGGTGCGGGTTTTTTCCAAAAAAATTTACCAGCAACATAATCTAACAGTGGTTCCTCCCTTCATAACTCTCCCCCTTTTTCTTTCGATATCCACAAAAAAATTAGATCCGTTAAATAAAAATATATTTAGATAATATGAAAAAAACGTCTTCAAAACGGATGGTCAACTAACCAGATACATCAGCAGGAAAATAGGTATAATTTCCCAAAAAATTTAAAGACAAAAATTATCTAAAAAATACCCCAAAAAAGGGATGGGATGTCAAAATGGGGGGGTATGTATAAGAGGGCTTTAAAAAATTAAATTATAGATCAAAAAGAACATAAATTTTTTTGAGCTCGACATGTTTGTTGAAACACAGACAACACTAACGGGAGTTTGATTTAAAAAAATAATTTTATAAGGGGTATTGAGAAATGTTTTTAATATAATTTTAAAAGAAAAACCACCGAATATACTGATGAACGCTTTAAAAGTCCATGACTGTTACAAATTTTTAGGTTTGTTCCCCTGGCCCATTAGCCCCTTTTTTTTCATTGATTAGGTTTGTTTTTAAATTTTCGGATGAAAAGATTTTTCCCAATGTGATTTTGAACTGGCAAAGAAAGGACCAAGATTGACGAATAAGATATTTGCATTTTGACGGGTATGGGCTATAATATAATGTTACTTTTTCTAGGTTTAAATTAAAAAGTCTTTATTATTTTTTTTAAAAAAACGTTTTTTTGCCAACACAATCCAAAAACCGATTTTTTTACACTCCCTTCCCTTTATTTACACCAAAACCCCCTTTTTTCCCTACCTTCTTTTGGTTATTTACATCCCTTTCACCTCGACGGCCCTGGCACGGGACAGTTCACTGCCTGATAAAGTTCGATGCACTCGGTAAAGTTCATTTCCCCCCCGACCACAGAGATGCACTGACAACGGTTCCTTACAAAACACACTCACTGACAGCTATTCCCGCGATCCCAAAACCCCCAGTTTGGCTTCCACGGGACTCAAGATGACCTCGGGGCCCCCGGGCCGTCGGGGAATACCGTCGGGACAATCCAGAACCCCCGGGACACCGGGGACTCTTCTGGGGGGCCCCTGGCGGGGGTAACCGTGCTCCCCGGGCGGTCGTGGGTCGCCGCAATAACCCGCCACCTCAAGGGCCCCGGGGGGATAACGAAATATTCGACTCCCCCCTCCTTGGTTGGGGGACCCCCCCCCGGGGGCGGCTTTTGTAAAATCATGCCGATACCGGCAGCTGGAGCCTCTGGTGCTTGGGGGTTAAGGGGAATCGGCCCTTTGGATATGACAACTTTCCCTGGGTGGAAACTGCAACTAAGAGGGGGGGCCCAAAATTTTTTTGGAAAACAGTTTTCCGTTTCCATATTCCCCAAGTTAAAACCCATAAACCCCCCAACCCCTTTTTTGGACATGGCAATCTTTCCGGGACGTTGTCTTGCGGTATTTGGGTGGCGTAATTAAAGGGGAAATTTTCCCCAAATATTTTCAAAAGGATGCCCTTGTGGGCCCAATTTTTTGTGAAATTAATAAACATGGTGACTGACGTCGTGAAAGATGCGAACCCCTTTTCTGGTTTTTGGGTTCTTTTTTCTATCCTTCCGTTTTTTCTTTTGGGAACAGAACCCCGGTCGGTAGGCCCAAACCCCGGGGGCGCCCCAAAATGCGCCAATGCTTTTCCCGGGGTAGCGCAAACAGACCCGTTGCCCCTCCTTTGTTCCCTTAAAACCCGGCGATGTTTTTATTTTACTGAGACATAAACTCTTGAAATGTGCATTCTTGCTTTCCAGCCCCAAAACTCGTTTTTTTCTTTTTCCCATCTTTTTCTTACTTTTGGGGTAGGGGCCGCCGTTTCGAATGAACGACTCGGGGTTTTTCCCATTCCTTTTTTAATTGGTAGACAACATCTTTTTACCCCTTTTTCACGCCCTGTGCGGTTTTTACTGTCGTTTTTTTTTTGGGCCAAAACCGCGGAAGTTGGGTTAGAAAAATAAACTCCAGGTTGATAACCTCTCCTTCCCCGATGTCTTGGTCTTTCATCCTGTCATTTGGGATTTGGTTTTTTCACGCACCGGGGTTATGAATTACCCCTTTTTCCGTCTTGGGAATTTCCAAAGTCTTAAAGGCTATTTTTCCATTAGTTTTAAAAATAAACGGTCAATGGTAGGTATTTCCCCCGGGAAAGGGGATATTGAAGGGTTTTTCCCCCAGTTGTCTCATAAAAGGGGATGAGCAGGCTGGAAAAAAGATTTTGGGGGGGGCCCCCGTGGGTTGGTGATCGCCGCCCTTCGCAAAATTTTTTCCCATTGTTCTTTTCCCTTCGTTCCCCCATTCCGTCTGACTGCGGATGTGGGCTTTTTTTCTTTTTTTTCTTTTTCCCAAGGGTTCACCCACCCCTTGAAACCCCGCAGATTAAGTTCGCCCTTTATCTGAATGAAATTTCCAGTGGCACACCAAATCGGCTCCTTTCCCTTAACCAGTATTTGGAGATACCAGGGCCCTCTTGGCTGGGTGGGGATATGTTTTGCCCCCCTTTAAAAAATAATCCATAACAGTATATTTATTTCCATCATTTGACTTTGGGAAAGGGGAAGAAGTCAAAAACAATTTTTCGAAAGGACTCCCAACGTTTTTTGCCTCTTTTGCTCTTCTTTTTTTATGGGGCCCCATTGCTGGTAACCTTGACCTTTGTGCCCCAAACATTTTTCCTCTTGCCGGGGTTAATTAAAATAAAATCGTTCCCCACTTTTTCTTTTTTTTTGTTATCCCGGGTGTCCTCCAAGTTCCATCTTCAATTCCCCAATATTTCAGGGCCCCTTTTACTCTCGGAAAATTCTGGTCCTCTTCTGACCGTCTTCACTTTCCAGAACTCTTTAGAACCCTTCCTCTTCGGAAATGGGGAACCCCCTCCCCAATTTGTTTTTTGCTGAAAACGGGAGCTATTTCCCCAACCGGTTCCGTCCTCCCATTTTCCATTTAAAACAGTTTTAAACCCCGTGCCCCTTTTCAAATCTTCGGGAATTTCCCGGGGTTCCATTGGTCATTACTGCCCAGTAAGGGGTGGGCCCTCTTTTTCCCCCAATGACAACAATGTTTTCATTTTTTCGGGGCCCGGTCTTCTGGAGAGAGCATCGGCTTTCCCGGGGTGACTACCCCCCTTGGATGTTCTATTCTTGTAATTTTTGCAATTTTTTAAACCCATCGGGGACTTGCCCTTTCCCGGATTCTTAAGTTAGCAGCCATTTAAAGCGCATGATCCGTTCTCAAAAAAAATTTTTTACCGAAGAATATTTGTGTTTCAACGGATTTCACCACAGAAAGTAATTTTTTTCGGGTTACAAATGTTCGTTCGGGTTTGAAAACCTTTTTATAAAGAACCCGGGTTCCTCTCTCGTCCATCTTGTACCCGGGTTTAAAAATTTCCCCAAAATAAAAAACGTTCGCGTCAGTATAAAGTATAAAATTTCCCCGGGTAGTGGATAGCTCAAATGGGGAACTAAACATGGCGTTTTTAAGCTTTCGAAAGCGCGTTGGCAGTTTTGACCCCTTTGGAAAAAAAACGCTTTCTTTCTGTAAACTGAGTCAGGGTTTCGCGATGTTGGCCCCCAAAAACATGGCGGCGAAAATTGTTTTAATGACCGGGAAACTTCTAATTCATTTTTCCTTTTGGGGACCGGTTCCCTTTTACGGCTTTAACCTTCTCCGGATCGGGGTTTCCCCCTGCCAGAAAATTACTTTCCCAAGGTAATTCACCTGTTTCCCGTAAATGGCATTTTTGGGCGGGTTTTCAAGTTCGCCCCTTTCCCAACCTTTTGAACACCTGTTCGGTTATTGATGTGGTCTTCAAAAATTTTTAACAAAATTATATCGTCGGGGAGACAAGACATTCTCCCCCGACAGACCTCTAACACGGTTTTTCCTAACCCCGGGAAAGTGGGTGGGCTTAAAAGGGCCAAAAGGCATTGTTAAAAATGCCTAAACCTGATCCGATGGTAAAACGTCTTTCTCTCGATCTCTGGATCGTTTTTCCCCGGATCCGCCGGGGCAAGGGGTCGGGAAAATCTTGGGCCCGAAGGGTAATTTCCGGGCGTCAATCCGGGGGAATGGATGGGTATCCTTTTCGTTACATTGGGTTTAGCCGTCGGGAAAACGGCACAGGGAGTCGACCGGTTTTTTCTTCTTTACCAATACGACGGGAAATTTTAGACCCCGATGGTTCGATTGCCATCCTTCTTCATCTCTTTTTAATTTATTCTTCTTCCCCTTTTTGACGAAAGGGAATCTTCTACAACCGGGGAATCGGTTGGGGTTTTCCGGGGCTATTCGGTGACGAAAAATCAGTCTTTTCCCTTTTTCACCGTCCTGCATTCAAAGACATGCTGGTAGCGCCGATTAGGGGCTTCCCGCCTTTTGACCTCTTCCCAAAAAAGGTTTTTTAGCCCTGTAACCCGATTCCGCATTGTTCAAGGAAATTTCCCTTTGGTGGTGGTTCGGTGGTTCCCCATTCCCAAAACCGAGGATACCTTTGAACAATTCCCAAAACCCCCTTTCCTTTTTTTCAACTTTAAAAATTGAAATGTTCTTTTTCTCCAGGTTTTTTCTATTCCCCGGGCCGTTCTTTTGGGCCCCAAATTCCCCGACCAATGTCTTTGTCGTGACTTTTGGGTTTAAAAAAAATTCTCCAGCTGGAACGTCGCCCTGGGCCCCGCTTTTCCTTCCTTTGCCCGTCAGAAATTTCGTCGTCCCTTTACATTCCCCGGCAATGTTGTTCGTGGTGTGAACCACCTCCCCTTCGTTGAGGGCTCAGCACACCTGTCGTAAATCCAGCTGACACCCTTTTGTCGTCAAAAATCCTTCCCCTTTTCTTCTTCTTTATCAGCGACCAGAGGGGTGTTTTAAAACAACAGTTCCAAGGGGAGGGCATCCAAACCCCCTACAACATTGCCGAATACCAGTGGCTGTTGGGGGTTCCCATTTGGACGGGATCAGATGAGATGATCTGGGAAAAACGGTTCTTTTAATTCCCTTGGGTTTTCCCGGGATCCAAAGAAAAAGAGGTCTTTGTTTACAGTGCATCCTGCAAACGCTGTCAGAACGGTGTCGAAAAGGACTTTACGTGTATTTCGTAAGGTTGGGGTTTGTTTGACAGGTCGATGGGTGCCCTTTCCCTCAACCTGCTTTAGTTTCCCGGTTTTCTTCCCGGGGGGTTTAAAAGACCTGCTCTTCTTGTTCTTCAGTGGACGGTCAACATCAATTTTTACGTGCCCCAATTCTCCCCAATTCCAACATCGAGGTTTCGCCTTTTTCCACTAAGGGAAATTTGCGTACCAACCTCCCCTTCCCCCAAAACCCCTCATAAGGGATCGATGGCCGGTTTCAATTCCTACCCGTCCCTCACGTTTCGATGCTCTTTTGAAAACCCGGAAGTTTTGGGCTTTACCTTTAAGCGTCAAAAAAGTTTTTGGTTTCCAGTCTTAATGCTTGTTTTGTTTTAATCCCCATTTTTTAATAAAACACCGGACGGCTGTGCGTTGCAGGCCTTTTCCCAGGCATCAGGGTGAAAGGCGCACCAGACCCAAAATATCAGCCTTTCGAAGACTTTCCAGGGTTTAAACGAACTTAAAACTGGGGGGGAAAAACATGGCTTGGTGCGCTTGCCCACCGTGTTTCAATCTCTTGACAATTTGCTTGGGTTGGGGCTGTTCATCGGTCGGAGGCCTAGAATCGACGGGGTTCCCCCAAAGCCAAAATCAGGTGTGCCAAATTTTTGGACCCGCCATTCCTCGTGCAGCAGCCTTGAAATTTTCTCGTTCCGACCATGAAGAAGTGGGCCCTCAAAAGGAGGTTGGGTTTTTCTTGGGTTTTTTTTCCCCGTGGCTCCCCCGGGTGGGTACTGGTGCCATTTTGTGGTTCCCGTGATGTTTTTTTTCGATTTTTCTGTTTAGGGGGTAAAATTCAGCCCCTTTTCTTTAAAGATTTAAAAAAAATTTTCCCCATTCTTCAAAATTTTTATCCATCTTCCCCAATTTTTTTCCCTTTTTTTTCTTTTTTCAAAATTAATTTTCCCCAATTTTTTCTCGCCCCAAATTTTTTATTCCGTTTTTCTGTTTAACTTTTTTAAAATCCCAATTTGATCAATTTTTTTTCTAAAACTTTTGGGTTTTATGGGTTTTTTTAAAAAATTTTGGGAATTTTTTAAATTTCCTTCTAAAAATTTTGGAAAATTTTTTGTTAATTTTTTTTCTAAATTTTGGGGCAAATTTTTCCCGCCCCAAATTTTCCTTTTAAATTTTGGAATTTTTTGCCAGTTTTTTTTCTAAATTTCTGGGGAAATTTTTGTTCTTTCCTTCCCAAAATTTTGGGTGGGAAAGTTCCCCTTGTCTCGAAGAAAAACCCCTTGGGTCCTCACCCGCTGCCCATCAGGTTTGCGGTTCCCCCTAAAATTGCTTTGTTTCCGGGAAATGTCTTGTTCCCCCTCTTCCTTTTCCCCTTCAACTCCCACTTTCAGATCCCCTCTTTTTTGGGAAAACCAAATTTTATTTTAAAGTTTAATTCACCACTCGTTTCCCACACCTGACACCCAAATTTTTACGTTTCTAGGTGGGGAATTAAAAGTCTCGTATTATTTTCATAAAAAAGTTTTTTTGTTCCGCAAATCACTGGAAACCTTGATTTTTTTTACGCCTAATTTTCGGTTTTACCCTAAAAAACTCTTTTTTTATTTTCCTTCTTTTCCCCTTATTTACACCCCCTTTTCGCACGGGCCCAACCTGGCCACAGTTCACTGCCTACCCGTTCGATGCCCGGTCCAATTCATTTACCAAAAACCCCAGGGACATGCCGGCAACGGTTTACTTCACCCGAACACCCATCGATTCCCCCCCATGCCCCCTTTACAGTTTGGGTTCCACTGCGGACTCAAGACGCTCGCCCCCGGGCCTTCGTCTTTTTTATACCGCCCGGGCAATCCCGAACCATCCGGCACGCGAAATCTTCTGGAGGGTCCGCCGGTGATGGCCCCAGCTCCCGGCGGCTCGTGGGCGCCGGCAGATGGAAAAACCCCGCCACCTCGAAGTGGCGCCGGGGGTAAATTTAAAATTCGTTACAATAAAGAATACATTTTCCCTTTTTTTTTTTTAAAATAATTTAAATTAAAAAATTTTTAAACGCCCTGTTTTAATTTCGATTCACTTTTTAAATACTAAATGTTTAAAAAATCCCGAAAACATGAACCCATATTTTTTCATAATTTTGCCAAAAGAGTTTATATAAAAATTTTTACAAAGTGTTAACTTTCGATTATAAGTTTAATTATTTTTGAAACGACTTCCCCAAATTAGTTTTTTTTTGGGGAGGGAGGGTTTTAAAACCCGGCGGAACAATGGGGTTAAAATTTTCTTAAAACCTTTTCTAAGAAATTTCTTAAAAACACAAAATTTTCCTTTTTCCTTAAAATTAAAAACCTTTTTTCAGAGGGGAAAAATAATTCTATAAAAAATAAATTCTTTTTAAAATATCTGAGTCATCTGATTTTTGGATTGTAGGTACATCCTCCCAAAAGCATGGGGAAAGGGTTAGAAAGCCAAATGGGGCCCGTGTCCCCAAAAGATGGTTTCTGGTTCCCTTTTTGGGGGACGAGGACCTTTTTATTTAAAAAGTTTAAATCCAAAAATAAGGTTTGTTTAAAAGTCCCAAAATTTCCCTAAAAAACCTCTTGTATTAATACTACCTTTTCCTTCTTTTAACCTGCCAAACGGAAAAAAAATTCCCGGTTTGGGGTGGAAAACAGGTGATTTCTGGTAGGTAGTGAATATGTCAGTGCAAGTACCTCGTCAATGAAGAATTTGCCCCGTAAAATTTAAATTAACAGACTGGGGGGGATTTTAATTTTAAAATATTTATAAAATAACTGATATCAAAGTATTTTATTTAAATATCTTCAAAAGGGTTTAAAGCAATTGACAAAGAAAAAAATTTTTTTGTTCTGTTGAGGTTTTTTGAGTGTTTAAGATGAAAGACACCCGATAATTTGGGTCTCAAAGACCAAGTTGCTGCTTTTCGTTGGTTGAAAACAACTTGCAGCCTTTGCGATTCCCACATAACAATATTTGTGAAAGTGCAGGAGCGGCGTGTGGCATTATCACTTGCTCTCACCTATGTCAAAGGTTCGCATCTCAAATTATTCATTTGATTTCAAAATCCTCAAACATCTAAAGACAGTTACACTTGTAGGGAAAGAACCTCAAAGACAAAAAAAACTGATAATGCCAGGCAACTATCTTTTGATTTAATTGCGCCATTACAAATTTGAAAGAATTTTTGTAGTACAAACCTTCTAAGTAACTTATTAAAATACATTTTAGCCTTCATTTGCTTGAATCAAATGGATGTGATGTCAGAAATTAATATGGGTATTAGCATGAATGAATGGATGTGATCATCACACTTACGTATTTAGCTTTAAAGGTATAGATTCTCTTGAGGGAAGATGTTGGCGAGTATTTCTTTCAAAATTCTGTTTTCGTTCATTTTTTAAAGAAATGTGTAATAGGGGTGAGTTTACTACATACATTGAGAGCCCAAGTCCCATCAGTGGTAATCTCTGGAACGACTGAACCAATTTCAAAATGTTTTATTTAAAAGAAAAAGTGTTTTGTGGAGCACGTCGATGCGAGTAGGGGCCAAGTGCTGCAAAGCGAAGCGGGGCGGGGCAAGTGAGAAAGGGCCGAGTTTCGCTCGGTAGGTACGAGGAGGCAGAGGTCGGGCGAGACGGGAAAGGGTGGTGGCTGTACCAGCTAGGGCGAATAAGGACAGGGTAATCTGCGAATACAAAGAATTTGTTGTTTTTTTTTCCTTCCGAAGAGAGGATTCTAATTAATAAATACCTGCAACGCAGGCTACTTCAGCTAGTAGTATTACAAAAGCTGCATCATGTAGCATATAATTAATTAGTATATTAATTTAAACTTAATTCAGTCATATTGAAATGATTATATATTTCACCTAAGTCTTAAGTGCAAAATAAAGTATACATTTATATGAATACACAATTAACATATATCGTCATAGGTGTCAACTGCAGTGCCTATGATCGGGAGGTCCTAGAGTTCGAGTCCCAGGGATGGCAAGACTTTCGACATGAGCTAGAGAGAGCTAGGTCGAATTCAGCCTCTGTTTGGAGGAGAATTGTAGCGGCCGGCTGTTCTGATCGATAGTTTTTTGTGGTTTCTCCGATCGAATGAGACGTATCCGGCGCCGACCCTAACAAATGTCGTCGCCCTAACAAATGGGTGCGCGGATATTTTCTTCCTCTTTCTTGTTCTACCCTCACCCCTTACTTACATGTGCATGCACTACATTACCACTCATGTCGGGAGACCAATTGGGAGCTTCGAGCTTGTCCCGGCTGGGGCGGTGCCCCGCTGGTGGTAGATACCCGGCTTAGGAAAACGTTGCAAGTCGACGTGAAGGTCGGCGCTGGATCACACCTACCGGCGGGGGAAGAAGCCACCTCACGTGATGCAAGCTGCACTACATTTACGATACTAATGACCAACGTGGACAACCGGTAACACGATCACTCAATTAAAATAAACCAAATAATTTCAAAATTTTAATAAATCATTATAATAATAAACAGGAGATGCACAACTGGATGTAGAGCCACATTTACCAATTTTTGATAAAAAGCAAGTATAAGTCAATGTTTATAACCAGTTACACTCTAGTTAGATACACAGTTAAGCAATGTCAAATGTCATGAACTTTAGTTAACATATCATATTACTTTAGTTTACATATCATATTATGTAGGTACAAAAACTATCAGACCTAAAAATAAATCTCTTAAATGTCTCAATATTTAGAATCAGCGCTAAGAAAACAATCCTTGTAATGTTGCAGGACTTTTCCATAAGGCAATCATCCAGAGTGGATGCGCTTTAAACCCGTGGGCGTTCGATTTCGAACCTAAAGAATTGGCACTCTCTTTGGCAAAAGAGCTCGGCTGCAGATCCACTTCCATCGATGAAGTACTCGAGTATCTGCGCGACACACCGGCTAGACGTTTAGTGGAAACATTCGGAGACCTTGGAAACAGGATGGTAAGGCATTTCAAAGCTTCTGGACAAAGAACATATTATAAAATTTACAAAAAAAATCAACCATTTTTTTAAACATTTGAGTGTTCCTCGTGTTTTTGTTCTACACTTATGTACGGATGAAACGTTTTATAAGCAAAATTAAGGACCACAAAATATTTCAAATTAAGATGTTTATATAAATATTAACAACAAAAATCATCCGAGATCCGCCAATCTTCAAGATCGCTTACTCATTTCCAATTGATATTAATATGCATCCGTATTTTATTCTACATTGCACAAAATAGATAGTTTCTATTCTATACATGAGTGGAATAGAAACATGAGTATGTAATGTCTGCGTGTTCTTTTATGTGTTCTCAGTAGCGCTGAGCTGCAACAATGGGTAAATAATTTGTATATTATTCAAAATCAGAATAATGATAAATGTTTCTGAACAATATTTTTTTTTAATTTCAAAGTTATTTGTTAAATTAAAGACCTTAAATAGGAAATTCGCTATCTGAAATCCCGTAACGGAAGATATGTCGACTCACGAAATATAAATTTTTCTCAGACCATGAGCGATGCCCACTTCTGTATAGTATTGTTCATCAGACATATTGTACTATTTTCAAGACACATAATGGCTGTTTGGAGGAAATAATTGAAATAGAGAATTGACCTTTCATCTTTTCTAAAACAAAAATCTTTCTGACTGCTTCATAGAAAGGTGACAAATAATAAGAAAAATAGCCTCTTTGGCTACCATGTTTAGGGTTGACACCTTCGAAGAACACATACCCGGAGATGGGTTATGTGTTCCGGGATGGGTTAACGAAAAGTAAATACATAAATTGACAATCAACATTTATTGTAAAGTGATTATTTAATTAAGCCTTATTACATTAATTATTGCATAACAGTAATACATTTATAATATTAATAACACAGTAATTACTATAACAATAAGTACATTCTTTTTCGACTAGGGGTGGTGAACTGATGGCATTCTGATTTTGCCCCGCAGTCCAAGTTTTATTTATGTAGTGTCATTAATATGAAAACATCCGATAAATTAAATTATTAAACACAGATTACATTTTTAAAAAAGCGAAAAAGATATTTAATTTCATTTTTATATGACCCGGAGATTTTCAAAAGTAACCCGGAGCCCGGAGATCACTCCTGAAACCCGGAGTCTCCGGGT
The DNA here is from genome assembly GCA_964035755.1 of Teleogryllus oceanicus. NCBI lineage: Eukaryota > Metazoa > Arthropoda > Insecta > Orthoptera > Gryllidae > Teleogryllus > Teleogryllus oceanicus. The sequence goes on along the minus strand of CAXIVR010000005.1, from coordinate 49,951,167 downwards.
CAAACACGGAGAGGAGGCAACCCTAACCAGGTTATTCTATTTGTCCCCAGGGTAGCAAGGTCGGCCTTCGTTTCGCCCCTACGGTTGAGAAGCGTGTGCAGGACGGCGAGGAGGTGTTCCTTCCGGAGCACCCAGAACTCATGATGAAGAGAGCGCCCTCCGATCCTATTCCGTGCATTATTGGAGTGAATTCCCAAGAAGGCATTCTTTTCCTAGGCTGTAAGTAGGGTTGCCAACGTCCTCCGTTTGGGAAAACAGTCTACAATTAGTAAATTTTTAACATTTTTTCGTCATTTATTTTATCACATGATTAACATCTGCTACGTTGAATTGTTTATTGTTTAATTCAGAATAGTAAACATGATTATCTTTTTTATGAACGCTGACACACGCATGCATGTGTCTCTGTGTAGCGGCTCAATTGAAAAAGAAACGCTCAAACCGTCTTCATCTGCATTGTGTGAACGAATACTTTCACTTGAATCGCAAATGGAGAGAAGAAATAAATGGAGATGATGTTCGTCTAAACTAAATATTTACAAAAATAAATGTGTTGTTGTTTTTTTGCCTATCGAGTGTCCTCCCTTTTACACGAACAAGTATATAAGACTGCGACAGCAAAGGCTTTAAATTATTGAGACACTTGTGGATTAGAGCTTAAACAGACTAAAAACGTAATTAAGGTCACCGCTGGATAAGGGGCCTCAATAATTTTTAAACAAAATTGTTTATTTGTTCATAAAATATGTACAGTAATTTTAAACTATTTTTGCTAATGAGGTAGTTTCTTAACGATACGATAATGTATTTAACTAAAAATTTCTTTTTTTAAAACATTATGCTCGAAAAAGTCAATGTTTTAACCTTTTTTTAATTGTAACGGTATATAAACACGATTTACAAGACATTATGGAAGAACTATGTGTAGAACAATTGCAATATGTAACTACATTACGAAATCGTCATGAAAAAAGAGGACAGAAAAAATTGGGAAAGCGGTGAAAATTTAGGCTAATATGATCGATTTGAAAGAATAAACATTTGTTTTGTTTACATAACAGTCCAGTCTCCTTAGAAAGATTTCCTTCGTGATTCCCTTTATTAGCTCCCAAAGAAATTCCTTTAAAGACACTGTTCACGTCATTTAACGATTCCTTTGAGCGTCAATACGGGAAGCACGCAGACATTTCTTAATGTGAAAAGTTTTAGTATTGTGGATAACCCAATGAAAATGTCAATATTAAAATTTTTATCAATATTCTATTGATAATTTTACGTATATTGTACTGCTGTCATCATACACTCGTGACAAAAGAAAAATTGAAGGACAATACCCGACATCTTGCCCACAAATAGTTCCAGAGTAGGAAGAGATGGCGTACCTGAAAAAAAATTTCGAACGACTTTCGCCCTAGCCAATCAGAACTTTTGTAGAAAAGCGAATATGGCATGAGGCTTGACTCGACGAGATTGTCTTTCTTTCCCGGGTCGAGACGCTGAAGTGAGTAGATGGGTACTATTCCCCCACACAACCGACGAGGGACACGTGAAATACCCGAGATGAAAATTTTTTTAAAAAAGGGAATTTGTTTTGGCCCTATGCTGAACAAGATTTAAGATCTTATAAGAAGAAATGCGCCGAATGAGAGGTAGCCACCTGGGAGAAGCTGCGATCCCAAGGGAGAGTGGTTAAGGTGCATATAAACGATCCTTTTTGAAAGACTATAATCTTCTGAAACCTGGTCTTTTTATCACTGCTCTCCAGTTGAGATAAAATACCGCTGCCAATAAAACTACTCTTAGCAGAGGAAGGTCCAGAGAGGATGTATACTGCAGGAAGTGCAATCAGCAGTTGAAACTATGAATCACATCCTCGGTCAGTGCATTTTTACGAAGCCAGCGACTAATAAAGCGTATTTATAAAGAACTTCATAGAAAGGAAGAAGCTAAGCTCTGGAAATAGGACAACGTGGTGTCCACGGAAGCCACTTTCTCTGTTGCCGAAGGTTAGACACAAACCTGACATGGTAATAAAAAGCCGGGAGGGGGTCCATGTGGTTGATGTGACTGTCCGCCACGAGGATGGGTCTAACCTTCTAAAAGCAGGGGAGGAAAAAGTGGTAAAGTACCAACCAGTCATACCCCTGGCAGCCCAATTTCATGGAGTGCCCAACGCCAGAATCCTGCCTGTGGTGGTTGGAACCTATGGAGCTATGCCACAATCAACAGTCAGTGCCCTCAAGACGTTGGGGATCGTGTCTTGGAGAGATTTACTGACTATCTCGTTAATTGCTCTCAGATGCTCTATTACATTCATACACAATTTGTAATTATGATGATAATTTAGCATTGCTGGCAGTAAATGGTGAAAATGAATTTCTTGGTCCCGTAAGGCTCAGGAACCCAATGGATCCGACAATGCCTAGAATATACTTAGTTACTAATGGATTTCTAAGGGAAGGCAGTTACTGAGCCAGTATATAGAAAATTGTGTTGTCAAAATCCATGTTTTGTGGGTCCTTGATACCAAAAAGTTGAATGACAGCAAAACATCTGTTCATTGATCAGTAAACAATGCAACTAAACCGTAAGCAGGATTTTCACTAAAATGTCTCCCCTGTGTAGGATTTTGTTGAAAGAATAATCCTACAGGCATTAAATAACATGACATAAACACCATTGTGTTGTATCCTTTTTGATTTTTCAAAAATTACTCAAATGTATTATTTTTTAAAAAATTATTTCTCAGGCCATTAATATTTACATTAAAGCTTTTTTTTATATTATTGCATTTGTGAGAACAAGTGCTTCAAATGATTTCTTATTAAGCTTTTCAAAAACACTCCAATTTTCTATGAATCTGAAATCAGTTTCACAAAAGCCCAAACAATAATTTCTCAAAAACGGCTCTTAATGAAAATTTTTACTTAGAACTGTTTTTTCTGTTCTATAATTTTTTTTAAAGTCATAATTCAACTCATCTATTAAGGGACCGAAAAGTAGAAAAAATGAGAAAAAGTTGTATGTTTTTTGATGAAACACTATTTCCTCAATATAAATATTACATGAAAGTAAACCAACTGTTTTAACTGATATGTGTGCTAAATATTATATTGTATAATATATAATATATAAATATTATATTTATGATGTGTAATATATAAATATTATATTGTATAATGTATAATAAATAAATAATACATTGTGTAATGTATAATATATAAATATTATATTGTATAATATTTTGTATAGTATTATATTTTGAAAAAGTTGTTCAATAAAGAGAGTGATGTTAATAGATTTTATTGATATAATAAGTAATGTTGTTTGGATTGTTATTATGGAAACAAATGGTGTCAAAGTAATTCAGATACATATATTCAAGGCTACAAAGCATATCAAAGTCAGGGTGTACATAAAAAGGTTGGTTTTATATTGTTAGTTTTATAAATTTATTGTTACAAAACCATATCACTTTTCAAATAATATGTTCAAGTGATTCAGATTCGAACCAGGGACTGAGGGCAATGAACTAGTGCATGGTCACTAAGGTTGTGGGTTTTAATCTCTTGAACACCAAGAAAATTTTGTATATAATGTGTATGTGAAATAGGGGCATTCCCAATCCCTCGTGTAACATATTACCCATCTATGAACTCTTGCCCTGACAGGCAATTACGTGAGATGTGTATAATTGAATAAAGGAACAGATTTCTACACCTGGAACAATGATGCGCACCTATATACTATTTCTGGTTGGACTGTCATTGGATATATTTTTTTATTAGTTAGGGTTCCAATATTTATTACCAACAGTACTGATAAATCATTACACATGCACATGCATTTATTATCAACAGTACAGATTACAGCAGCATCACATCCATCTAACATTTTGTAGGATTAATATTTTTTTTTCAAATTTATTACTAGTGTTAAAGTCCATGTGTTTAAAATTAGAAAACTGCAGGATTTCTGAATTGCTGAAGATTTATTTAATGAGCTCTACCATTTATTCAGTATAGAAATAAATTTGAGCATTAAATGAAAAATACTGCACAAATAATTGTTAAATTGATTTTCGATCTTTGTCACAATGTTTTTATTCTGAATATTTTGTTATTAAATTTAGGTTAAATGCTGATGATTGTTTCATTAATTTCTAACACAGATATTTTCAGATAATTTTGATAAAGGATGTCATTCACTTTTTCCGACCATAATTATATATTTTCTCAGTTATTACATTTTCAAAAATCATAAAAACTTTAAAAAAGTTTGCATGCAATAAAAAAGTTATGGTACATTTGAAGAAAGTAACTTACATTTCGGAACAATTTGCACACATATGGTACCTGAAAACTTTATTGGGTCTAAGAATTTAAAATAGAATTATGGGGATGTATTGGTATTAGAATTCTAATACAGTAGATCCCTGGCATTCCAAACTAATTGGGAGTGTGGTCTGTTCGGATTCAAACATGTTCGGATTATCCGAAAAAATGTACAATACATATACAAATATATCTGTAGGATTACCAGACAATGTAACGTAGTGTGCAGTGTGAAAAACTGGCAATGAAGTGTAGCGATCATATCCTTACAACCAAAGAAGATTACCAATTTTGAAAATTCCTCTAAGTTAAAATTACTGCTACACAAACATGTGATACACAGTGTAGTTACGAGTGCAATAAACATTTCATTTCAAAAACTTGTTTCAATAATTAGTAATTCAGTTCCACAGTAATTATAAAATCCTTTCTTTACCCTACAAATAAGCATTTTATTTATTTTGTTTATTTTTCCTCCATCCCGAATGTAGTTAAAATTAACAGAATTTTGGATTTGCGGGGTTCAGATTAGCAAGGTTCTACTGTACTAAGTTTTGGAAGCATAACTGTGCACATCTCTATCCATCCATCTATCTATCTATACCTATATACATATACATACTTATTATATTACAATTAAGCTATAAATATAAAATACAATAGCACATACTTTTTATATTTCTGTGAATGTCCGGTGTCTTTTAGTTGCTTTAATAATTCAACCAAACATGACAATACCAATTTGTTTTCTGAAACATAAAATTATATAATAGTTCTCTTGTATCAGTGTTAATATACCAACTTCATGCCTTAAATAAAATGGAGAAAGAAGAAACTGACAAGAAAAGCAATCGATAATTACCAACAGATTTTTCACTTTGCTGTAGATCTTCAACCATCTTTTTCCAATATTCAGCTGAAAAATATTTTCAATCATATAAATAAACTTTTAATTTACTTACCTTGCTCCTAATAAATGCAATTCTACAGAATAATTTTGGCATCAAGTGGTTACTTTTTTTCCTTCCATGCTGATTTTAATAAATTTATATAAATGCATTTTTTACACAATGAATAGGACATTTTTCAGAAATGCTAAATTTCAAATTGTAAGTCTCTTTCTTAACAAATCTTGGATTTTAACACACAATAGAAAGATAAAAAGGACCAAAAATGTTTTTCAAGGAAAAATAAATGAGATAATTTACGGCTACAAATAAATAATATTTTGTGATAACTTTCTTAATATTAATTAACATATTTATTCTGGTTTCTGGAAACCAGTTATTGAAACTTTCTTTATTTCAGTATCTCATTAACCTGAGAGTCCTTAAGCATATTTTAGGTGAAGGTTTGAACAAACAAGGGGAACCCAGAAGATGCTTCTTGTTTAATGATGTTACTCTACTTTACCACACAGCAGTTTTAGGAAGAATTTCAAACAAAACTAGGTGCGACAAATAAGCTCTGACTTTCTCATACTAGTTAATTCCCTTTTCCTTAAGGAGGGGCCTTTTCTGCTTTGCCTCATCCCCTTCCTGCTGATTCCATGAAATTGAGGTGGTTGCTCCATTAGAAAATGTTGGCAATAATTCTTTCACTATTGAGGACTTTGTGACCATAGATGATGATGAGGTAATCACAGGAGAGCTGAGTGTTGAGGAATAGACTATTGAGAAAAGCATTGAGAATGAAAGTGATAATGAAATAGAAAACAACCCTGTGCTCCCAAATACCAAGGTTGCTGAAGAATTTGAAACAGTTAGGTTTATGAGGGGCCACAAACTTGAGGACTCACAATACTAACAACTTTCTCATTTGGAGCAAGAAACTGTTGTGATACAGTCCAGAAGAATTAGGAAGCAATCATGCTTACTTGACTACTTAAAAAAATACTCTCTATGTAAGTTTTGTCAATTCATGGATTTTCATGAAAAGTTGACTCACATTGTATTTCAATTATCAAAGTAATTTTTTGTAGCACATCTTTTTTAATTTGTACCATTTATTGTGTTTCTCTGTAATATATCCTCAATAAAATTTGACTAGTATTTTATAATTATCAATTGGAAGTCTTCCTCTTTATAGTGTTTTCCTCTATTAAGTCTTCAGAATTCATGGTCTCTAAAAACATTATACAGAGGATTCATAGTAATTGATAATTCAAAATAATTTTTTTGGTTATAATTAATCAATTGTAATTAATTGAAAGAGGTTTGCCAGTACTAAAAACAATATAATTGTGCCTTACTTCTATTTCTATATATCTTATATTCCCCTTCCCACATTTTATATTTGATATATAATGAAATGGGTTATATTAACTAAGGGTTCTATTTATCAGATTTGTACATAAAAACTTGATAAAATTTGAATGCCTAATAATTCTTACCTTCAAGTTTGTATCTTTCAGCTTTGAGGCCTGTTTTATGAAGTTCTTCTGCATGTTTATGATCTAAAACTTTTTCAACAATTTTCTCCATCGCTGCACCTGTAAACAACATTTAATATATTTGAGTGATTCAAGATAACATAAAGCAAGAAAACTATGATTATTAAAAATTGAGTGAGTCATTCCGCATCAAATCGCGCATTCTTTCCAAAAATATTGACACCTATTTTTCTGGAATACTCCTAGGAAACTTTACAGAAATATTGACATTTATTTTCTCAGAAGATTCCTAGGAAACAGTAAAGAAAAGAAACACACGTGCCTGTGCAAACTTGAAGGATCTCGCTAAAAAATACCTCCAATGTATTTATCTTGTTAGCACCCAAAAGGGCTGTGAATTACTTTATTGTGTCTTCAAACTGCCCAAAAATGCTTTTTAATGTTTATAACACACACACCAACATATTTTTACTTTCTCACTACTGCTACCGTAGTAGAGAGAAAGCTGTTAATAATAGTAAATAATATTTGTGCTCACATATACAATTTATTTTTATATATATATATATATATATATATATATATATATATATATATATATATATATATATATATATATATATATATATATATATATATATATATATATATATATATATATAACTCAACCTCTCTTAACCTCTTTTAAACCCTTCCTGAAATTATAATAAAAATTAATAGTGCTTCAGGAAGAAGTATAAAATTCAATTACTCCATATTTGCTAGGATATTACCATTTAAAATAATAACTCCATAAAATTTATATTATGAAACCGAATAAATTTGGTTGGATTTATTCCTTATTTTTTTCAGATGTTGGCGAAATTTTCTTCACTAGTCATAACATCAACTATACATATAAAACAAAACAAAATAACAAATACATATGTAATACCCTATCATTAATATTTACAACACACACATCCTTCTACATTCCTACAATTAAATTTGGCTATGGGTTTCTCAATATCTTAAAAATTAGAACATTCTTGGCCTTGTTGTAAATTTTGAATGATTGAAAATGAATAAAATGTTTTTTGGAACTTCCCTTTCCATTGCTTGGCAATTCTGTGATCACTGCTATTCATGTTCAATGTTTCACACAAAACATAAAAGAATACATCTTCCCATTACTCAAAACATTTCAACATTCGAATCATAAACACTTTCAGTCCTCAGTGACTCGACTACACGTGTCTCGCAGAGCATCTTGATCCCTTCTCAGGTTCCCTTCGATTTTCAGACCATGTGGTTTGAAGACAAAAGACAACTTTCCACTATATTGTTACTTTATTTTTAATTTTCTTATAATAGTTTCTTTAATAGACCTTGTGATATCAAGCATAATCTCAAAAATGTTCAAATATTTGTGTAATTCGTTTATTATCCCTTTAAACACTAGCTCTACTATTTCACAATAGTCGCAGTTTTGTTTGTCACTTAAACATCTGTCTGTCTTCTTTTAATATGGAAATGTTTTTTTACCATTACGAACTTTATTTAATTTTGAACAGTATGATTTTACAACATGTTATCTTTATTAGAATATGCCTTATTTTCATTTCTGATATTCCCATAGTCACATTTCAAGATTTGTACTGTTTCATTTTTAAAATAACATTTACTTCATTTAATGATTTTATTGCCACTACTTATAATAATAATAATGATAATAATAATAATAATAATAATAATAATAATAATAGATCACAATACTAATAAAATAATAATAATAGTAATGACAATACTAATAGTAATAATAACAGTACATGATAACAATTATGGTAACAATTACATATATTTTAACAGTATTAGTATATTCCTTGTTTAAATCTTGAAATGGTGAGGATGAGGAGGGGCAGCTTATGACCTAGTTTTTTCAGTTTCTACACCTAGTCCTACTGCAGCATATGAAATCACATTGCACGTATTAGTCATTGAGGTATTCCTGAATGCTATAAAAAAGTTTTTGCCCAAAGAAGTGTTTGAGTTTATTCTTGAAGTTGGGTAAACCAGTAGTTTTTCTCAGATGTATTGGTAATTTGTTGAAGAATTGTATACCTGAAAAGAATTTCCCCTTTTGGTATAATGTGCTTGTGCACATTGGTTGATGGTTACATGCTTGCCTTGTGTTATAGGGGTGTAAGCTTGAGTTAAATATGTAAGGTGTGTCATTGTTTACTAGATTTTTCTTTTCAAACATGATATCTTCATAAATGAGTATACAAGGCAGTGGAAATATGTTAAGTTTTTTGAACTGAGGCTTGCAGGACTCTGTTCTTTTTGTATTTTTTATTGTTCAAATGATTCTCTTGTGTATTTTGAATGTTTGCTTAGCCTCTGGTGCTTGGTCCCAAATTATTATTCAGTATTTGAGAATAGAGTGCTCATTTTTAAAGTACACTATTTGAGCTGTTTCAATGATGCTGTTTCTTATTGTCATCTAAGAGCATAATTAAGTTTGCTCAATTTTGAATCAATATCTTCTAGGTGTGAGTTTCATTTAAGGTTGGATTGTATGATGATTCCAAGAAATTTTGTTTTCTGTGCTTGTGTGATGCTGTTTCCTTCTATAATGTTAAATTTGGTGAGTGTTGTTGTGTTGAGTGGGAGTTGTGGAAGGGTATTGTGATTGTTTTGTTTCTGTTTCGGATTAGTTTGTTATGGTGGATCTATTGAATTAGTTTGTCAATGGCTGAATTGGCTTTGTCTTTGAATATTATATTAGTGTCATCAGTAAAAAGTGCTGTTTTGTTGTTTTCCATTATTGATGGCAAGTCATTTACAAATATAAGAAATAAAATCGGGCCTAGTGTGGATCCTTGTGGGACCCCATGTCACATCTCTTGGCTCAGAGTGATGATTATTTATTATTGTCTTTGGTAAGGTAATACTACTTATTTGTTTCCTGTCTGACAGGTATCCACTTTTAAAGCAATTCCTGATTCATAAGATTCTAATTTGACAATAGAATTCTCAGGATCTGTTATGTCGTTTTTGACAATACAAGAGGCCAACAGGAATTTCTTTTTGCTCTAATGCCGTGAGGATTTCATTTACAAAGATGAATAGAGCAGTTTCAGTGGTTTGATTTTCCCTGAATCCATGTTGTGAGTCTATCATAATGTTATAGTATATCAAGTAGCTTTTTAAGCTTTCATAGAAGAGTTTTTCTAATATTTTTGAAAATCCTGACAAGAGTGAAATTGGTCTATAATTTATTATATCTTGTTTGTTACCTTTTTTGTATATAGGTTTAATTACTGCTTAAATGTTTATGAATATTTGAGTTAGTGATTCAAGCATAAATTTGTAAATGGTTTGTTGATATATGAAGCAATCTTTTATTAATTTCTATTCCAGCGGATTGTTTATTTTGAAGTTTGTTTGTATTTTGAAGTATTTCTTTCTCTGTTGTTTCTGTGATGTACATACTAGAAAGCGAGTTTTTAAAGAAAGGTGGAGGTTGTTGAGGTGTAATGTTTGGATTACTTGTTTGTAGAAGTCTACCAGCAATTTCAGAGATGTGTGTGTTGAATACACTGGCTGTTTCATTAAGGTTTGTTATTCTTCTGTATTCATGGACTAGTTCAATATTTTGTATTTTATTATTTGCTGGTAATGTTTCTTTTAGGATATTCCACATAGCTTTCGTTTTGTTTTTGGATTTTTTATGTACTCATCATTTGACAATTGTTTGAGCTTTATCATAACTTTTTAAAGTATGTCTGAATATTGCTTATAGTAGTAGACTATTTGATGATTGCAAGAGAGTTGTTTTGTGGGTGTATGAAGCTCTCTTCTTCTTTCACATGAAATTTTTATACCTTTTGTTATCCATGCTTTGCTGTTTTGTTTGTTGTTTGTTTTGCGGTACTGTAGCGGATGTGAGATGTTGAAATAGTGTTTGATTGTATTAAAGAAAGTGTTAACCTTTAGGATGGTGTCAGATATTTCATATACCCCTGACCATGATTCATTAGTTAACAGTGAGATGTGTTCGTTCAAGTTTTTTACATTATACTTCCTAGTCTCCTTTATTGGGTTGCTTTTGGTGAGGTGGAATTTATTTTAATAGTAAATATTTGAGCATTGTGGTCACTGAGCCCCGTATCATTAGTGGTGACTATGTATGCGTGTTTTGTTTTGTCTACAAGGATTTGGTCTATTGCAGTTTGGGACTTCTTGGATTGCCTGGTTGGTGTATCGATTACTGCATCTAGATTATAGGAGCGTACTAAGTTTATTAGTTTGATTCTGTCCTTTTCATGAGTGATATTATCTGTAGGTAAGAAGTTAATGTTTATATCACCACAAACCTTATTTGTAACCATTTAGAATTTGTCCGTTAGTGTAGTATTTTCAAGAGCCTCTATTAGACTACATAAGTAGTATCATCTCTGTAATTTTTATGAATATTATTTATACATATTTAGTGATAATTTTCTCCTTTTCACAGTCACGACTGAGGATTGGAAAAATGAGTTCTCGAAACAATGTTACGCTGCATTTCCTAATAAACTCTTTTATAAGGTGATTGTTGTTGTGCGTGCGTGTACACATATATACATACACGTATAAAATTGGTTGTTTTGTATAAAGCTGCCTTTCGAAGGAAACTTCGAGGCCAAATTAATTGAGTTATACTAAATGTTCATGAACGACACACACATTTTTGTTTGCTATGTTTATAATATGATCGCATTTTCCAGCAGAATTGTAGGGAAGGAAGAGTGGAGCGTTAGATTCGTCTTTCGTACGTCCTCCTATGGCAGTTTCCATCCAACTTGATATCATTCTCTGTGTATTTTGATAGGGAAAGATGGGCCATGCAAATAAGAAAAATATACCTGTAGATTCTCTGAAGGATCTAGATTCAGATGACAAAAATCACCCCATGTTGAGTTCGCCTTTCTACCCGCAACGCCTACGATCTACCCGCAATTTCTACGATTTTGTAGAAAGTAATTTGGAGTTTCATTTTTCCATGTCGTTACTTACATGCTTGGCTGAACCACTCTCAATTTTTGGCTGCGTTTTAGGGAGTATTTGTGCTCTACAGTTCTCGTTTGTAGGCTAGTTTAGCATTAAATTATATTATAATCTTATCCGCGAGAAAGATGGAAGTTGAATGATTGTTTAAGAGAAATAACTAATTCAAAGTAATACTCACGAAGAGCTTAAATGATCATAGGATACCAATACCCATTTCAAAGCCATTAATCTACATAGTTAAGCGATTTCGAAAACAAAGTGATGGAGTTCCTTGTTTTAACACAAAGCTCAAAATTGAAGGTGAGCAACCTGAGTGATCATATCAAACCGGTTATTGGATACGTGAGATATTAGAAGACCATGTGTCATTAATGTGAGCATGAGCAATTGTAGAAAAATATTTAGATTGACGTTACAAGTTTGTATCTTTATTTACCATTTAATTTTCGTAAGATTTAATTTTTGCTTATTTTTAGAGACGAAGAGTGTAAAGTGTACTGACAATTTTGCTACTGTTGTATATCCACATTTTATAGACAGTTGTTTGATGTTATTTTTCAAGCCTTTCAATAGTTAAAACATGTAGGAATTAAGTCAAACAACAACATCACAATGGAAGCTTCCTCGATTTTCTGGCTTCAGAGTTTTTTGATGCATTGTCGATAAGACGAGAATATTTTATGATACCTGGATGAACTCGATTGAAGAACAAATAAAAGACGGAATCTTCGACGTTTAACAGAATATCAAAATGAACCTATGCTTCAGCTGAAGCGATCCGTTTCGATATATGTCTGTCAACTATCTTCTAATCTGTTGTAGGTATTCAGTTACGGTTTTAAGTCTACGTCAGTGTTATTCAAACTGCAGGCACCTCCCAGAGAGGCGCGAGAACTTCGTAATAATTCAACAAAATAATGATTTAATGCTTCACAAACCTCTAATTATTTGTAAATTTCACAACAGGAGAAGAACAACTTGTTGATCTTTCGTTAGACAATACTACAGACAGTCAGGAATTTCAGAATTTTGGTGCTCCGTAAGGATGAGTATCTAGAGTTAAGTAAGAAGGCCTTGAGTGTTCTGCTTCCTGTTGCCAGTACTTAGTGTGAAACAGGTTTTCAGCCACGGCGGTGATCAAGACAAAATATAGATCAAGAATAAATATCCAGCGTGAAATGTGTATTGCCATTTCTATATTAGTGCCTAGGTTCGATGAACTGGCGACACTAAACAAGCCCATTCATTTCATTGACTTTTCTGAACTATCACTATTTTTTTATACTTTTTCTTACAATCTTCTTCACTTTGTCAAACATTAAACAAATGCCGTACTTACAGCAGTGAATAGTGCAAATCACTTGCATTAATGATTTTGTACACTGTAAGTACATAATAAATATACAGGATGGCTTTAGTTCCAGGAAAAAAAAAATTAACAATTTTATTTTCATGATGGTAGGCGTGTGCAGAATTCTCCTGAAGGGAGCCACGGTACAAAGCAACTGGTCTATGTGCACGGGTATATAAGCTGTACAACGACAATACTATTTTTTAATGGAACACTATAGGTTTCTTAGCCCACGATAACTTAGGAAGAGGTGACAAGTTCATCAATATGAATATTTCCGTATGTTGCAGAACAATATTTTCGAATAATGTAATGTTTTTGCGACGCACGCCGTCTGTAATATTCCGCCACCACCGAAGGAAAACCGCTGCGAGGAAAACCCTTCCGTCGCCTTGGTTCCGGAAGCGAAAAACAAAACAATGTTGTCATGACAGACTGTAGGGCGATGTGGAATAAAATGCTATGAGATTTGAATGAAACATTGACTTTGGCATTGCACTGGTCGCAAGAAATGAAATTAAATGAGTCTATTTCCCCATGAAACATGAAGATCTGTTCTGTAAGGCCTCAGTATTACGATCGTTCACTGATGACGAATTCAAAGATCTTCGAATTTCAGTTTTCTTCCTTTGAACAAAATACCAGGCGATTGCAAAACAACCGACAAACTAGTAATACTTCAACATCAAATACATTCTCAAATTATAAGTATTTGCCATTTTGGACAATTCAGAGAGTTCAACCGAAATTAGACTGTTATTTTGAAGAACTGCTTCATGCTAAAAAGAAAAAATTACATTGCAAAAGAACAAAAGAAAAAGTTAAAAATTTGTCTTCATTTCACCAAAATTACTATTATTTTCCAAAAGTTGTGCATGGTCTTATTTAAATATCTGTCTTTAAAGAATAGATTTTACTAATTCAAGAATAAATTGTCTTCAGTATTGCCTCAGAAAATTGGAACGTTTGCGTTTTCAAAATTCAAACATTTTGACGAAAATTAGACTGCACGTTTTTATAAGTTCTTTGCTCTATCTTTCGAAAAACAATTTGAAAATTGGAGTAATTTTTTGATATATATATATATATATATATATATATATATATATATATATTACTCAAAATTAAAAATAAGTCACCCCTTTGGGTTTGGCCAGATCAATGGGGAATATCAGCTTTGGAAAAATTTTTTGTTGTGTTTACGGTCGGGCATTGACGATAAACGGCAGAATGATATGTTTTCCCTTTAAAACTAATTTTCTGCATCAAGAACGCACAAAATTTTTTTGGATTCGATAAAATTGAGTTAGAGGAAGTAATTTTCATATAAATATAAAAGATTTATCCTTTTTACTACCCGGCCCACTAAATTTCGAGTTTTCTTGAAAATCGCCGATTTTGCCTCCTCAGTACAAAAATTAATGGAAAAGTGTATATGGCAGAAAGTTAAAAGGGGGAATATCACCATTAGAAATCAGTGTAGTTGTTTGCCTGAACTATTTATTTTGGGGTTTGAAATTTTTTTTTCTAATTTGTGGATAATAAGAATTTATTTCAAATTATGGATAAACTGAAAAAAAAAAAATTTTAAAAAGTATTTTCATTGTCATTTTTTCTTCCTGCCATTAGAAGTTTTTTGAAGAGAAAGTATTAAAAATAAGAACAATCCACTTGAATTTTAAGACAAATTTGATTTGATTAACTTTATTAAAAAACCGAATAATAAAAAATTAAAGTTTTTTTTTTATATTTCAAATTTTTGAAACTTTCATTCATATCAGTCAAAATCATCATCTTGTGTGATTAGTCTACTCCAAAACTCTCGAAACTTCCCCGTTTCTTAGGGGTTCATGCAGTTTTTAAATCTCTGTTGTAAAAATTCACTTTTTTGGCCCCAAATTAAAGAAAAAGGATATTGTTTTGTGCAGTTAATATATTCTTTTGTACATCACCTTGAAGCGCAACGAACCTACGGAGGTCGAGCGGGTACCTTGAAACTGTAGTAGGGCAGCCAGCGGCCGAAACGGCTTTGGTCCTCGAAGAGCTCCCTGCGCAAGTGAACTATGGGTTGCTCATCGCTGATGACGCTACCCCTCGATCTCTGTGGTCCGTTCATGAGTTAAAACCCAAATTTTCCCAAAATTGACTGGGGATCAAAATACATTTATTTAAGATGAATCTGATCTAAAACTAACTACTAATTAATGCCCGTACAAGTTCAAAATGTACGTTAAAAAGGGAAAGTTTTGAGGAGTGAAAAAATTTCAATACTTTGGGTTTATTTCTGTTTCATCCTACATCCAACCAGATAAGCCGTAGAAATATTCGTCATCGAATGGAGATCATAAAGCCACATTTGCTACCGGTAAAAATCGGAACATTGAACTACGACCTTTCATTTTGGGTGAATGGTTATAACGTAACTGAGTAAAAAATTTTGTTCAGTGTTTACTAATAATGAAGGCCGCCTGAACGCAGCAGATGTTTACAATTAAACACTAAATAATAAAATGTAAAATTGCGGGGTGTAAAACTGAAACTTATTATTTGACAACATACTAGGTCATTCAGTAAGTTAAAATGAACTGCCAATAATTATTGCCATCTTAGATAGTGTTGCATTACGGTGTCAAAGACATTTCTGTACCAAAAATTTTATTAATTTTACTGTAATTCATTGGGAAATTTTTGCTACCTACACAATTAGTGAGAACATTTTATCAACATTCATTGCAATCCATGTCGCATTGTCACCCGTCAGTTACCTTTGGAAACCATTTAACTATCTCTGATCTGTCTCTGAACAGTTTTTAAAGCTTAAAAATGTGCTCCCCAAAGAAGTGGTTTTTTAAAGTCAACGCAATCCAGCACAATATGCTGTCCTCTTCTTAACCGCAAATGTCCAAACTAGGTCTATCCACCCCGCATTCCATGCAACATCATAGTTTTCATAGTACCAAAAGCATTAGTTGTCAGCTCAAAGAAATGTGGGAAAAAGGAATCGTACAATTGTAATATAAAGGGGGAAAAAAGTATTATTTCAAACTTCTGTATCTCGAAAGTTTCACTTCCAACGGGCCCAATTGGTTACGCTTTTCTTTCACACAATTCCCTGATGTATAACTTCTATATCTCACTATCTATCCAAACAAATACGGTTTGCCATTCAGATACATTTTTATTTCATCTTCATTTTAATTTCTGAATATTTTAACCCTTAACTGTCGAATTATTTTTTCGAAAACTTTATTTTTTATGTTTCAAATATTCAAGAAACGCCATAATTAAATTAAAAATATTTGATGAAAATATTTGCAACATTTTGGAAAAACCCTGTGTGCATATGGACACGCGAGGCGGTTACGTATTTTCTACAAAATGTGGTACACGTTCGAAAATATTTATTGGTAAAAAAACAATAAATTGTATAAAAATTGAATGACGCAACACTTATTTAGAAAAAAGAAAACATAATAAAATAATTATTTGAAAAATTGAAATGAAATGTCATTCGGGAGAATGGTAACTGAATACATTCCAAACTTAAACCTACAAAACATTTACCCCTTTGATGATTTGCTTGAACGATTCTCCGCGCATCTGCTCTTCTTTTAAATTTTTTTATATATGTAATGTCTATAATTATCAAATCCCTTTTCCCTTGTAGCATTTTCTTATATGTAATGAGAGAACTGTTTGCTGGTTTCCCCGCACCTTTTACTGGATTTATATATTTTGTGAAACAGGAACAATTTTTCATCAAAACCCAAAGCTGTGGCATTTTTACACAGTCGTCTTCTTCAGTTGTCAGGCATTATGTATCAATACGTCGATTAACTACGACAACCATTTCTTGATTCAATGTTTATTCTGTACATGGCAACGTTCTCATCCACCCGGTCTGCACTCCCGATGTTTCCATTATTTTCAACTATTGTGCAAGATTTGTTTTTGGGATCCCCTTTTTACCGTTGCTGAATATCTTTGAATTGAGAAAACAAGCTCAACCGTAGCAGACGTTGAATATACAGCAACAACGAAGTTGTAAACCACACTTTGCGTCAATAATTTCGACGTCTTTACGATGTAGCTTAAAACGTTTTTTTGCATCAGATACTACACTACCACATATTCCGAGGGCCGGTCGGGAGCTTAGAGCTTGTCTCGGCTAGGGCGGTGCCCGTTGGTGGGAGGGTCCTGGTTAGGGGAAACCCACTAGCCGACGGGAGTTGGTGCCCGGGTCTCGCCATCCAGCGGGGGGGATCACCGCCATCTCTCGAGAGAAAAACATGCACAACACTAAGGACTAATGACCAAAGCAGTGACGCGCCCGGAAACTCGAAAATCAAACTGGAAAAAGTGTTTCTTTTTTTTCAAAACGTCCGTCCGTTCGTCTGTGAACACTACTAGCTCTTAAACGACACGTACGATCTTTTCCAAATTGAAGAAACGGTCCGTCTGGCTTTACTTGAAGCTTTGAAATTTTGAAAGCTTTAAATTAGGAGGTGCTTAATGAAGCCCCCCGACATTTCTAAATTTTCTCAAAACTGCTCCAAATTTTTCGTTAAGCCTCACGAATAGAGTTATAAAATTGGCATTGGTCCGATTTCCACGGATAATTTTGAATTTTCGAAAATGCAAAATTTCAATTTTCTTCGGTGTCTTCCTACAACTAAAAAATTGAAGACAGATTTTCGCTTCAAAAAGAAATTGTTGTCCACAAATAGTTCTTTCGCAAAAGTCGTGTAGATTGTTTGATTTAGTAGTCTTCGTGCAATAGTGCCTACAATATTTCAAATTTTTTAAAAAAAACAAAAACAAGATTTTTATCAAAAAAGGCTCCAAATTGTTTCTTTATATATTTGGTACGGTTAGTGTCGGACAAATCCTATTCCATGACATAAACGGCATATTGCTCATTCTTGGGGTATTTCAAAAAATTTCCAAAACTACTTTTTACTTGTCTTTTACGTCGAATACTTACTTTAAAGGTGATTTCTTCACAGTATTTATATTTATGAGTACATTTGTTTAAATAATATCAAATAGACTTTCTTTCTCAAAACAACATTTTTTGTAAAATGAGCTCAAAATCCCGCATTTTCAGAAACGCTCAAAGGCCATTTTCCAAAATTGCTCAAATTATTCTCCAAACTTTTGCAACGAATAGTAGTGTAGGCACTGTTTAATATGACGTAAAGATCATTTCGTGTACTCTTGTCTTTAGAAAACTAAAAATTGTAATTTTTTTCAATATCTCTCCGCCGTTAATACGCACATTTCAGGGGATTTGTATACATTTTTTGCATTTTATGAAAGTTTCAAAGGGCCAATTAAATTTTTTTAAAAACCTAAAAAGTTTCCCCAGGAAAATGATTCTTTGACAAGTTCTTAATCCCCATTTTCGAAAACAGCCCTTTTTCAATAAAAATGATATTTAGCGGTTTTTTTCCCCTTATTTAATATTCTTAAACGAATATTTGGTTTCGCTGTTTGGAAACAAAAATATGACAAAATTTAAAAAAATGTGATTTGAGCGGCGATAGATGGGATAGGAAGAAGGGGGGGAAGACTGTACAGTAACAGTCCACAAAAAGGTTGGAAAACTTTACTACGAGAACGCCCTTGTCATTTTGTAGCACCTCTAATTTATTTATCCGGTCTATGAGATTTTTGAATATTGAAATAGCAGATTTTTTATTTTCGGGTTTTTAAACTTTAAAAAAAAACTTTATATTAATATACATATATATATATATATATATTTTAAATATATATATATAATATATTATTATATGATAAATAATATTTTTTATAAAATATTGATATAAATATCATTATTTCGAAATATTTTTTACGCTTTGAGTATGTGTTTTTTTTTTAGAGCAAGTTTTTTTTAAAAATCAAACCCCCGTAGAGATTTTAATACTTACTTATTAGATGGGGATATTCGTTGATAATTATTTTACTTGAAAAAAATATTTTTTAGATTTTTCGAATACGTTTTTTTGGGGCCATGTGATTTTTTATTTTTTTTACCAAAATCCGGTCCTAGTCGTGTGTTATTGAGGTAGAGAAAGGCCAAAACAGGGGTAAATTTTTTCCCACTTCGTTCCAGTGAGTTATCCAGGCAAAATGGGAGAGTGATAAAAGGGAATTTCAGTTTTTCAAAATTTCCCAAATTCACTTAATTTTTATGTCATACATACGTTTTTTAAATTCAAGATTAGCATTTTAAAGCATGAATCGGGGCTTTTTACTCTACAACACCGTTGCATACCATGGGTTTTTAAATTTAAAAAAAAAGATTTTTTAAATAGTTTTAATCAACTGAATTCAAAACACAATTTGACACATAAAAACCCGATATTCTAAAGTAATCTGGGGGAAGCGGGGTTTTTTCCCCAAAAAGTTTCCCCCCAAAAACGGGGACGTTACGACCAGCCACGTTGAACGTCGGGGTCCTTGATTTTTGGGGAAAAACGTTTATTTTTGGCGTATTTCGCATGAATCCCCGGGGGAAAATTTTCAAAAAATTTTTAAAAAATAACTCTTTTTTTAAATTTTTGTTAAAAAGAGTAAAAAATTTACTTGAAAATACACCGATTTTCAGCGTCAAGTTTAAATTAAACTTTCAAATTTTTTTAATTTTCAAAAATTTTTTAAAGTAATTTAATGACAATGGGCAGTTTCAAAACAAATTTTCCAAAATATTTATATATATTGTATTCCGTACGAATGAGTATGCATAAAAAAATTAAATATAGCCATTTTGGGGAAATTTTGATTTTCTAATAATTAAGAAAGTTTTTAAAGGCCCCACGTCATTTATACTGATAACCACATGTGTTTTATCAGATTTTATTATTAATTCTGCAATTAATGAAGTGACTTGGTGGTAGAATCATTTATTGCGGAATCATTTATTGCATTTGTGAGTTCAAGTGCTTTAAATGATTGATCATTAAGTTTTCGAAATCTAAAAAGATGTGTAAATTAGTCAATTTGTACATTTTCAGAAACTCTCAAATGTCGTTTTCTGAAAAAGAGCTCCAAATTTATAATGAGAATGCTTTGAAACTCATTCATTAGCTTCGAGTCGCTCATAATGCTGATCCCCCTCCCGAGTCAGATACTCTAGGATTAAATGTGAATGTCGGTAAATGCAGGTGTATGTCCGCGTGGTTCCTAGACTGCCAATTCATGACCCCTCCAAATTGCTTTAATCTAAATATTAGATCAAAGTAAACTAAACTATAGCATTAACTAATACGTACTGTAAATTTTCTTCTAAAATTTCAGTAGAATTTCGTTTGAGAAAATTGTTTATTTTTTTTTTTTTTTGCTGGAGCCTTTTTAGCTTCCGGGGGTCTGATTTCGACTATCCACGCCGGGGACTCCCCCATATTCTTCACGGGGACATTATTAACCTTTTCACTAGACATACTTGAGGCTCCTCGGTGTGGTCAACAGACGCAAGGCCTTCCACGACAACACTCTTACATGAAAGTCAAGGGACAAACAGCCATACCCAGGCGGTACTCGAACCGCGCCCCTTCAGCCCCCAGGCACGGAGACTCCACGGCCGGGTCTTTTTTCGCCCATCCATCGGCATTTCTAAATGCGCCGATGATGCATTTTACTAAGAGACTTTAAAAGGGGATAAACAGTTGTCGTTTGCATTGTTCCAAGGGGAAATAACAAAGTCAGTAATTCTAGATTAATTTTTTCAATGTACTTTAAAATGCTGTGTCGGCAAAACATAAAATTTTTTTACATTATAAACTTTATCAACTATTCCCATAGTAAAAACACGTTTACAAATTAAAGAGTTAAGGAATTGGACCGAAACCCAGTTTCGTGTACTGATTGGGCAGCTTAAAAACCCCGGTTCGTCATAATTTTTTTGGTTGTTCTTTGGGTGAGAATTTTTTCCCTCTTAACGACATTTATTCCCCTGAGCCACCCAAAATTCGTGGCCTCACGGTAACCGTGGGCAAATTTAGGAACGGGATGAATTTATTGGTACAAATGGAAAGGGCGGGGGTTTAGGTAGCTCCGAGGTTTGGGGCAATGAGGGCTGTTCACGGGCATCTCTGGAGCGCTAAAAGTACAGAGAGTGGCCCCCTGTAGGTCATATGTGCGCGATTGATAAGGAACGGGAAGATGGTGGGCAAAACCAAAGCTCCCCAATCTCAGCAGAAGGGGGAAATTAAGTATTTGGGGAAGATTTTTGCGAGTGTCTAGTTTATTTCATAAAGTGTTGAATACCCTTTTAAAATTTTATAAGAAGAAGTGAAAGTGTTAAAGGCTTGATAATTTACATAAGAAAAAGATTGATATGCCTCCATTACGTTTTTAATTTTAAAATCTCATGTGATACTTTTTGGGTTTCGAATTTTTATTTAGTGAAAATCTAATTTTTTAATTATGAGAAAGCATATATTACTGAATATTCTCTTGTTTGTATTTTTAAAAAGTTCGTTTCTTTGCGATAACGATTCAAAAGAAACAGAAAGCTAATTTTTAGGAAAAATTATCCTTATTAAAATATTTTTAGAAACGTATAAGTTTGGCCCAAAAAATTTTTCAGGTTAATAATAGTTTTGGGAAGGCAAAATGAAAAGAATGGTGAAAACCAGTATAAATACGACATGAGTTTGGCATGTACTTTATTTGTGCTACTTTAATGTTTTTAATATCAAATCCGGAAGTTTAATAAAAACCCGGCGAAATGCAGTCATATAAAACAAATAACTTAGTTGACTTGGTGGGCCCTTTGAAAGGGAAGCAATTTTAAAGGTTTTTGGATCATCATCTTATTCTGATATGCATGCGTACTATAATGTTTAATTCTGTTATTGAATGTTTCAGAACTATTTCCCATTTAAAGAATGTTTTTAAAAAACATTGAAGTAAATATTGATGAGGTAAATGCAATGGAAGCATGGTAAAGAAATTTAAAAGTTTTTAATGCGCGGCTTTATTCGATTTTTTCAAGAGAAATTTTATTTAGAACCTAAGAATAACTGGAAAAATCTTGTTTTTGTATAATAAATTCTTCCTCAAACCCCTTGTACAGGACTTCAAAATTTGGGATCATATTATCAAAAATCGACGTTGAAAAATTTTTAATATTCATCTTTTGCTGTTCGACCATTCGAAATTTTTTTCCAATTTTTATTTTTTAAACGATCAAAACACCCCAAACCCCGCAGTTTTAAACGGGGTATTTTAATTATTAAGAACTTGCGAAATTCATTAATATTTGCAAATTTTTCAAAATGGCTCCTAATGCGATTCAACGATTCCCGCGAATAACGTAAAAATGCTTTAAAAAATTTTGCCTAATGTTCATCGAAAAAAATTTTCAAAAAAAAGCACCAGTTAATTTTTTTGTTTCTAAAAGTTAAAAATCGATTTTTTTCAAAACGTGTTAAAAATAAGATTTTAAAGGTTTTAAAATTTGTGTGGAAAAAAAAGCAATTTGCCCCCTCCCCAAAAGGCTCTATTTTTTCTTTAGTGACAAGAAAAAAACGATAAGCAATGGTATCGAACTGTTTTTATTTTCAAAATTGCAAAAAAGTAGATAGCAAAAAAAACAATTGCTGATTATAGAAATTTTTTTATTGAAAGTTCGTACGTACATCTTAAAGAAAGCATGTTTAACTGTTTGAAAAGAGTTCTTGTGATTTTGTTTTGAGGGGTTTTGAATTTTTTTAAAAAATCAAAAAATTAATTTTTTCGGTAGAATAAAGCCAAAAATGTGGATCTTTTTTTGTAAAATTGCCCGAATTTTCAGCAATTAACGTTAAAAATAATGCAAGAAGAATGCTTTTTGACACTCTAGTTTAGAGAATAGTTTTTAAAGCAAGCCCCGATCATCTGTTAGATAGAATTTGAATCGAAAAATGTTATTTAATTGTTTTTTTTAGTGTTTGGTATCAATTTTTTTTAAAAATCTTTTAGTCAATTTTTAAAATTAAAAGGTAACAAGTTTGCCCCTTTTAAATCAGAATAATTTCTAAGTATTATTTAAAAATGATTTCTACGAAATATATCTTATGAATAAACAGTGTTTAAATTTAGAGTTCGAATCTTTTTGTGTAACAAGTTGTTAAAGTTTTAATTTGGCGTTTATAGCTCCATCCCTGGAATTAATTGTTACCTCCTTTTCCCGCCTTAGTCCTGAAATAATTCTAGCGAAATATTTATATAACCAATCTTGTAGACAGGTAGTGTTATTGTAATTATATTCAACTGACGTAAAATTATTCAACAATTCTTATGAGGCGCCTCTTCCAGAAAATGCATTTCCTTTTATTCCATCTTGAATTATCTTATACTCGTCAATAATATTTCTGGAAGTTTGGGAAATTTTCCCCTTATATGTTGGAGTTTGTCTTAGCAAACCGTACAAACAAAGATTACATCTTTTAAATCATTTTATTCGATTTTAAACTTTTATTTTTCATTTTCGATTAATTAGCATAAAAGCACAGAGTATGCTGGTCCTGAAAGGCACAATCGGTTCAATGTGTTTTGTTTTATATTTCATCATGTCTTCGAATTGTTTTCACGCTTCCATAAAAGCGTGGGGACAATTTTAGAAATGAATATATTTTCCGGTTCCGGTCTTTGGGAAGGGAAACGATTTTTTCTTCCCCAAAAAGTCCCGTAACAGACATTTAATGTATTTTGTGATTCGGTTCCAAGAGTTTATCGACTCTGTTATTGTTCTTGTTGTAAATTAAATGCAAATAAAGACTTTCAGATATAATCCAGGAATGGCGACCATCATCACAGGCAGAAAATTGTTGATGTTATGATCACGCTTTTTCAATGGTCCTCTCCTATGTCACAAAGTGCGACTTCGGGAATATTCGATATCACATAATTTGTTTGATGATCTCCAAAGCAGTGAACATGGCGACAGTGGTGACAGTTTTGTTTCAAGATTCTGCATTCATATCAGTCGTGGTGAAGGTGACAGAAAAACAACTCTCAATGAACTGTACATGGCTTTGTAAATAACAATCTTTCCATTAGAACATTCTGTAGAAAGAGACAATACTTGAAAAGCATAGAAAAAATTATTTGTTAAGAATGTTTAGAGTACTATAACATATATTTAAAATTCACTTCTGTCTGCCATGTATTTTGTAGTTTCTCCAAATCGCATGGCCAACAGGTCAAATCAGAGAGGTCAAGTCAGACTTACAATCCAAGTAACCTACCTCCTCCCTCCGACCAAGAAATATCAGTTTCAATTCCAGCTGCCGCGACATCAGCCATCGATAGGGAAATATCAATTTTGGAGAAAATCGCTGTACAGATTAAGCGCTGGCGTTGTTCACACGGACGGACGGTTGACAGACGTTATGACGTCAATCGATTGTTTGGTATCAAGGACCAACAAAACATGTACTTCGACTACAGAACGCGTTAGAGGAAATGATTTACTGTCTGTAGGATAAGATTTATCCACATTTTCGTTACCAGGCCGAACAATAAGTGTTTTTCTGCCGAAAATTTGCGTTTTACCATGTCAGCATCACAATACTTTCTCTGTACTGCACCAGCAGAGCGAGAAAGTCAAAATCTAAGCTTCTATGGCATGAATTGAGTCTCAAGTCGGCGTGCTCTGAGTTTGGAAACAAAAGTTCGTTGGGGCCAAGTCTGGACTACAGTGGAGTTTTGGAGGAGTGCCCAAGGCAGATACGGTTCTCTGAATTATTTTGGTTTGATGAGGCGTGAACCTTCTGAATGTTCTCGAAGATATGAATAGAGTGCGGACTTGAATACCAGTGGGGTGTCACACTTGTGGGCAACAGTTCAACAGAGAACATCCACAAAATTTAGACAAGATTACAGAAAACAGACAGTGGAAATTTTTTCTTCATAAACTGAACAATTGGAAAGTGAAACAGATGCGTGCGATAATCTAAATTTTTTATTACTTATGCGTGAGTATATTTAAAAATAAATTAGTAACCTAACTTTGATATATATATATATATATTTCATCACTTTATATTGTGTTATTTCTATTATTGTTAATTATTCTTATAATATATTGTATTATTTTATTTATTTTTTTATCAAATATACAAATTATTTGTGCTGCCACCATAAACAAAAGCACAACACTTGTACAAATACATGTCAAAGTCAATTGTCACAAAACAGTCATATCAATAAAAAATGATCAAGTAATAGTAATATATCTACAGTAAAACGATGTAAAAAGAATTTAAATTATTACAAGCATCTTACAAACTACTTAATACTAAATACAACGCATGAAGCAGATGCTTAACTCATATGGAAATTGAAAACATAGAAAGAGCACATTAGCACACGTATCACTAGACAAGTCACAACAAAAATATTAATACACAATATAAATACACAATAACAATAAAACATGAATACACAACCATAAAACAAGTTAGCGGGAATTTCTGAATTACAAACGTCTCTGAAATAAATTTTTAAAAGTGTTAGCATCGGTATGTGTTACTTATTTCCAATGCGCGGAGAAATCGAAAGAACAGTGCGCCACTTACGGCCTCATGAGAAGTGTTTATGGTTCTGTTGATACCAAGAACTCGAAAAATGACCAAAAACAACGAAAAAATTATGATTTTGACTGAAAAACGCCAATATTTTACTGTTATTCCACCTATTTTTATACTGAAGAATAGAAGGTGAACTCGTGGCTCATTACAAAGTTGCAAGCTCTTCACCACTGAGATCCGGGTCGATTCCGTCGAATCTCATGTAAATTTGTCTAACAAAACGAGTTCGGCTGCTTCACAGGGCTAGTCCAACCCTGTGAAGTGTCCTAAACCCTACCCTATCCTTATTCCTTCCTATGGCTGCTGCGAGTGACGCAGGAGCGCGCGGTAGAGGCGCGTACGCGGAGATGCTACTGGCGGTCCTCTTGACAACCGACTACGACGAGACGCGACAGACAATGTTAACGGAGGACTACCCCATTAAATAAGCGCAAATGGGAGGATTACTCAAAAGCACAAAGCGCTCAACCCCCCCAAGGGTTTGGGAGACGCGTTGCATCGAAGATCGCATGTTTCTCTGAATTCTTATACTCATTGCGTCACTGCTTACTCACAGCTGACGTCATGAAACAGAACCTAAAAAGAAGAGGTCGCCCGCCATGAAGCTATGAATATTGGGAGATGGCATGACGCTACAAACTTGAAGCCACCTCCGCCATATTGGTGAGTCCAGAAAGCTTGTAGCATAGACAAACTGCGTGCGAGTGCTCTGTGGCTTGTAGCTATGCTCGTTCAGTTGTATTGTTTCTGCATCGCCTTTAATATTTAAAAGCCTCGTTCAGAATAGCTAGTTTTGTAAGATTGTTATAGTTACTTGTGTGGCTAATGGCTGTACAAACTGTACGGGAAAACTGGAAATTACTTCCACAAATAAGTAGGTACTCCGTGAATTTAGAACATTTAGTAACTTTGTAAGATATTCGTTAATTTTCGTGAATTTTAATGTAAATCTTAAAGATTTCCTGCAGATTCAAAGCGGAGAGAGCATTGTGGTTTAGAGCTGTACTAAGAGACAGGCAGCCTAGGAATTACAGCACGTTATGTTCGGCTCATTTCAAGAACATAATTTTGATGGTACTTCTTTATCGTGTCTACGTTTGCGGGAATCCGCATTTTCATCAAATTTTTCGGCTATGAATTAATTAGTTCAGCAGTTAATGACGTATTGTAGTAACGGACTGTAGTAACAAAAGGTATTGGCTTGATAGACGAGTTTTGGACCCACCAATATGGCGAACTGCTTCCCACTTGCTGACCACGGAAGACGTTGGTAACGGCACGTCCATGTACTCGTAGCTCCATAGGTCGCCCGCCATTAAGTATTGGCTATTCACGTGTGGCGTATGCACAGGACATTATGAATATTCTGGATATGTAACGAACTGCTGTATTCCATATCCATCTACTACTGTACTGACCATTGTAGTTTGTTAAAGACGTTTCTGTTAAAATATTTAATTTATTGTAGAAGATTTTAATTGTTATTGAGCAGTGTGTAAAGCTACTTCTTGGGAACATTTTTGGTTTGTTCGTCAGCAGTTTGAGCTGCAGATCACTAGTAGTGACAAACTAGAGGGCTTACAGTAGCAGAAATGCTACTGAACAAAATCACAGAAAATATTTTTCAAAACCGTAGCCCACACTTCTTTTATTTCATGTGGGCCTACAGAAAACCAGACGTAAACTAGATTCACAGGAGCTTCTTCTTTGAAAGAAAAGTCTCCGCTTCTCATTCATAAAATAATTTGTTAAAGCAACAGAAATAACTTGCAGCAGCAAATTTTAATTAGACGGAAGTACATTTATGTTTCGAATTTAAAAATATAAGCTCCATTTTAAATCAGAGCTTGGAACAACTTGCTTCAGCTTCGAATTACGCGTATGGGAAATTAGAAATCTGCACATTGGCTTCAGATTTCTACAGAAATTAATTTCGTAATCACTAACTTGTTGACTAAAGAAATTTGGGATGCCGATTTCATCTAGGGAAGTCGGAAAAATAATCCTCATGGTGCTCTTGGATACCTAATGCGATATTATGTCTCGTGTTTTGATTACTCTTGCTCTCTAAGCCTATTCCGAACGTTTTATTAAACCTATGATATACGTGTGTATTGAAAATACAGGTTTGTTGTGGACTGTAATTCCTTAATATTTTTATTGATCTGATTCATGGGGAGATTTATTCAACATTCGAACGTGTTAACTAAGAGGGTGGTGGATGTTCGGATGCAATTGGCCCTAGTCTAGTGAACGCGATTGGCCCTCACTCAACAGCTAGCTACCCTCCCGCATCGTGACCTCAACGCCAGTATTCGTACAGCCCTGTTCTAAATTATGGGATTCATATTTATCAAAGCCAATTTCCAAACTTAGTAGGTTGCTAAAGCGTCGTTTTTAAGTCATAGCTACAAAAGTTTTTGTACACCAGCATTATAAATGACTTTTCTGTTGCAGGCAATCGTTCATAAAAGGCCTTATTTGTCACAAATGATGACGTATTAAATGTTACGGCACGAATGATTGCGTCATCACACATTCAGCCAATCGCAACTAGAGAATCTTGGGGTGGTAGCGGTAAATGGAACAGCCTATCACCGTTTTCTCGTACAGATCCAATACCTGAGACGTCACAAGGAAGTGGGTTCGCAATATTAAAGTTTGATTCTCATAAAAATTTATGATGCTCTTAAACAAAACATCGCGTTTATGATGTTGATTTATTGCATTCGTACAAATTTGAAAACTCGCTTTTAACGTCGCTTGTTTTCAAAACATTTACTCGTGCAATAAAGCTTAACATAAAAGCTATTTGCATAAATTACAATTATAGTATGGATATATTTAGATGAAGTTATATTGTAAATTTATTGTTGTCATGTACTTAATGGATGCATAGCCATGCAGAACCATAGGGCACTGATTGAGTAATTTGTATGATTTCTTATTTTATTAAGAGGGAATTGGAAATGCCATTAGATGTCAAACGGTTGTGCTCTTGCCGATGTTGATCATGATATCGTAATTAATGAATTTGTGGATCGTTGGGTTAGTAATAAATATCCATTTTTCAAAACACACCCACGAGTACGTAATAGACTGCTTTTGCGTGGTCAATATAAATCATGCGTTTGGTCCTCTTATTAATAGCTTGAGATTTAATTTTCGTATATCTCATGAGTTAATCTACAGTCCCATTCCTTCTGTTCTTTACTCATAATACTGTTTTCTCCCATATGTAAATATATATTATCTGTGATATGTTAAGCACTTTTATTGTTGATAAATAAGTAATTGGACGGTGTTTACTCTGACTTTTAGGATCTTAGCATTTTTGCAACCTTTTTTGGTCTCCATTGACAAAAACAGGAGTTTTGTAGGGTCTTTCATTACACAGTTTGTAATATTCTATAACGTATACATTAAATAAATACTCTCATTTTTCCATTAAGCGCATATATATATATATATATATTATATATTATATATTAAGCGCATATATATATATATATATATATATATATATATATATATATATATATATAAAGTCACACATGCTCGATGCTGAATGGCCTTTGGCTTAGTGATGTCTTGATAGATGTCTTAGTGTCTTAGATGATAGATGTCGTATGACGCAGTTGCGAAAAGCCCGCCAAAGAAAATAAAATATACAAGAAATTGTGCTCATGGTTTCCAATTGAATATCTGCTTAATGCACAATGTAAATCTTCCGCGGTGATATGCAATGTTACCATTCTTTGAATGTACGGTTCTTCCCTGATGCTCGACAAATAACTGGCAGTGATCTGTTCAGGTGGAACGAAAGTTTTTATATTTTGACCAGGA
Source organism: Teleogryllus oceanicus (assembly GCA_964035755.1). Lineage (NCBI taxonomy): Eukaryota > Metazoa > Arthropoda > Insecta > Orthoptera > Gryllidae > Teleogryllus > Teleogryllus oceanicus. Next base: position 49,921,629 of record CAXIVR010000005.1, on the reverse strand, counting down.
CGAACATTAATATTAAGTTTTAGATTCTTTTTGATGTTGAATATCCACGTACGCTTCTTGGAATAGCCTTTCAGGAATGTCTTGAGGTGATTATTGTTCTATATTATTTAATTTCTAATAATAGCTTGATATAATTAACGCGTTCGTCCATTCTCGAGTTTTACTTTTTGATAATGCAGAAAGCCGCCAAATTTCTTTTACAATATTACAGTAGTTACCTAATCTGTCATTTTTAATACTTTCTTTCTCATTTTCTTTAATACACCTTGTGATGTTTTACAAGCATATCGGAGGTACTTCAGGTATTTATTAATAATAATAATAATAATAATAATAATAATAATAATAATAATAATAATAATAATAATAATACGGCAATGTTGGTTGTGGGGTAAAATATGGAAGACAGACACAACTTTTCAGTGGAATGAGGTAGATTCTATGAAGGTATGCGCAGTGGAATTTAAAATTTAGAACTTTGGGCTATATACAACTAAAATGATGGTGAAATTAAGGTTTCAGCGACCACTTTCCAATACTTAATGTATATTAATAACAAAAATCTAACCAAATAAATCAATAAAAATCCAATCTTCTGCCTTTTAATACAAAAGTGCCTTTAAATACAAAAGTGCATAATGCAATAGTTTTTGCAATTGGCATGTGTAGAGGGACATATTTGACGGAGATTGTGAAGACATTCATGTGCAGTGATGGAACAGTAAGAGCGGTCGTACATTAATGTTAGATATGCCTTCGCGTGTCTCTACGAATAAGAAGGTGTGAGCATGCATCAAAAGCATTGTTGTGTGCGAATGACGTCGTAGCGTGGGCGATGCGGTGCCATGCGGGCACGTCGAGAGTCGATAAAGCAGCTGACCTACTCCGCCCGTTGCCTCCGACTTACTGGACAATCGCCGCCAAAAGCAATTGATCTCCCAGCACGTGTTCTTTGATGGTGAACTCCGAACCCATTTCCATGTAGGTTTCCTTGTCCGCAGTATAAGGTGGCCACTGTAATGTTGGGTGATCGCTGTTCATTGGCGTCGGGTTTCTGTAAAAGAAAATTACATATTGACAATTTGTAATGAAAACATCGATCATCTCTATTTGACTATTGACAGAGCAGTGCTGTAACAAGCGGGCCACGGACCGCGCGCGATCTTTCCTTCTTCGTTGTCCTATACTCACCCCTTGGTTACATGCACTACTCTACCATCAGCTTAAGGGCGCAGGGCTGCAATTGATGTCACTGCTGTCTCTTTGACCTGGAGTCCCTGCGGTTCGAGTCCTCCCGGTGTCAAGAATCGAGTGTCTGTAGGAAGAGATGCAAATATTTCCATTAGGCAGCAAGACTGTTTTGAGGCTGGTTTTAGACGAATCTATGAATACGCACCATCTGATAATTCATATTCTATTTCAAAGCACTTCATGAGCCCACAAACATCATTACAATAAACCAGATTTCCCTCTTTGGAGAAAAACTGAGTAAATTCTCTGTCTCGATGACTGTACTACGAAAATGAGGTACCAGATGATAGCAGTGTTTTTGTTTTTCAGTTCAAGACTTGTCTCTTACTAGGTCGTTGTTGACTTGAGAAAGCAGATTTGAAGTTCCTGTCAACATAAAAATCTGAACTAGATTCGTTCTGGGAAACTAATGCGTTTGAGTCCTCTGTCTCACTCAGGATGTCGTCTGAATTTGATGATGGCTGTAGAATTGGATTTCAAATCCATCGGGCCGAGGGGCAACGAATAGTCGATTTAAAGTTAGGGTAATATATTTTATTTTTATTTTTATATTAAATCCTTTCACATCTACCAAACAGAAGCGTCAGTTGGTTGTATGATTATTCAGGCTGTATCAGAGGAACGCGAAAACGAAATGAGTTTTTCTTACCCTTAAACCACAAATGAAGGTCTTCCTGGCATCTTTTGCACACCTTATACGAAGCATGTTTTGATCTCAAAGTTTCAATTTGAAATATGCAAAATAACATTCCTTTAACGCTGAATACAATGAAGAAATTAAGTGTAACAAAAACAATTTACGACATAAAAAAGTTTGGTATTTTTTCGTTTTACCAAGTTGAAATCTGAAATAAATTGTGTAAACATCCAATGCAGGTTTTTATTTGTTTTATGTGAATTATTGGAGTTTCAAAAGAAACGTATCTATAAATGAAACCCCTGGTATCTCTTTATTTGTAACACACATATACGAGATCGATTTTCTTCAAAGATGTATTCGGTGCCATATCCGGAATAACATGACTTCACGAAAGATGATGTCCATTATCGAGATTAATAATAGATAAAATGCTACACGAGAAAGCTTTCACTTTGTATGCATTAACAGTCATTATCCACAATCGTGAGAGACTTTTAAAAGCTATTTATTTGATCAATGTTCTCACTAAAACATCTCTTGTATCTTACTAAAGGATTGTTAATTCATCAAACGTAGTATTATGCAGCTAACATTTATGGAATGGAGGACTCAGAAAATACGTTTTATTTGCGGAAGAAATTTTGGCCAATCAATTGCATTGCTTTAATTTTTCCGGTCACGAGCAAGTTTTCCTTCAAGGTCTTAACATAATGGCTGTGTGTTTTGGACAATTGCAGTGATGGTCGAGTTTTTGTCGTCCAAGTGTGGCGGAACCTTATCCTATTTTTCGACTACTGCGACCAGAGAATGAGAGCCGGACATTCAATTCGGAAATAACAGGGCAAGTAGTACGCTTTGGCATGCCGAAAGGAACACCGCTTTCACATAGCGTTTGCTCTCCAGAATGGAAACCATATGGACTCGATGCACGAGTGCTCTTCATTCTCGCTGCCATAGTGGTAACGTGGATGGCTGTGTGCCCGTTAGTGAAGGGGAGGTCCTATCCAATGGTTCGTATGTTGGTGGAATGCGCGACCTTGTTGAAAGACGCATTGATATATACGGTAGATCAAGATATCATCAGATGGGCCTCAGCGACATCGACTATCTGTATCCTCATGTCCAAAACGATATGTGTCTTTTAGCACCGAGGGCGCAAATCAGTCACCTTAGTGTCTTACATTCTTTTTCATTTTACACCTGGCTAGCTACTGCAATTTCGATACTTCTCTTCACCATTGCGTACCGTGTTGTATCTGGCAGCTCATGGGACACAGTGTTCTTGCGACACTGCGCACATTCATCTACAGGAATTTTCGATACTGCTATCGAAAGTTAATGGTATGGCTAAGGCGTTCAGTGTCATCATGTTGAACGGTTTTGGTGGATGTTTCATGAGTTTTCTCACAGTAACAGGACGAGGTGTCGAAATAGACACCTAGAAGATGTTAACAAAGTGCGAGTTAGTGTATGCTACACCGGTGACAAACCACTGTGAAATACTTCAAGAAATACGATCGTGTTATAATAGCTTTAGCCCAAAAAGTGAGTTTAGTACATAGTGCGAGAGACTGGAGAAACATTCTGTATTCGGCAGCAAGATCGTGATGCAGCAGTTCTTTCGAACGATTTGGGATTATATGTGTGCAACGATTTCAGAAAGTTATGTTGATGGATATTATCAGTTCCACAGAGTAAGAGAATGCGTTTGTCACCAGCTTATTTAGCGTTTGCTGTGCGGAAGAGCTGCGCTGCAGATCATTTTAGCACATTGTTACAACGAGTTGTAGAATGGTGTAACACAGAAACTGAATGAAATTGGAATTGAAGACATGAAGATGTTGAGAAAATGGAAACTATTGGCATTAGCAGATCCAGCTCCAACAGCGCAGCGTTTAAAATTGTGGCACATGTTAGAACCATTTACAATGTGGTTTTTGGGAATAACGTTGGCAATTATAGCATTTATTGCTGAATTAGTTTGTAACATAAAGTTGTCAAATACATCATTAAGAGGCATTAAATACAAATATCCACATTAGGAGATTCAATGATAGTGATTTACCTATTTTATTCACAAGTGATAAAGTTCAACTTTGAAGTGACATTAAAGCCAAAAGAATTTATTCTCATTAGTGAATAACATCGTTTTATTTTTTCAGACATTATGTTATGCATTTCCATTATTTTAACTAGACTTGGATCCTTTAAAGAAAGATCAAATATTCTATAACTTTGAAATCGAAAGGTAATTCATTATTTTATTTACATGTCAGTTGGGCGTAAACAAATTGACGATTTTTAATGTAAATAAACTGTTATATAATAAAATCCTCACTTGTGAATTCAAAGTTTCTAAATCTGTAGAAATAAAATCGTATTGAAACGAAATACAACAGTTTTGCATTGCAGAGCTGCTGCGAATATGCCACAATTTCGAGCTAAAATAAAAAATAGTATGGCTAATTCCTCAATTAGACGGTTAATTCACTCATTAGCCAGTCGATCGGGATAATGCTGTATGAATGACATGATTTAATCATTTCAGACTTCATCCGCTGATGTTAAAGAACGCTAGGCTTTAGTGTGTTAACAGAAGTATTTTTGATATAAAAGCTTTAAGATTATGCGTTCTTTGTTTTGAGAAATCGCGAAAGTTAGTTCAGAATCTTGTTGCTACTCGGAAAATTGTACCCAAATCCGTAATTGAATTATATTGTGAAGTTCAATTAGGTTAGGTGTTATCGTATAAATAGGAATTTACGACTGACCCAGAGGAACGCGATATTACAGACCTCGTCTCTCATTAAAAGCACCTCACGAGCAGTCTGATTCCTGTTCATCACACACTGTCTCTCGTCAGTATAACATTCTTCACTTAGCCTAGCCACTTTGTGTTTCGTAACGTTCACATACTCCGGCTATACTCCAAAGTATCTCGTGTCGCAGAGCGAAGTCACTCTCTTCACTAAGGAGGGCCGGTCTGATTCCTGGATATTCTCATGAGCAAATTATTCCACAAAACGAGTTTGCCTGCTACCCAGGGCTAGTCCAATCCTACCAATGTCCTAATTCCTTCCCCTTCTACTGCTGCAGTGACGCAGGAGCGCATGGTAAGAGGCGCGTACGCGGAGATTCTAGACAACTGACTGCGACGAGACTGGACAGACAAATGTAATTAATATGTAAACAGAGGATTACTTCAAATGCGAACATTTGATGCCCTTTAAGGTGGAGATGCGTTGCGTCAACGCAGACGCACCAAAAAAAGATCTTCAATGTTGTTTCTGCTTCGAACTGCATGCACCCGTTTAACATAACATTAACCAGCTATTTCACAAATTATTTCTATTTTTAATTTTATGATTTAACAAAAGTAATTTAATGTTTCTACAGAAAATAGAAATGTTTTTTATCACTGTTTTCCGTCTCATAGGTTTTTAAGAATTTATTTCTATTTGTTGAATTTAAATGAGTGTTCCGTTAATAAAAAAACTGAAAATTATGTGTTTTTGTGAATTTATGTCGAAAGGCTACACGAAACTATATGTTTTATTGAAATTGTTTTATGTTACGATATGTTGAGAAACATAAGAACTCCAACTATAACGGTTTTATTTTCCAAGGGTACGTAATTCGGCGTCAGCCTTGAAATGTAGTTGAATTGCTGCATGTTGTATTCCTCTTGAGATGAAACGTATGAACGAATGAAATTCTAATAAGTTGTTAAAATTATCACGTTTGAAAATGTCTACTTGGTCTTGGAATCTATTCTCAACTTTCTTTTGGTGATCTCACAACATCGCTGTTTCTTTGTCTACATCAATAATTTACTTTTGCCTGTTTGGCAATATCCAGTATTCACGATGGAAGTTTACTTATTATTTACCACTAACACGTGTAAGACATTAATTTATTAGCCCCTTAAATTGTCCACTGCCATAAAAGAAGTTATCGCTTGGAATTTTATGATAAAGAACTGATTTTCAAGAATTGTTCTGAAACTGAATAGAGCACAAAAAGTCTAAATCTAAAATATTACGTCTTTTTAATTTATTAATGTTTTGAATGAGATAAGAAAGAGAAATTAAGGCAAAATTTGTTGAATTCCATCAATTTTACTACATCAGATTATAAACAGCCGTTAATTTGTTTGTCATTGTCCTTTTAAAGAATGATCATTGTGACTAAATAAATACATTTTGCTTTCTGAATTAGGCACCAGGTTTCTGGTCCGCTCTTTTTAGTCAAAATAGAATCAAGGTCGAGAATTCTTGATTTCGATGCCTTTCATATAGTTTTTAAAAATCCTAAAATCGTATGGTTTCATAAGGCACAGAATCCGATCCAGCGGACCGATCGTAAAACTACACTAGTTTCGTCACTTAGTAGATAGCAGCACGTAACTTACCGATGACCTGACGACTGTTCCATAAAATCGCTGGCATGCCACAAAATGCCAGATTTAGGGTCTTTATCTCAAGGCGTGGATGAATTGTTGAAAGACAATGCGAATTGTTGCAAGTGATTTTGTGTACAAGATGTGTTACACTCTTTGGCAAAGTTTTTTTGCCTCGTCAGCGCTTATAAATTTCGTGTGAGGTTTAATGGCATAGAACCACGGTGTTGTATTCTATGCTATTCAGGAATACGCAGGAAAATAGTATACTGAATAGTAAATGAACTACGTACAGGTGATATCTAAGACTTATTTTGTAACGTTTTTGGTATTTATGACCGTATTTAATGCCTTTAAGGACTGACTACATTTCTTATTGAGACAGGTGTCGAGTTCTACGTGCTCCATATGAACAAAGTTAAGTAGCTGCGAATAAGTGTGACCTTTTTACAAGGTCAACCGTTCACATCCAAATAGAACTTCAAGTGTTCTCCTAACTCTATCGAGCTATTTTCGAAGACATAATCGTTTCAACTGCATAGTACTGTTAGTACCTTCTCTCTTTCATAATCGCGTTCAGAAAATCATAGACTACATGGAGTATGAAAGGAGAGAGAAATATTGATTTCAGTATTGTCATACATTAACAAATTTGTAAATACATTAGCCTTTGTGTTAGTTAGTTCTCTAAAGTCGTGCTTTGTCCAGTATAATACTAAAATACGTGTAACAAATTTAATAAATTTCTTATGAAACTGTGGGCACATCTCGCTCCAGTTTCCAGTGTTGTAAAAAGCAAATGATTAGAAGTAGCCTTTCTCCTTCTCACACAAACGTTACAAAGTTTGTTTATTGTCTGGAAGACATACAAAGAAAATAAATTATCACGCGAATAATAATAATTATTATTAATTATAATTTATTAATTTTTCTTTCAGAACTATTAGTATTCGAGGATATTGAGATTACCTAATCGTAAAAAAATTCACACTCTTTCGACGATGTGTCTCGAGCAGTTTTCTAAAGAATGTATTTGTATTGCTGAGTCTTCCACAACTTTTGATAAATCCTACATCATTAATGCCACAATCATTTTATAATGTATCTAGGTGTACGTAATTTATCATTGCATTTCTATCATACACTGAGCACGGCATAAATATAACTTAAAAGAAACTGGTAAAGGGATATTAAGAAACTGTGCCTAAAATAAAACCACTCGACAAAAAGAGAGATTATTGGTGTTACTGCATTACATACATTCTAGAATTATTTAAACGGCAGCATAATATTTTTGAACCTAAACAAGTACTTCCAAATTCACATATGATTGCTTGGGATTCTAATTTAGGTACTGATATTTTGTAAACAAAGAATTAAAGCCCTAAACCAACCGGCGGATATGACATACTAACATTCCTGACGTTAAAGAAACGAACATTTGCAATTTTCAAAATTATAAAGGTTTCAATAAAAATATGACAGATCTGTGAAGATACCTAAGCTATTTTACTGATTTATGAAAACATTTCTCTCTCTGAGTACCTCAAATAAAACATTTAGAGCCTTTTCGAGAAAATAATATTTTTTGTGTCACTATTTTAAGTGAAATTGCACGAAAACTATTCACATTTTCAAAAATTTCATTAACAAAAAATCTCCATCTTCGATCATATAGAAGACGCCGGAAAATATTTTAAACATTTGGGATTTTCCTAAATTCAAATATTTTAATGAAAATAGGACAGCGTCTATTTTTACAAGTGTAACTTGTTATATTTGAAATAAAATTTTAACAAAAAAAAATCATTTATGAAAATTCCAAAACGTTGATAGTTCCTAAAATACTCCCAAAGTTAAATTATCTATTTAAATTCAAGAGGCCGCGTTACCAACCAGATCGTTTAGGGATGTGATGAAAATCGTCTGCACGGTTTGGGCGCTTATGCTTGATCAGACTGCCAGACTGGTGGACGGACTGTTTTTTAAAAAACAATTTTTTTGGTAAAATAAAAAAAAAACACAAAGAAACAGGTGGTAAAATTTTTTTGTAAAAAAAACAAAGAAACAACAAAGAAACAACACTCACTACACCACGTATTAGAAAGAGAAGTTTACTTCCTAAAGCAGGACCGAATACTGAAATAATATCGGTAGGTATTTATACCGGTATACAAATACCTTTACCTCTATTATACCTTTATTCAAAATACCTTTAAAAATACCGGTATAAGACGTCAAATACCGGTATTTTAGAGGTATTTTACCTTATCCGACGTCTATACCGGTAAAATCCTTATTTAAAGGTATTATACCGGTATTCTTCATCAAAATACCGGTATTTTCAAGAAAATACCGGTATTTCAGTAGAATCATACAGGTATTTGGGGAAATTCATTGTGATATTTTCCGCTGAAATGACTCAGAGGAAACAACTACAACGGCTGAGTTTCTGACCGGGGGGTCCTAGGGTTCGAGTCCCGAGGGTGGCGGATTTTCGTCACTTATTATAGCTAGGTCGAGTTTTGCTGTTGACTGGGTAGTCGAGTTATGTCGTCAGACGGAGGACCAGCCAACGGTCTTCGCAGACGTCAACACGAGCTCGTTCGTTGACCTTGGACCTCACGTCCGGGCGCAGAGCTTCGACACGTGATAGAGTGTTGAAAATTTATCGAATTTCTCCGTATAAATCTTGTCCTTTCTAGTAGGATAAAAATGGAGAAACATGTCTTCTTATCCATAAATGAGTCTTCCACGCATACCAAACTTCCTTCTTGCATGACTGTGTTTATCACTAAATACATTATTTGCTTAAATTTGATCGTATCACTAACATTCCCGAAAATAATTTTTTCAGTTGGCCCAGTTTCCTTATTCTGCACCATAATTATAACTAAAAAAATCGTTATGTTTAATTCAAAATTAATGATTGAAGCATGTTTAATTTACACCATGTATTATTTAAGAAATTTCATTAAGAAAAATATTAATAGTACTATATAATATTAATTAATTTTAATAAATATTTTAAAATATTAATACTAATTAAATTTTAAATGTTTGCATTAAATTTGTGAAAATAATTTATCATTTTGTTTGTTAATTTATAAATTTAATTCAATTAAATGTTAATTTTAATTGAAAAGTAAAATGTTAATATTAATAAACTTTTTTATTAATTAATAATGTTAGTATATATTTCTTATTATTAAGGAAGAAACACTTCTCGAAGTGGGCTCCTAGATGCATTTTACAATGTAAGCTACCCGCGTAGAAGGGAACCCTTGCCCACATGCAATGTTAATAGCTAATAATAATAGTAATAAAAGTAATAATAATAATAATAGTAATAATAACATAATAATTTACTTTTATTACAAATTTCTCAATATTTGCAGTTAATGTCAAAATATATTAAACCCTTAATATAAACTAGGAAAACAACATTTTATTTTAGCCCTATTTATTAATGTATAATTAAGATTTAATTGTGAAATGAAGTAAAGGAAATCATTTTTAACAAAACAAAACTGGGCCTGAAAGCCTGAGCGTTCGTGATTATCTCAAGATGTCAACGCTTCCTCAGTTCGCCGAAGGAGGGTCGGGAGGGAAGAAACGGTCCTACGCCTACGGCACGGCGCATACGTGACAGCCCTCCATGTGCGAAATACAAAGACAGACTAGGTCATCTCTCAGGTCAGATGGGAAATAGCCTGGATGAAGGACACTAAGAAAGTTTCTTCAATGGAACCAATAATTATTATTTCATATTTCAACTTTTCCGAAGTTTAAATTATTTCCAATACATACAACGTAGCAAAACGTAAACACCCGAACACAAAACATTTACAATAATAATACAATTTAATACAGTCGTTTAATATATATACAAAATAATAATTTAAACAATAAATATCAGTTATGAAATGATATTTGATTAATAAACATTTTGAGAGATATTATTAACTAAAGAACCTATTTTGTCAACATGTATGAATGGAAAGCTATATTTCTTCATTGAAAATACCGGTATAATACCGGTATAACTCTTATGGACGTCCATACCGAGTATAGACGTCCTATAGAGGTATTTACCAGTATAAATTAATAAAGGTATTTGAAAAAGGTATGAAAAATACCGGCATTATACCGGTATTTTTACCGGTATTCAATACTTTTCGGTCCCTGGTCCTAAAGGAGCAGGATGTTTTAGTTATTTTTTTTAGTTTTTCTAGCGGTGACCCCCCAATACCAGTTTTTCTATCAACAAATCGCCACTTTTCGATGCAGCATTTGAATACTCTCTGGACTTCGTAGATCACGAAAAGTAACAGTAAAATTTGAGAAAATGATTGGTAGAGTTAAAGCATATCGCTTTACGCTTTCTCCATTTTTCTCTTTATGGACAGAGCACTCAATGTCGACCTCGGGGAAGAGTATTATTACGTAAACCTCTGTAGGTAAGAAGTAACATTATGCAAGGCTAAGAACAACCTCCTCCCGCTGACAGGGCCATGAAGGTTACAGGAAAGCATTAACGCGGCCTGCCAGGAGACATCGGATGAGTCACGCGCGTCGTTCGTTTTAGGTAATGGCAGCGAAGTGAGGCAGCGCGGTGTTGGTTCCAGCTCAGCTCACGCGAGCGCAGAGTCGTCGCCAGGCATCGTCAACGGCGCAACGCCACTTCCACGGCTTCCGGTCGCCGCACTCAGTGAGCTCCTAGTGAAGACCGGAGACAACACTTTGCTCAAAATCGGAACGGTCTACCATGATGGTGAACGTGTATTCTGTCTTGGTTATCTCACAACCACGGTCAGGACCAAAATCAGGAATTAGTATCTCACCAATTTTAAACATTTATTCTCTTTATGTACACTAAAACTTAATAAAAAGTTGAAAGTAGCCAATAATTAATACTTTGTAATTGTAATTTACTGAAATACGTTAACAAATCCAGTCTTTCATTTCATGGTGATTTTTTTTTGTTTTTATTTACGCAAGGGAGGGTTCTTGGCAAGGGTTCAGCGAAACCAGTTCGCCGTGTTGTTAAGGGTAAGGTCCTCTTCTGATCATACCTGAACACATTCGATTGATGTCAGAAGTTTATCTTCCGCATCAACTTTGATTATAGCCAATATGCGTCTCTGTATGATCTGCCTGTTCCCCATATTCTTTCCTAAATATCTTCCTTTGCAGGAAAGGCAGCATATCCTGCCGGCTTTAAGTTAAATTATGTTGGAATATCCTGCCGTGTCTCCAACAACCGTTACTGGGCACACAGATATAAGTTTTTAACGTTCTACGGGCTGAGCCCATGCCTTTTAATTCGTTTTATCTTATCATGCATCATTTGACTTGTCGCTCGTTATTTGTTGTTTTTTTCCTTCAAATTATAGCGTTTTTAGTTGAACTTAGAAGGCATGGGCTGAGCCATGCCTTTTAATTCGTTTTATCTTATCATGCATCATTTGACTTGTCGCTCGTTATTTGTTGTTTTTTTCCTTCAAATTATAGCGTTTTTAGTTGAACTTGAGAGGTTTGCGTTGTTTTGAATATGCCTTGCCTAAGAGTGATATAACGCGCCGAGTGTCGACTATCCGTTTCATATTTCTTTTTGACCCTGATACCGAATTGTCGGTGTTCTTGGCGAGTCCCAAATTAATTCAAGGTTTCAGAGACAGGGAGGCATACAATTATAATTGGTATCAGTGAGATCAAGATCTCTATCGGGGATCTACACTACCGCATTTAAAACTTTCTCGGTCTTTCTTTTTCTTATATATTTCTCAATATATGCCCCTTGCTTAATAATTGCAGATTTATTGATGCCCACGCTCGCTTCTTTTTACTGCAGTAACTTGACAGTGACCGATCGATATCAGTGGCAGACAATTCATTAGGTATTGTTTTCGAATCTCCCAGAGACCATTCCACCTTTACAGGATCAGTTCACTGTATTTTTCAAATTCGTCGCGAAGGCTGTCATGATGGTGATAATGTCTACCACGCAACTGATAATGATTTTTAATCTCAGAGATCACATTATACCTTCATGCTTCGGTTAAATACAATCGTGTCCTGCATCTTGGGAGAACACTAGGGGTAATTGTCGTAGGCAAGAAAAAAAACCGTTTCAGGTATTTTAATTGTAACTGTGGGAAGTGATTAAACCTACGCCCGTGTAAGAAATGTTATTTATGTTGGCGCTTCAAGCTCACGTCGAAATGTAAAGAAGCCATCCTATGACAGATGGCGAGATGGCATGGTATAATACGCTCTTACATCTAAGTCGGGCATACAGGGTTACTGAAAAGTCGGTCCCGAAGAAAATCTAAAAAAATAATGTTAGTGTCAATAAGACCTCGAACCTTCGATAATGTGACAACTATATTGTTAAAATGAGTATACGTTTATCACAGTTGTAATTAAAAGGCACTTTTCTTAACTTCTTACTTGGGTTTTCGTAACGTGGCCGATGACATTAGTTCAGTATTACACCTCCCGCCTTTTAAAATGAATCTTTTTAATTAATTCGAGAACGTCCTTCTCAACGGGGCTCATGGCCTCAGACATGTGCTTATCACTGTTATAAAGATTCATTTTATAAGGCAGGAGTGTAAAAATGACATAATGTCATCGGTCACGTTAAACGAACCGAAGGATAATCACTGAAAGATTTTCCGTTCACAAAGTTCATAAACGAAAAAAGAAGTTGTAATTTAAACAATTTTTCCCCTCATCGTAACTTCTTTTCTCTATAAACGCGAATGGATAAGTAAAATTGTATTTATTAACATTAGGTATGGTAAAGATTTTGTTGCCTTACGGCAGCATGGACGCTGGCTGATGGTTGCTGGTTATCCGAAAATCGCAAATCAAATATTATAGTCTAACTTAAATGTCAACACACAAGATTTTAAAATTATTTCGAAAACATGATTGTGTGTAAAAAGCATTGCAGTATGGTTTTAACCTTGTTTCCAAAAACCCTGTGATAATGTTCGTTTGCTGTCTTACTGACTTCCTCGAACATAATTAAATTTAAAAATCGGTAAAAAAGATCCGATCGGATTTGCCGAAGATGGAAGAGCCATGATATCATCGATTCGCGAGAATGTGAATTTGTTTCGTTTTTTTTTTTTGGGGGGGGGTCAGTGGGAATTTATACAACCTTTTAAACGCCAGAATATTTGCGGTCACGTCCCATATACTTTAAGAATTGATAGGTAATATCACGAGTTAATACCCGGCTTTGGAAATTGTCGATAAATCCCTGACTCGTGAAACAAGGAAGGGATTTATCTGAGAATTTTCAAAGCATGAGTAGTATTTAATAGGAGTATTCCAGCAATGAAATTACGTCCAATAGAGTTCCGAAATTCACCAAATATTGAAAGAATCTGAAAGCATGTTAAAAGAAAAGATGCTATGATATAATATATATGTGGTTCATTCCACCCCACAACCATCGCTACAGACTGCCTCCTAAGGTAGATTATACAGCTCCTAAGGTAATTTTACGAGAAAGGGAGCTAAAACAAACTTCGAAAGAAGCGAAATTCTTGATTCCAAATACGAGTATATTGTAACACAAAGAAAGGAAATGAAGTATTACTCAAAACTAATAGATTTAACAAATTATCAAAATAAATAAATAAATGGAAATGGAAAAAAGTAAAATTAATAAATAAAAAAATGAAAATATTAAATGAGAAAAGAGAGAACGGGATTTCATTGGAAAGATGGGAATACTATCTATAGTTACTAAGATGGGTAAAAATCTATAGTTTTCTTCTTATTAGCGGCACTTAAGTATTTAATTATATCTTTACAATTTATCATTTTGTGTAACATATTCATGACACATTATAAAGTTGTACTAGAAATTGAAAATGTAAATTGTGAAATATAATTCATTCCTTAATTATCATAAATATTAAGAAAAAACTAATAAGCAATCAAATAATTGAATGGAAAATACGCGTAATAGTGATAAAAATAAAAAAGGCTTGAAGCATATGATCCCAGAACACGATATGAATAATATCTAGTCGAATTTTAATTTAAGATGGATCCACAAAGAAAACTAATTTGTTGCGTGATAACCTCTTATTCCCATCCGGAAGATCGAGAACTTCGTGAGCAGTTGCTGTGCGCTGGTATTTTTAGTTTGAAACGCCTTCACCATTTCGTAGTGGCGGAGCAAATTGTATGAGATAATGTTTTGTACTTATTTGCCAATATATCATACTGGATGTCTTTAGAGCAATAGTTTCGAACCTTCACGTGCGCGACAACTGTCGTAAGGATTGAGTAAGTTCAGAGTTAGTAAGTCGTAGACTCTTGAGTTTCTCGTTAAGGTTTATTTAAACTTCAATAAACACATTACAATGTTTACAAACCTCCTAAAGAAACTTTTCCGGCCGCCCGCCCTCTTGAGCTTTAACTTCTGAAGCAAGACGTGGTCAGTCAAACGAGCCAGTGGACTACCCCAGCGTGCTCACACCCTCACTGCTGGCCTCACGTTCCGCGGCAAGAGCCAGACCCACACAAACCCAAAGCATTTTTGTTGGGTTTCCTAACTAGAAAAGTACCGTTCAAACAGCAGAGCAATTTCTGTTCAAAGATGCTTATGATAGCGAAATGTTTAAATCTGTCGAGAATGCATAAACTCTCCCGGTTCGGGGGGCAACTCACCCGGTTTTGGCGAAGTCCATGAAGAGGCGCACCCGGCGCTGGCGGACGGCGTCCTCGGCAGGCGAGTCGCTCAGGGGCAGGTCGCCGCGCTTGCGCGCGACGTTGAACAAGTAGGTGAGGTCCTCGCCGTGGGCCACGCCGGGCACGTGCGACGCGTTGTACAGGAAGAGCTTCAAGAAGGGCGTGGGGCCCTCGTGCGTGAACTCGTACACCCACACCGGCGCGCCGGCCTGCGCCATGAGCCGCGCCGAGCTCACGCTGCTCGTGGCGAACAGCATGTCTGTCGTCAGCTGCGAACAGCCCAATCCGCAAATCAATCGCCTCCTATACTATTTCAGTAGTATACATACCTTTTGCGGCTCGCACAGGCCACCAATCTCTCTAAATTAAGACAGTTCACGGAGACGTGACGAATTGCACTTTGACTTTAAAAAAATTAAAGAATTTTTAAAAAAAAAATTTTTATGCAAAGCAACCCGCAACAGTCGTATTTTTAATCTATATCATTAAGTAACTGTAAACGAAGCGCTTTAGGGCGTTAAAAACTAAAAGTTTGAGGACCAAGCCCCAAAAGAAACCTGTCTCGCACGGTTAACTAGAGGATGAGATCTTCTTGAACATTGTTATATTTTTGCTTGTTCGACGCTTCTCGATTCTACTCCACCTAGTCAGAGTCTGTAGAATCTGCAACTGTAAGCGAAATTAAACTAAATTTCTTGGTATTCTATGAGACTGAATTACGCGCGTGCACCATTCTGATTGGTTGATTGATTCTTTCGTGTTTCCGGGCGCGTCAACTGTTTCGGTAATTAGTCCCGTTAGTGTAGTGCATGTTTTTCTCTCCGGAGATGGCGGTGATCTTACCCCACTGGATGGCGAGATCCGGCGCCGACGTACCGTCGGCTAGAGGGGGTTTCCCCCTATCCAGGACTCTCCCACCAGCGGGACAGCGCCCCAGCCCGAACAAGCTCTAAGCTCCCGACCGATCTCCCGGAATATGTTGCAGTGTAGTGCATGTTAGTGCAAGTGTGTGTGTGTAAGGGGAGAGGATAGCGCAAGGAAGAGGAAGAACAGATCGCGCGCGGTCCGTGGCCCGTTTGGTAGGGTACTGCTCCGGCATTCGCTTCGTATTGATCGGAGAAACCACGGAAAACTACCGATCAGAGCAGACGGCCATTAGAATCCTCCTCCAGACAGCGACTGAATTCGACCTAGCTGAAAAGCTAGTGTCGAAAATCCTGCCGCCGTCAGGACTCGAACCTAGAAGCTCCCGGTCAGAGGCGCTGCAGTGACATCAGTTGATGCACTGAGCTACCACTCCCGGTCATTCTGCTGGGTAATAACGTTAAATAAGAATGGTGTGTTATTACAAGAGTGTATGGTATTGTTATCAATTACAAGAAGTCATATAGAACAAGTGACCGAGAACAAGAGGATTTTGAATAAAAGATACATTACAGACTTAATATGGGAAATCGAAAAAGTAGAGAAGAGTGGGGTTTAACATGCGAGAGTTCTTGCACGCGTACCCTATTATATAAATAAAAGGGAATGCACAGATGTCTGTTACATTACGCTATATGCGAAAAGTACTCTAATTTTCGAAAAATTGTACGTTTTTAGAATTAAGAAAATGTGAATGTGTATCAGTGGCAATGTCGTGATTGTTGTGAGGTATTTCATAGATCATGCAAGTAAGGAAGTTTGAAAATCAAATTTAGTTCACATTTTTAAAATATCCCCATCGTTTGGTACTACAATGATAGTTTGAATTTCATTATTAAATAGATCGTCCTATTTTATACAGAAAAACAGTGAGGTTCAAGTTGGTTCGTCCAAGACAAATTTATTTTTGCAAGAACGATACCATCTTAATCATCGAAAAACACCCCTCCCCATACAGGACGTTATCAGTTTTATTTTTTAAATATAACGGAGATCAGTTTATTTTTCTATTAAATTTTATAAATGATTTATTTTTAAACAGTTGATTGAAACGTTTTGTGTTCATTTTTGGAGGTGATGAATCGCAAACAAAGATAAATATAATCGTCGACCTTGGCACAAGTACTGTATTTTAGTTATTAATTTCGCAACTCTAGGAGTTCACCTAAAATATTACGGATAGAGAACAATGGAGAATTTTTAAGAGATATGATTTGAAAAGATTCAAAGAAGTTAAGCGCGAAGACGGGCGCATTTTTCTAAATTTGAGTATACGAGTGTTCAACATGTTTTTCGTTCATGATTTCGCAATATAAGGCCAGCAACAACTAGGAATAGCTCTGAAAACTCACTTTGAAACTAACATAAGCAATTAAAAATCAATAAAAATATTGAATGTCTTTTCTGAATGTGTCTATTTATTGAGGATTGTTCTGTATGTCTCAGAGATAATGTAAAGCTTAAGGACATACAGCAGACCGAACGCAATCACTGATGCTAAAGAACATTGACGAACAATCTCATATAACGAATTTTCACATCGATGTGTGCCTAATTAGTCAGCATGTCATACTTGTTTGACTACATGAAATCTCAGTTTCTAGAGAATAATCACATGTAAGTATGTATGTACTTTAGCACGACAGCTCTTTATGAGCTAAGGTCTACCAGCGGCGTCCCGGCCTGAATAATAACATGTAGTTTCATAAGATTTCCCACCAGATGCGATTGGCAAATAATGGTAGTTTTGATTCTCCTACACGCAATGGAAATTTATTCTGAGACAGCGTGTACAGTTTATTCTTGGTTGAAGATGATCTTTCCCAAATTAGTTTGTATAATCAACGTGATGTTCTTTTGAAATTGTTGAAACTGTTCCCCGTAAACTTTCTATTTCTGTAGTGCCCATATGAGTGGCACTCGTAAATTAAAATTGAAGTAGGTAATTGTGATTGTCTCACCTGTATGAACTTGCGCAAGGCCTCCGGGTCCTCGTTGGCGTCGCGGATAGCGCGGTCGCCCATGTAGAAGGCGCGCACCTCGTTGACGGAGTCCGCATCCTGGATGCCCAGCGGCATCTCCCAGCGGAACTTGTCCACGAACAGCTCGTCCACGCTGGCCCATTGCGAGGGGTCGCTGAACAGGCCGGCAACTGCGCGCGTGTAATTGCAGTTCAAGCATTTGCTCTTAGAATGCCGTTTGAGTATTCTTAATGATAAGTCGGATTTATATACCTGAGTTTCGAAGAATGTAAGAATAAAGATTGCATACAATATTGGCAGCTTATAAGCCACTGTGACAGTTGTCTCGCCTCGTGCTGTGATATATAATGTGACCTGCTCAGAAGCAATCGGCTTCCGAGGGTTTTGTAGGTAGTGCCATGTGCGTAGTAATGTGTAGCAACAGCGCGTGTTATGCCTGTCGGTAAATGTTAGTGTTTTGAGATATGGTTTACCTGTCATGTAGGTAGTGCCATGTGCGTAGTAATGTGTAGCAACAGCATATCGAGCTGTCAGTCACATATACGCTGCCAGTACTGTAGAAATCCATTGTATAGAATATCCTCTAATGTCAGTATTAGCTTTAGGGGTAAAGTAACGTTTTTGTTGTTCCATGGTGTTCTGCGGCATTTCTTTTTAGAATGCCGTTTCACATTCTTAATTATGGATCTGATTCATACACCGGAGTATCTACAAGGTTGCATAGAATATTAACCTGCTAATGTTAACATTAGTTACGGGTGTAAAGTAACGTGATTGTCATTTGGAAGTCTTTTGTGTTTGCGAGAATTATATTGACATGAAAGTGCATTGGAAATTATGGTTTGCACAGAATCAATGTTGTTTAAAATTGCAAAGGCTGATGGGTAGAGATTTGACGCTACATCTCGAAAATTAGCAAACCGTCAACTGGGATCTAGTAAAGTCAGGTCAGGTAAGGTGGTACCGTTTAGAAAGATTACACAAAAACATTTTACTGAAAATAAGTTATTTTGCACAATAATTATTTATTGTGGAAATAACAATATTATATTTCCATAAATCTCTCCCAAGATATTGGGTACCATTATCCTGTTTTACTAGCTCGTCGAAATAATAGGAAGCCACGTCATCGAATTTATATCCGTGGGTACGCAGAACTGGCCCATACGAGAAACCGTAAAACACTATTATTATTGTAGGGACTAATTCATTAATTAAATAAAAATATGAAAATTGTTTCCATAGTTGAATAACGACAACTGTGCTTATTTCCTTGTAATTATTTAAATGATTACTTAAGCCAAAGAAAACTACAACAATCGCAAATATTTCTTTAAGTTAACGACACTGCTAATTAATACTAAATATTTTGAATTACTTTCATTAATTTATTATTGGCGACCTTCCGAAATTTACTATACTATTACTCATTATTGGATCCGTTTAGCATTGCTTCCAACCACAATCTCACAATTTTTGTCCTGCAATGTATTTCAAACTTGGTCTTGCTACACATAAACAAAAAAAAATTTCAGAAAGTTTTATCACTTCCCTTTTTGGAGTAGCTGCTGCTGTACACTCACGGCCCCATCAGTTTCCACAAACCTTCTTACGCCCACACATTCCAATTCCATCCATTTTCTTCACGAATAACTTAGCACTATGCCTCTGACAAAACTGTATATTAGAATTCACCGCGCCTACCACGCGTCTCCGTCCGTGCCTTACGACGGCTAATCATCCTCTGATCACCCTCGACTTTTTCGAAGCGCTCCCTCCCCTCCCAAAAGCCGACGGTTCTCCTTACGCTGTTTATCCTTTCCATTTCCAATTCCACTCTACTAATTATACACAACTAAATGTTTTAGAAATTCGTATCATATCCGAAATGTCCATATATTGTATTCTTTTGACTCGTACACGAATATTCTTCTTTCAATTCCTAAATGCGATTTCTCGCCGCTCGTCATGCTTCAAAAACACTTGACGCCGCTCTCTTCCCATGACACCATTACTAACAAAATGTTTATAATGTTTCTTTTTGCATGTCGGGATCATTACAATATGGATTTCATAAAATTTCTACGACAACCACCTAGTGTGTAGATTAAATATTGGTAGAATGAAATTCAAAATATACACCTGGACACTAGCCTCCAACAGTCAATCGGGCGGTTGACTGCATATTGCCAGCATATTCTATTCACTGTGACGTAATTCACCTACTCCACTCTTAAAATAGGCTCAAGTTCGAAGATGCTTCGGTTATTGTGTCGTAAGTAAATTATAAAACTATAAAAACCTTCTACATTCATGTTAAAAACTAATAGTTTACAAATTGTGTGTCCTCCTTTGTACATCAATAGAGAATAATGAAATAAAGATATAATATAATTGAAAAAAATATTAAAATTTAATTATGGCACGCAATACAAGTTTTTAACAAGTGCATTTGTGTTGAGAAGATAGATTAAATACTAAGATAGATACTTAGATATTAAATTTAAAATGTTGACGCAATTTTTTCAATTTTCAATTTTTCAAGGTGTAGACGCAACAAAATTTTTTAAAAAATTAAAAAAAAATTGAAAATGTATTACTACTTTACTACGTTACTACACGAAACATTTGCTATTCATAAAAGAAAAAAAATAATCTAAGGAATATAGCAATTCATAATCACTATATCTCTCCAGAGGTTATTCTCAACCTCTCACAATTGACAGTTAATGAATTCGCATTCACCAAAACTAGACTGGGACTGGCAAACAGAGGGATGATAATGCTATTATGAAAAGACACACCATTGATCTATAAGACCAAAGATTCCGATTCGACTAGTAGCATTTTGTATCTTCAGAACTGACATCTCTACCCAAATTAGTCACGGACCCTAACTTGGCAAGATAATGCACTGATAAATGGAGATCATGGTGCAGGTATTTGATATTTATTTAGTCAAAAACAGTAAAAAACGTATGTGATGTATGGGGGATAAAATCAACTGTGCACGCTTTCTTGAGTTTCAGAATCCCTTACCAACAATTGAACTATTAATAGTAGAAAGATAATAATAATAATAATAATAATAATAATAATAATAATAATAATAATAATAATTCAAAATAAGCGAGAGATTAACATTTCAAAAACTAGATAATTTTCGCCTCAGAGTTATAGAAATCTTATTTGTAACGGTAAACGAACTGCAGATTTGATTTTTCTGTATTGCTAACAAAATATAAACTCACCCTAAGCTCTACTACCACTATAAGGAAAAGGAGAGCTCAACAAAACAGAAACAGAGAGCCAGCTGGAAAGCTTTTACCCAGCATTGCCACGAAAACCCCATCGAGATTGGGTCATTGACCGGAGCTCAGTACATTCTTGTTGCAAGCATATTCAGTGTTTTTAAAAAATATACAATACAAATGCATTATGCTAATCATTGTTTCGTTAAAGTAAAATTATTTTTCTTCTGACGATCAGTGAAGTCTTAATTGTATAGAAACGGTTATCCAGCTGGAAAGATTTTATTTTTAACTTAAATTTGTGAACCGATTTTTATTGTTTAATTTCATCTACATGAATGAATACATGATCAG
This sequence comes from Teleogryllus oceanicus, assembly GCA_964035755.1. Taxonomy (NCBI): domain Eukaryota; kingdom Metazoa; phylum Arthropoda; class Insecta; order Orthoptera; family Gryllidae; genus Teleogryllus; species Teleogryllus oceanicus. Next base: position 49,900,110 of record CAXIVR010000005.1, on the reverse strand, counting down.
TATTACATGGAAATATGTTCCTACCGTTAAGTCAGTTTTTGACAAATGCTATTGATTCGTAAATAAATACGTAAGGCATTGGTAAGATTTCAGCTCAAAGAAAAGAGACTTGCAGGATCACATGGATAGGATTTTTCGTTATTTGGATAATTTTCTTTGCAATCTAAATGTCTGGGCGTTAAAGAATGAGCTTTCCCAGAATATTGTGCCATATCTCAGGCGGGAATATACATTTGCAAAATACACGCAAAGAGCTGCATGAAGACTGACCGAATTTCAAAAAATTCTGAATGCGTAACATAATGAGCTTAATTTAGTGTTTAATTCTGTTATATGTACATCCCATTTGAGATTTGACTGAATTGAGAGACCTAGAAAGTTTGTTACTTTAACATAAGCTAATTGCTTATTGTTCATTTTCGATTGAGCATACGATTTGAAACGCAAAATTGCATTGAGACGTTTTTTTCCTCGTTAACTATTAATTTGTTATTACAAAACCAATTTGTAACTTCTGAAATTGTACCTTTATTGTTCGTTTTTTCAAAGAGCATTCAGTGTTAGGCAAACAGTGAGCTGTTTGCTGATGACCTAATGAGGACAGGACCTAATAACGAACCTTGTAGAACCCATGCTCAATTGGCACAGAATTGGAAAGATAAGTAAACAATGTGTTTTCGTCCAGTAGGTATTTTCACTCTTTGAGATCGATTTTAAGCACATCCAATTTAGGGCAATATCACGAATTCCATAGGACGGTAATTTTGAGAGCAAGATGTTATGGTTAATAAGTCAAAAGCTTTCGAAAGATCTAAAATATTCCAATGGGTTGTTCATTTTGATCCATAGATGAAGGACATCTTAAGAAAAGAAAAACAATGGCAGTTTACGTAGATATTGATTTTCTAAAACCGTATTGTGAGCCTGAAAACGCTTCCTTTTTTGCTGAGAAAAGTTTTCATTCAATTTTGAATTTCATTTTTGTTCCCTTGTTTAAAAAGTGGCTTAATTTTTGCTGTTTTGAAAATATTGGAATTATTCCTGTGCATAAGGAGCTTTGAAAATTTGAGTTAATGGGTGTTTAATGGCAGGTGCACACGTTTTAATAAACAATCCGGAAAATCATCTAAACCTGATGAATATTTAGTTCTTAGTTTACTGACTTTTCTGAGGATTTTGTTGGAAGAAGTTTCGGAAATAAACGTGAAATAATTTCGTGCCGAAATGTTTTTGAGAAGCATATGATGTTGAATTTTCTGGTTTTAGTCCCTGCGTGAAATCAACTGCAATTTTAGAAAAGTGTTGGTTGAAGAGATTCGAACTTTTCTGTATGACTTGCTTGTCTTTCATGATCTTTTAAAACAGCATTCTGTACGAAGTATTGTGATGACGTGGCCGTAATTTTCACGATATTCCACATTGCTTTAGTTTTGTTTCTAGCGTTCAAAATATCCTCATTTTTTTTGCCTGAACGATTACTTTCCTTAAAATTCCTTTATAATCTCGAAGTAGACATGAAACCGGGTGATACGTTATGATGTTCAGAAATAAAGTGGAACGTACGTTGGTTTTACACGATGTTCTAATTCCTTGTGTGATCCAAGTATTACTTTTTCGGAAATGTTTAATTTTCTTTTAAGAGAAAAGCACGCGTTAAAGTGAAATGAAAGATGTTAGAAAATAAATTATATTTTCATTTGTGCCAATAGCGTTATAAACTGTCCCAAGATTTCTTCAGCTAGTAGTCCGTAAATAACTTTTATGTTAACTTTAGTAAATGCTCTGTACATACGTGATTTATTTGTGTCAGTATTCATGTTATTAGTTATTGTAAGAATTTTGCATCGTGATCACTGTAACCTGGATTATTCGTTATTATTTCATATCTGGCTTTGGTTTTGTTAATTATAATTTGATGTATTGCTGTTGTGATTAAGTGTATTCCGTGGAGGTACGCTTTTCTGCAATATCGAGGGCTCGGATACTTACGTAATAACTTATTTTCCTAACGTCAATTCGAATCAATGACATCCACCTTTCATATCGGTTGGTGCCAAAAAACGTTGACTTTTTAATATATATTTTTAAATATTTTACACCGGGAGCGGTAGCTCATTGCATGAACTGATGTCACTGCAGTGCCTATGACCGGAGGTCCTAGGTTCGAGTTCTGACGGCAGCAGGATTTTCGACACTAGCTTGTCTGCTAGGTCGAATGCAGTCACTGTCTGGAGGAGAATTCTGGCGGCCGGCTGCTCTGATCGGTAGTTTTACGTGTTTTTCCGATCAACACCAGTCGAATACCGGAACACTACCCTAACAAACGGGCCACAAACCGCGCACACGCACACACACACACACCCCCACACACACACACCAACGTGCACTACACTACCACATATTCTGAGAGACTGGTCGGGAGCTTAGAGCTTGTACCAGCTGGAGCGGTGGGAGAGTCCTGGTTAGTTTTTAGCACGAGTATCGCAGAGAACAGAACGCAAGTTTGTTTTGTGAAAATCATACGTTTAGCAAGAGATATCGCGCACCCACTAAGCATTTTTCAGGGGTTCCCCCGCACCATGATACCTTTCACCAGATACGACACGCACCAGTGTAGGAGCCGCCGTTGACAGTTTCTTTCCCCGATTGTGACATCAGCCTCCACCATTGTTTGTAAATTATCTCTTTGGGCCCAAAATCTGGAGTGAAATCATGCCGCGGCACTGAAGAGTTTGGATTAAAATTTATGGCAGTGGTAGTGAGAATTTTGCACGCAAGTACGAATTTCCAAAGCAGTCTAGCAATATTGCTATCATAAAACATTTTAATGAAATTTAAACGATCTAAGAGTCAATTAGTTAAATTGAATCACCATTATTTTTATTCCTAATCCTGAGAAATATTGAACAGCGACATTGTGGATTCAGTTTATATTTTCAGTACAAGCATTGACTGCACGCTACAGGATATGAGGATGTTTAAAATCACTAGTGACTTCTTGCGATTTAGAAAGTTCTTTAGTCTGTACAAGGCAAGAAAGTTTCATTGCTAAAAATTTGAAACACATATTTGTTTCTTGTTACGGATTTCGTTTTACATAACAGGACTGAGGAGTAAAATATTTAATTTTGATCTTGAAGAATTGATATAATAATAAAGTTGCATATTTTTTAAACCTTTTAGTACATATTTCTATATATTATAATACATATACAGGAACATATTTTCCAATTTTAGTACATGATTATCCGGGCCCTAGTAATATCTAAATTAAAATAATGAATTAAATTGAGAACCTGTTATTTTTCGTGGGATTGGTTAAAAACATCAATATTGAAATCTTCACATCCACTTCCAAATCTACACAGGTATTCAATTGTAGATGAAATCGTTTTTTTAATATTTTAAGTAAGATATTGTAGATATTCACTGTTCTTAGGTTTTAAAACAGTTTCATGCATCTACTATAGCTCTGAAACGCTGTTGGTTCTGATTAATTTGTATGTAATTGTAAAATTTTAAAAAAATATTGTAATTGTGAGATATTGTATTACATAAGAAAGTTTTGAAATTGCTATTCAAAATAAGTTACGCACAGCACGTATTACGATGGTGATGAGCAAGTAATAATTGGTTCCTTTGAATTCAATGTATCACTAATATTGAACGTCTTTACATTAAAATCGCATATGTGTATACACACACACACATTGGAAATTGAAAAAAAGAACGCAAGCGTCAAAAATCTACAGATGTTTTAATCATAGGTATAAAAATGCAATAAGATGAAGATAACTTACATCTGATGTAGAGGATGCCTTCTGCGTTGGTGAAGCCCGTGATGAAGGGGACTTTAAGGAAGTTGCCTTCGCGCAGAAGGTTGTATGGGTGAGCGGTAAGGAACGGCGCTTCACTAGACCCAGGCGCCTCCACAGACGGCAGGAAGGGGTTCTTCCAAAAGCGATGCAACAGCTGCGCAGAACATTTAGATTAGATGAGCGAAACCCGGCAGAATCTCCCTCTTTCTCCTTCCCTCTCCGTCCCCTCTCTCTCTCTCTCTGCCTCTGATACACATTTAGTTGCAGAGTCTGCAGGTCTCAGAGCAGGTGGGGTAATATCGAGAAGCACCGGATCAGCAAAAATGTAGTAGAATGTTCAAGAATATCTCATCCTGTAAATTAAGGTTTGAGAAACTTTTTTATACCATCGGTCTCAAAACTTTAGTTTTTAATGCCCTAGAGCGCTTCGTTTAGGACTTATTTAACAATAAAGATTCAAAATGCTCACGACTGTTGCAGGTTGCATTTGACATAAATTTTTTAGGTTTGTTCTACCGCGCATTCCAGTGGAGTTACAATTACATTAACAGCACATAAACCTTCTGGGTGAAAAAACACGTTGATGGAGATAGGTCACGCGGTGTCGGAGTATATCGCTCTTATACACACACACACACACACACACACTACATATATAATGAAACGAAACGGACGTAGCCCATTAGTCCATTTCCCTCAAATGTCAATCGGGAGATGGCTACACCCTGTGTAGCCATCATGGCATTTTGAAGACCGCGCGCGGATGACGTCAGGGGATGACGCGCAGCGACGGTTGTTTTCAAACCTGTGACCAGTATGATGTTAGCCAATTAGGCAAAGGCCGATAAGACCCTAAATTGCCATTGGTCGGCATCAATCAAGCGAGGTGGTTGAAAACTGTCATCTCGAAGTTTCGCGAAAGGAACACTTATCTTTCAAACGTCGAGGAAGTAAGACAGATACTTTCAAAAGTCTTGAATAGGACGAATTCTTTTCACTAGATGAGTATGCGAGAATAATTTTCTATTAGGAAAGTCTAGCCAGACAGTACTACAGAATTCGTAAGTGGCGAGGAAGGTTTGCATTTTGTGGAGATAACTAGTCTTCCCGAGAGCTGTGCAGTCAAATGTTTGTGCGTTACGACGAGTTGAACTGTAATTGTCGCACGAAGGCCGATCCTAACAGTGAATATTACATTGAGTAGGCTAGAGCCGGAGCGAAGAGAAATCTCGTCGAAAGATGTTCGGTTTGTTAATAATTGCGGAAACGTGTGCTGCACACTAAAAAAAGGGCCAGATCGCCAATACAAACCGCACACCGCCAAGAATATACCCGTCGCTTCCCAGGTGACTAACAGCCACGTGCTGCCGGCAGGCACCAGGCTGTCGTCTGAGGGAGGATCTCTACTTACGCGGTTGTTCTCACTTTTGAGAAAACTTCCTGCGTGACTCCATGTGGACACGTGCCCATGAGTCCACGTCTTTGAGTAGATTGGCATGCTACATCTTAGCTTCAATTTTCTGAGTGTTGTTTCTTAATATTCATTACATTTTTATGTAATGTATTTTCCAGCTGCTGTGATGTGTTTTCCAGCTGCTCAGGATGCGGTACTTCGGCTGATTTGGTCACAGAAGTGTGAGGAAGAGGTGTGGGACAAAACTCGTGAACCTTCTACCTGTTTGCATGACCTCAGCGGGATTGAAAGCAGGAACGAATTGAGTATACAGTTCCAACATTGGTGTGAGAAAATAAGATTTTCTGTAATCCAATATATGGATTTTTTTCAAAACCAAAACTGTTGCGTTGATCTTTATTATTATTATTATTATTATTATTATTATTATTATTATTATTATTATTCCCGAGTTCTGAAGCATCTAACGTAATCATACTTTCATATAGCCGAGGATTGTCTGCTGTTGTAATTTCTCCGCTCATTACGAGTAATATAAAGTAGTAATATAAAATAGGAAATCAGTAATTTAGACTGACGATCGACGTGTTCTTTTAAATCATAAGGAAAAGTTTTGTCGTCACTTTTTCGAGCAATATATAATATTTTCTCGCGTGTTATTTTATCATTGTTAAAGTTCATATCAAGTGAAGGTACCTGCAATTCCATGAAAACAGTGGACACCACCTCATTGCACACTTATCTACAACGAAATATCTCGTAAGAAACTGTAGGTATCCAGCTTGTATATTATATAACTACTGTGGGATGATCCCTTGTTTAAACGAAAAGTGGTAACTTAGCCTACTCGGATTGGCTTGTCGAATTACTTCAGTGGAAAATGAAGATTCCTCAAGAGTATTTCTGAAGAGTAGAGGCGTAGTTAATACTATATTGGCTACTATGAGACTTGCCTCATAGTAGGCAATATAGTATTAACGTTTAAAACTAAACTGACATCGTGGATGATGTCACTAAAAATGTGCTTTGTTGCTGATGGGTGAAAAGTGGAATTAGAGGATATCATGGAAAACGTTGAGGAGACCACTTTGTGTTGAGGCAGTTGCGAGGGAGTTAACAATACTTACATCATTTATTAATATTTTCGAGAACTTTAGACTGATGATATAAAAATACACTTTTATTATAAAAAATCGACGTTTTGCCAATTTTTCCAAAACTGCATGCGTTACAAACAGGAAAACGTTATAATCATTTACGTTGGTACTTTTCATGCTCAACATTGGTGCATTACGCTGTATGGTACAAGCAGAAGCTACAGTTAAAGTTTTTTTTTAATTCTCAAGTTCAGTTCTTCTGCCGTGATCACAGTTACCAGCTTGTAGGGACTCCAGTGCTCAAGAAAACGCAAGTCCCAGTTTTGCGAGTTGAAGAAATAAATCTAGTGCATGCATTATTTAGCTATTATCATAAATAACTTCAAATCATTTAATTTTTATTACATTGCCCCGCGATCTCCGAAATATTTCTTATTCGTCCTTGGGTAGGGTAAGGTCAAATGATATAATTAATGAGAACCAGGTTTTGTAACTTATAGTTCAAGCCTGTAATGTTCTGTATTGACTCCTTCCGTTCTAATATGTGCCAACCTTTTATAATAGGAATTATTAGAGCATTATTCCATTGAGTTCGTTTTAGAAACCATTAATTACATTAAACAGCCTTATCTATAGTGTACATGCTATCACAACGTCGAACCACTTCACGATATGCGACCGTAGGCTTCCGCAGTCAAAGTCATATGACGGCCCTTGGCTGGCCGGGTGACGCCGCCGGGCGGTTACTTATGAATTCAAGCCCGGAAGAAGACCAGGGCTGGAATTCATCATTCGAAACGTTGATATCACTGCCCTCGACGCGCCGTCACCCGGACAATCGAGATCCTTCACATTTGTCAGTATGTTATCAACGTGCAATGCCGGCAAAGGGGGCTCAGGACATCAACTGTTGTCACTGCAGTGTTTCTGACCGGGATATCTTAAGGCCTGAAAATAGTAAGACTTTTGACAGTAGCTAGACAGTTAGGTCGAATTGACCCGCTGTCTGGAGGAGACTTCTTGGGCCCGGCTGCTCCGATCGGTAGTTTTCATTGGTTTCTCCAATCAAGAACTAGCGAATGCCGGAGCAGTACCCTAACAAACGGGCAACGGACTGCGCGCGATATTTTCTATCCCTTCCTTGTCTTATCTTCACTACGTACCTACACACACATACACTGACATATACTACACTACCTCACATTTTGGAAGGCCAGACGGGAGCTTAAAGCTTGTTCCGACTGGAGCGATACTCCTCTGGTGGGATATACCTGTTTGGGAAAAGCCCGTTAGCCGACCTAGGTCAGCGCCGGCTCCCGCCAGCCAGCGGGAGATCACCGCCACATTCCGAAATAAAAAAAAAATTGCTCTACACTTATCAGACGGATGACGTTAGTAGTTGACACGCCTGGAATCACTAATCAAGCAACGTGGAAGAAGCGTACCCCGGGGGGGGCGCGCGCGCCCACGGGGAGAGCACGTCGCCGCTCATCGCGATGGCGCCGTGCAGCAGCCCTGCGGCACACCAGGGAAGCCACCGATGAGCTCAGTTCAGCGATTCTGACCGGGAGATCGTATGGGTTCGAGACTCGTGTAGGAAGATTTTCGTCAAGAGCTTAATAGCTAGGACGAATTCAGTTGGTCAGATGCTCTGATCGGTTGTTGTTGGTGGAGTTTTTTGGTTTCTCCGATCAACGGCAAGCGAATGCCAAAACATAACTAGCAAAAAATCCATGTATGGCGCGTAATCTTTCCCACTTCCTCTGTATTCCTCATAATTTTTAAAAACGCAACAAGACTGGCTTCTGAATCGAGGGCCTGACGCAAATCAGTTACTCTCATGTTCGTAAATCGTGAACGGACTCCCTTTTCTTTCTGAAGCCCACATAACACAGCGACTACAGTGACGCTTTGAGTTATACCTATTTTTTCCCTTAGAACTCATGACGAGTACTAGCGTATATTTGCATTTTTTCATCTACAAGTAATAGCAAACGGGTACTAATTTGCTTCTTTTCGTTCAAACTGATCCTACAATCTGTGTCAACATCAATACAATGAAACATGTGCACGTGGTTTGAGTCCTACTGTATTATAAAATTTTACAGAGTCTTCCGCGTTGCTGCAAACATGTATTATCAATGGTTCTTTCAAGCCAGAGCGTCTGTGAGATAGCTATTAATATGTGATATATATTCTAGGATGCGATGAAAGTTTCTTAAATACAATTTCAGCGATTGTTAAGAGATACATTATAAGAATATGAATTGTTTTGCGATTTAAAATAACTCGGTATCGATTCTGTTCACTTGTTTCTTAACGAGAGCATGTACCAATATTTTTAAACTGCAAGCTTAATTTGTTTAACCAAAAAGTGTTTTCACTTTCTCTTGTACGACGTATACACGTGACTCTGTAAAAGTAATGATGTGAAAAATGTATCCCGATTTTGACATCCTATAGAATTTTTATAAGAAGTCATTTGTTTTTTCTTTTCGCCCGTCCGCCTGTGAACAACTTAGTGTCTAACTGTACATAGGTTTCTCCCGCAATGACTATACCGCAATCTATCTGGCCCAGAACTTCATGAAAAATCTTATAATCTTTTAATATTTCAATGTACTTTTAAGAAATCTCAAGTCATTTCAAAATTTTATGAAACACTTTTATTTTTAAAACTTTTAACCAGAATATAATTAAATACGCCTTTTAAAGAATGCACATGGCCGATTTTCATTAGTATATTGAAACCATCTGTAGTATATTATTTTATATTTTTGTGTAGTATTTAATTTTAGATTTCTGTTCATTACTGAGAGAGATATGTAATGATCAACAACTTTGTTGGCTTTGTTGATAAGGTAACAAATATCAAATATCATTTAGACATATATTTTATGTTGCAAACCTCATAATTCATGCGTTGACATGACAGACATATATATTATGTTGCTTCATAATTCATGCGTTCATCAAAGACATCTGTTTTATTTATTTTATTTTCATTGAAATTAATTTATCTACATAATAGTACACGTTTATATACAGGGCGGTTCGTTGCGTACCCCGGTCCCTATCCGCATCAATTACCCTAAATGGTACATCCACCACAGAAGTGAATAAAATCATGAGTACAAAATTCTCAAATCGTCTGGGACGTAGAGCAAAGCTAAAACTGTAAGTGCTCTTGAGCCGGGATAAGAATACGGGAAAAGAATAAATTAGTGAAGGTTTTTTTGAAATTTTTCGAGAAAAACCTAACCGCAAAACCCACTCGTTAACATACAAATACTCACGAATTTTTCTCTCACACACACATTCTCTTACTCATTCTCTCACATTTCACACTTTCCCCAACACACACAGTTACACTCTCACATACATACATACATACATTTATTTTGAACTGCAATTGGGTATGACCTGGAAGTTAATTAACAATAATTACAATAATAATAACACTTAACATTAATAATAAAAACAATATTAATAATAATAACGAGATTAATAATAATAATAATAATAATAAAGGAGTACAGTACAAGCCGAACATGCAAAATCATACTATCACTAATATTAAGTATTATAACAAATATTTCAACTCGTATGATATATAAATTATAATTATATGTCGGTGATGTAAAATTTAATACAAGCTACATAAATATTGGCTAAATTTATTGTTTTTAATTCATTGATCGCGTTCACTACAATTAACTGCAGACACTGCACTGCACAACATACACTACACTACACTACATACACTACACTACACTGTTTTGTTTTGAGTTACACTGACCAGCATTTCATCGCACTTCACCGCACTTCACAGCACTTCACCGCATTTCACAGCACTTACTCATTTAATGTCTATTACTATCATATTGTTCTAACTTATTTCTAAAACTTGGGACACTTAGAGGAAAGGCTTTGAAAATTGCGGGGTAAACTTTTCCCAAACCTTTAATTGTTCTGTTACAAAAGGAAAATTTCCAAGATCTGAATTTTTTTTCCTTGTTCAATTTTGTGAGTGTGATCGCTTCGCCGAAATAATTTGGTTTTTCTAGTCTAACCTGAATTTCCTTCCAAGCTGTTTGACCTACGTATGATTTATAAAGAGCGCAAAAGCCTCGCCTTGTTCTTCTCATTTCTAGAGGTTCCCATGCCTTTTTATCGCGTTAGTTCTGTAGGTAAACTTATCGCTTTTCCTGTATTCTATCTAGATTTTTCCGGTCGACTTTCTGTATGGATCCCAACATGCCACTCCGTTTTCCCCATGAGAGGGCGAACCAGCGAAAATATGCTATTCTTTGCTTTTGCAGAGCTTTTCTTTAGAATTCGCATTACAAAATGCAAAGATTCCACGTTTTCCTAACTACCTGATTTATATGCTTCCCAAATCCTAATTTACTATCTATATGAATGCCTAAATACTTGCATGATGAGACTCTTGGGATGATGACCTCACCTAAACGATAGTCTGGTTCCTCATAATTTCGCCCCCGCCCGAACGTTATTGTTTTGCTTTCGATCCGTTAATTCCCATGTCATTTTCAGCCCAATCACGTAAATGTTCTAAATCCTGCTGTAATATTTGTTCGTCAGCGCTACTTTTGATTTTTCGGTATATAACAAAACGTCGCAACAAACGCACCTTTGATTGTATGTTAACGTGAGATCATTTACGTACGCTAAGAAAAGTAATGGCCCTAGACACTTCCTGTGGAACCCCTGAAGTAACAATAACCGTAGTCGAAAACTGAGTGCCAATTGAACTTTTTGTTTCCGTCTTTTAAGAAATTCGCTTACCCACTTCACAACTCTAGCATCAATTCCTGAAGTTAATAATTTCGATAAGTAGGTTATGCGGTACTACGTCGAATGCTTTCGCAAAGTCGATTACGATTGCATCCACCCCCCCACCCGCGTCAACTTCGTCAGCTAGATCTTGCAAAAGAAACGATTTGGCTTTCGCACGAATATTTACTTCAAACCCATGCTGTCCGTGAAAATCCAGTTCGCTTTTTCCCATTCGCGGCGAATGTACCGGCTATTAAATGCTCCATTATTTTGCATACTACTGATGTGAGCGATACTGGTCTATAATTACAAACTTTCGTTTTATCACCTTTTTGAAAATAGGACCACTATAGTTTTCTTCCAATCGTCTGGTAGACTTGCATTATTGATTGAAACATTGAATAATCTTAACAAATACGGCAATACTGCCTCCCACCGAGTTTAATAAAATCTGTCGAGATGCGTCTGGTCCGCGTGATTTACCGTTTTTCAGTGATTTTATACGTTTCGGAGTTCCCATGCATGAAGCTGAACTGGTTTTCTATTGAAAATAATGAACTTGTCCTGCGCCCGTTTTGGTTTGAATATTGATACAAAATACGCGTTGAACGCATTTGCTTTCGCTTGGTCGCCGTGCAATGGCGCGTTATCTCGTCTAGAATTTCCTGAATTTCTTCCTTATTCCCCGGCGTCTGGGACATATTGTAAAAATCTGACCAATTATTTCTTCCTGTCTCCAAAAAATTTCTTAAAAATAATTCATGCGCAATTTTCTTTTCTTTTTTTAATTCCCTGTAAATTTTTAAAAGTTATCATGTCAGCAATGCTCGATGTCTCCTATTAAATGCTAGTCTAACTTTTTCTTTAAAAAGCCGTACCGCCCGTTATAATATTCAGGATCAGGATTACTTTTCAGTATTTTGAAGGAACGAACGTATCTAAAGCTGTTTCTACGATTGTTTTAAAGCCCCCATTGTTCCTCCATACCCCCTTCTGTTCTTAGAAAGTATGATTTTTCCCTTAAGAAACTACTAAAACCTTCGACGTTTGCTTTCTATATTGCCTGACTATCGTTCCTTTCACCTTAGGTCGCGTAATTACATTTGTTTACTCTACCATCACTGCTTTGTGGTCGCTAATCCCCCGAAAGACGTCGCAAGAAAGGAACATTTTGCAGGGTGAACAAGGAAAATGTCCAAAATTGCGCTCTGCCGCGTGGGTTGGTCGACTACCTGCGTTAAACCCTGCTCCCATACTAGTCGATTGACGCGCTTTTGAATTTTCCTGTCGCATCCCTCCTTTCCAGTTAGCGTCGGAAGTTTAGGTCGCCAGCGACAAGAATAGAACGACCGTTTCTGTTTTCCACCCTATCACCGATTTCATCTAAAATTTCAAACCGTCGTTTGGCGGCCTGTAAAAAGCAATAATTTACGGGAAATTTTCTAGTACATCAATTACCATTCCTAACATTTCAAAGTTGTTACTAAACCAACTATTCCCAACTATTAACGAGGTCTTGACGCAGAGAAAAACGCCCCGCCTCTTGTTTTTCTATCCTCTTCGATATAATTTATAACCGTAATGTAAAATTTCAGAATTAGCTACCTCATCTGTTAACCACGATTCTGTCCCTTAAAACCATATCTGGATCACATGTATCAACTAAGTTCCAAAAATCAATGGTTTTATTAATTATCTTTGACAGTTTACCTGCAATAATCTTAGAAAGCCCTTCCTACCTGAACATATCTGGTCGCGCCGTCGTCGCCGCCGTCTCCGCATAATTATGTACATTTTTGCATCAGAGTACTAGTGAATACAGAATTTAATATATTTTACAACAATGTACTGATAATAGTTATAAATAGTATGTACATTTTTGTTAAAGATTTCGCAGTGTACTTTTAAGCAAGAATTTTAAGCAAAAATTGGAATAAAATGTGCAAGGTGATTTCAAGTATAAATGGGTTGGATTTTTTTGCAATTCGAACTAAACATAGTGATTTTCTAGAAGAAACTACAAACTATTTTCTTAAATACGCGCTGGCAAGGAGATAAAACAGTGACGTATGTTTTCATAAGTGAGTCGTACTACGTATTGAAAATAATGTATCTTCTCATGTCAGTCACGAGCGCCCTAGTTTTGTGTATTGGGAGTTGTCATCATGAATTCAACTGCATAACACTTTTGGATGAGAAGAAACCGCAGTTTCAGAAACCCTAGCAGTCATTCACGTTTTCTGAGATGATTTGAACTCAGAATTACATAACCTCCGAATGCTGCTCTGTGATATATTATTGCCTGCATCCACGATAATACCCTGCTCATCCAAGAAATACGTTTTGTTTGCCATGCATCCATAGAAACTCTTCACTGTTTTGTAAAGGTAGTTTCACGCGTTTTAAAAGGGAACGTTCTATAATATTCTTGTAAAATTTTAGTAGTTTTCTGTGTAATTGTAAATAGCTCTATGTATTGAAATTTGTACAATATCTCGAAGTCGATGTCAGTTTAGCCCTTTAAGTAGAGAATTTATTATTCTCGTATCTTTTCACAATGTTATTTGGGATTAAACAAATTGATAAAAATTTCCAAAAACATTTTCCTTTAGATTTGAGAAATGAAATTTGTATCTCATAAGAGATAGACGCTACTGCTCAGACCTCATGGAATAGCGTAAAGCGAATAGCGTAAATGATTCACACAGTCGCTGTATTGTATCCCCATTCAATATTCCGCAATTATCTCACGGTTCCGATTTAATGTACTCCCATCAACATTCAGTCACAATAATTTCCGAGCTCTCACCCTAAAATAATATGCCTCCCCGTACAAGAGTTTAACTTGAATATATTAGCGTGCACAAGTGATGTCTGAATAGTAAATAATAATAATAATAATAATAATAATAATAATAATAATAATAATTTGATACTTCAGAAATTTTTTATGCGTATACTCGTGAAACTGCGGGTTCCTGGACGGGTGACCTTTGAGAAACCCGGGATCTAACGGCCCCGAGCTCCAGACTGAAGGGATAAATGGCAATGACTGACAACGACTAATGCTAAGTTAACGGACGATTACTTCACATTTGATGGCAGTACGTGGTTACAGAACGTCGTTGCAAAAAGTAACAGAACTTAATACCAGTAACCAACCTTTTGTTAGCGGTGTCAGCAACAGGTAATGGACCATGGCCGCACCTGCACTCTCTCCGAAAACTGTCACCTGTTCAGGCTCTCCGAACGTTTTAATGTTCTTCTGTATCCACTGGAGGGCCTTTACAGCGTCTTTAAGGCCCGCATTCCGATGCCTCCCTTTTCTTCTGTGTTCAAGAATCCTCTGCATAGAAAATGCCAATAATAAACATAGATCAAAAAAGCACAAGAGTTTGTTTCCATCGTTAAATTAATTATGTTTAGTTATTTTTTCACGTGTTCATATTGTGGGTACAGTGTTGCCAATATTATTATTAATTGTACATGATATTTACATTTTCCAATAATCACCTATATTTTAAATTTATAAAAATATCAACAAAGTGAACATTTGACTTAATTATTCAAAATCGTTACTTAGAAAATATATACAACAAAGTGAACATTTTAGAAAATTTGGAAATGTTAAAATTATTCAAAACCCCGAATTTCATAGGTCTTAAAGAACAGTCTCAAGTAAAAAGCAACTCGATAATAAAATTATTAGTTGATTAGCTTTACCATTCTCCATTTCCTCCCTCAAGTTTTCTACAGTCAATCACAGTACTATGTGAATATTACAAAAAGGCGCCGGCTTCAGTTTACGTTTTGTGATACTTGGGTATGTATTCAACATCCATAACTTTTAGTCTTCATTTGTATACCAGTGTTTATTTATATCAGTTAGTATTATAATTATATTCCTTCACTTATTTTCACCTTTGTAGATACAATGAAGATGTGATAAATTAGTCCCGAAACACGTGTATAGCTGTTTATTCTTTATATTAAATTTATATTGCAATATACTTTGTGGTTGATACCTCTTCGATCCTTAATTAATAACACAGGTCAACATGGACTTCCATTTTTTGATTTTGACACGTTTTATGCATAGTTGGTCACCTGAATCCAATAATGATAGTACGTTTGTCCTATCATTACAATTTTTAAGAATTTCAGTAATTGTGATAATGTGTATATTTTCAATATCTTTTTATCTTCAGCGAGTTAGAGACGCAAATATATATTATTCGTGATTGTGTCTGTTAATTTTAAGATTTTGTAACAGAACACGGCCAGATGGCAGGGGTTACAGTGTTGTATTCATAGACCTATGAATAGATATGTACATGTATTCATAGCTCCACGCTTATAATAGCAATGTGCAAAAAATCAACCAGTGTTAATCAAGATCACTGAATGCACCTCAAAAACGTTTTCGAAGATATAGTTCGTTTGTTTAAATAGTTGTGCTATAACCATGCAAAGAAGAAAGTGTGAATGACCCAAATACATGTTATATTAGTGGAGGTTTGTGATTGCAAAACAGAGACAGAGAATAACCTAATTTGTTAGAAGTGTTTATAACGCTGATTTTAGAATGTAACTGGAGAATCAGGATAAGCCGGGACTCTCATAAAGTATGTAGTGTTTGGGCAGAGTTAAGAAATTGGTTAAAGGGGAAGAGGAAACCTCTAAATGTAGGAGTTCCTGTGGTGCGGGGTAAGAAAGAACCATCTATCTATACTGTGGGAGATGGAACTGATGATAACTACCGCGCACATGGTGCGCGGTTGCCAAATCTGCAAGTATGCGATGCCTTCCTACTTCACTAGAGCTATTCACGACACGTTAAAACCATGCGACACTACGACCTTAGAAGGCTGTAGTGAGCTCTTGCCAACTTAGGTGATTGAATGAGTTTCCTGTTTGAAAAAATAGCTTAATCGGAAATCCTACCATAGTTTCCAATCTTCCAGGGTTTTTTATTCGGGTCCGTGATCACGCTGCGTCCCACGCTCGTAATCGAAACGTGCACATGGCCGTTCATCGCCAACCCGTGTCGGCAGATGCTGACGTGACACCGATTGGCCTAGTGCATGCCGTCGCCATGGAAACGTACAGACACCACGTAACTGTTAATACCAAACTCTCATCTCTGCAGTATAGTGATTGTTATTTTGTGTTTGCAAAGTAAAAGAATTCAATGCAAAGAACAGACAGGGAATGTTTAGCCTGATTTGGAGTCTGCTAGAAGTCCTGTATCACATGGCACTATACTCTATACCAGATCCTCCTTCGAACCTCGAAGTACTGCATTCTGATTCAAGTTCAACGCCAGGCGAGTCAGCTGAGGAATCTGATTGGACAAGCACCTAACACAAGCCAAACCTTTAACACAAACAGAAATTAACGATTTGATCAGAGATTTAAATTTTTCAATGAATGCTTTGAGTTTTAGCTTCACGTCTGAAAGAAAACAATCTTCTAGGTCAAAGAACGAATGTTATGGCTTAAGACAGAGAGAAAGACTTAGAACGGTTTTTATCGGGAAATCTCTATAATATTGCATTCACATTCCAAACCTCATAAATAAGTTAGAGGAGAGTATAAAACAAATGAATAAAGGCTTTTCATTGATTCAAGCAAACATTTAAAAAGGTGAGGGGCTACATTGGTAACACTTTAGCATCTGTCCAGTCGTATAGTCCATCCATCTTAGGGGACATAAGGCAATCTCAAATTGCTACTGAAAAGGAAATTGTATTACTCAAATACAATAGAATGATTTTCTGTTTTTAGTGTGTGTGTGTGTGTATGTGTCTGTGTGTGTTCGTGTGTGTGTGTGTACTGCGTGCGCGTGTGTGTGTGTTGCACTTTTGCTCTCTTGACTTCGGTAGAACAATATGCATTATCTTGTAGGGGTTTGTCAAGATGAATGTGTTCCTCATGTATCCTTCTACCGTATTTGAATGGCATTACGGACCGCATAGGGAAAAATCTAAAAAAATATGATATTGACACCATTTTCAAGCCTACAGCCCAGCAACGAAACTTGTTTAGATCGGATAAGGATGCAAGAAACCCACTATCATCAGGAGTCTATAGAATTCTTTGGTTTTGCGGCGCTGTAAACATTGGGACCACTCGACAGAGCATTAACACCCTTCTGTCCGAACACAAGTGGAACTGTCGTTAGCCCAAACTGAGAAGTCTGCAATAGCCGAACACGCTTTTTCCGGTCGTGAGCACGACATAAGATTCGAAGATTTTGATGTTTTATCCTGTATGGAACGCTGTCATGCCCGTCTTTACCGTGAGGCCGTCGAGATTTATGAACATCCCTTCAAAGTTAATAGGAAAGAGGAAGGGAGAAAAGTTCACTCCACATGGATACCTGCACTCCGTTGAGTGAAGCCTAAACGTCAACAGCCGATACCAGCGCCCCAGCCGACAGTGACCAGTTCCCCAGCGCTGTGAACAAAGAAGATATGTTTACCAGTCACCAATGACTTGTGTGAAAGCACATTGCGTGACCCCGTCCACTGAAGATATAGCCGCAGTAGCGGACGAAACGTTTGGACTAAAAATGTCCGATAGACTACGACTATGTGGCCCGAAAGACATTTTTAATAAGAATGGAAGTCTTTAAGAACCTAAGTTACAAATTTCCCATCTCTCAGAAGGCAAAGTCAAGAAGCTATCTTTGTAGGGCCAGTAATCAGAGAGTCAGCTGAAGATGAACATTTTCAAGCATGTGTGACACCTCCGGAAAGGTAAGCTTGGATTGGGAGCAAAGAAATAATTCATAAGTTCTTGGAAATTATGAAGATCCAAACTGTGAGTATTATGTAGATAATATGCTGCAAATATATGAAGCCTTAGGATATAACACGAGTCTGAAAGTGCTTTCTTTCACTCCCATTTAGACTACTTTCCAGAAAAGCTAGGAGCTGCCAGTTAAGAACATGGTGAGAGGTTTCTCCAAGATATTAAAGACATTGAAAGACACTACCAAGAACAATGGAATACATCAATGACGGCTGACAACTGTTGGTTACTGCAACAAGATGATCCTGCTAGAATGCACAAGAGAACATGTGGAACAAGAAGCTTTTTGTCTAAGCAACAACGGTTCTATTGATTGCTCATACTCACGAATACAAAAGTAATTTAACAGTAAAGTGTAACAGTAATGGCCTGAAGTTAATATGTTTAATTTTAATTTCCTTAATTTTGTGTTGATCAATGTTTTCAGATTTTCAAATTAACAATATTATGAAGATTTTTTAAATGTATTTTTTTAAAACATGATCTAATACGAGAAAATGGAATTCATATCTGTAATTCTTATACTTTAGATATATAAAATCAGTTATTGGGATCTAAAAAGGTGACGTTTTGCATGCCTGTGTAATCATATGGAATACACAATATCTCCATGCCACCACGAAATTAATGAGTACTTGTAGTTAACACCCCAGAAATCAATATGCGCCAGAAATGTATACATGAACGGCGTGATATATGTAGTGTGTGTGTGTGTGTGTGCACGCATTTTCTTAGTTCCAAATACTTCAGTATTATAAATTTTTTTTTGAATTAATTGGAAATAATAAATAAGCAACTGTTAAGAGAATTACTGGTTTAGTAAGATCTCCACGAGAAATATTCCTGTACAAGTGCCACCAAACCAACTTTATGAGGTCTCGAGGCAAGAGCTTGTATCCATGAAATGGAGCAAAAGCTAAGGCGGTTTTCTCGAAGTTGTGAAATTTGGACGTCCTTAACGTTGAAGTCATGCGTTCCAGATTACTAATTGATTCTTTTGAAAAACATCTATTTCATATGTTAACATAAAAAGGCTTTACTCTGTTGTCAGAATAGCACTATTTTTTTTTAATTTACCAAGTCGTTGATTGGCTCTTGTGAGGTCACCGTATTTTGAATAATGAATTAGATAAATTTGATATTTTAAAACTATGGCGATGATTTCCCACATTTTCGTGAAACATAATTTCATGTATCTTCACTGATGAGAATTTTACGAATGACGACCAAAATTTACTTCCAAAATTTCTATTCAAAAGCAGAAATTACAGCTGCAGCTGCGAGTTGAATTTCTGCACTTCGGGAGTCCGACTTACCGAGGACGCCCAGACGGTAGTTAAAGACACCAATACGACTTCTTGTCGTAGGATAGAGTCTGGGCGCATGCGGTCAAGTCTCCAGAGCCAACGATGAATGCGCCCCATGGACGAAAACAGCGACCGGTCGCTTCACTTCCGACCAGGATTCGCGGCTGTCAGAAGAGACGAACGCGATCAAATAAAGTAGTGAATCACTTACTATTATTATGCTTTATTCTCTACTTTTACATTTTTTAAACAAATTCAGTGCTAGCAAACATAAGAATTTATACAATGTTTCCTAATAATAATAATAATAATAATAATAATAATAAAAATAATTACCTAAATAATCCTTTTAAAGGGGTCAAGGTCTTCCATTTCACGCAGGGTAAAAACTTGTTTGGATCAAATCTTGCCCTACCTTAGACCAACTTTTTTTACAAGTTCCTGACTCGATCCAATTTTAATTGCAATAATTCAAGAATAACTACAAACACTTCACAGATATTATATTCAGAAGGTTATGTAGTCATTCAACACCAAGGTATTAATGTCCATTACAAACAGAAGGGGGGGCACAGTCTAATTTTTATTCTGTAAATGTATTTGAAACTATTCCTAAATTTATCAATATTGTCATAATTTAATACATTAAAAATATTTTTAAGGTTCTATGATATTTGTATTTAACATGACAAAGCCAATTTATTTTTATGACAAAGGTCCAATATTTCCTCATAAACAACTATGCATTTGCTTATATTATAGTAAGACTTTACCCCAACTAATTTTTTAAAGTATTCGTATTCGAGTGTTTATTTCATCTTTGTTTATTAATACAAAGCGAAATACACTGTAATAAGTCAAATTATAGGAAATATATTTGAAAATGGGTTTTAAACAAAAACATAAAAAATATAAATGATTTTTAACTTCATAAAAAATTGAAACTTGTAAATAAACAATAGCGATTTACGGAATCTGCCCATCCTCCACCTCACTTTAGTAATGCAAGAGGTACAAGCGCTGAAAAATTGGCACTGAAGGTTACTGCTAGACTTATATTACTACTTAACTGTTAATCGTGTTTTTTGTTCATTTACTAGAAAAAAAAATTGGAAAAATCAAAATAATTTTCATTAAAGTGAGGAAACTTTCCTGTCAGTTTCAGCTTCACTGAATTATAACGTGCGCAAAATAAATTGATTTTAACTTATTAAAAATTTTTAATATATTGTCGCCAAAGGGCCCAAGTGGATTTTGGGAGAAATCTTTCTCGCATACAAATTCCTAATTTCTATAAATAAATTATCCAAACAATTCATATTTTATTTCAAATGCTTTTTTACGGATTCCAAATCATGTTGCATTTAATTAGCCATTGTTTGTATAGTTGTTTACTTCAGTTGTGGCTGTTTCATTTCAAATGCTTTTTTACGGATTCCAAATCATGTTGCAGTTAATTATAAACCAAACCAAGTCGTTATGCATTTTTATAGTGTATTAAAATGTTTACTTTTATAAGTGAAATGACTTTCATAAAGACGCGAAAACCGAAGAGAGCTCTTTCGTTTAAATACTTCAAAATTGATCGTTCGTATAAAGACGTAAACGTTTTGTATTAAAATTAGGCGAGTGTTTCGGAAGCTTCAGTCTCGTGGCTGATACACTACGAGTAACAAATCAGTAACATCAATGCATTACTTACATCTGCCGTGAAAACATTGATGAAAAGACAATCTTCGTCCCCAGTGGTCCTGCTCGTGAATAATATATCTTTTTGAACACACGTTGAGCCTGGAGCTGTCGCGTTTCACCCACTCCATGATTCCACGTCCTCAGGAGCCTGAAAGTTGAGAATAGAAAATACATACACGCAACTAAAAGTTTTGAAACGCAGCATAGAAAACGGAGATTTCTTATTTTTTGAAGCGATAGTGTACTCCTATCATAAACGATAGTTCCAAGTCATATTTTTTAAATAAACACGTGAATTGCAGGGGAATAATAATTAAATGGATATTACATCGTTGTTTTCTTTTACTGTCAATGATATTTATTTATTTATTTATTTTTGTTTTCGGGCGCGTAAACTGCTAAAGTCATTACTCCCAAAAGTGTAGTGCATATTTTATTGCGGAATGATGTGATATCCTGTTGATGGATGACGAGATCTGGCGCCGACCTGCCCGTCGGTTGCGGGTTTCCACAAACAGGTATCTCCCATCAGCCGGGCACCACCCACCCGGGACATGCAGCAACACCACCCAGCCGGGACAACAGAACTAAGCCCTGACTAGTCTCCGGCATGTGGGTTGTAGTGTGGTGCTTGTAAGTGTAAATGAGGTGAGAATAAGACATGGAAGAGGAAGGAATGATAGCGGTGACCAATGGCCCTTTGTTAGGTACTGCTCCAGCATTCACCTGATATTGGTCGGGAAGCATATAAAACTCCTGCTCATAAAAGCCGGCGTTATAATTCTCCAGACAGCAGTTGAATTACACTTAGCTGAAAGACGCGGACGAAAATCCTGGCAGCGTCCAGGCGGAGCTTAGAACCTACTGGACAGAGTTCTGTCGGTTGCATTGTTAACATAATGTGATTCTATTCAATTTATATTTGTGACAAAAGTTTACTTTTTTTTTTTTAAATATTGTACGTAATGAGACTCTTATTAAGTACTTCATTTTTAATGCAACTAACTAAATGTTTTACCGCCTGCGCTGTCCCAAATACTAATAATAATATAAATAAATAGTTTAAAAAACCCGGGCAGAGTAGCATGTACTCGGCTTCTGACGGCAGGTTTTTCCCACTTCAGGGTTTTTCTCAGCCGTACCTTATGGTGCTTGTTTCCAGGGGTTTGATGCGATGGAGAGACCATTTGGGGTGAATACCAGAATGCGAAAGGTTAGAACGCGGTAAAATGTAGGTATTGTAAGGGCTTAAAGGTCTTCGGCCTAGCCACATTGCATCAAGTTTCTAATTTGGCTGTAATAATTACCTATTAAATAAAAAATGTTTTACTGAATATCTAATTTTTAATTTTGTCTAAAATTTTAAAAGTTCTGTTTTTACAAAAGTTCTGTTAAAGTTTTTATGTATTCACTATAATAAGAAAATTAAAAAATATAAAAGTTGTAAAATAGAAAATGTAAAAGCCTGTAACAAAATAATACGTACATAAAAATTAAAACTTATTTTTGATAATGTAGCCCTTCGAATAATTCATGGTAATATAATATTAATGGTACACTGATTGAAAATATTTGAATTCGTGCCAGTGTTATTACTCACATTAAATACTTATTAATTTCGATTTCGTTGAAACTTGAATAATTTACAGAATTGCAATATTGTTCTTGAAATACGAGAGATTTTAAAATTGATCTGAATTCTTGTTCCTTTAAAACTTCGTTGGCTGTAATGCTACAGTCAAAAAGTAATATAATTAATCTTGGTTTTGTTGGAAGCACATAAGGGTTATCTGAAAAACACATGAAATGAAAGGGTTTATTCTAATTTTAAGAGAACAATTTGTTACCTGAATTGATTTTTTAATTTGTCACAAACTCGATTTGGGTTCGTATACTTTTAGTTGCTATGAGCAATCTTTTCAAGTTGTAAGAATAGTAGTCTCATCATGATAATTTTATAGATTTTATTCCATTTTACAATTGAAATAACGTCCATATTCCCGAACTCTTCAAGCCGTTGGGAGGTTGTAGTACACCTTTGAGTTTCACTACAAGTTTAATATCAAAGCTTTTTACTTCAACAGATATCCACTAATAATAATGTTATTGCTTAATTTACAACCCTTAAAAAAAATTTTGTGTATGATTTAACTTTTCAGGTGTTCTTTCATTTTCATTAATGTTATGCAAGTCAGACGAGTTGATGATTAAAATAAGATTCATGATTTTACTAGAGTTCACTATTTGTGTCATTGCCTTTAATATGATTGCGCAGCAAGGCTCAATTACATTTTGGTAACGCATGGCTTGAAAGAAGAACGTAAGTCGTAACGAACGTTCGTAAGAACAGCAGCAGTTCGTCTTGGCCATCAGCGTCCTATATTAAGGATGCCAGTATTCCGCTCCGAAAATATTTTTTCCTAGTATCTTTTTGAGAAAAGCATTTTTTTGATGATGAAGACGTAGGTTCTATGTTTGAACTATTTATGTATACTCAAGAATTTTATCAGTTTACTGCAAGAACTCTTTCGAACTTCATGTTTGCATCTCTTTGTTGACACTTCTGAACAATTTGCTGTATATCCGGTATTCTGTATTTTCACAAATGATATTTCACATTCTACTTTTAAGCCTGTTTATTTTCTTTTCAATTCATGTTTATTACTCATCAGAAAACAACTATGGAGACGGTATGTTTCTTACTTACGCGTCCATTTTAAGCTAGAATAGAGAAATACATATGGTATTCAGTACATTTTAAGATTCAGAAGATGTAGAATGATTGGCAAGAGGAGGGAAAGTGTTGCGTTGGAGGTGGTTCATTTTAACTGCTTGTATTAAAAGACTGGATTTTATGAATTTTTTCGTGCCGTGTCCGGCTCAGACTCTGAGGTACTTAACCCTGGATTACAAGGCTCATTTCAACGAATACTAACTACAGAGCTGGGTTACTGATGACCCGCTCTTTCTTAAATTTTATTTCGTTTCTTCATTTTTAATATTCAAAAAATGAACGAGGCAACCTTCTTTAGTGAAAAGAAACTTTATTTATTTATCATTTGTCATATTATAAACTAGAAAAACTATACAAACTACTAAATCGATCAACTTGCAAACAACTATTCAATACAGATAAACCTATGAGATATACTTGGGCTGTTAGTATACAAAATAACTTGATACAAAACTACAAATATAAAAAAATTAAAAGGAATGTACTAATCTGACTTTGACTGTCCAGAAAACGTCATAAAACAGCAAGGAGCAAAGAATAAATGCAACCCCAATCATCCAAGCTATTCTTACAAATGGGTAACTTATGATGAATTCGTTGACATTCTGGCAGAAAATAAACAAAAAACCGTCACTAAAAGCATATTCACAAGAAAAAAAAACTTGACGTTAATGACAAGGTGGGATAAATTTAAAACCCCAAATACGTTTTATTTTATTTACCTCTAATGAATTACGCGGGGGGAAAGATAGATAAGTCACCTGTCGTGGGGAAGCAGAATGACTGGAATGCAAGATACAATGACTGAATAACAGCGCTAATTAAAGACTGCAATATTTATATTGACTATTTTACTCAGAGGTCAAGGTGACCCCAGCCTGTGATTCCCGGTTAACTTGCCGTCGAGCATTTTCCATGATATTTTGGCGGAAACTGCACCGAGAGAGGGCAGTAGGGAATCATTCTAGGGGAGGGAGCTCAAAATGCGCCCTCGTGGCTCCTCGGAACAGCCAGCGGCTTCGAATCAGTGCGACTGGAGACGGGCGCTCGGGCGCTATCGGACCGAGACCAGTAAAATGCGAATGGCACGTGGAACAACCCCACAGCTTGCCCTGGCTTTCTAAGCAGGCATCTAAGAGCGCATTTATGCTCAATAAGACCCATCTCCTCCGCATCTCTGGGAAAGATTTCTTGATTGTTTCCACGTACGTCATCTGCTCACGTTCTTGTCTAATTAGTGTAGTGAATGTTAGCAGATGTGTCCTCTCTCCTGGGCTGAGATCCGGTGCGACCTAAATAAAACCCCAAGCTCCCGGTGGTCTCTTTACATGTGTGGTAGTGTAGTACATGAAGGTGTGTGTGTGTGTGTGTGTGTGTGTGTGTGTGTGTGGTGTGTGTGTATGGAGGAAAAGATAGAACAAGGAAGAGATGGAAAGAGTGTGTGGTCTGTGGTCCGTTGCGTTTCTCCAGAATTCGCCTGGTATTGATCGGAGAAACCACGGAAACTACAGATCAGAGCTGTCGACAATTGACTTCTCCAGACAAGGGCTGAATTTCACTGGCTATCTAGCTAAATAGAAAATCCGCCAAGGACTCGAACCCTTGATCTCCGATCAGAGTCCCTGTAGTCAGCGACAATGCGGCTCTTAAAATTCCAGGGGTATGATTCAAAATTGTTTTGGACCTTGGAGCCAGTGAGTGAGAGTATTGATTCCTGCGCGTCAACTGTCATTAGTTCCATATGTGTAGTGCATATTGTAACCTGGAAGGCAGCGGTGCTTCATGGTCTCTTGGTCTATATGACCATGGTTTTTTCTTTTTTGATGTTGATTATTATATGTCAAGGAAGATTTTAATTTTACCGTATATGAGGAAAGATAACGTAACGTATAAGAATTCATCGACACGGAGACCTGTAAGCGTGCAACTAATGAATCAGTTCTGCGTCCAACTGATTTAAATGAAATAGGTCGGAATATGCAGATTAGATCAACAAAACAGATTATAGCAAAAAGAAATGTGATAATGCGATAACCTAGGCCCTTAAAACCAGTGTTTGTCAATGAATGGACTTTAGATTTGTAGGGACAATTGAATATTTTGACGAGTTTTGGAAAACGGGAAATACAGGAGCGGGGGGACAATAGGTGGGACAATGAGGAGATGAACAAGGCCCATGGGTTGTGTTCATATTGTTTCTTAAGCAGTATTCTACAAACTTCAACCTTTGTTCAAAAAGATTTGAAAATGTTGGGTATCCTCATTACATGGATATAATTAAATAGAAGAAAAATATATATTTCTCGATTAAGTAAATGAACTATTTGATTTTTGCAAATTTATCTAAACGTTGAGGAATATTAGAATGTTGTTTTTCACACAATAAAGATGCTATAATGCTCTAAAACACAGTTCAGAACCTGGCCCTTCAAAGACGATTTGAAAACAATTATTAAGATAGTGCAGTTCTCGCTTGGATTCAGCTAATGGAATATTAATTATTTAAGAACTCTACGGCAATATCAATTACTTTGAATCGCCGGTCGCCAAGAGGAGGGCGAGCGTAAGGAATGCCTTCAAACGAGTAGTATTTTGTTAGTTGCGCTCCCGGTTGGTTGACGATTCGGCCGAGAATCTCTCCTCCCGACACCTTTACAATTGGCCCTTCATCGGAGTCTTCTGAAGTGGCTGCGGGCAGGAGGAGCAGCAATAGTAAAGGTGTCGCCTGTGCAGGTAGCTTCATGATGAGAAGCAATCTAAAACCTGGAAGAAGATGCATAATACGTGAATATTCTTGAAACATGCTTTTTGTGCCAAAAAAAAAGTTCTCAAAATCAGTTGAATGAAAATACAAACCCTTTTAAACATTTGATTAATTATTATTGTGAATGAAAAATGAATGCGTTATTTTCTTACAAGAATAATAGACAGCGTTTTATTCTTGCGACAGAATGTTTATCAATGTTCAACAATTATTCTTGGAAATAAACGGACGACTATAGTAGGATGCGCTACACACTTGCATTAACTTTATAAGCTGAGGATAGTTGTTGGAGAATATTCTCTTGAGTTGGAAATATGTAATCATGTGGTTGTGGCCAAGAAAATTAGGATGCATCAATCGATTGAGATCATTTGCCAGTTGTAATAATCTGAACTGTCTTTATCGAAGCCACTGCATGCGCTACACATTTGTATTCTTCAAACGTGAACGACAAAAGAAATTATATAATATTGTAGGCAGTATCATAAAATATATTTCATTAATTTCTGAAAGCTTACGTGTTTCATTTCCAAAACTGTTTTCATAAACGCTTAAAGAGGTAATTCAAGTTTTGTAGACTCCAAAGATTATTTTTATTATTAAATAAGAAAAGTGTTTTGAAACCATTGGAATATAATGACATTCAAAACCACGTTGATGATAGTCATAGTCACTCAATTCATGCAAATAGGTCGCGAATAATCACGCAATTTTGCTGACTTGCATGACATTGACATTCAAGATTTTCACGTTATTTCAAAACATGTGTAATTGATTCTTCCTGTCCGGGTGACGCGCGTAGTGGGCTGAGGGCTGACGTTTCGCCTGACATGTCGCAGGCTTCATCAGGCATTGACGGCAGCTTCATCAGGATGAAGCCTGCGACATGTCAGGCGAAACGTCGGCCTTTCAGCCCACTACGGGGCGTCCCCCCAAAGGAAGCATCGACTGAGCGCGGAAGCCTAGGGTACATGTGTAAAGACGTGTGTTTTCATTTAACCTTATTACACTACTATTGAATTTTTGGTTTTAATTCAAGTACGCCTTATTTAAACAGGTCGGTCACAGGCATTCTTCCGTGTGACTGAAAATTTTGCGCACCTCACCACCTAGCTGCGAAAGAAGATATCACACGGGTAAAACAGCGTAAATCAATCCCAACATGAAACAAACAGCTTTATTTCCCTATGAATATGTTGTTCGAGGAGAAAATTTTTTTTTGGGAGAAAGATTGTCGAGATTTTCATAAAAAAGTAAAAGTTTCCACATTGCAAAGAATTATTTTTTTATGCCTAAATGCTACCATTTTTCCACCTCATAATATTTTTTTAAATAAAATTCATAGCATAAATGTTGAGATGGAAAACATTCGCCAAAAGGTAAACCAAATCATTGACAGAGCGATTGCAAAAAAATTGATTTGGGGAGGGGTCAAACTAAACCCAATGAAGCAAGTTTCCAGCATCAGGAAAATAAACGCACTATCTCCCGTAACCCTCGATCGATGTCGGGGATTGGAAGTTATTGTTTTTTATAAATATTACTTTTTTTGAACGAAAAACATCATCAAAAACAAAACAAAGGTGGTGACGTTTCGAGTTGGGGTGGTGAGGAAAACCCAAAACAAAAATAAACGAAAAGGTTTTTAAGTTTTTTCCCATTTCAAATAAAAATTTTGCCCATTAAAAATGAAATTTACCATTGATATGTTAAGGCAAAAATTTTTTTAGGTCTTAATTCATAAACCTTAAAGGGAACGTCCATTTAAATAAATTGAAAACAAAATTAAGTTCATTATTATTCAAATTTAAAATTAGCCCCTTTTCATACTGCTCGTTGTGTATACTTCATGAATTTTCCCTTTCCCCGCCTGAGATATGGCATAAATTCTGGGGAAATACATTTTATAGCCCCCAGACCTTTAGATTAAAAAAAGAATTGGAATAATAACAAATCCCACCCACGTGATTCATGTGTTTTCAAATCTAGAATTTCACCATTACGTGTTTTTTTATTTAGAATCAGTTTTTTAAAATGACTTGTTTAAGGGGGGGAAATATTTTCAAAAAATGCGAAGTCTATTATAAAAATCAGTGAAATCATATTCACCAGGTGACAGACAACAGCCATTACAAAAATTCACAAAATACATGTACATTATTTTCAACATTTTCCCGAACAAAACGATTAACTTAATAGAAAAGTTTAAAAACCCAAGGGAAACGTTTGCTGCATAACTGTTTTATAAAATTAGAGACTATACTGAGCATCAAAGAAAAATAAATTAATTTTACCCAATGATAAAAATGCATTATTTACCATTTGACTGTATAAAAGAGTATAAACAACCTGTAACAACTATTTATAAGCCGGGTCAAATTTTTCCGATCAGGTTTTTTTCCGTTCCATCCATTGAGCAAATGCTGATGGCCTTTTTTTTGCTTCCGGGCATAAAAACTTTATTTTCTGTGCACGCTTTTAGAATTCAGTAAAACTTTTTTAAATTACTTTTCCCTTTTGGAGGAAGTAAAAGAAAAATTATTGCTTATTTATCCTTGAAAAAAGATTCTAATACATGGGGGTTTTTTTTGTTTTTTCTCCATTCAAAATTTATTGTTATTTATCCGTGAAAATGATTTTACTAAAGGGGTTTTTTTTCCCCTTTCAAAATTCAAAATTTAAGTATTTTGATTTAGTGTGGGATCACAGAATTTTGAAAATGAACAATTCACTTTTCCCATAGACGTCATACGCAGTTTTTAATGTTTTTGACGTAAAATAAATAAAAATAAAAAAAACCTGTATTCATTTCCATTGGGATTCGAAAACGTACGACTATGGAACAATTATTAAAATCACCTTTGCTAATGCAGTTCGACATGCACGAATAGCTTTAATGTTCTCGTAGAGTAAATGAATAACAAATATAACTGTTAAATCGAAGTGTATAAGAATGATTCCAGTTCTGTTAGACATGAGAAAACAGGTTTATCTGGAAAATCTGAGAAAATGTTTCTGGAAAAAGTATGTTAGTCACAGCATTCTTTCATGGATAATAACATGGTTTGCAACGACGAAAAGCACATCGTGGTAAGGAACTCGCACTAGTCTTTGTCTAATACATCCTTCTGACAGATGAAAAAGTAGTCGAGTCAGGTAGTTCAAGGATATTACGAACAATAATCCGTGTATTATAAACGCCTTTAATGAACGTGCTAACAATGCACTTACAAAAGTCGTCCATGCACATCTACAGCTTACGCACGACATCCCAGACATTCTATCAAATATCCTGTGACTGAGAGTGTAATTTTAACTTTTTTCGTCTTCCGCGTAGAGAACTCAAATGTCAACGTGATGACTTCAACACGCGTAAGCAAAAGCAAACTCGATTTTCTCTGTTTACTATTTGCACATCTGAAATGTGTTGTAACGAACATTCTAGTAGTAATGTTATTTGAGAAAATATTTTTTGATGAATTGATCTTTTGTAGAAACCTGTTTTCCTTCATTACATTGTATGTGACTCCAAAATATAGATATCTAATTCAATTTCTTTAAAAATCATTAATGTATACTTAAGATGTGACACGACGCTCATATTTTCAAAACCTTCCGTGACGTTAGTTGTACTCTTGGAGAGAAAATCAAACAACAAACATTCACGATACGCAAGGAAGCCGATATACACAAGCATCATCATTACTCTTAATTAGTATCAGAATAGGAAAATAAGGAAGAAACCTAAATATTATTGAGTACTTCTTCATATGCATACCGCTGACGAAAATGTTTACGTAAGTATATAAGAAGGAAGTGAGTGATACATATATATCGAAATGCACGAATTTATAATTGATAGAGATGAAAGTCTATCAGTAAAATAAAAGAAATTTTAGTTAAATTTAGTTAAAGAAATTAATAGTTAAAAACAACAACAAAGTTAGCATCTTTGAAAACTAGGTATTTTTGCTCCCAAGTCATAGAAAACGTATTTGCATCGCTAAACGAACAGCAGATTTTAACTTTTTTGTATTGCTAATTTGTTTTGTTTGTTTTGTATTGTAATTACCCCCAACTTTACTTCTACCACTATTAACAAAAGATGAGCTAAACAAAACGTACGTATAGTGGAGCATATTTAGATCCAGAAGCAAAACTAGAGGTCATCGCAGCATTTGCTCAGTGGATTAGGGAAATTAGACAAAACGTGATCGAGATGGGATCTTCGACCCGAAGCTGCATTCGCATGATCCTGACTAAGGAAGCCTCGTTATCAATAATTCTATATTATTTATGCCAGTTGAAATTATTCCATCTGTTGAAGAATCCGCAGATGAACAATGTGTTGTTTTATTTATTTTATTTGTGGAGAACGTGTCGGTCCTAGAAAGGGGTTAATCTTCAAGTGGATTCGTATCATCATGATAAATACGTTGTAAGTTATTGAAGAAAATAAGGACAACATTCTGTGGTCAGGACAAACAATTATTTGTTTTTACGGATATTTCTATTTATGTCTATTTTGTAGAACCTGACCGAAGAATAATCCTCCAGATCTTTCTTCAATATCTTTCGACGTACAAATTGAATGGGTTACACCTAAAGAAAGCTCTATCCTAGGTTTGAAACATCAACAAATAAACATTAAACTGCTTGTTCTTCAATATTAAATTACAATAACAATTTTGTCCTCAAGTTACTGAATGAAATTATCGAATGAAAGTGCATTAGTTAAGTTATTTATTTGTTTTTTCCTTTCAGAAAATTTTATTAATATTAATACCTTTTCTGCATTTTTCGTGATATTTACAAAAAAGTAATGAGCGCAAAAGAGTGCGTTTATACATTTTGATTTCAGGGTAGAAAAAGGAGACGGAGAAAGATTTTACGAAATATATTAACAGTAACACTGCTCTTATTTTGAATTCATGTGCGCAAAATTTAATCACAGTGGGAACAAATCCGTATATTTGCACAAAATAAAATTTTCTTATTTATTTAAAAGAAAATAATTATATGAAAGAAACATAAATAATCCCCGCAAAATACTCTACTTTTCTTCTCCTACCAAAATCTTTTCAGTGTTCCCGAAATTACCTGAGGTAGACAAAAATGAGAAAAACGATTACAGACTTTTATAAAAGGGAAATAACCTCATAAAATTATAAAAAGATTGTTATGATTAAATTACACATTTGTATAGATGTACTGACAATTTGAATATTCAAAGCCCTAAGAAACACTTATCTTACAATATAAAGCATTGTCACATTAACATGTTGAAAGTTTTTTCACACATGACATTGTAGATGGTAGTTAGTTACGATGGTACTTCACACACCAACCGAAGGATAATGAGGACGGATTTATGAAACAACGAGCATTGCAATCACAACACTAAGCACATCACTTCTACCGCATCTGCGTTGCTCTGGTACGGTTTGTTTTCCTTTCATAGAGCTTTGACAGCTTCCGACTGTGAATATCGCCAGTTTGTCGCCATTGGTCGCAATATTTTCCTTCGCTATCGGGAATGAGCTCACGATTTTGCAAGGACACACGACTTATCATCCCGGGGTACCTTATCTCACTTGGAGGTTTGAAGGCAATTTTGAATCATGCAGGGCAACGAGAGTAATGCGTTTGTTAAATGCATGTTCGCCACGCGTATTTGGAGTAGATGGAATTCTGGGTAAATGCGGTTAGGACAGGCGAGACCGTGCGTTATATTCACTGTACTGAGATTACAATTATTAGTCGCAGCCCAATGTCGCTGACTTACCTGCTGAGCTTTGGTGACGGCGTCGACACACTGCCTGGGCGGCAGGCGTGAACTGGAATATATAGCAATGACGTAGGCAGTGCTGGGGTCGTTACATCGCGAGAACCGGAGGCTTGGTTTTTCAGTTAGACCTTGACCTTGCTAGGTCCTGCGGTGTTTTCAGACGTCTCGAGAGCGCGTGGCTCTTCGCTTTTATCCGTCGGTGAGAGGTGTTTTCAAGGCAAAATGACCCATGCCGTTGCTGATTAGCTTTTGTAAAGATGTATTATGGAAGTTCTTTAACTCCAGCAACACCAAAGCGTGGTGTTGGTTCAATGCATTACGGGGTTGGGGAGCCTATGTCTGTCACTTGAATTTTGATTTTGCTAATAGTTTTGACAATTTTCATAATAAATTCGTGTAATTGATAATATTTATGTCACTATAATATTCATTTCTTTCAACAAAATATTCTGTTTTGACTGGTAGTGAAAGAAATGACCTCGAATCAATATTTGATATATTAATAAAACCAAATATTAAATTTTTTTTTTTTATATATTAAATTTTGTTTAAAACAATGTTTTTATATTGACGAATATTCTGAAAGTTCAATTTCGAGTGAATAGTCCCATTTTTAACCACAGCTATAGAAGGGAACTAAATCGAATTGAAAGAATTTTGGACCAATTTTACAATTGATAAAAGAGCAACGTCAATATCAATATCAAGGGCTATGATTTCAGCTTCCTAAAAACGATTAAACCCATAAAAAATGTACCAAAATAATCCGGGGACCTCTGTCCCCTCCTCCGCACAATAACGTTAAGGTGAAGAGACACTACTACAACCGACCAATACACAAAAAGTAAACTTTTTCTGGTCACCTGTGTAGGACAAAAAGGAACGATCTATGAACAATAAATCAACAAAACGTGCCTCTCGTCAGGGATATTCATTTTTAGTAACTGTAGTGGCATAGACATGCAAGTTTTCAAGACAAATTTAGAATTCTCCCATGGAAATTGTCAATCCTTTAAAAAAAAATTTACGAAAATTTGACTAGTGTCCGCCATATTAGATTTTAGTTATCTGTTATGGCCGGAAGATATTAATGGTGGTCTGATGTATGTTGCATATACAAAGAATATTAGTCGAATCAGCCAGATGATAGTAACAAAGAAACTCAGAAACATTACTGAGGGGGGTCATTTTTTGTTTTGCTTTGCGCAGTCTTAACCCCAAAATAAATATTACTGCTACTTCATGGCAATTTTGAGCTGGTTTAAAACGAGCTGCCACAGTCATTTGATCACTACAAAATAAATATATCACTTTTATCTGTACATTTTCTTTCGGGAAAATGGAATTTATACCATGGTGTAAAAAATTACATTTTCGCCTGTGGTTTTGGAACGTGTACTTTTATTTCATTCTGGTCTGCATTGCGTTTCTTTCACGCCGCCTGTTAAAATTTTTCATTATTCAAAACGTTTAGTAACTATTTAGGAAATATATAACTACGGATAGAACGATATAAACAGAAAGTCTTACTGTGAATGCTTTTGCTTATACAGGAACACCGAACGTTTTTTACAAGAATGGTTATAAAAATATTCGCTCCGTATAATAAAAATATTAAACATCTTATTGAAAATAAGATTTCAAGTTAAGAAACAGAAAGTGTTACTGTGAATGTTTTGGAATTGTAATAGAGTTGAAAATAAAGCCAAAAGAGGAAAAATCAATGGTACATTTGATTGACGTGATTATGAATATTCAAACGCTGAGAATCGGGTATACTAATTGAACAGTGAACACAGAGGAAGTTACTTAAAGTACATTTTGATATTTTTAATTATTTACATTGATAATTCACTTTTGTAAAAGGTATAAATCGTAGCGTCAGCTATTGCGAAGGTTGCTGTTGTGCAATTATTGCACAACAAGACAGACAGAAGAGGTTTCATCATGCGCCGAGACCCGTTTAAGATAAAGCTATGGGCTATCCCAGGTTTAGTTTAAATAAGGGCCTTACAGGCTTTTCCGGCATGCCCCCGTTTTATGATTCCAAAATGTTTTAAATACTTATTAACACAGTTATTATTCATAACAATTATATCAGTTCAACATACACAATACAAAATGTATTAAACAAATGTGCTTGATATCTTGAATTTATTGATTTTGTAGGGAAAGGGCTTTCGGTTGTTGATAGCCACAGCCACGGCGCTAGTGCCCCGCGGTGCGTGTGTCTGTGAAAAGACTCAGGCGTTTGCGCTGTTGACCTGTTAGCCTGTGTTTCGTTGGGTTGTTTTTTGAGATTTATGTTAAAGGAAATCCAATTTCTTTTACTTTTATGATTTTGATTATTAGATTGAGAATGTAACTTATGCTGAAGGAAAAGTATGTTAAAATTATTGACCAATATTGATTATTCGATATATTTAAGTATATGTTAGGTAAACAAGTTTTTATGAATGTAATGTTTCAAATTTAGTTACCACTCTACCAAACCTTGAAATCGTTTTTCCGCAGTATTACGTGTTCTTCTGCACTACGTATATTACCCATATATGTACATACAAGAAAGCAAAAGTCCTGGAAATTTTTGATCACCCTTAGTTTTCTCCCGTTAGTGCGAATTTATTTATTAGGCAATCTTGTTTTCGATTGTGAGAATGTAGGATCCGGAGAACATTGTGGCTCGGCATACACTTACGATATATCTGTGAGGTAAACCGAAACGTATACTTGAACAGGCTAGTGCACCCCACGCTACGGTAAACGGAACATTTTGCATTAATTAGTAAAAAGGTGGACTCTAACTTTAACTCCTTTAATGTAATCACAGGTCTTACCTAGGCTGCATCTCTTTTCACGGTCGTGTACTTTTTCACCCGCCAAACAAGTTTCTGGACTATATATTTCGATAAACTTATCTATCGCTTGGTCTCCGTTTTCGGTTTACATGATCACAAAAGTCACTAGCACTATCGTAGATGTAGTCACCAGTAACACTATCCCCAACTAACTTTGTACAGGCACAGGTAAACCTCAGGGGAACCGGAACGTGTGCCGGCCCTAACGCAAAGCAAACTTAATTTATTTAGATCAATGATGCGTACTGGCTGAAGTTGATTTCCCGGGATATCTTAGTTTTCTAACAATCCCCAAAAAAATCATTCAGAGCGTTAAAATCTAAATTTCAAAACAATATGCATTTTAAAATAGTAACAGGTTGCACTTTCCGCTTGCACTGCCGACTTCTTAAAGCACTAAGTACTATACAATAATAATGGATTAACTTCTGCACATTATATTAATGCTAAGTTTGTTGGGATGACTATGATGATGCTCACTTTGTAACTATTGCCTGAGTTATGAAATTGCAAGTTCAGTGAGTAACATTCAGTGTAGCGCTCTAAAAATATGTTCACATACTTTTTCTTTTATATCAGCCTCACTTCATTGATGCATTTACACACTTCTGTTATTGGGAGATAGAAATCTTTTATTAACATTTAAATCACAAGTAATGCAAATGTTATTTAATGTTAAATGTTAATGTTATTTAAATGTTTATTAACATTTGCATTACAAGAGGGTATGTTTAAAAAATGGTCTAAAATTATAAAGGTGTGAAAAGAATGCAAAAAAATGTTCTCTTATATTTCCCAAATCTTTACTTTTATTCTTGTGTTTTCTGATATGTATAATTGAAGTTTTTCATTGTATTTTCTGCATGAAACTTCATTGAATCACACAAGACTTGTTGTTGTTGTTGTTTTTTAATTTGTTGCATCTCCTTTGAAGATATTCTAAATAACATCTTGATATCAGTTATTGTTATAGATATCATTTTACATACCAAATACGCCCAGTCTGTAATTAATTGTTACGATGACGACGTCTTCATTGACGAGGTACTCTGCACTGAGCATATCTCCACTACCTACCAGAAATCCACCTCCGTGTATCCACACCATCACAGGATATTTCTTTCCGTTTGCGTCTGGCAGCTACAAAATGCAGTAGTATTTATAGATGGAGGAATTTTTTATGGAAATTTGACATCCAAACAAAACACTTACTTTTGGAGTGTAGACGTTTAAATATAAACAGTCCTCGTCACCACGATAAGGGAACTTCAGAAAACCATCTATTTGAGGACATGCAGGTCCTACTTTCAGGGCGTTCCTAACTCCATTCCATGCATTTGGAGGTTGTGCTACCTACAATACCAAAATCAGATCACTCAGTTATTTTCAAGGTGAAGTTATAATTTCTATAGAATTCATTGTTGCCTCTGTAAACAAGCTTGTTAACTATGGAACAATGGTAATTGTCTGTGTTTTTTAATAAATTTCTTAGAATAAGACTTGTCCGGAAGGTTAACTATTCAACTCCGCTATCGTTCCGCCTGGCAGTTAACCTTCCGCCCTCATCCTTAACGACTAATTTAGAAGTCTTGCTACATAAATAACTATTAACTTATATACATGGCTGAATGTCACACTTTGTAGAATTTTATATAAACTCTGTTTCAGCATAATATGTAAAATATAAGTTCTATGCTAGCGTAGTATGATTTCACATACTAGTAGTTAAAGCGAATCGAAACTGTAAAACATGTGCGTTTGAAATTTTTACTTTGATTAATTTGAAAAAAAGCAGAAATGTATCATTATTGTAACGAATATTGCGTCATCCCCGGCGCCACTTCGAGTGGCAGGTTCGTCATCTGCCGGCGACCACGAGCCGCCGGTGAGCACGAGTTGCATCACCTGCCGGCGGACTCCTCCAGAAGAGTCGCGGTGTCGGATGGTTCTGGATTGTCCTGACGAGTATAAATACGCGACGGCCGGCGGCCTGAGTCGATCTTGAGTCCGCAGTGGAAGCTAAACTGTGAAGTGTGTGCATCGCGGTGAATAGCTGTGCAGTGAGTGTGTTCAGTGAAGTGAACCGTTGTCAGTGCATCGTACTGTGGTCGGTGACGTGAACTGTGACCAGTGCATCGAACTGTGATCAGTGCAGTGAACTGTGGCAGTGCTTAGGACTGTGCGAGTGTGCAAGAGAGTGTAGTGTAAATAACTGAAGAGAAGTGTAGTGTAAATAAAGCAGAAGTGTAGTGTAAATAACTGAAGAGAAGTGTAGTGTAAATAAATAATCAAGTGTTTTCAGTGATTGTGTTAAGTAACAAAATAAACGTTTTTTAGTGAAAATAATACGAGACTTTTAATTCACCACCTAGAAACGTAACAATTGGTGTCAGGTGTGGGGTATAACGAGTGGTGAATTAAAACATTAATCAAGATGAGTTTCACAAAGTTTTATGGGATCTGAAAGTGGCCGAGTTGAGAGAGTGTTAGAGAAGAGAGACAAGACACTTCGGAACGAAAGCAATATTACAAGAACGTCTTGCAAACGCGATGAAGGCAGCAGGTGAGGATCCAGGAATTTTCTCTTCGAGACAACAGGAACTTTCAGACCTATCAAAATATTGGAAGGAAAGTTAACTGAAAATTCAGAAATTTAGAAGAAAAACTGCAGAAAATTCCAGAATTTTAAAAGGAGAATTGACAGGAGAATTGACGAAAATTCCAAATTTTAGAAGGAAAATTAACAGAAAATTCAGAATTTTAGAAGGAAAATTAACAGAAAATTCCAGAATTTTAGAAGAACTGACTGAAAACTCCAAAGCTTTAGAAGAAAAATTGATCAAATTCAGGATTTTGGAAGAAAAGTTGGAACAGAAGATAACGCAGAATAATAAATTGGTGCAGAAGAAATTGAGAGATAATTTTGAAGAAAGAAGAAAAATGGAAAGAAAATTGAGAAGATGGATAGAAAATTTTGAAGAATGAGGAAAAGTTACTAAATCTGTTAGAAAGAGAAGCTGAAGTTTACTCCCTCAACAGAAAAATCGAAAATAAACATCGTACAGGAACCACTAGAAATGGCACCAGTAGCCACCGTACAGGGAGCCACTGGAAAGCTTTACGAAGTAAAACCACCTACCTTTGATGGCACTTCTTCTGGTCAATTATTTGAAGCAATTCAAGGCTGCTGCGACGGTAAATGGCTGGTCCGCAACAGATTGTGCTACGGCCCTGATTTTGGCTTTGCGTGGTAACGCCGTCGATATTCTAGAGACAATCCGACCGATGAACAGTCCAACTTCGAGCAAATTGTCAAGAGACTCGAAACACGGTACGGCAAGCGCACCTGGAAGACATGTATTTCACCCAGCTAAGAAATCGTGTTCAGAAGCCTGGAGAGTCTTCAGAATTGGAAGCTGATATTTCTCGTCTGGTGCGCCTTTCGGACCCTGATGCCTCGGAAGTTCCTGCAAGCACAGCCGTGCTTTTTTGAAACGCTACATGTGCAGAAACACAACAAGCATTGCACTGGCAAGACTGAAAACCTTTAGCTGACGCATTGTCACACTAGACTTCCAGGTTGCAAAAAGAGCATCGAAACGTGACGGACGAGTACGAGAATTGCAAACCGGCGTCGATACTTATGACGAAAAATATTTTGAGGCAATAGTGGAGAGGTTGGTGGACGCGCACTTAGTGGCAAAGTCATACAACCTCTGATGTTAAATTGTGGAGAATTAGGGCACAGGAAAAGTCGATGCAACTGTCCACTGAAGAACAGTGAGAGCAGCCGTCTGTTGGTAAACCTAGCAGCCATAGGAAACTAAAGCAGGTTGATGGTAGGGGCATCCATCGACCTGTCAAACAAGAGCTCCCACCTTACGAAATACACGTCATCAATCTGACACCGTTCTGACAGCATTTACGTAGATGCACTAGTAAATGGAAGACCATGCGTCTCACTTTTGATACTGAAATCCAAGAGCATTATACGAACTGATTTTGCCAAATCATCTCATCTAATGTCCAAACTTGAGCGAACAGCCACTGCGACTCGGCGAACGCTGTAGGAGGTATGGATGCCTCCTGCTGTTGGAACTGTTGCTTTCAGTCATCACCTGCTGGTCGCTGATATAGAAGAAGAAGCAATTTGGGGAATGGATATTAAGATTTGACATAAGTGGGTGTCAGCTGGATTTACGACACGGTGCTGAGACTCAACGAAGTGAGTGTGGTTCTACATTCACGTAACAACATTGCCGTGAATGTAATTACGGTTGACACGTAATCTTGACGGAGTTGCAGCGAGATGTTTATAGAAGCGGAGCCCTGAGGGCGACGTCAGTTCCAGCTGAGAGATCACATTCTGGAACCCAGAAGTCACGACGAAGACATTGGTCGAGGAATTCTAGTGGCCAAAGAACTGGTCAGAGTGAATAGAACAATACCAGAGAATGAACATTAATCACTATCCTGTTGAGTAAAGGAACAGTGATTGGTAATTGTTCCATTGCACCTCGGTTTTGCAGAATGTGAACCGTACCGAACCACCAATTCCAAAGAAATTCCTGAACGACTGTAAGAACTGGTTACAGAGGCTGTAAAGGCTTATCTCGGGAAGAGTGGTCATAAGGCTGAAGACCTAATACGGCGCTACCAGCACGTCTTGAATGCAGTGACGGTAAAATATGACGATGTTGTTCGTCACCGAATAGACACCGAAACGCTGCAATGATTCGCTGCCAAGCTGCTAGAAGATTACCTCTACCGGCAAGAGAAGAAGCAGATGAGATTATTAGCAGATGAAGAATAACGGCGTAATCGAACCATCAAGCAGTCCGGGCTTCTTCCGTCGTATTGGTAAAGAAGAAAGACGGGTCGACTCTGGTTCTGTGTCGATTTCCGACAGCTCAACAATGTAAAACGAAGAAGCGATAGCTATCCATTGCCCCGTATTGACGACATAGTTGACACGCTCTTCAGCTGAAGACTTCTACACTTCAACTGAAAAGCGTGATACTGGCAAGTAGAATTAGATCCCAGAGATCGAGAAAAGACTGCATTTACCATCGGATCAGGTTTGTAAGGCTTACAGTAATGCTCTTTCGACCGTGTAATGCCTCCAGCTACATTCGAAAGATTACGAAACTCTGTGTTTAGAGGTCTGTCGTGAGACATGTCTTGTCTACTTTGATTTATAATTGTTGCTGGAAAATCTGAAGACATGATTAACAATAGAACAGGTGTCTAAGAGGTTGGGGCTGGTTAACTTTGAAACTCAGCTCAAAGAAATGCTATTTATTTCGGGAACAGGTGAATTACCTTGGACATGTAGTATCTGGTACGGAGTAGAACCTGATCCGGAGAAGGTTAAAGCCGTAAAGGAATGGTTTGGTCCAAGGATAAAATATGAATTGAGAAGTTTCTGGTCTATGTAGCTGGATATCGCCGCTATGTTTTGGGCTTTAACATCGCGAAAACCGCTGACCTAGCTGGACAGAAGAAAAGCGTTTGTTCTTAATGGGATCAAGACTGCCAACGCGCTTTCGAAAAAGCTTAAAAGGCCATGCTGAGTGCCCCCGGCATTGAGCTATCCACCACCTCGCGGGAACTATACTTGATACTGACGCAAGTAACGTTGGTGGCTGGAGGGGTATTATCGCAGATACAAGATGACGAGAGAGAGTAATCGGTTATTATAGCAAAGTTCTATCAAAGCCAACGCAACCATTGTGTAATCTGAAGAGAATTACTTGCTGTGGTGAAATCCGTTGAACACTTTTACAAATATCTCTACGGTAAAGAATTTCTTTTGAGAACGGATCATGCCGCATTGAAATGGCTGCTGAACTTCAAGAATCCGGAAGGTCAAGTCGCCAGATGGATTGAAAGATTGCAAGAATTCACATTTAGAATAGAACATCGAAGCGGGAAGTGAATACCGGAATGCTGATGCCTTCCAGAAGATCGTGCCCTGAAAACTGCAAGCATTGTTGTCATGTGGAAGAGAAGATGTGTCCCACCTTAAGGGTCACTGTCACTAATGACCAATGGCAACCTGTGAGAACTTCAGAAAGATCAGAAAGAGGACACGGAATTGAAACATGTTTGGAAATGGAAAATAGTATGACGTGGAGACTGTTGGCAAGAAATAGCTCCCTGTTCTTCAGCAGTAAAATCATATTAAGTGCAGTGGATCTGATTACTGAAGAGGAAGGTTCTGAAACGAGTTCTGGAAAGCACACTTGCCTGCAGAAGAGGGGACGCAGATATTGTTACTGAGAGTAAGGGTCCCTGAAATATTGAGAGAATTGTAGCGATGGAACTTCGGGAGGAGACTGGTATAACGAAACCTTAGAGAAAGTGCGCGAACGATTTTACTGGGTTAATTGCAACAAGATGTAAAGATGTGGTGCACAGCGGTCAAGTTTGTGCTACCAGCAATGTACAAAAGAGAAGAGCGAAGATGAGGCAGCAACGTTGGGAGTCCTTTCGAACGGAACTGCCATTGACTTGGCTGGCCCATTTCCAATGTCAATGATGAAATAAATACATACTCGTATGCGGATTATTTCAGCAAGTAAGTTGAAGCATATCCCCTACTTCCAGCTGAAGCCACTGCTATCTCCGAAGTACTGGTTACGGAATTGGTGAGCTGGATTTGAAAGCACTGGAATTGCATTCGATCAAGGATTTGAACTTCGAATCTGCAGTGTTTCAAGGTGCGGAACTCTTGGAATAAGAAAACAAGAACGACAGCCCTACATCCGCAGTCAGACGGAAATGGTGGAAACGCATGAACAGAACAATGGAAAATATTTAGCGAAGGTCGTCAGATCACCAACGCGATTGGGACTACATACATCTTTTCTTCTAGCCTACCGTTCATCTGTTCATGAGACAACTGGGCAAACACTCACAATATCCTCTTCGGCCGGGAACTACGTCTACCATGCGGATCTAGCTAATGTTGTAAACTAATGAAGAAACAGCCAGAAGACTTTGTAAATGACCTAAAACGGAAAATGGACATAATTCATAACCAGTGCGTGAAAGAATCCAAATTGTAAGTGACAGGATGAAAGACTGGCATGACATCAAAGCTGAAGGAGGAGGTTAATAACCTGAGATCATGTGGCTGTTTAACCCCCAACGACGCCGGGGTTTGTGTGTCCAAATTACAACGACAGTAAAGAATCCGTACGAGGTCGTGAAGAGTGATAAATGATGTTGTCTACAGAATTAAAAATTGCCGGAATGGAAAACCACGAGTCGTTCATCTGAATCGGCTGGCCCTGGTACGCAGTAATGAAAATGATGAAGAAAAAGACCGCACGAGTTTGTGAGCTGACATGCAAGAGTGTACATTTCTACGAGTTTATGTCTCAGTATAATGAAAAGCATCAAGCGCGTTATGGGCAACAAATGAGGTGCAATGGGATCTGGTTTGCGCCACCCAGGAATATGCATTGGCGCATTGTGTCGCCCAGGATTTAGATATGACCAGAGCGGTGTTGCTACTGTATTCAAGAGAAAATACGGAAGCGATAAGAATTAGCAATCCAATAACCAGATATTGGGAAGGTTCTGTATCTGCATCGACGTCAGCCACTATGTTTATTACCCTTGTCACAAAAAGCAAGTCATGTCACAAGCGCATCCTATGAAAATCTTTGGGAAACTTCTGATTGAATTACGCCAACAAGTACTGCAAGATAACGTCCAGAAGATTGCCATGTCAAAACTGGGATGTGGTTTTGATGGACTGATCCGAGAATATGGAGAAGTATGTTGGAAGTTACCGTTCCGGTACACTGGGGGTTAGCATCTTAGTTCCGCAGCTACCACCATGGAATGTTGTCACAGCATCCAAAGAAGACAATTGACTGCCACTTTCTTAACTCTAACTGCACTAGAGGCCCAGCCGCAAGTATCGGCATGATTTACTAAACGTTCTGAGACGGACTGCAACTAAGGGAGGGGGTAGTGTAACGAATATTGCGTCATCCCCCGGCGCCACTTCGAGGTGGCGGGTTACGTCATCTGCCGGCGACCACGAGCTGCCGGTGAGCACGAGTTGCATCACTCGCCGGCGGATTCAGTCCAGAAGAGTCGCGGTGTCCGGATGGTTCGATTGTCCTGACGAGTATAGTCACGCGGGATGGCCGGCGGCTGCGAGTCGTCTGAGTCCGCAGTGGAAGCTGAACTGTGGCGTGCATCGCGGCAATGAGCTGTGCAGGAGTGTGTCAGTGAAGCAAATCCGTTGTCAGTGCATCACTGTGGTCGGTGAGTGAACGGTGACCAGTGCATCGAACTGCGATCAGCAGTGGAATCAAAGCAGTGCTTAGACTGTGCGAGTGTGCAAGAGAAGGCAGGTAAATAATCAAAGAGAAGTAGTAAATAAAGCAAGAGAAGTGTGTAAATAACTGAAGAGAAGTGTAGTGTAACAAATAATCAAGAAGTTTAGTGATTGTGTTATAACAAAATAAACGCTTTGTTAAAATAATACGAGATTTTTAA
This sequence comes from Teleogryllus oceanicus, assembly GCA_964035755.1. Taxonomy (NCBI): domain Eukaryota; kingdom Metazoa; phylum Arthropoda; class Insecta; order Orthoptera; family Gryllidae; genus Teleogryllus; species Teleogryllus oceanicus. The sequence continues at coordinate 49,856,502 of CAXIVR010000005.1, read as the reverse complement.
TTCACCACCTAAAAACGTAACAATATTGTTTCATGCTGCAGAAATTCATCACATTATATCCAACTACTATTAGCAGAGCGCTAAGGATGGCGGAGGTTCCGAGTCGCGACCGCACCTTCCAGTCGGCCGGGGCGGCGAGGGCAATCAAAGTGCAAGAGGACGGACTGTTCAGCATGCCCCATCGTACGGATCCACTAGCGAGTAAGGGCTTGAAGGCGGTGGAGATGGGGTGGGGCTGGGCTGGCAGCTCGGGCAGGCTACACGTGGCGTTGGCCGCCTGCGTGGGAAGGTTGCCCGCAGCTGGAAACCGTTAAAACAAATAAATGGGGAATGGATCCAGATACCAGCCGATCAGCGTACTTGTGCGTCGGCGGGGGTGAGGATAAAATCGAAAAACGTAGGTGTCCACCCCGGGGATCCCCTTTCGTAGGACAAGGAATTGTGTGTAAAGACTGAATAAGAGACTGCCTGCCCGCTTCATGCTGGCAGACCGCAGCTGGAAACTGTTAACCCTTAATTGGCGTTGGGAAATTTTCACATAACAGCGTCGTGGTGCCATTTGACCCCATGCCTTTAATTCAAAAATATTCACGTTTATTACGTACGTACACGAATTCATACGTTGTGACACTCTGTACTTTACGTTTCAAACTCAGAGGGCTTTGACTCTGTTTAAATTAATTAAGAACATCACTTTAGAGCAAATCGACTGGACGATTTAAAGTAATATTGTCAAAGGATACGGACGCATTGGACGGACGGATGTTTTGCCTTCAACAAATTTTTCGGTATCAAAGAGGCACAAAACGTGAAAAACAAGTACACAATGTCTTGGAGGAAGTAATTTACTATATACAAAAACAAAATTTATTCACTTTCGCAGGGTCCTTCCGAAAATACGCCTTTTTTCCAAAAGTAATGATTTAAATATTTTTTCTTCTTCGTAGCAGAGTGAGAAAGGAAAATAGAGCGTGAAGTTGAAATTCGACGTTGTGGCCAAGACAGAAGTTTGCACTCTGCAACATCTAATAAATATCATTATCATTGCTCTCAAATAAACCAGCCATATATCTATCCATCCAAAGTAATTTTTGAAGTTAATTTAGATTAAGTCTGATAAAAATATTATTTTTTTCCGTTTAGCAAAAATTAAATGAACTCTATTCTGATCAATGCTCAAATCATATTTCCAGCTTCTTGAATCGATTTCGATCATCAAGTAAGAGGAATTGTAAATTGGAACAAATATACTAATCTAATTCTATCCTATTACTCATACCCAAACATACAAGTAATGACCATTATATCGACTGTAGCTGATCAATTTTCAAAAGGTGAATACATAATGTCATCAACCAGTCAACCTGACCTTTGTCGTTTGCCATATGCTAAAACTCATCCCAGTAGTAATTATTTGAAACTTACATTTAAAAATACATGAAAATGATATTACTAATTACTCCAGCCAGATACAAGGTAAAAGAAAGTAAATAAGCACAAAGCTATATAAAACCGAACTTCATAAATCACGTTTCAGTAATTTATAATCAATAAGTTTCAATAATTATGTAGCATAAATTCAATTCAAATTTGAGCTACCTCTGGTCATCGATCAGCGCCTACCAAAAAGAAAAGAAAATATGCCACTACTGAAAATAATAAGAACGAATGGACTATCGAGACGAGGAATGAAAAGGGAGTCTAGAATGCTCAGACGAGACTAAGGTAATGGAGGAACATCCTTGAAATTACCATCTAACCCCCTGACAAACATACCATTTAACATGGAAAAAGAAAATTTGCCGCTTTTTCTTGTCCAACTGCGCCGAATTACTCATAAAACATTGCTACATCTGAAACAACCTTTTTAGAAGCAACGTCTGAAAATTACGGAAATGCCTGCATTGATGGAATAAATACAGTTTGCATCGAAATGCTGAACAGACGGTCTATTCCAGCATTGACCGCAATCTTATTAAGGTTTCACGATTTTCCACAGACGGAAAATTGTAGAAATTCATCTTTGCAAGCAGAAAATCCCAAGATATGCTGAAAATTACAGATCCATTAGCTAGCTGCCAATACTCATCTAAAAATGTTTGGAGATTGATACTGATGAGGTCTCAATAAAATTCATCTATTCTAGTAATTTTCCATTTGTTTGTTTGGGGACTAGGTTGCTCATACATGATTGACTGGAAGCCATGTCGTGCTAGCTTCAATCAGTCACCACGACTTATAGCTTCAATCAGTCGTAGTAGTAGGTGTGTTATTGAGGGATTAGCCCTGGTCCCGAACTGTCCATAAGGCAGGTGTAATACCATAGAGTTTGGTACTCTGGCCTAATCTATAAAATGCAACAACTAAGAATCTGAGAGTACTTACAAAGGTGAAGGAACGTTTTCTCACTGACAGATCGTTTGTTGTAAAAAAATCAATACTTCGTCCTCTAATCTGCCTACCAGGGGCTGCAGGTGTGTCATGAAGGATCGATATTGTCTCCACCCTCTTTGAACGTTCTAGCTATATCTCATCTGGTGGGAGATTAAGGTGATACCAAGCGCACGCAGACGATATCACTATTTTCGCAACGCACAACGCCCTTTGCCAAAGCAATGATATTCAAAACAGAATAAATAGGATGTTAACTGGACTCAGAAATTGAGAATCAAAAGAAAACCTTTAAAATTCCAAGCAAAAATAAGTCTACTATATTCTGCCCAGAACTCTATTGTTTGGGATAGGTAATGCTTGTCGAAGATCGAACAACTTCCCAATGGCCCTACTTCAAGAAGTATCTTTGTCATTGCACAAGAACTTAACAGTTCTCAAGCATTGTTTCCTCTATCCCAAACAATAATACATACCATCTAAACCTTCTCTCCGAGGCTTTATGGTCTGCCCAAACTACACAAAGAGAATACCCCCATCAGACCTGTGGTTTCTTACACAAACACTTTAACTCAAACCTCGCCCAGAAAATTAAATAACCTCTTCCATAAACACATCCAGTCTAAACCTTCATATATTCTGTAAAAACAGTCTAGATCTAGTAGAAAAGATCCAACATATTCCTGGTTCCAATTCCTTTGCAAAACTTGTCTGATTTGACATAAAGAATCTATTTCCTAGTACCTGACTTCCAAATTGCAAATTACTGCTAAGGTAACTTACTAGACAAACTCATCATGTTCGATACCTGTTCGTGATGAACTCCAAATCTCTTCAATCTATATGGACCCAAAATTACTCACTTTTGACAATAAATTTTACAGACAAACTTCAGGAATCCCCATGGGCTCACCCCTCTCTCCTCTCCTTGCAGATATTTTTATGGACTCTTTCGAACAGACCATCTTCCTCTCAAATCATCCACTTCTCAAATATATTACATATTGGCACCGTTACGTAGACGACATCCTTGTTCTCTGGACCGGTACGACTAGACAAATTGACCACTTTACTGACTTCCTCAACAACATATCCTACTATAAAATTCACCATGAACTACAGAATGAAACAAATCTATAAATTTTCTGGACCTTAATATCAGCATATCTGAAAACAACATGTATTCAATATTTTCTAGAAAACTGACGTACATATACAGACACTGCCGTCATCCACAACTCTTCACAACACCCTATTCAACACAAACACGCCGCCTTCCACTACATGCCATTAAGATTACTAAGCTCGCCTCTCACTAAATCTCATTTTTCTGCAAGAACTGATCACTATTCAACACATTACTAAGTGGCAAACGATTACAACACAGCTCTTGTCATCAAACATATTACGCCGCAAAATCTACAAACGAAAATTGAAAATGTACATCAGCACTCTAACGTAACACTAACATCGACAAGTACACTTGCTAACCATACTTTGGAAACTTTTCGGAAAACGTCGAACACAATATACACAAAGCCGGTATCAAAGTTTCATTCAAAACACAAAATTCTCAGAAAAAATCTTATTCCAAAAACATACAGATCTTCTAGGAAAAGCGGTGTCTACATTGTGCACTACATTGCCAATGATTGCGAAGCAAAATACACATCAAACAGGCAGAACTTCTAATACAAGAATAAAAGAACGTATACACGCTTCTGAAACACAAAACTGCAAATCCCACCTTGCCTATCATTTTCAGACAGGTCACACATTCAATCCACACACAGACATTCACATACTGGTAGGGAAATCAATATCATACTCAGACACATTGGAAAACCTTCACATTCATCTCAATAGTAACCTACTGAATGTAAACATAAACTACAACCCAAAACTAACATAATCTACAAGAAACTCCCTCTGCTAAAATTATTTCTTTGACACCACCCCTACACCACACTCCCTTTCGGGGGTGAGCACAACACAGCACACTGCACCCAAATCATTAATCCTCCACCCCACACAGCCTGTACTTAAGCTTCTGAGCCCAAGTAGTCGGTTTTTTTTTTTTTTTTTTTTTTTTTTTTTTTTTTTTTTTTTTGTGACTCCCAGACAGCAGGTAAGAAACGGTTCAACTTACATTTCATGTCTTCTGTTACAAAATTTTACATGTTCAATTCAATTTCATCCATTTTTTCTAAATTTAAAAACTACTATTACATAAAGATATAAACTTCTCTGTCCCCTTCTTTCTTTCCTTTCTTTAATTTTTCTGTTCTTTCATTTTTTAAGATGTTTTAAATTATATAAATTATTTTATGTTTATAAAGATCTAACCTCTCGTCCTCTTTCTTTCTTTCATTCTTTCTTTTTCTTTCTTTAATTCTTTCTCCTTCCATTTTAAGATGTGTTTTTTAAAATTAGGTAACTATGTTAATTTAATTTTATATTTTCCTTGTACCAGAAAAACTGATGATGAAGGCTAAGGTATCGAAAGCTGCCTTTGTGAATAATACTATTAATGACACTGACAATGACAACGCCTTCAATCATTTCAATTATGTGTCAACTACAACTCACCACTGAATCAAAAGTAAAAGATCCTCAAGCCTAAATGGAGCATCTGAGCTAAATTCAAATCGCGTGAGATGATACTTTCTTTCTCCGCTAGGTGAAAGGAGCATAACGAAATTTGCGTGATCAGACAGAACGGCAGGCCTAATGGACCGACATTCGTCACTAAAATAAGGCGTAATTTGAACTTGTGGTTCCCTATCCATAACCGTTAACAATCTCATTGATCTGATTTCTTTTATCGGATAATTTAAAATACTTTCTGACAATACATGAAAGAGAATATTCAATCGCGCTAAAACTAACTATTCAAACACAAATCAAACCACAGCAGTGTGCTGGGAGAAATTCCTCTTCTAGCACAACCATATTAGTCTCTTTTGTCATGGAGTCTCTGTAAATAGTACAAAACAGTCACTTTTCTGTAGAGAACTCTGTAGGTAAGGTTTATAGCTGCGTGTTTTGCCCAAAGGTGCATTCAGGATATTTCAACAGTGGATGCTAGTAGTCTCCCGCCTACATGATGATGTAAAGTATTTTTAATTAAGCTCAATTTATAACTTAATTTTATTCGGTCTTATGTACTTAACTTTGAAATATGTTGCTTTTAATTCAAGAACGTAATTTATGCACCATCATTCAAATAGCGACCATAAGGGCGTGAGTGATACTAACAGAGAGAAAACAACAACAAACTATTCGTCTGACATGTACCATTTATTTTCAGCAATTACTTGGTCAAGAGGAAGGTCACTATTTTTTATTTGAAATTTATCCATTAAAATCGAAATATATATTCTTTTCTGTACATTTTCTTGATTATATTATTTAAAACATTAGCCATATTATTACTAATGTAGTGATAACACAGAATATTCGTTTTATATACAAATTGATATTAGATCCACATTTATATACCTATATTTCCATTAGACAATTTTGTAATTAGTAAAATATTTGCTCCAAGATATTTGTTTGCATTATTATACTGGCATTTTAAACGCTATTTGTAACAAAAATAACCACTGATAAACGTGTTTCATCTGGTTCTCTATAAGGTCTAATACTTTGTTCCCAATTATAAAAAGTAAGCACTAAGAGCCAATATTTCTGCAGTCTAATTTATATTAATTTCAGAACGCGCCTCTAACTTTAACAGCTCGTCTTTTCCGGGAATTTATGAGAGAAAGACTAATAACTAAAAATACGTACTAATTTTTTAATGTAGTGTTCTTGTATCTGGCACTTATTCAGATATCTATATCTAAATTGTAATGTTCTGTCATCCATACCTCCAAATGGCTGTAAGCATGCCAACGCTGCTATGTTGAAAGGACAGCCATCAGGCACGCCTGAGTGTCTATTCGCACGAAACCTTGATAAACAGACTGTACATTAAAAAGCACCATTAGAAACTACACGTAGTAAACTAACAACACACAAATGGTATACTTTCTGCAAAAAATAATAAAAATTATTCCATAGACGAAATTAGAAGGGAGAAGCTCTACCAACAGAAATAAAGTAATTCTTTTCATTGAACCACCTGCCTGGCCTCCGAGTACTTGTGACATAAAACGTTGGTCTCATTTTACAGATTATTTTTTGTCCATTCTCTCTCGTAATTACAATTTTTACTTCTGAGTAACCCCCATTGTTATTGTTACTTTTCTTGAATTTTCTTTAAACTGGCCAATCACTTCATCACTCTCTCCTTTTGGTATTTTCTATTCATGTCTATCCACTTTCCATCCCACCGGGAGCGGTAGCTCAGTGCATCAACTGATGTCAGTGCAGCGCCTCTGACCGGGAGGTCCTAGGTTCGAGTCCTGATGGCGGCAGGATTTTCGACACTAGCTTCAGCCAGGCCGGACCAGTCCCCTGCCTGAGTGGAGAATTCAGGTGTCCGGTTGCTCTGATCGGTAGTTTTCCATGGTTTCTCCGATTTACACCAGGCGAATGAGCAGTACCCTACCAACGGGCCACGGACCGCGCGATCTGTCCTTCCTCTTCCTTACACACGCACTTACACTAACATGCACTACACTACCACATATTCCGGGAGATCAGTCGGGAATTTAGAGCTTATCCCGGCTCGGGCGGTGCCCCGCTGGTGGGAGAGTCCTGGTTAGGGGGAAACCCCACTAGCCGACGGTAGGTCGGCGCCGGATCTCGCCATGCAGCGGGGGAAAATCACAGCCGTCTCCTGAGAAGAACATGCACTACAACACCAATGGCACCAATGACCAAAGTAGCTGACGTATCGGAAACGCGAAAATCAATCAACCTTCCATCCTCTTTGTATCACATTAATCCTATTTGACTCTCTTCCAAACTCAAAAATTCTAGAAATAATAATTTAGGTCACACTCAAAAATTTAACTTTACAGAACTTTCTGCATCATGCTCTTTCACCATAATCCTTACCAGCACTTATTATTAAGGCAAACTTTTCAAATATTTTTTTAACCTTTCTGCAAGCACCTTACATTTCTTGTTAATATACGCCATAATTGTTCTATTTATCGCGTATTTTTCTGAAATACGTTTCTTCTTATTCCCTTTCTTATTAAAACCAAAATCCTACACATATTTAAATTATTTTATATAATCAATTTTCTGATCCCTTCCAAATTGTATTCTCGCCTCCTATCTGCGTCACCTCTGCTAAACTTCACAAAAATTCCAAACATTCAGTTTAAATTTCATAGTTAGTGAATCATTTCAACTGATGTAATTCATATACATTTTCAGCCAAAAACTGTGTCATCGTCATAATAAAACTAAATTTTCCAACCTCTGCGTCGTGCCCTTTCGTAATTTTCTTCTCAGCTCTGATTAAAAATACGGAAATGGATCATAATGAACATACTGCTTTCTATCAAAAATCGATTACTAAACTAATTTTCTGTGTGCACCTTACTGTTCGTGTCCCTACATAATTTCATTATCCGAAATTCTTCTTGAAGCCTATGATTTCCTAGAATTCTAAAATATCTTGTGTTACCTTAATAAATACTGACTTAATCTATGTGCCTATAATCTATCTCTTTTCCCTTTACGTCCCTCTCAATTATATAACTAATTTCTTTGTTTCTTTCTCTGTTAACACGAAATGTATGTATGACAGGTAACAAGTTGGTAGCAGGTCGTTAATTAGCCATTTTCATATTTGCCGTCTTTGCATATTGACCTGGAACCAATACGTGTTGCTAAGACACTCATGGCTATTGCTCTACAGGACATTACGAGCTATCGACGACTCAAAACTAACTACATTTCGTAGAAAACACGAATCCCGATCGGTTATAATTACTGAGTTTAATTACTATGGATGTTTGTCAAACAAAGAGACGTATCGACTAGTTTACAAAGTTGTATGGCGCATCGGTAAATCCGCGAAAATGGTTTAGTTTATTTATTATTATGATTTCACCATCTGTAAGTTCTTTTGTGTTAAGTATTGTTTATATCACATCTGCACGCTCTTTCTTTCATTTTTCATTCACTTAATTCTGGCTGCTTTGTATGCTTATGCAGTAATAATGAACATTTTCATTCACTTAATTTGGCTGGTTGTGAGCGTTTAGACATTCTGGCCTGAACACACGAACTTTAAAACAAGTATCTGCGATAAAGTTTTCAGAGATCTGCGAACTACTCTGCCAACTTCATTCCAATACATTTAACTACTCAAAACTCGAGAGGTATTTATTGGCCCGCCGACTAGCTGCGGAGTAGGGGCGGTGGCGAGTCCCTACCCGCTTGCTCGGGCGTGACGGCCGCGCGCGGACAGGCCAGGCCAGCTCGCACAGGTTGCCTTCTTCTCTCGCCAGGGGCGGTAACGCCCGCTGACGTCACGCGGCGGGGGCTGCCAACGTGTGCGGCCGGCTTGTGACACTGACTATGCCCGAACGCAATTAAATATTACCCCATGTACCATACCGAGCGAAATGCCTCAGAGCGTAGCGCGCTGACTGGGTGCAATCAATAGACCGAAGTTCAATCCTCGCCGAGGCTTCGTGGTTTCCTCGGCCCCAGGCGAATGCTGTTCCACCGAAAGGCCACGCCCGCGAAACCGCGTCGTTACCGAAATCGTTAACTACGCGAACTCACAAAGGTTAAGTGAATTGAGACATCCCGAGATCCCGGTTGAGTGACCAAGTAGGAACCGCGGAATCTAACAGTGCGAGGACAATTACCCTTTAGCGGACACATAATAGCTAAATACAAATACATATACACCAAGGTTGAGCTTCTAATAAGATAGATTTATACGGCACCATCCTTCAATCCATCCATACTGATATGTAAAGCTGTTGCATTAGACCTGTGTCGTAAGCGCGGACGCACTGTGCAGGTAATTTAATCGGCACGCGTATAATTTTCTTCAATCCCTTTCAAATAAAACTGAGTTTATCGAGGCAGTTCTACAGAGCGATTTAAATCAAATGGATGTTCCCCTTTTGTTTACAGAACATTACATCTCCTAATGAATTTAGCATTTTCCAAATTCCATACTTTACTCTCGCAGGCTTATTGCAGGGAGAGAGAGAGAATCGTACAGTTGGGTCCCACGTAGGGAGTTCTTGTATTTACGTTAGAAATAATATTCATTCTATCTACTTCACGGAATTAAATGTGTATTCCATTGAAAAATGATTCTGAAATTTCTAGTTGTACATCTTGCTTCACTTCAAAGTGACATTATTTTTCATCTACAGACTTCAACAAGGAAAGCTGCAGATTATATTTTGTTCTTAGAAAAACTGGAAAAACAACTTAACAAAGTCAGCAATTGCTCTTTTCAATCAATTGTTGTATGCGGATATTTTAACATTGATTTTCTAGTCGAATGTTGCGAGAAGGAAAAGTTTCTTAATTTAATTAATTCAAATAGATATTCAAATTATAATTAACAAAACTACTACTCGATATGAAGTTGAAACCAAAGATTTAGGATACAGTGACCAGGATGCACAAATTCTTACCATTATAGGAAATGCAAACACTGACCCAATAAATAATACAGGTATCACTCGATTGTTTACAAAAACTAAAATACAATTATTCATTGATTACTTGATGCAGGAGTCATGGAAAGCGGTTATTAATACTGTTGTTACAGACGATAAATGTAATTCTTTCTTTTCAACGCTTTCATTTTAATACTTGCTTTCCTCTTCAAAAAAAGAAAATTAAATATTTCACGGAAAAGCAATTCTTGGGAACTCAATGAATAACTCTAAAACCAAGTTGAATTCCTTTCTTCATTCTTGAAACGTCATAACGTATCTCATGATTTCTCATCTACTTTAAAAAATACAAATCATTGTTAGGAATAGTCATAAGGCAGGCTAAAATCATAATAAACGATTAAGGTATTTTGAACTCAAATAACAAAACAAACGTAATATGGAATATAATAAAAAATATGAACAAATCAGCTATAAACCTTGGTAGAGAATGTTGTTTTAAAATATAACAACGATTTAATTGTGGAATGATCGGGCAACAGTGGATAGTCTCTCTTAACTAATACTTGTCGAGAATTTCTGGCTAATCTCTCACTAAGTGTCTTCAGCCACAAAATTCAAAGCATTATGTTAATACCACGACTTAGCGGACTACTTTTGTTTTGTTCACGAACGGATCATACGCGCGCGACGGTCGAACGCACGAACGATTCCCCGTCATTGGATTGTTCAGGCATCGCTGACCTACAGGACGGATTCTCACTACACCACGTGTTGGAGGATTTTTTCTAAATTATTCAACTAAATGAATGCCTTCTCGTTACCAGGGCTCGGCAATACGTTTTTCTGCCAAACATTCGCCTCTTTTCGCGCAGCATTACATAACTCTCTATTGCGTGAGTGGTAGCGAGAAAGTATAATTACTGAAGTTACTCCGCGTAAACTTCGCTAGCTGACGGTAGGATGGCGCCGGATCCTGGTCTACAGGGTAGTTCACCACATCCCCAGAAAACACGCCTTACCTGCGGGACTAATGACCTTAGTAGTTAACGCTCCCGGAATCACTAATCCATCAATCAATCAATCAATCAAGACTGCCGGTCGATCCCATCCCCAGTGATTCTGCTGATGTCTTCTGGTAGCCACCTCGCCGCCACGACTTATTGAAAGCCCTAACTGGCTAAACGTCGCCATTGAGAAGCAGATGGTTCACACCTTGTGAAGTGCCTTATTTTGTGTGAAAAACATTTGTTTCTCGAAACTTCGATTATTAATTATTCAGAAACTTCAACAATATTAATATGTGTGCATTACTTTTTTGAATGAAGGTGATTAGCAGGATTTCTACTATCGTCCATTATAACGTACTTTTCCAGATCTTGGTAAATATGAAACATGTCAATTACAGCTTCGGAATTACGTATAAATATACATATTATACATCTCATTTTCAACGCATGTACTTGCTGCTCAAAATTCTTAGAATATCCATTTATATATTATATTTTAAGATAAGATCCCAACTTTCTTTATTGATTCCTTTGGTTTGTATTTTTTCTGCACAACGTTATTCAGTTATAGTTAAATGATGTCAGCATTCATACAATCTGGAGCCATTCTGCGAAACACAGAGAAGAAATAGCCTGCTATGCCGCGAAAAACCCACTTATTTCCCAAGTGTAAGCACATTGTCTCATCAAACAAACATTGACGAATAACAATTGCCCGTCTACTACAATATAATTTTGTTGGCATACTTTATCACTCCAAATGTTCACCCTAAAGTTTGTTTGAAAAAGCAAATTGGTGTTCCTAATTCTTTTATTTTTCTCCACCCCAACCCTCGACAGGCCAGCCAACAATGATCGCACAACCTCATTCTTCTTGGTGCAGGTTTTTTATGACGATGAGTGTGTATATATGGTAATATACGTAGGTAAAGTTAATGCAATGAAAAAAAAATATGATTTTAAGCGAAAAAGAATAATTTCGGACTTGATAAAAAAAGTCGATAAATTTAGTTGCTAAATTAAGAAAACAACCTTCAATACGTGTACCCAGAACTTTATTTTGTGGATTTCTGACACCGATAGTCAAATGACGCCGAAACCTCCATGTGACTAATACTACTAGCACCTCAACTCAGCACCTTGTTCTTTGTTTGAGTTCATAGCATTGTAAAATGCAGTGCTGATGTCGTACCTGAGCAAATTGGTGTTCCTTTAATTCTTTTTATTTTTCTCCACCCCAACCTCGACAGGCCAGCCAATGATCGCAGTCAACCCTCATTCTTCTTGGCAGGTTTTTACATCGATGAGTGTATATATGCAGTAATATACGTAGTGTGTTAATGCAACGCGAAAACGGCGGATTTTAAGCCACGAGAAATGACCAGAACACAGAGAAATGGGGTACGTGCGGAGAGATGGTCCGGAGAAAGCGACATCTACCTGCAGGTTTTGCACCTGATGTCCGAAGTTGCGGATAATATTTTCTGAGAGGGTGCGAAGGAGGAGAAAATTCCCCAGGCGGAGTCACATAAATACTATGACGCGCTTCGGGAGAGCTCTCTTACAACTTCGGATAGCGACGGCGACTCAACCTAATTCTTCGCGATAGTCATTGGTTAGTGCAGGAGTATAATTTTACTTGCTTGTTAAAGCTATTTAAGAAACGCGATAATAAGTGCAATAGAATCTAGAAGTGAAGTGCATGTACAGTGTTAGCACTAACATTACGCGAGTAAGCAAGCGATGTGATTGCTTGAACCTGAAATAGTTTCATAATTGAAATAAATTCGCGCAGAAGGACTCTAAACGAAATCCAGCATTTAATTTTGCACGCCACGACCACGCACGCTCAAAGTGTGGTATGTCAGCCGGGTGCTAGAAGTATTCAATTCAAGTACATTAGTTATTTGAAGCTGGAAGCGCGAACAACGGGTACGCGGCATGCGGAAGAAGGACGACTCCAGTGAAGACTCAAGCGTAGGCGAGAAAGACTTGGACCAAATACGTGGATGTATACGAGCCAGAGATCGAGAGAAAGGTCTGGAATTTTGGACGTGTCGGCATCCTGAGATCGAGGGAAAGAAGTGGTGTAACTGCGGACATCGAACCAGCCGGCGACGTATGAGGACTGCAAGCGACCGAAACCCCAAGGTTAATTGATGGCGAGCGGAAGGAGATGTCGAGAAAGAACCGGCAACTTCTATGCGGCAATTTGTTGGGAAACCGTGTAGCTTAAATACCAGGCGAAGGTCCTGTAATAGGTGAAAGTTCCAAATAATTACTGGGAGAAATATTTGGATGGCAGTTTAGATTTTATTCGCTGCACGCACCAGTGACCTGTTTGAATGCCATACCTGTACAACTTTTCTAAAGTAAATTATGATTTTTCATAATGTAAATGTAATGTTATTTGAAAGTCATATCGCATTGTATGATGTCAGGATAATTAGCGTTATAATTTGTAAAGGGTAATACGATTTAAGTAACGTGTGTCACATTTATTCTGTGTTAGAGTTTACATTGTAATAAATGCAGCTTAAGGCTGACCCTGTGAAGTCTGTGATAGAATAATTGTAGAGAATCACTTAAAGGGCCGGAGAGAAATGTAAGATAACAAAAAGTTAAATGAGGCACCAGTAATTCAGAAAGAGGTAGAAGCAAAAGAATTGTAAATAGTACTTATTGAAGTATTCAGCTGTCGAGGTGACGCTATACATTTTTTTTTGTGGTTGTGTTCTTTCTTTTTGTTTCTTGTTTTGGCAGTGACCAATCTACGCAAAGTACATACTTTATTGTATATTTGTGCCACTGTGTGTTGTTTTTTTACTCAATATATGCCTATTTTACCAGAATTTAGATAATTCATTGTGTCAAGGGTTCAGATCTTTCTCATACCCGAAAGACCCTGCTTCCTGAGAATCTAAAGCTCGCTTCACGAGCATTCATTGCGCCTCATCGCCGACGTTATCGGTTGGACATCAGAGGGCGTTTCAACATATATATATTGGAACGCGCCCACCTACTACATTCCAGCCAGACGAAACGCAAGCGGTTGCCAGGATTCGGATGGCGCGTCCGTTGGCGGCTCCCGCCTGGTGCGAGGGGAGGCTCCGCGACGCGAGAGTTAACGGACGGGGAGCGATGAGTGCAGTGAGAACCAGCAGGAGCGCACGTATCGCGCGCGGACGTGGCCGAATATTTAATGCCGGATGCTTAAGATTTGATATCAGAGACTCGTGAGTGAACAACGCGCAATAGTAAAGATATTAGTTGGCGTTGGCACATATCTCGTGAGAGGTTCGACGAGAATAACGGTGGCAAGGACTGGATATATAACGATCAGTGCGTGGAGACCAAGACTGTGATTATCGGTGAGATGGTGAGAATCGTGTGGTAATAGTAACACGAAGTGAGAAGTAACATCGATTTTGGGCATGGTGAGTGAAATCCATATTTGAGGTGACTAGACGAGGCAGTGGGTGTAATCCGGAGACGAGCAACACCGAACCGAGGGCGGTTGACACGTGGGGGATAGAGGCAGCCACGTAACGGTCGCTCCACGGACACGCCGGAAGCGCATCAGCCGACCCAACGCCAGCAAGCTGGAACGACTGCGGCAGAAACCGACATGACGAACAACGCCGTAAAACGACAAACAGGTTGCATTTAGTATCATATTCGAATATTTTAGCCACCCCATTGCTATAACCTGAAAATACTACTGACGAAAAAAATAAAGCAGGTAACTCGACCAGTCCACTTAACCTAATGTCTTCGCGGTCCACATCGCATTTTCTTTATATGCCCAAAAACACAACCCGCGATTATTAAAAACAAAACACCCTATTATAAAGAAGAAATACTAACAATTAATCTAGTGTGAAAAATTTTCTTGTACTTGTTGTTTAATCACAATAAAATTGCAAAGCAGGTAAGTGGTAGAAAATACTTCTGACATTTCAGAATAAAAATGTCTTACTCTACTCAACAATGAAGTCCTACAACTAACGAAAGTGGCTTACGTTATCAGCCCTGTCATTCTACGAACGTCATCCACTAGAAAAAGTAGAAATCACTTCCGCCAACATTTAAAAGCATGGACCATTTAACCTAATCAGTCCAGTTAACCTGTCTCTGTTACCAATTATGGGTAATTGAATGTTTAATCGGTCAAAAGAAGCATGACCTCTTCCGATTGGTCTACAAATATTTTGACACGTTCAAAATAACATACAAAATGATAGAAGTATCATATTTCATGTATGTGTTTTACCTTTAATCTTTTTTATTTTTACACAAATTAGTAAAATTTCTGAGCGTTTTCGACGAACTTCAGAAAAAATAAATCTTACGTGAAAACTCATTCTAATGTATGATTATATTACCTCTTATAGTAAATTAGTTCAAAGAAAAGCTTTTTGCATTGAGCTCAAAATCATTTGCATTTTACACCAATCGGCCAAAGGCGATAATCGAAACGATAGAGACCAAAAGCCTGTCTGTCAGAGTTTAATGACAATTTCTTGCTAAACACGGTAATACAGTACAATAAAAGTTGTCATTTAAAAATCTGTAAACAATTCTGCCAGATGAATTACAATACCTTTATCCGTTCAAAAAGGCCAAGATTCTTTACTGTTTTTCACCAATTCCTTCAGAACATTACACACCAATTCGGGGATGAAGAAAAAACTCGCCTTCAATATTCGTTGTCCTAGACGTTATCTTTTTCTACTGGTGAATAAACGCATCAAATGAACATTTCTTTATTCTCATGATCGGTGCACTTAACCTGAATTCTCTTGACAACGTGAGCAATGGTCATATTGAACTGCCCACTGCCATGTTTCATAAAATTGTTATTTATGGCAAAAATGCCCATTTCCTCTCTTCGGAGAGAAAATAGGTCATTTTAACATGGCGACATCCCTACACTTAACTCATTTTGTCTGAGAATGTGTACACATTTTTCAACACAAGAATATGATCAACATGCATCTCTAACGACACTTTTTTAAGGATCTACTTCGTCTTTCCTGTTATTAACTCCCAATTATTTAATCTCATCCTGACTTTATGTTTGCAAGGTGAACTGGAATCCACTATATATTAAGATAAATCAACAAATTGAAATATATAATCACATCTAAATAGAATTATTTAATTGTCTCGCACACAAATCCCACTACGCTATGAATGTAGCAACAACCATATACTTACAAAAACAATTTTTAAAGTCTATAACAGAATTAGTAGAAATGGGAGAAATATCGAAACTTTTCCTCCTCTTCGTATTATTAGTGAATAAACTCACTTTTTTTTTAGTTCATGAATCGTAATTTAGATTCAAAATTGAAAAGTTAAATTACTCTGAGAAAGATATCATGGACATTACCATTGACAGTATGGGAAAGGTTCCAAAAATATTTGAACTTTTGCGATATTCACAAATTCAAAAAATCAACACAAATAACGTTTTTAGTCATGAATCTAAAACAGACCTAGTGGAAATGGGAGAAATACCTAAATTGTTTTTTCTTCTTAGTGTAATTAGAGAACAACTACATATATTTTTTAAAGTTCATGTCGTAGTTTAAAGATTTAAAATTGAGGAGTAAAACTTCCATGATTTTGACGCGATAAGCGATGACCAAACAATCCACTTGATTCAGAGGGTAGTGTCAAAAGCATTGGCGTAAGTTATGTTTGAATGGAAAGAATGCTTCTAGCAATTGTTCGAACTTGGAATAATTGAATTTGAAAACATGTTTATTTGCAACTTTGCACCTTCTTTGAAATTTACTTAACTGCATACGTAAACTACATTCTTCGGCACAATGTCCATAAATAAACATATGTCATCACCAGGCTATAATAACATTATTACTTTTCGCTTATTCCATGCTGATGCTATATGCTTCTTAAAGGCAAGTAGACTTACTGGGTTAGAATGAAATTAAAACATGTTATAAATAATGTATTTCGTATTTGAACGTGTGAATACTGAGGAGCCAAGCTTTAATGTCTAGTATTTTATACGTGAAGACAATTAATGGAAATTGTTTTCTAGTATATTTAATTTTGAAATTTTTTTCACAATTTTATATGTAAAGAATTACTTCCTACATGGAATAAAGGTTTCTGAGGAAAGGAAACATGATTTACGCTTACAAGCTCAGGCTATTTCTGCCTTGAAACGTGTGGAGAAGGACGCAATTTTCACTGGGGTATTTCTGGAAGCCAATTGATGACTCCTTTCGTTCCTGGGTTGAAGATTGTTCAGCCAACTCGAGTAGTATTTAAAATTTATGCTGTAATTGTTAAATGTAAATGGAACTTAAATATTAAGAATAAAATGAAAAATTAGGGAGCTGAAAACCAGGAATATCTAAAGAGAACAGTTTCGTGGCAACATATGCAAGCGTTGTATTGTCCCTCTCCACCCTGCTAGGGAATTACAAATGTATTTTGCCGGAGAATTCAAGCGAGCCGTTGCAAAACGGCTAGTAGAAAAGCTATGTGGGAACTGCCAAAAAAAATAACCGTCATGACATGCTAATTTCATATAAACAATTACGCATTCGAAACGAAAGATAGCGCGCTATTGGATTGCGGAATTTTTGAGGCAATTTTAAAAAGTTAATATGTTTTATTTGAAAAATTTAAAAATTTATAAATAATTTTAAAATTTTGCACTTAAAGTGGGAAGGGTTTTCGATGTCCTAAAGCCAAAAACTGTGAATAAAACAATTTGCAAATAATTCATAATTTTATAACAATTCTTAATGTGCGCTATTCTTGCCGGGGAGTGTCTCCAATTTAATTTAACAACAATTAAACTTAAAAAGTTAATTAACAATTTAATCAGCTGAAAGCAAGACACTGCAAATCTATTTGAATTTTATACTCGACTGCCAAGATCGAATGAATTGGGGGTTGGAAACAAGTGGAGGGCTGGCATCAGTCACAAGATCCTATAAACAATTGCGTATCTCGAAACGAAAGGCGATAGATCCGTTGGATTATGAATTTGCATCTTATGTAAAGGAATTGAGATGAGAGAATATAAAGATTTGCAAAATTTGTAAAATTCATGAACAATTTCCAATTTTTGCAATCTTAAAGTGAGAAGGGTTTTCTGATGTCCCAGGAACCAAAATCATGAATTAACAATTTTGCAAATAGCAATAATTTTATAAACAATTCAGAAATCTGCGCTATTCTGCCGGGGAGTGTCCCCAAGTTGTCCCTAATTTGATGATAGCAACAACAATTTTGACATGAAATGCAAATTAATTGCTTAATATCTAGTTTGTTACTTTAGTGATAAATATTATACAGTTGGTCATTGAATTTTAGTTTCTTTAATTGAAATGGTTCTTTAGCTGTCCTAACGATTCGAGAAAAGACAGTATTTGCATTTTTGCAAATGTAATATATATGAACAATCTGAAAATATGCAATTATAATGCTTTCTCTTATCAAAAAATTCTCTAGTAAACTGGTCATTTGATAAAGTCTGGTAAATTGTAGTTTTATCAAGAATATTGAATTTAAGTTTGTATAAGAACGTAATTGGTCTTAAAATTAGTTGTTTTTATCTGATATCAATGTAATTTCTTCAAAAGAATTGTGTGTTAACAGTGGTTATGCTATGTGTTCATATTTCAATGAATTTACCATGTTCATACAAGTGTTTCTTCCATGTATTTTTTATTTGAAAATACTTCCATCTGAACCAGCGGCGCCCGCCATTTTGTACGTCGTAATTTTGTTAGGCACTTCGTGTTGAGATTGGCTACGATGGTTAAATATAACGCCTGCGACGTTTCGTCATGACAAGGGCTGTCCAAGCCGTGCAAAAGCTGAACTTAGCCGCAGGCGGCCGCGATCAATTTATGTTTCCAGTACTGTACGAATTCAATTGGATTCCAGTCAGCGGATTGTGGAAGAGTATGCAACTGTTTGGTTACGTTCCAAATTAGCCATTCCTTTTACAGTATTCCATATGTTTGCTGTCAAAATCTTTCCGACAAATATAATCGGATGTCATTTCTAATTTATGTACACTTTGTTTTCAAAATATTATTATAAACTCCATTACGCTGTCCATAAAATGTTGGTTTCCACACCGTTCGAGGACATGCAGTCCCAAAGCATGATTGATCCGCCTCCTTGTTTTACTGTATTAACCACGTTATTATCTGTGATGAACTTTCTCCACACTCTAAGGACATTAAAAATCTGAAATAATTAATTTTCGTTTTGTCAGACCAAAGAGCAGAATTCCTGACCTTTATTATCATACTCTTTTGCAAACGTGAGTTTCAGAGCATGGCTATTCTTACTTACAAACGGCCTCTTCCTGGGAATTCTTCCGTTATAGCTGGAAGAATATCCGGCTGAGGGTGGAATGGTTTACTTCTTTACCTGTAGCACATTTCACCAAAACACGCAATTTTGGTACATCCAATTTTGATTTTCCTTACAGCAGGGCGCTCTTCCTTCGTGTCCAATCTTTACTTCCAGCTTCTCCGAAGTAAATTCTTTGTGGAACCGTTTTATTTAAATTTGTTAAAAATCTGTTGCACCGTTGAATGTGTTTTATTTACCATTTGTCTTATATTTCTTAATGAATTACTTTTGAGGTCTAGATTAACGATTACTTCTTTCAAACAAGTACTGAATTCTTTCCGCTTAGCCATAATCTAGGTGATGAAACCAGCACGAAGAACTCAAAGTCACTTGGTCTGAGACTTTGCAAAGACAGTTACTAACTCGAAGTTTGTGTGAAAATTCTCCATTTATTCTCAGGTTTGTAATTGCAATTCAATTGTACGAATAGAAATGGTGCATCAACTTAGTGATCTTTTTACTTCTACATTGTCTATGCCTGATACCGCGAAAAATAATAACATTTTAGGGCATGCAATACCTTTCTTGTACATACAGGAAGCGTACCTAAAATTGTTTTTGAAGTATATCAATACCGAAGAACGAAAATCAGTATTTATTAAAAAGGATATCAGGTGTACGGGCAGAAATGATACATACTGTGCTGTTTAAAATGCACAAACGAACAAGACAAAGTTCAGATAACTAGTTATCACGCTGTTATCGTCCTAATTTTCTCCTGTGTTATATCCTTAGTGGAGCCTTTATTTCACACACACTATTCAACAGTTCTTTATCGCTAAATATGTAGCTCCCGACTGTGCTTATTTTCGAAAAAATTTTTCGCACAACAGCTGATTCAAAATCGCGAGTCTGCCGGCCAGGATAGCTTCCGTCCATTTGGGGGAATCCGTTGTTTCCTGAAAGAATTTTGGGCGGTATCCCTTCTTTGCTCACTTAAATCGTCAAATATACTCACATTTCCCAACAAATTGTTGAATTGACGGTTTCTGAAAGAAATTCCTTATACCTAAGTGTTTTAGTTTTGAACACCTTGTAAATATGCAGCTATTATGAAAATATGTCAGAGCCCAGAATATTTTTAGACATGCATTTTGCTCCTTATTTTAGAAATCGTACTAGTATTTAAGCATAAGACTAGACTTAATAGGTAGGATTTATGCACAAGAAAGCGGGGGGGGGGCTCTCTTCGTATTCGATTTCAGCTAATGAGCTTCAGACACCAGTTTGCGTCACAATATTAGCGGGAATTTTAAATCGAGCCAGATACTTAAATTATCACCTCGTTACAAGACATTGAAACAGATTGATGAAGCATTTCTTTTAAATATTGCATTTTGTACATCTTCATCATGTTAGTTTTGGTTGACTACGATTGAAAAGTTTTACTTAATGCCACTTATAATTTTTTCTTTACACTTCTCGCTCTCAATACAACATGGCGGCCAGCGCCTGGTCTTGCTTTTCAAACGAAGTACCCATGGTGTTCGTTACGTGGTTCGTGACGCAAACTGGCTAAAATCACCAGCTAAAATCAGTGCACCAGAGGAACCCACCCATGTATTTCCACCATGGTATTTAAACACTAAGAAATATAGGTGTATTGACTGTGAGTCTAAAACTGAAGCTTGTGTGAGGCTAGTTCTCACAGCTCTCGCATAAATGCGCTGCGAACGACTTGGGCATTTTTGAGGCAAGCTGGCTTCCATTAATAGCACGGTGAGCAGTCGACCTCTGTTCGTAATAAAAAAATTATCATGTTATTTCAATAATTAAAATTATATGAAATACAATTTACAGGTTATAGGCTGTTAATTCCACTGTCTTAAAACATAAGATACTTAAAATAACTGAACTTGTCAATATAAAATCAAAATAAGTAGTATACATTATGATTAACATTATTATTGCATCTACAATTAGTTGTAGTGTTATTGGTATCTATAAAATAGTGCAATGATGCTGTACAGTGTCATAATAATAGTGTTTAAATCATAAACAAGAATAATAATAAAATATATTGAAAACATGGCCATCTACTGAAGTTGAACTGAAAAGAGGAGCGGTGACTGGTGAACTAAGGGAGCTATCAGGGATCTCCACACTGTGGGGGTCTCTGAATTAAGAACTACGAACGATGACCGGCGAACTAAGACAACGACCAGATCTCTGAACTAGGTGAACGTTGACCGGTGACAGATGAACGATCGTTCATTAAATGGTCGTTCCGTATCGTATCGTTCTTTTTCGTGAATAGTTCAATTCATCTAGTTCGTTCACAATCGACGCATCTCTAGGCCGTCGCAACCTCGGCTCGAAAGATCGCGGGTGCGAATCCCGCCTCGAGCATGGATGTGTGTGTGTGTGTGTGTGTGTGTGTGTGTGTGTGTGTGTGTGCTCGCGTTGTCGTTACGTGTCGGTTCCCCTATAATAGCCCCAATTTAAAGAATCAAAGTGATCACTGCATGGCCTATTAGTTAAAAAGCAACCTAAAAAATAAATAAATCGGAGTCTACGATGTACTGTGCCACTTCGTGTGTAGCGAAAGTAATATCGTTGATATTCAAATGGTGAGGTAGAAGATTTAATTTTATTATTTTGTTTATATTGTTATTAGTAAGAAAACTAGAAGTTTTTCACGTCGAAATACTTCGGGAAAAGTTTTCCTTTTTGGAGCAGCTTCCCGGGTTTTTCCTTCTTGGAGCATTATTATTATTATTATTATTTATTATTATTATTATTTATTATTATTATTATTATTTTTTATTATTTTTAAATTAATTTTAATATTAAAAATTTTAAAATTTTTATAATTGTTAGAAGAGAAAATAACGAATGTGATTTTATTCTGTTGAAATGCTTTAGATATAAGTAAATAGTGGTAGATGGGGGGAAATGGAAAACTCTTTTCTACCTATCTTTTCCCCTTTTTCCCAAGGCAAACTTATCGACTGACAAATTTCCCACGGGCCCTTTATTTTGTTGCACCTTTAAAAGGAAATAGCAGTTTTTTTCTCAGCACGTAGCCCTTGTACATAAGAGATTAGGAAAGATTTTCCATAATCCATAATGGTGAGTTTAGAAAAAACGGTCACAAATATCTAATTGCCTAAGTACTATTTATTATTGGTACCCGTACTCTCCAATTACAATTTCACTTTACGTACTTAACAGCTGAAGGTTTACGAGAAAGGAAAAGTATTGTTGCCAAATCAGATACTTAAGAGTGTTATTTGAAAATGTGTAAAGGACTTCACAACGAAAATAACCATTGACAATTACTTCATGGTTATCCACATTATCGACTTAATGGTTATATCATTTTTTTGATTTGGTACCTACAATGCAAAGCGTTAATTGGTTTTAGGTACTGCGATGTTTAAATTAAAAGCATACAATAAAGAAGAACTCATCTGCCACGCAACTTGTTGGCAAGGCTGCCGTATTTAATCTTAGAAACCTAAAATCGGAGAATAATATGGCGTCTAGAATCTCCAGGTAACGTTTTTGTCTGTATCCACAAAAAGTCAGAAGAAATGTGGTACTGAATGATTAAATTAAGGCATTTAAACTAGGCAATTTCGAGCATTAATTTTTTTCCTTCATAGCGTATTTATCCGAACTTTTTCCCCGTATCTTATTGAAAAAAAACCATGAAATTCACTTACAGTAAAATGAAATATGCATTTATAATTTCTTTCCTCTAATTCGAAGTTTCTGAATATATCGACGTTTTAATTATTGGAAAATTAGGAATATTGTAGCGATGCGGCTCTTTAAAGTCCAAAACATTTGAAATATCCTTAATTTTTGCATTTACAGAATTAAGTACGTTTTCAGAATTTGATGTATTGAATAATGAATGAATAAAACAAATATTTTAAATTTCTTAAAGTTTCTGTTGTCATGTCTAATATCGCTTGATTTAAATTAGCACGAAAATGCTGCACAAAAAATTCCTGTAAAAACAGTCTTAAACTTTCATAATATTCGGTATTCAGAAGTTGTGAGTTTTGATAAAGCAAATTGTTCCGTGAGTAGCCAACGCCTTTGCTTGCATACCTTATTAGGTTGATGAAACTAATTAAAACGGAAAGTGAAAAAATTTGTTCTCCTATACACAAGTAGGGATATCTAAAAAAGCGTCTTGCGCCTGGCAGATCACCATAAAACGGTATTATGATCTCCGAAGCAGTAAAAAACCTACTCTCTGGTAATAAGATTGTAAAACTCCCATTTTTGGTTATTTAAAACTAGTTTCAAAATTTTAAAAAAGGAAATTTGGGCTTCAATTCATTTTAATAAATTATCCTCAAAATTATTAATTTGTTTTGAGCCAATTTTCTATCAACGGAACGAAATGATTGCAGTTTTAATATATTGGTTTTTGCGTAGATTATGAAAAAATGTAAGTTAACCCTGGAGAGGGATTTTTGTGACCTCCAGATAACTTGGCCATGTTGCAGTTCCCACATTTTGCGAGCGATTGACTTGATGAATGTATTATTCACCTCATTCCTAACCTCTTGTCTGAAAGCAGGGAGCACTTTCCAGATGCGATGATCTATTATTGCGGGTTGTGCCTCTTTGTTCTGTTTGCCCTTTGGGGCCCCCTTTCCCCGGGGGCGACGGATGGAAAAAACCCCCGAACAGTCGGGGTGGTTTTAGCGAGGCCCGGGGGGCCCGTGCCTCGGCGGCAAACATTGGTGTCTAAAGACCAGCGAAATTCCCGCGAGATAGGCGGTTTTTCAACGTAGTCAGCAGGGACAAAAATAGTTTTAGTGGTTAACAGGAAATTCTGCGGAAATTGTACTTTTCGGGCCAGAATATAGCGTGATTTCAATGTATATGTAAATTAAATTAACGTTTTAAAATATTATTTGAGTGTAATTTAAATATGATTTAATTTGTGTAAAAATATGAACAAAATAAGGCATCTTCAAACAGTTTTTCAAAATTACATGTAATTTAATATGTAAATTTCTAAAATGTACAATATAAAATATTCATTGTAAGTATCAAAGAAAGAAAAATGTTAGAATAATAAAGATGCAAATGAAATATAAAAAACACGATGAATTTACGTTATACATTTTTATTTTACATGTACATATTTATGTATACATTTATACATAAATATATTATTAAAAAATTAATTGATTTCCTGAAGAAAATGTTAAGCAAAAATAAATTATTAAAGAAACCGTATTTAATTTTAGTTGTAAATATGTTTCCAATTTTTTAAACATTAATTAGAGTATGTAATATAATTTTTTTTGTAGGCTATTTGAAAAAAATACACGGCAATGTTTCAAGTGCCTACAGGCGACAAAGTTGTTAATCCGCCTGTGAAAAAAGGGTAGCCCTTACTGGTTAAAAAGGTTAAAATCTTTCAAACGCGGTTTTTTCTTTTCATACTAGGGGTTCCCGTCACAGGCAGCGTTCGAGTGAACATCGGCGAAAGCAGTACGGTATTCGTTGTACGTGGAGGCGTGGGGATTTTCTTTGGTTTGAGGTTACTAGTGGACATTTTTAGTGAACAGCAAATACCGGTGGGTATAAAAACTGTTTCTTTTTCCCCCCCCTACGGGGATAAGAGGGAAATGACCTCCATCGGCATGAAGCATCGGCTAAAGGGGGAAGGCCTCTGACTACAGGGGCAACCGCCTTAGGTCGAAATTAATTTGGGAAAAAATCGCACAGAATTTATGTACCCGGGAAAAAAGAACAAGGATTGTTAATTGATGGGAAGGACTATAGCACATCACTAAAAAGGTAAGTAGAAGCCTTAGCTACTATTGTTTCCCCAAAAAAAATTACGCGTCGAAGATCTCGAACGCAGAGGTGCATCTTTACTTAAAGAACTAGATAATGAAATAACAGATAAATATAAAAATTAATATTGATGGCGGTATCAAAATATGCGACCATTTGTAAGCAGTGGCGAGTAGTTCTTTCAAAGGGTTACCCAAATTTGATCCCTAATGCTATAGTTGAAGAACTTGAAAAATTTGGGAACGTGGTGCGAAGCCCCAAATTTCTTTCCCTTCGGGGCGGGTTTGGGAAAAGAAGAATTCATGTATCATGCCACAGTTATCAATCCATGTATGGGTCATGATTCCTATTTATTTCCAAAAACGATCCTGAACCCCCCAAATTTCAACAAAAACCCCCTTTTCGGATGTGTACGTCCATTTTTTAGTTTTAAATACAGAATGTCCTCCGGTTAAAAGGGGAATGTAGGATTTATACAGTGTATCAACTTGTAAGAGAAAAAATTTCGAGGTATGTAGGGTTTTATTGATGTGAATTTTTTTTGGGGGAAAAATAGAGTTCGAAGGATAAGGACGCGTCCCCATTAAGTCGGAATATTTAAACGGGAAATACTTTTTTAAAAATACCAAATTTAAATGGTCCCTTAAGTGTTTGAAGATTGCCAATTTCTTGGGGGAAGTATTAGATGTAATTAGTTCAAGAATACAGAACAAGATACCCCGGGGAACCGGAAGCGGTAACGGTATGCCGATTCATTGGCCACCCAAAACTTTCAACAAACAATTTTTTTGGATCTTTGTTTTTTATTTGACAATCCTCAAAGTAAGACAACAAACTTTGGGAAAAGGGGAAAAGCACCCGAAATAAAACAGTGGAAGCAGCTAAAAATCTTTTGAAAATACCCTTGATCGGCACCAATGGGAGCATAAACTATTGCGGTATAAAATATTGATGGGAACCCTGAAGAAACTAAATTTTCCCACTTTTCCCTGCTGCCCTTTTTTTTTTAAACAACGTAGTTGAAGGGGGGGTTATTTAGTTCCAGCATTTGTCATACGGGGGGTTATTTTTTACAATGTCAACATGATGTGAGGTGTTGTTAAAAGATTTTCCCTTCAGGACAGTGAGAAAAAATATCGATATTATTGCACGTAACAATAATAAAACCGACAATTATGAAACCTAATACAGACTGAGAAGTGTTCTGAATCAATCGGGGGTTTTTTTTTGGAAAAGTAAAATCAAAAAAGAAAAAAACTTGATTTACATTGCTTTGTCCCAATTTCCCTCTGTAAAAAACCAATTTGGGTCGAAAAATTGGGAAATTAATTGCTTATGAAATAAAATATACGGTTTTAAAAAAAAATGTACACATATTTTCCAAGTACTACTGAATTTTAAATAATTTTTACCCCCTTTTTTAAGTGGCCTAAGTGGGCCCGTGAAAATATTGAGAATTTTTCCCTCGTTACAAATTATTCAAATCAAGTGAAGTTTTGGCATACTTTTTTTTAACATGTTGTTGTAAGATACCCCATAGGATTTGGGACGGGAAGGTGACTGAACCGTTTATTAAACATTAAACCATTTATTAAAATCTTTAATTGACTTAACGATACGCTCTGGAAAATCAAAAGGAAACATTTGGCAATCGTGGCGAATTTTTTTTGTGGTGAATGTTATTTAAGTTATTTTAGAAAAACCCCATGAAGTAAGGGGAATATACCCAAACGTGGTACGATCAACATTTCCCCTCAATAAGTTCATGCAAAACATGTTGGCGTTTTTGACTTTTAAAAGGGGTTGTGTTATCGTTGGAATTAGTTTTTTTCATTTTCACCAATTTTTTAGATTTACAAATTTAATTTAAATTAACAATATTAATAGTGTGAATATTAAAAAAAGATAAATTTCTATAGAAAGCGGAAAGAATCAATGCATTGATATTCTTAATCAATTGATTTGTTTTTTTTTTGAAAGTTAAAAACCAAAAGTATTAGTTCAGTTTGTCAAAATACAAAAAAAAGAAATTGAAAAATTTAATTTTTATTTTTTTTGGGTTTTAAAAAACTTTTGTTTTAAAAAAAAATAATTTTAATGTTTAAATTTAAATTTTCCCAAAAAAAAAATTTTTTTTTAAGTTTAAACGATATCATTTCCCACAAATACCCGTTTGAAACAAGAAAGTTGTATATTTTCATTTGCAAACTCTCCTGGTTGGGACGTTGAATAATCCCAAAAGAATGCGGGGGCACCTCAGTTTAAATTTTTTCCAGGTTGTTAAGGTATCGAAATCATCGTTTAACGTTCGCTGGGAGAGTTTCTTGGTTTTTGCGATGGCCGTGACCCCCCGGTAAAATTTTGTAAGCATATCAGTCTGCTGGCGTGCACGATAGGGAAGCGGTCGGAAAGGTTTATAGAGTAATTTTTCCCCGTGGAGAGGGGTGTGAGCAATGTACGAAAGATATTACATTCTTAGAATTAGCATCTCAAAAAATTTAAAATTTACGATATTTTAAAAATTTTGTAAAGGTTCGTAGTTGGTCACGATCTTTGGCGCGGGTTGGGGAGGCAATTTAACCCTAGTATCTTGCCAGAGCTTCTTTTCCCAAATAGAAAGACAATAGTGGTGGTTTCCCTCGTGTTTTTGGGTGTCGGAGTAGCTGCCCAAGTGGTTTATCTACGTTGCAGTCGAAAGTTACGTTTCTTTGCTTTTCTTATTTTTCTTGATTTGTTTTTTTGAGTGTCGAGGTTGTGCTACGATGGTGGGGAAGAAATTTTTTTTTTTACGCGTTCCCCCGGAAAGGGGTTTGAAATTGGGGAGTGCACGAGCGTAGTTTGATTGGGGCAAATTTCATTTTCCCCTTTGAAAGTCCGTGATTTGGCCAAACAAAAAAGGATTTGTGTGATCGTTTCAGGGGAAGTGGAATAAAAAAAGGGGCCATTTCATACACGAAAAATGTACTGTGGGAAAGGGTAAGCAAGAGGTTTTTTACCGGGGTGTTTCCAACCTTCCAACCTGACACGTGCGTTTCTTCTACCGGTGTTTTTTCTTTTTCTTTCAGAGCCTTAGTTTTAATTTTTGAGGGAGAAATTTAAAGGGGCTACCTTTCGCCTTCCCCTCCTTTTCCCTTTCCCTTCGCCCTCTTCCCCCCCCCACCCTTCCCCGGAACCCCTTTCCCCCTCCCTTTACCCCCTTCTGCCCCCACGTTTTTTAAGGGGGTACGCGTTCTCTACTTTAAACCCCAAATTTTTTGTTTCTAGATTAGGTTAACGTGAAACGGGGCGTACGTATATTTTAAATGTGATTTTTTTTTAGCGATTGTGTAAAAATCGTGAATTTTCATCTTAATGTGTCCGCAATGTCACTTTTTTTCGAAAAAAAAAAAAATTGTACATTTTTTTTTTTCAGGGGGAAATGGAATAAAATTTTCACCTGCGTAATCGCAAGGGAAAAAATTTTTTGTGAAAGGGGTTTTTTAAACCGGGAAGTATTTTAAAATAGATTCTAGAATTAAATGTAAAGGTGGTAAAAATTTGGGAATAATAAAAAACTCTGTATTGGCTACATTACAGATGTAAGTGTTAAATGTTTACTAAAACTTGCCAGATAGTATTTTAGTGCCCAAATTATATTAGTTCAATAATTGCCCCCATTCCTACTTTATAATATTGAATTTACCTGAAGTGTGGTATATAATATACCGCAGAGTGCAGCTAAATTTAAAAAATTAAAATTGCAGCGGGATTTAAAAAACACCTGACAAAAAAAGCTAAATTAAAATTATCTCGTGTTCTGTGTTGACTAAAAAGGGGTATTTTTGGGAAATTGTCTTTGTTTTTGTAAGATTTTTTGCATTTCCCCCAAAAATAGGGAGGCTGAGATCTTTAGGACTTTAAATGATAGAAATGTATTGAATTTGGATCAATGTCATGATTACTGACATGAAGACTGTCTCCCTTAAGCAAAATTTTTAAAAACCAAAAAAAACGGTAATTTGATTTAAAAACCTGCTTTTTTCAATTATTTTCGTTTTCCCCCAACTTTTGCCAAATTAAAAATTTAAACCCGATTTTTTATTGAATGAAAAGTAGTCGGGATTTTGAATTCAGTGTATATTTTCCATGTTTATCTGACTCAAATGATCAAAGTTTTTTTTACAATTTAGCCCATTTAGAACTTTTCCGATTAGTTTCATTTTGAATATCTCAATATTTAGGCAAAAGTTTTGAAAAATAAATTAAAACTTTTTTATAAATTTATTAAAATTTATGTATTATCACATGCAGAAATATGTTAGAAGTAATTTAAAATAGAAAACAAAAAACCCTTAAGTTAAAATACAAAGCTTTTTGAAACGTAGAATGCCCTAGTTTCCAAAAAACGAAGGAACTTTGCCATTAATACTGTATAAACTATACAACTGTGGGGGGCACTAAATTGAAATTGGTACCAAGAAATGTCCCCAAAAAAATTACTTCATTCTATGGAAGATCTAAAGAAATTTTTTATGCCTCCCTCTTAAATTTTTAAAAACAACTAAATTTCTGATGCAAAAAGCAAAAATTGACTCAATGTAATTTTAAATGATGTTGGCTAGAATTAAACCCCCTACAGTCGGGGGGAAAAAGGGGGAAAGGCTTTATTATTGTTTTTAAAATTTTTAAGGATTATTACTAAGTCATTCTATGAAATAATCAGGCGGGATTCGTCTGTTTAAAGATGACACAATCACGGGGTACCCTTAAAAATGGATTTTCTTTTGTTTTTTACTCAATTTCACAAAGACGTGGCCATTGTGGGGAAAGTATTTCATGAAACAAAAAGAATAAGTTTTTTTTCCCTTTTCAAGAAGACTTATTACAAATTTTTAGTCACTGAAGTATTACCCATCTCATATCTCAAATTTGCTTTTTTTGGACTTTTTTTTTTAGTTGAATAAATTTTTAAATTTTAAATTTAAATGGTTTCGTGATGCGATCATTCAAACAAAAACCCGGCCCCTGCCCCTGTCTCTAGTGATAAAAACTCATTTAGCATGTCAACTTGTACGAGGTTTGCTATAAAAGGGGTTTTGAGATACACAAAAACTAAGAGACTTAAAATAATTTTGTTTAAATATTTTTTCCCAAAATACTGCCAAACATTCTATACTTTTTTGCATTCTCGAAAAACCAATTTTCAAAACATTTTTTTCCACTCATTTTCCTCGGGGTCCCGGGGTTAAATTTTGAGGCTTAAACAGTTTCTTCAGAACTTGAGAACCTCCTTTCTCGCATGCGTTTTTTTGACTGTAGGAACAGAAAATAATCACATGGAGCCAGGGCAGGACTGAAAAAGGTGGGAAGTTTTTGGGTTCCTCTGTTCACTCCAGGAACGGGTTGTGGGGGTTGGCCGTGTGCCCTGACGCAATGCCCGGGCCCCAGAACGTTTTCTCCGCAGTCCTATTTTCCCGGTCGTCGTTTTGAAGTTTCGAAAGTTAGGTAGAATATTGTTTTGTCCCAAATAAGTAACGGGTTCATTGTTCTTCCAGGGAACAGTTGCAAACATGACCATTTTTGGAAAAAAAATGATGCAACCATTTTTTTTCCCCCTACGCTTCGGGCGCTTAACTTTTTGTTGGTGGATGTTGTGGGGAAAAAAAAATACAGTAAACCCGGCGGGGGGATTTTTGGGAAATGCATGATCTTAGCCCTAAATGTTTAAGGAGTTTGTAATTTTTTACCAAGGTTATCCCCAAATTTGAATAAACATTAAAACATATGTGGTATCGTAAATGTTTAATGTCAAAAATTACAAAGACATTTTTAAACCCTTTTTTTCTTGGAGTAAATTACAGTACGAATGTTGAGTTAGGGCCTTTTAAATTATACCGTTACACTTTTTCAAAAAAAAGGGAAACCCACAAAAATTTT
Source organism: Teleogryllus oceanicus (assembly GCA_964035755.1). Taxonomy (NCBI): domain Eukaryota; kingdom Metazoa; phylum Arthropoda; class Insecta; order Orthoptera; family Gryllidae; genus Teleogryllus; species Teleogryllus oceanicus. The sequence goes on along the minus strand of CAXIVR010000005.1, from coordinate 49,825,436 downwards.
TGGGATAATTGACTCTTTATATTTAAAAGCCAATGAAAAATTTGGGAAAGAGGATTTGTTGTTTGTCTTGCCCTCGTGCTTTTTAAAGGGTTTGTTTTTCCCCAAAAAAATATTTTTTTTATTTTTACTTAGAAGAGAAAGCATTGAATTTTTCCCCAAAAAGGGGAAATTTTACAGGGAAAAAACTTATTCCCGGGCCCTAAAGGGAAAAAATGGATACATTTTTTTCCCTATTTTAGAAAATTTTAAAAGACATTGTGTAGTCAGAAGCCGTATTTTGGGGCCCTTTTGATACCGGAAACATCAATTTCGGCAAGACGTTTGTCCGTCTGTGATCAACTTTTAGCTTCTAAACCGTTCAGCCGATTTTATCCGAAACTGATTTTCCCCCTTTGGGACTAAAAGGGTTGTGGTACCAAAGTTGGGAATTTTGGGGGGGTTCCCCACATAAAACCCTCAATTACTTTTTAATTTTTTTCTCAAAATAGCCCCATTTTTGGATTAAACTTAGCCCCCGTATGGGCAAAGGCCCACTTCATTAACGGCCAGGATTCATTTTCTTTTAAAATTTCCCTGCTTTTTCAAATTTCATTTTTAAAATTTTTTCCCGGGTTAAAATTTTCTCCGTTGATAGAAAAAAGGGGGCGCAAAAAAGAAGCAGAAGTCTCATTTCCGTTGAACTGCTTGAAGTTTCAAAAATTGAAAATTTTACAAATTGTGCAAGAGAGGGAGGCTTTTGGGAGCCTACTAGTTTTTTCAAACAGGAAACTCGTTTCTTTAAAATTTGAAGAGTCTTTTTACCCCTTTAAAACCACGAAATAAAAAAATATGACATGAATATAGTATATTTTTCACCCCTTAATACATACTCTGCAAAATTCAGAAAAATGGGAAAATTTTCCTTGTTGATTGGTATATATGAAGGTCGGGAGAATAGAAAAAAAAATTAACAAAAAATTGATAACATTGTGATTCATAAGATAATTATGCCCAGAAAAAGAAGGAACCTAGAAAACTAGATCAAAAAGGGAAACGGGCATGGCGCTTAAATCCGTACTATTTAACTGCACTTCCCCATGCAGACCAAAATTTAAAGGTGGCTTTTTAAAAAACCTTTTGTTTTCGTGGTAAAGTCATCTAATTGGTCAAGTTGTACTGAGCATTTTTTTCATTTTTTAAAAAGATACCCGCTACATCCATGGATCATAATAAAAAGCACCTTTTGGGACATTTTTTAAAGATTTTTAAAACGTTTTTGACGTCATTGTTCACAACTGGGAATTTTGAAATATCGTTTTTTTTTTGCACTTTTAAACAGTACCGTTTAGAATATATTTTAATTTTATGTTATGAGAAAAGAATAACAAATTTTATTTGGTTTTTTTGCATGTTTTATGGGTTTAAACAATGTCTTTTTTTACCTTTTCCCCGTCACATAAAGCATTAAATCTTTTTTCGCAGATTTCATGGATTTTAGCAAAATTTTAATGGTGCTTGCTTCAGTTAGTACGTAAGAGATGCAATAACTATTCTCCACAGAATTTCTGTAAATCCTTTGGGCGGAATTTCTGTAAATCCTTAAATGGACTAATAAATGGTGAATCCAGATAAACCCCTAATAAATCAAAAAACTAAAATTGTCTCGCTTAAAAAGATTTATAACCCCCCCAGTTTTAAAATCCAGTTCTCCAAACAATAAAACCCGTCAAAACACCTGGGAGTCAAAAGATAGGGAGATTAACATGGAAGGACCAAAATTTTGGGAATGCAAAAATTGTCAAACTGTACCCCTAGTAAATAAAAACTCATTTTTAAGAATAGAAAATGGAGTAAAAATTTTTATAAATCTAAAAAATCCGCCCATGGGCCTCATCTATGCATGCCCCAGTGTTGGGGGCAATAAACAGCTTATTAATAAATTGAAATCACCCAAAAAAAATTTCCCCTAAGACTTTTTCCCTGCCCTGGTTTTTTTCCCAACGCACAAACCCAAAAGTGAATGAAACATTAGTAGCAAAAAAGGTGTATGTAAATAAACTATCAAATTTTTTTATTTAAAGCTTAAAGTTTTTTTCCAGCAAAACCACTAACCCTTGGGCCCGTACACCCCACGCACCATAAAGGATATTGTCACGTTTTCCCAAAAAGATCGCAAAACCATAATTTGGGTTGGTGATTAAGTAAAAAGTATATATGTATTACTCAAATGTGATTTTTATATTTTTTTTCTCTCAATGTTTATTATAGTAAAAATGAAAAGGGGGAAAACCGGTATATAGTTTAAAAAACATAAGCCTTACTTGAGAAAAGGGTACTTATCCCCCGATGTACTGATGGAGACTGATATGTTCTGCATGAAAGTATATTTTGTAAAAAAACCCTAAAGGCCTGGAGGCCCGAACGGGTAGGAAAAAAAAAAAAATAAATAATAAGCATAGGGAGGTTTTAAATGAAAAAATAAACAAAACGGTAAATTTTTTTAATTTTTTTATCTTTAAACTTTTTTTATATTAGCTTTTTGATGTAACCCCAAAAGAAGACCTTATTTTCAATTACAAATAATTTTCTTTTAAAGTCTAGTAATATTAAAATTGTAAATGAGGCAACTTTTAACTTGTTAATTTTTGCAACGTTATGTTTAATTATAACAAATCGTAATTTATTATTTTCAATCATTTAATTTTAGTTAAAAAATGGTTTAAAATAATATAATACTCCCTTTAAACAACTTTCCCAATGTGACTATAAGGCCTTATTTTGAAAAGTATACAATTAGAGCAAGAGAGATTTGATTACAAAAGATATTCAATTTTGGAGATAAATCGAAAAGTTGACTTTTTTACTGACTTTTGGGGTATCATAGCGTTGTACTACGTTGCAATTTTCAGTTTTTTATCTGGTCCCCCAAAAGACTTACAGTTGAAAACGGGATAAAATCAAAAATTCCCAAATTTTTTGGGGATGAATTTCGTTGCAAGAAACCATTGATATTTTTTAAATTAACTATATTTTAAAACGACAAAAAAAAATACGGTTTGGTTCTTTGATAAATTTTTTAAGCAAAAATTTCGTGCGGCCCTTAATTATATTTTATTTTACTATCACTGTCACCCCGCATGCTCAACCCCCAATGAAATATTACCCCAACATTTATGACCTCCCAATGTTCGGGGAGCAGTTCAATGTATCGCCTATAGAACTCTTTTGGGGTTTTGACCGGAAAAAAGTGATAAGTCATTGGTCAAGAAAGCTTCACCCGGGAAAACACTGGACCCTGAATGGGTTAGAATCAGAGGGGAAAAAAGATGGAAATCTGAAGGGGCGAGGTCAGGGGTGGGGGGGATGAGGAAGTGGCCCCCAGCCAAGTTCAGCAATCCACCTTTGGTAAAATTGCCCCGAAGGGGACGACCCGTTTAATGAAGCAATAAAAAATTGGTTTTTGTTTTAGTCTTTGTTGTCAATAGCAAAAACCAAGGTCTTAAGCTCACTATTCACCAAAGATAATCGTTCCCGTTGGGGGCAGGCATTAAATGGTGAATAATGCCATCCTTGTTCTCCCAAAACCCCATGTTTTTTCGTGGATGGCCACCATCCCGACATGGGGAGTTGTTTTTTTCCGATGGGCTGGGTCACTTTTCTTTTGCTGGCATACAGGCACTTTTTCCCCCGTCACCGTTGACAATGTTCGGAAAAAAATGCCCTTTACCTATCAAAACCAACCGGTGCCGACAAGCAAAGACAAACGGGGGTTTTCTTTTGAATTTTTTTACTGTTGCACATGAGGCACCCTACACCCAAACCCCTGTACCTTAGCCATCAATCCAAAGTGGGTACAATAGTTTTTGATCACATAATAACCTTGCCCCATTTCCCCATTGTTTGACGGGGATTCTAAAGGAAGCAAAAATTTTCCAAGCGATTTTCGTAAAAATCTAAAGGTCTTCCAGAAAGTGGATCCCCAGACAAGTAAAACCCGTGGGCCTGAAAGCGGGAAAATCATTTGTGTGCGGGTTTTTTTTTAGCAATTCTTCTTTCCCCGGCCTCCAAATTGTTCTCCAGCTCCTGCGGGATCCTCGTGAAATTGGAGTAAAATGTGTCGGAAATGCTAATTTTGACATTCCATATTCGTTTGTCTAAAATATATACAAATAATTTCACAATCAAAAAAACTTGTTTCACAACAAAAAAAATCAATAAAAATAAAAACGGAATAACAATGAACAACCCCCTTCACGCCGCATTGTTCCCAAACCCCCAAAACAATCCCGTACAAACTTTGCATCGACCTAATAATAATAATAATAATAATAATAATAATAATAATAATAATAATAATAATAATAATAGGGTGATGGATTGGGGTGACTGTTAAGAATTCTATACACTAGAGAATACAGGAAAATTTTAAATTTTTTTATTCCTTTTTTGGGATTTTTTAAGGTAATAAAACAAGTAATGAAACGGTACATTTATTTTCAAAAAATAACTTTATCCATCCAATTTGAAGTTCATGTTATTTTATTAGTAAATTAAGTATATTAAAAATCATAATTTTTTTTGGATTGTAATTTCAAAATATGTAATTTTTCATATCAATATACCATCCGGAGACTATTCCCCAACTTTAAGCTGTTTTTGCTGAATGATTTTTTTCTGCCCAAATGGGTGAGAAATAACAAAAATTTTGGGGGCCCGTGGAAAAACACTACAATCCATTGTTTTTCTATTTTATTCCCTTTTTTTTCGGGTAATTTTTTCTTTATCGATGGAACAAGATGTTCAAATTTAACGATAGATTTTAACGGACAGTTACACTATCAACGCCATAACTAAAAAAACTAATGCCGAAAACAAAAAAACCCAAAGGTGCATCGAAGAAAAAAAAAAATGTATACCGGGAACCAAAATGGGAGCATTGTTTCGCAATAAAAGGGGAAAGTTTTTTTCCCCAAAATACTGTCTTCTTGTGAACAATCTTTCTAAAATTTTTTCCCAGAATAAATAATGCATTATAAACGTTTTCTTCACGGGGCAAAAAAATGAGTTTTTTAAAATGCTAAAATTTCCCTTTGGGTGCACAGGCGACATTCTTTTCTTCTAGGAAAGTATGTACTCATTATTATAGTGTGTATTGAAATATTAAATCCATTATAATAATTGTCGTTGAGTATTTTATTTTTTGCACTTTCAGAAAAAACAACATCGAAAATAAATATCTGATTAGAAGTCTTAAATTCCCGGCATCGTTAGCTGATTTAGTTAAATTGTGAAGTCACGGAGGTTGCGAGGGAGACTGGGGGTTTCCCTTTTGGGGGCCCGGCCCCCGGGATCTAACGGCGACGAGCCCCTTTCGGAAGAGATGAAAAGGCACCGACTGTCTCCGACATGCCCAGTCCAAAATAAGATATTTTTAAAACCCCATTTACAAACCCCGGAGGATAGATTACGGGGGGGAAAAGCGCTTAACGCCTAAAAAAGGGTTTAAAAGACGCGTTTTATCAACGACGACGCAAAAAATTTAAAAAATCCCTCGCATAAAGGAAAACTTTTTATTGACAATTTATAATTCTTCAAAAACGAAATGGCTGCAACTCTCAAGATGCCCCCTTTGATTCATTTTCTGGGGTAATCTTGGGGCAGTTCCCTGAATGGAAAAAAGAAAAGCACTTTGGGGCTATATTTGTCGTAGAACTTTTTCCCAGAATCCACGCGGTCGGCGTTCAGTTCATTTCTTCAGCCGGGCTCTGTTTCCGATTCCGGTTTCGTGCTCCGTGTAGGGTTTTCCCAGTGCGCCGGGGAGCGAATCGTCACAGGGCTTTGGGGTTTCCTTGAAATGAACAAATTGTATTTAATTACAAAACCTGTTGGTGGGAAATGGGGGAGCAATGTCATGGGAGTTGTTGTTCCTGAAATGGAAAATTTGGGATTGGCATTGATTTAATTGCGAAGACCGTTCATTGTGTAATGGGGAGCAATCGTTCAGTGCTTTGGGGTTTCCCTGCACCGGACATATTGTATTTTTTTAGAAAAAAAAGGTTTCAATATTTTAATTTTCTAATTATTTTTTAAGTGATTCCCCGGAATTACGTGACGGGTCTATCCCCCCAAAAAACATTTATGTTATAAATGATTAATCATTCATTGATTTCCTTGCTTGTTATAGCATATACTACTTGTTTACCAACGACTGGTTTTATCCCCAAGTTTTTTGGGCTTTGACATCGTTTATCTACTTAAAAAAAGTTGCTGTAAACTCAATTTATTTAGAATTACAGTTTTAAGCAATTTTCAAGGGTCAGAGTATATCAGAATTTCTTCTACGTATTTTTCTACATGGGACCTGATTATCAAAAAAAGTAATTAAAAGAGTATTGTAATGATTTGCGATCATTTCGGTAATTTAGTTTTCCCAGAAATAAAGACTTTCCAATAAAATGTTGATATTTATTTTAAAAAAAAGACAGAAGACGGCAACGCCCCGCGCAAACTTTTTTTCAAAATTTAAACCCGGAATGCGAAAAAGAAAGTCAAATTTAACATAAATATAAATATAATAAACATAATATTTGGGAATTGTTAAAAAGATCAATCAAAAAAATAAAGGGGGGGGTTTCCCACAAAATTTCAATATAATCGTAATCTCATTTCAAGTTAAAAAGCGTGAACATGGGACCATTGTTGTAGGGAAAGTTGAGGGCAAATATGTTTTTAATAAAATTTTGGGGGAAACGCTTGAAGGAATCGAGCTGGAATTTTAAGAGAAACAACGGGGCGAAACTTATGAAAAATTTTCCCAAAAAGTAATCACGTTTTTGGGGAAACGCCCAAAAAATAAATTTAAAAATTAAAAAATATAATTGAAATATGTGTGAAACAAGTGACGCATCGTATTGACGTCGACTAACGTCACGACAGTAAACGAACAAAAACGATAAATTTAATAAAATAAAATCAAAAGGAAAAATAGAGATCGCTGTAATTATCGGAGAAAGAAAATATTGATAACCGGAAAGGGGAAGGCATAAAAACCCATAAAGGGGGAAATTAAGAAACTTCAGTCTTGTTTGAAATTACGGGCGAGCGATCGGCGCTTGTTCAAAAAAAAATCTATATGGATAGGGGACAACAAATGCTCGAGAGGAGAAGAGGTGAAGTGTTGTATGGTTGGTGAAGACGGACCCTGAGTTAGAAAAATGTTTTGAAAACTTTTTGTTTATTTTTTCCAGTGAAAAAAACTAATGTAGTGAGCGGATGAAGGGAATTTTAGAAATATGATAAATTTTTTCCCGGGGTGAACGCAACGCAAAATCTGATTTTACGCGATTGCAATTTTAAACAACGGTCGGGACATTTTGTATTATAAATTTCATGATAGGGAAAATTCAAAATGATCGGACGGTAACCGAAAGACGAACAGACCATTTTCCCGTTTAGTTGCGTAACCCAATAGATTTCTTCACCGGGGGAACTTAAAAATTTTTTTCACCAGTATTCGTAAAATCAATAGATTTCTTCCCCGGGAACTTGGAAATGGTGGAAACCGCTTTTTCCGCAGAACGCTTCCAGATTTGCTCAGCAGTTTGGAGTTAACGAAACATATGGTCTTGGAGCTGGTGGAAGCTGCAACGTGCTATCGTCGTCCCACAAGGAAAGGGAATCAGTAAAGGGCGACGTTTTACGGCCGCGTGTCAAAACATTTGCCCGGCAAAAGGGGGAAGTGATCCCGGATATTTGTTTATTCGTTTTTCTTAAAAAAGAAACTTTTGGGAAGATCTTTTTGTTATTATCATAAGATAAGAAGTCAAAATTCTAAACGACAGAATGCGCATTGGGAAGGAATGATTTGGTACATTTTTTTTTTATAATTTTAAAGTGTGAATGGTTATTGTTTATTTTTTGGGTTTTAATTTTAAACGTATTGTTGTCTTTTGTGTTTTTTTTGTCCATCTGGGGGCATTTTTTTTTCAGATGTATTTGATATGTTGATTATTTGGGGAAAAGAAGCCACCCAAAAAGTAATAAATAAATTAAGACGAATACTTCCGGTTACCAAAAACCCAAAAGGAGAATGTTTGTGATTAAAGTAGTAGATGCAGCCCCATGCACGTGCGCAAAAATTCACCTCGTTTGTAGCCCTGTATAGTGCAATCATATAGTCACCCAGGAGAATTTGGGTTGTACACATTTAGGTAGCTAACGGGCAAGTACAAAAACCAAGGTAGATTTAAAGGAAGGGGATCTGTGTTAATGACAAAGCGCCCAGATGTGTTAAAAAAAAAAAAGGAAAAACATTAGTGGCAAAAAGAAAAGAAAATTATTATATTGGCAGTAGAACGAGGGATTATTATATTGGAGCCCAACGCGGGGCGTCAACGAAAGCGGGTTTATTATAATATACTTGTATTTAACGGTTCCACTTCCTTTGTACTGTTTTGATATGGCATCATTCTGCTTTCTAATTTTAAAAATGCCCTTTGCATCTTGGAAAGGACACCAAAAACATGCCTATTATTACTATTACTGTTATTATTATTATTATTATTATTATTATTATTATTATTATTATTATTACTTTTACTAAACATCGACACGCAATGCGGATTCTTTTAGTTACGACGAAGTATTGCTAAGTTTTTCTTCGTGCAAACGGCCGGACAACATTTAAAAATCTTTGTTTAGAAAAACATAATTAAATGGAATTAGTGGAATACTATTTTATTATCGTTTATACTGTGGAATTAGAATGCCCTGGGAAACCAAGGCTTTTTTAAGTCGAAAGCATCGTGGGCCAATAGGTTAGTTCATCCTAAAAAAGGTGCTATTCAGTGGCATGGATTTAAATTTCCCAAGTAACTTTCTAATAAATGATTTAAATTTTAAACCCCCCGCTCCTGTTTAATGTGCAAAAACAACAAATGTATTGGGGCTTTTGGGTTTAGATCAAAAGTCTTCCTGTCTCTGCGGTGCCTCTGTCCCGAGGTCCTGGTTCGAGTACCGATGATGGCTGTTTTTCGACGCTGGGGTTGTTACAGTCCCGTCAGGGGGTTTAAAACCCTTGAAGTTTTTTTCCCACGTCCCGTGGTACGTCATTTTGAAGCTCTGGGCAATCAGTTTTGGGATTTGTTTTTTTTCCCCAACCCCGGGGTTCAGCGTTCCCGTTCATCTGACTCCCCGAAGTCGCTTGAGAAGTGCGCAGACCCCCGTCAGCGGCAGTATCAGTGCAATGAAAGGGCCCCTTTTGCCGACGCGTGCTAGGCCAGTTGGTGTGTGGCTTCCGAGCGCAGAGTGCATTGGCCCAAAGGTTGAGGGGCTACGCCGCGTAAATCGCGCAAACGTTGAGGTAGTGTTAAAGAGCCGGGATCCTGATTTTTTAAAGGTTGACGGGGAATATTTCGGGGCCAGAAAAGGTGAACGGCGGAATCTTTTGCCTCTCGACAATGTTGGGGGTGGGGTTTGGGCTGCACTGCAGACAGGCCCAATAGAGAACGAACCCACGGTGCTGACGCATAAAGGTTTTCACGCGGTTTGGGCGAAAAATTTTTGGTTGTGGCGAAGAGTATAAAGGGGATTTCAAGACGTGACCTCGACCGCCGGAAATTTTGTTAATGTTTGGGGATTTCTTTTTATCTCTTGGGGTGTTTTCAAAGAGCAATGTCAACCCGCCATGTGCGAAAGAATTGTGGCCCCAGGGTAAACATCAACCCCAGAGTTGCTTATTGCCAAATACTGTAGGGGGGGAAGCAGCCATTTGAATTGTAGCGGTCGGTTTTCCCGAATCGTAATTTTCCGTGTTTGCTCCGATAAATCCCACGGGATATTTTAAAAAGTACCCTAAAAAACGGAGGGGAACCGCGCCGATCTCCCCCCTTCCTTTTACATTGTTCTTTTTGTCCCCCCATTACATCTACTATGGGTGTTCCGGCTGTTTAGACTGGGCTTGAAGATTTCAAAAGTCTGAGGTTTTCTCCTGAAATGCCCGCGATAAAATATAAAAAAAATCCCCTTTCTAATGCCCCGCGAAAAAATATTCGCTACACTAACGAGTTTAAAAGATAAAAACAGTTGAATTGCAGGGAAGCATCAATAAAAATGTATTCGATGTTTTTTTTGTTTATTAATTGTTAAGTGATTTCGAGGCGCCCAACTGCAAAGGTCATTAGTCCCAAGGGTAGTTGATGCTTTCAGGGGAGATAGCGGTGATTTTCCCCCCGCTGGATGGCGAATCGGCGCCGACCTACCGTCGGCGTTCCCCAAACCCCAGGTATCCTCCAAAAAGGGGGCAAAGCCCCACCCGGAACAAGCTGTAAGTTCCTGACAGATCCCCGGGCATGTGTGGTGGTAATGCATTTTAAATGTATGTGTGAATAAGAAGAGGTGAGGGATAGGGAAAGGGGAAGGAAAGATTGCGCCCGGTACAGGGGCCCGGTTTGTTGGGGTTTGCTTGGGCATTCACTTGGTGTTGATCGGGGGGAATCAGGGGAAACTCCCCGTCAAAACGGCCGGCCACCAAATTCTCCCCCAAGCAGAGACTGGGGGACGACCTGGCTATAAAGCGGGGGTTTTCGAAATTCGCCACCGTCGGATGTTGTTGATCAGGGGAACCCCCGGACAACTACCGATCAGAGCAGCCGGCCACTGAATTCTCCTCCAGGCAGAGACTGAAAAGATCTAGCTATAAAGCGGGGTGTCGAAAATTCTACCGTGGGGATTGGAAGAAAGGATCCCCGACCAGAGACATCAATGACACCTGATCCCGTGATCCACCTCTCCTGATTACTTTTTTGGAACCTCCCCCCGTTCGGGGCCGAATTTCGCCCACACCCAAAACTTTCTGACGGGCCAACATTTGCTGTTGAATTTAAAGGTCCCAGCGATTCGTGAAAAACAGGTAACCATTTTCATCAGCATGACAGGCACCTGAAAAGCAGAAAAATTTTACTATGACTGGGATTTCTAAAAACATTTTGGAAATAAATACTTTTTTGTTTATATGTTGATTTGAAAAATGTAATAAGTTTCCGGTATGTTTTTAATTTTTTTAGTCCATTTTATATTTGTACAAAACATTGGGTTAAGTGTTAAAAACAGTAATTTAGTAACATTGAGACCGTTGGTAAAAGGGGTTCCTTCAGGCAATTTTTACATGGTTGCGAGCAGCTGGGACTTTTCCCCAAAAATTTTTTGGGACGGAATATAGTATTCTCATTAGATTTTTTAGATATTATGCGATCCTTGATGTTATTTAAAAAAAGTTCCCGGTGAGAATATCAACATAGTCGAAAAATGTTACTGGTTTGTGATAAAATGACGCGAAAAATAGGAAAGTCAGGGGAAATGATAAAAAGGATTTTGGCCAAAAAAGCGATTTTATATTTTTCGGGGGCGACTAAAAATGTGAATTCAGGGTTTTTCTAGGTGACAAAGTAATATTCTCATTTTTTTTAAAACCTGAAATGGGACAAATCTTTTAAAAACCCAAAAGGTCAAAACATTTTTTTGTTAGACTTTTAAAAAGCATTTATAAGGGGAGAAAATTTTTCGGGTGTTTTTAGACGAAATTTAACCCCAATATTGGTACTTAAAATTATTGCAAGGACACACGTGCCATTATTAAAATGAATTTGGGGTTTTTTTCAAAAAAGTTTTTTATGGAGGATTTTGGGTGATTTGCAATTTTGTTTAAAGAACAGCCCACGAAAGGCAATGATAATTCTTTTGAAATTGCGTAAATGCAACTCATTTCGGGTAAACAATGGTATTTTGATTTTCCTATACAACTGGAATATCAGATACCATTATTTACATTTGAACCCCCATATTAAAACCTCTAAAAAATTCAAAAAGATATTGTAGAAATTATTTCGCCCGAGGGGTCTGACAAGTTCGTTTGAAAGGGGTAATGTCGCATTTGGGATAATTTTAAAATGAACACCCGGGATTGCACTAGTTAAGATAATTTTTTTTTACAGAACTACAGGGGGACGCCCGGGAACCCAAATGAACGGGGTCAGGAATCCTCAGAAGGCGGGAAGATTTTTAATTTTAAAATTATTTTCCCCCAACCCCATTAATTATTCGGCGTTTGTGATATAGCTCCGTGAATTTTTCCCCCATGTTCGTTAAATTCCCATCCAACTTCAAGAAATTGTTGGCCCATCGAATGAAGTAGAAAGGGGTAGTTGCTTTTGGATTTTTCCCCAAAATTGCCCAGCTAAATCAACACCTTCTCCAAAGGGATATCGGAAAACATCAAAAAACAAGCATAACCCAATGTGATTGAATTAATCTTGTTATATTTTTTATAGTGTTGTAATAGTGGTAAAGGACATTTATGATACAAAAAGGGGTTTATTTTAAAGGAGAATTAGTTTTCTTCTGTGATTATAAGGCTTTAAAAAAAGTCTAAAAAAAATTTATTCATTGAGATATCAGGTGTTCAAAATGTTTTTAAAAAATTTTTTCATTCATTTTTGTTCTAAAGAACGTCTGTGGGCAAAAATGATACCTTTATTAGAAGTATCTATCCATTTCAGTTTTGGTGATTATCTGCGGGGTTATATCAAAAAAAAATAATTTAAACTTTCAAACGTGAAATAGTTACAATAAATTGAAAAACTGGGTGAAATATGTAAGAACGCTCCCCGAATGTGGGGAAGGAATGTATATCTGTGGGAACATACGGCATCAAAATAATTAAAAAGGTAAAAGTAGACACGTAAATCATTTTAAAATGAAAATTTAGAACCAACTTTGAAGGGCCAGACACTGAACTACATGTACGTTCGTAATGAGGTGCATAACAGTTGTGTATCGGGCGTTAAGTAGATGTTTTTTCCCCAAAGGATTTCCCAAAACCCCGGGGGCCCTCTGGCCTGAGGGGTTTGGGAAGTTGCCTGGGGGGCAAAACTATCTGTAACCCCCGTGGTGAAAAAAACTTTATGGTTTACTAGTTCGTTGCTCAATTAAAGAGAACCTCGAAACATTTTAAAATTTTTTCTTGCGTCAAAAGGGAAAAGATGCATTGTAATAGTCATTTGTCAATATGACGTCAGATAAAACAGTGTGTATCTAATTACTATGGCATAATCGTTTTTGGGAAGGGTTTTTATTCCCAAAATGAAAAAATATTGTGAAGTTCCTGGGGAAATTTTTAAAAACACGGACCCCTTTTCCCAATAAAAATTTCCCGAAAAATTTTAAAAAATGTTTAGGGTTGTATTTAAAAAGTTATATAACGGGAGTGAATAACAGTGAAAATTTGGGTTGAAAAACGCTACATCTAGGATTTTCATTCCCAAAAAGGAATTTAAATTTATGTCGACACAAAAAAATATTTCAAAAGTTAGCCGATGTGCCTTATGAAATCTTATTGCTACTATGTACTCACTAAGAAGCACATACTATGTCTTTAAAAAGTGATACGAAACAGTGAAATATGAGTGACTGGTTGCAATTATATATTCACGGGAACTTTCCCAAAAATTGAAATTTTTCCCTTATCAATGAAGAAAATTTAAAATTTATAAAGAGTTTTTTTTCTTATTTGAGCATTATTTTTATTTTTTTTATTGTATTTGCTTGCATCGTAACTTTTTTATATATAATTTATAAAAATGTTTTGTTTTTGGTTGGTATTAGAGCGGGCCTAAAGTTTTCCCAGAAGCCCCGAGGTCATAAAGTTTAGAACTAAAAAGGGCCCCCGCGGGGGTATTAATGTTACGTTTTTTTGTTTGAGGTCAGAAAAACCAAAGAAAATGAACTAAAAACCATAAAAAAATTTAAAGATCAACGTTATTAAATTAACAGTAATACTTAAATTTTGCTTTTTTAAAAATGTCTCTTTTTTATTTTCACTCCCAAAAAAAGAAAAACGCGGGTCCGGGGGCCCCCAAAATCAGTTCCCGGTTTTCAACTAACGCGCAATGGTAACGTGTTTTTGGGGTTTTTTTAATTTTGGAGGGGATTGGAAAAGGTTTTTCTGAATTGAAACAAAAAAAACTACACATTTCGTGTTAAATCTGTTTGATAACCCTAAAGTAATCAATTCATCCAAAAATATGTGGGTTTTTTCTGTCAATAGCATCTTATAAATTTACAAATCTGAAATTTTTTTTGACGTATAAAATATAAAAAAAGGGAATCGTCCCAATTTATAACCGGGCAGATATTTACATTTTTAACGTGAAGGGAAAACCCCAAAAATCAGCAGATCAAAAAATAGTCTATGTTTCAGACCAAAAAAAAAAGTCGGAATAAAAATCGTTTTTTTCCGAGCTCAGGTTATACCATATATTTATTGATAACTTTTTCCCTTTCCCAAGTTTAACTCATCTCCCCAGATTCTTTTTTGGGGCCAAAAACTACAGGTGCATACTTTCAGTAAAAGTTCCAAAAATCAAAACTCAACTTTTGAAATGGGACTGAAGGGAAAAAAAATTGAAAGTGAAGGAGCTAAAATCAAAAAAATTACCCCCAAAGCGTTAAAAGATTTTTTTATATTCTGGCTTTTTTGCAAAAGAAGAAAATCAGAAGTTGGAAAAGCAATTTTTCTGATAAGGAACTTGGGGGAAAAAAAGGAACAAGTATGAAACATATCCACTAATTGGCAATTTCTGATTTTATTATCCTCGGCAAAGAAAGATTAGGCATTGTTTTTTAAAGACAGTCCAACATTCGAAAAAGGACCCCTCTTTTTCCCAATTTCCCTGGCCAAATTGATAGCCCTAGGGATGTATTATTAAAATACAAACTTATATGTCAGGAAAGCAGGAATGGCCCTTTTGGGAAGCAAAGAATTCAGTTGAAAACATTCAAATTTTTGGGAAATCATCTAGGTTCATCAAGGAAATAAAAAAATTGAAAGAACGTTATTTGAGTATTAAAAAAAAATGAATTTTGAAAACGAGGGGTAGTATCAATGAACGGTTTTTTGTTTCGCCCCTTTATTTAAATGTAACTGCTCCTAAACTTTTAACTTTCAAGAGGGTCAAAATTACATTTTACTGAGAAAAATTTAAAAAAAAGGGGGTAATCGTTTGGGGAAAACCAACGAAGAGAAAATTCCGATATTAGTATAAAATTGCAAAAAGGCATTCAAACCGCTTTTTAATAAAAATGCAAATTTCAAGCAATTTTTTATTGTTTTATGGACCAAAATTGGCAGCAAAAAAAAAATATCGTTTACATACAAAGTAAATTTTTTCCATAATACATTTCGCAGACGCCCTTTTGATTGGTTCTATATTGTCGGTATCAAAAAAAAGTGACACACTAAACTAGTAGTGCTATTACATCACTAATTTCCCTTTACTAACGATGACGAAATATTATAATACCGAAAATTTTTCCATGTAACACATTTCCCCCTTTTAAAACCCTTTTTTTTAATTGTAGCGCATAAGGGCGAAAATTTAAACTAATACACAAACCCAAATTCAACAACCCAAAAACCCCATTCTATTACCCAGAAACACCGCCCAGCAAAGAAGTTTTTTAAAAATTTCAAACTGACGTGTTTAATCTCATTGTTGCAATACAATCGGGTCACTCCTGAAAGATTGTAGCAAAATATTTGGGGAAAAATTTAACGGCAATATCGAAAAGCAAAATTACGCTAAAATACATTAAAAAAGTGCAAGAGTTTTTTTAAAAAATTTTAATTTTTTTAAAACGGGTTTTTATCACACAAAAGTGTCTAAATTACTTTTACAATATTTTTTTTTTTCGAAATTTTTCAATATTACAGGGGTTCGCCAAAAAGGGGCCCAAAATAATTTTTTACCTTTTTTTTGCGGGAAGGGGAAAAAATCTTAAGGAAAAATTTGGAGGTTTTTTTGTGGAAATAATTTTTTAAAATTGTTTGAAACTAAGATGTTTCAAGCAAAATTACTAAGAATAATTCATTTTTTCAAAATTTTACATGACGTTATTTCAAGGTCTGTCTTATAAAATTTTTTAAAAAAAAAAATCTCTCTCTTCAATATTTTTAAGGGGAAGGAAAACATATTATTTAATTTAATTTAAAATTTTTTTAAAATAAAAATTTAAAAATTTCCCCTTTCCTAATAAACTTTAACACCCAAGTCTGACTTTTCCCCCCCGCCTAAATTTGCTTAAATCGGGGGGAATGTTTTTTCTTCAGTTATTAATATCAGGTTTTAATTTAAAGAAATCTTGGAAGGAACGAATATTTATTCTTTTACTTTATTTTCCGAATTTGGGAAATGTAAAGGGATTTTTGAGGTACTGTATTTTTGTTACAAAAAATATACTGAAATCTTTCGTTTATGAGCTTTTTTATTAAAAAACCGCCGTTGACCCAAAAATTTTTTTGCAAAAATTTTTAAATTTTGGGTTCCCATCTGACCTCTCACCCATACATCGACTTCTCCCTTTCCCAACTTAACCATTTCCCCATCGACTATACAGTTTTAAAAAATGCATAAAAAAAAAATTAAAAAAATAAAAACATTTTCCTTGGGCCATCAAAAAAACACTATTGCTACATTAAAAGGGGTTTTATGGACATTTCCCTTAAAATTCTGTTTAAAAATGTTTACCATTGTGTGACTATCTTGAAATGAGTATCAACAGAAAAACGGGAAAAAACTTTTTTCCCCTCCAAGCGGAAAAAACTTTTTCGGCCCCGACTGGTCCCCCGGCAGGGTTTTAGTGCAATCTTGTGTAAGAAAGGGGGGGATGGGACAAAGGAGTGAAGGAAAGATCGCTCGGTTAGGGGTTCGTTTGTTAGGGTACTGCTCCGGATTCGTTTTGGTGTTGATCAGCAAAAACTTATCAATCAATGCAGTGGGACGCGGGAAATTTCCCCTTTCCCAGACAGGCCGGGATTTTGACCCAGCAAAATCCGAAAACCTTAACGCCAAATTCGACCCCCAGGACCTCCCAGTCAGGGCACTGCAGTGACATCAATTGATGTCTCGAGACACCTAAACCGGATTCAGTTGCTGGCTGCCGGAGAACCCCAGCGGCCGACTGCTCTGATCTGTATTTTTCCCGGGTTTTTCCGATCGAAGGGCCCTGCAATGAAGGAGAAAACCCTAACAAACGGGCCCACGGCCCGCGCAGATCTTTCCTTTTTCTTCCTAGTCCTATCCTCCCTTTACCCCACGCACACACACACACACACACACACACACACACACACACACACACACACCATAGCCGGGGGGCCGGTTGAGGACTTAGAACTTGTTGGGCTGGGGGGGTTCCCCATTTTTTTGGGAGATACCCGGGTTTGGGGAGTTAAATTAGTGGACGGTGGGTGGACCCCGGATCTCGCCATCCAGTGGAAGAAGATTACCCCCAATTTCCCGAAAAACATGCACTCCCGTGGGGGAATTATGCCCTTTTGGAGTTAACGAGCGCGGAATCACTAACAATCAATCAACCAATCAATTTAAGACGGTAAACCAAATTCGTTAACATTTTTAAGTTAAAAGGCCCAACGATCTGGTTCGGTCTCGGATCCCCCTGGCCGGTTCCTCGGGGCAGCTTGGCTGGGCATACTTCGTGGGCAGCCGCCGCGCGTCGCCCGTTTGGGGCGCCCGGCCGGTAGGGGGCGGGGCCGCCAGCGCCTGCGCGTTTTTGGGGGCCCTGTCTGCCGGAAAAGGCGGCTCGGCGGCACGTTCTGCCCCCCACGCCGCGCCCAACCCGGCGCCCAGCCCTTATCGCGAAATTTTGACTGGAAGAGACCGGGAGCGTTTTTAAACCAAGCGCCCCCACACTGCGAAATTTTTTTTCCCATCCCCAGCTAATTTTTTTTTTTGTTATGGCCCTTAAAAGTACCCGGCGTTGCCCGGGGTTTTCCCAAAATTTGGGATATGAAGAAAAGAAAACTACACATATATAACCCACACACACACTGGCAAAGGGCCCCAGTAAATGTAAAACATTCCCTGTTCTCATTTTCATTGTTTATTAAAAAAAACGTAAATCAAAAAATACGAACAACATTGGAAACCCTTTTTTGTCTTTATACATTCGCAGTCCACGTCACCCGCAGGAATGTGCTCAAGATGCAATGGCATCTTTGACGGTGAGCGAGGGTGGGTCGGAGAGAGAGGGAGACGGTGGGAGAAAGGGAGAGGGAAAGAGAAAGAGGGAGATGACGGGCCAAACAACGTCTGCCGCGTTCCGTTAGTTTTATATAAATCACGGTGTTTTTAAAATTATTATTTGAAAGTAATAGGTTGAATTGAAATTAAAAGAAAAAAAAATTTTTCCCATTTTATCTTACAGTACATTGTTGTTAAATTTTTTTTTTTACTCTGCTACTAGTTTCCCAAGTTTACAATTACATACCAGTTCTCCCGCATCGCATGCCCTTTTGGGCGGAAAAAGAAAAATGTCCCCCTTAGCGAGAGGCAAAACGATCATGGTCATCTACCAACGTTTTTATTTGGGTTACATTTTTTTGCTTTTTGTTTTGTATTAATCTTTTCCCAAAATTTCCAAAGACACTGCATAACCCTAAAAAACCCTGTAAAAACTTTTCTTTTCTATTCCTACACTTTTTTTTAAAGATGTCGGTCACATATCGTTAAATTTTATTTTTATTAGTAAAGTTTAAAAGTAATGGTTTGGTTTTTCCCTCCCTTTTAAAAAAACCTTTTTGCGTACAATTAAAAAATTTAAATGTTTAAATTCCATTATTGGTTGAAAATTTTTGAATCAGTGTTTGCATTTGTGGAAGTGTTGAAAGAAAAAATTTGATTTTGTGATATGCATGAAATTTTGGGGACCCGTCCCCGTGACTGTGGGAATCTCGAATTTTCGAAGATAATTTGGGTAATCAACCAGAGAAATGTTTCTTTAAAGTAGTGGCTCCAATTCATAAAAGGGTACCTTTTCCCCTGGATCCAAAATGAAAAATCGAATTGACTACAAGATGGCAGGTTTAAAATGATGAAAAAAACATATTAATGATAAATTTTCAAGGATTGTTGTTTTTAAAAAGGTGTTCAAAGAACCTTTTTTTTAATGGTGCGAGTAATTCATGCTGTCGTCTTTTTTATTATCTCGTACTATTATCAGAATGTTAGTAGAAATATTTTCTCAATGATTTGGTATAAAAAAATTGTTGATGTCTGCAATGTATTTTTGACCACTCAGCGTTAAGAAAATCAACTTTATATTTTACAAATTTATTTCAAAATTACAATAAACTCCTTATTATATTACCCAGCTTTGATCCCAAAAATTCTTTCACAAAATATTAAATTTGGGGAAAAAAACATTGTTTATTATTCCCAAAACCCCGTTTAAAATTGCACATAATTAATTCAAATGGAATTAGTTTTTAAAATAATTATTTATGAATAATCTGCCCAAGATTTAAAAACGTTAGACCGTCAAATTTCTTTTTGTTTTTTTTTTCAGCTAAGTGTAAAAAAAGCAATTTTTTAAAACATTGTCTTAAATTGTTGTTTACCCGTGGTTAAGTGATTTGTTAGACCTTGGGCTCGTCCACATGTCTTCGTTAAATTTTTAATCGACAAGGCAAAAATCTTTTGGCCCATTATTGTTTCAATTCTTAAAAAAAGTTGTCTGCCAGTTATATGATTTGTTACCGAAAAAGTTCGAAAAAACCTTTCCGAAAATCATTTTTTTTCCTTTTTTTAAACCCCTTTACGGATTACTATTGCCCAAAACGTACTTAATCGAAATTGACAACATTTTGGTGTGAATTTTTCATTTCATTCCCGCCGTGCCAGCGTGTGATTTGGGTTTAAATTTTGCTAAAATCAAATTACAGTAATTGTTCAGTGGGGGGGGATGTATAAGGAAAAAATTTAAAAAATTTGTCGAAGAAATGAAAATGAATTGGGTGAAAAAATTTTTCGAGTAAATATTGATATGAAAATGATGGAAAACAAAAACATTATGTATTACAAAAGCGAAAAATTTTAAAAACCCCAATTTTTTATCCCAAAAGTTGCAAAAGTAAAAAAAAGCATTGCTACTTTCGTCATAAGGGGCTTAAGTTGTTTATTGACGCTAATCATATTCATTACAACATTACTTATTGTTGTTGAGAACTACATGACTTATTGAATCGGTATACATCACACAGCAGGGGAAACAACACATATAATGAACATATGCAAAAGAACTCGCTTTTGGGTAGTGTTTAATTTAAAAACGATATTTCGATTAAAAATTAATATCATTTGGCAACAATGAGTTGAAGGAAAAATTTTTAAAGTTATCTCACCACTTGACACTACAAAAAAGATATTTTTTAACCCCCCCCTTAATGAATTAATGATGCAAAACCCGATAAGGGTTTCCCCCATATCCCCCTTTTGGTATGCCTTAAATGAAGGGAAAATTTTTGTTAAGTCATATTTTTTTTGTTTGTCTGTTTTAATTTATGACATTCCGTAAAGGGAAAAACATTTTTTGACCGCTTTCGATTATTGTCAATGGACATTCTTATTTTCCCCTGAAATCTAAAACGATTTGATGATAGGCAAGAACATAACAGAAGGGGGTCGAGTTAAGAAAGTTGTTTTATCAAGATTCAAATTCATCAATTCACAAGTCTCGGCAATTTAACGACTTGGGACGTTGTGTGAAAACGATAGGGTTTCCAAATCGATATGGGTTTAAAAACCCTTTTCCCCCACATGTTTGTTTCAAAAAGTCTGTCCGGGGTTTCGTAACCCTGATGCCTGAGGGGAAATTTTCTTAAAAAAGGAACATGGGCCTTCACGTCTTTCTCGGTCGTGCCCTTAAAAGGGCGCTTTTATCGTCAGAAGCTTGATACGGTCTCAATGCGGGCATCTTGCGGCAGGACTGATAAAGACGCAAAAATCATGCCGTATTCCATCTTTAAAAAAAACACCTTCAGGTGCCCGCCAAAAAAATTCAAGTATAGTGTCCGGAAATTGGGTGGGTTTAAATGCCATTGGTGACTGGAAAAAGTGCCATCTTGCGTCAAAACTAAGATATGGCTGTCACCCCGTGTGAAAACTCCCTTTCAATTGTTTTATCGATTGATTTTGTTTGGAAAGCGTCCATTTCCCCATGGTCAAGAGTCGGGAGTGGGACAGGTGCACCCCCAGGGGGGTGGTGTTGTCCCCCCCCCATAGAAAGGAGATTCGCTCTTCCCTCGGCACCCCCAGCCGGGACAAGCTTTAAGCTCTTGTCTGATCTGCCGACATGTGTCTAGTAAAATATAATTGTAGGTTTATAGGAATGTAATGGGGTGAGGGGACCTGGATAAAGGGGAAAAAATTTTTTCGCTACTGGAACCCCCTTTTGGGGGGGACTGCCCCGGCGTTCGTGAGGTAATGATGGGGAAACCATGGAAAGAGTGGCCGGCCCTTAAACCCCCTCCAGAAAAAGGCGCGTTTAAAGTTTGAAAATTTGATATGGGTAATTTTCGAAAATCCGCCCCCGTCGGGACAAAAAAACCCAAGGTCTCCCCCCAGAGGGATTGCAGGGGAAGGGGTTATTCTAAATCTTTTTTTAAAGGTGTCGACAACGAACCTTTAGCCAGTTTTGTTCTTATGACCATTTCCCCACGTTGTTACTGCCTGAGTCGAAAAAAAAATTTAGCCACACTCGTGCCCTTCAACCCCCAAAGACTCACAGGCCAGGTGAGGCCCCCCCCGCGAGGTGATGCCCCAAAGGGGACTGCGTGGTGCCCCCTTTCCCAGGCTGCATGGGCGACGGGGCGGGAAAAATCTCCGCCTTCCCCGGGTGCCGGGCGTCGGCACGAAGGCGAATTTCCCCGGACCCCGGTCCTGTGGAGTTCGATTCAAGCTGGTGCAAGAGCGCAATGAATAAATTGACATCTCACCAACGGGGGAAAAGAGTGCCTTTCCCCCTTTTCAGCGAGGGGCGTTTTATATGATTTACTCGTACTGTCGTGGGTGTTCGCTGATTTTTTAGGGATAATCGTGAATGAATGTTAATAGGAAAGTAGTTCGTGTTGAAAAATTACGAAAAGAAAAGATTAGAGTTATAATGAAGAAATGATTTAATTTAAGAGGATCAAGGGTTTTGGGAAAGTGATAACGACCATTTTGAAGTCTTTTTGAAATAGAGAGGTTACAGTGCAAGAAAAATTTTGATCTTGTTTTTGGGGAAAGGGGGTTAAGTCATCAAAGTGTGTTTGAAGGGGAAAAAGGGGAAAAAAGTTTGTGTGATGATTTGCAGATAATATTTCAAAAAAATTAAATTTGCTATAATTTAATACAATATTTATAAGAAGATTTAAATTTTGGAAATATAATTCGCAAAAAAACATAATTTTAAGGGAAAAAAAGACTAAACTCCCCTTTTCCCCTACTCCCAAAGAATTGATGACAAGTAACATATCACAAAAACGGGAAAATTTGGGGGTTTTTATGTTTTATAAAATTTTCATTTTAAGACTCCTCCTTCAACTACGCCCGGGAATTTATTGTTTGGGACTCGCCACCCGGGGAAAAACACATACCAAGACACATTCACATTCCCCCCAGGAAAACGTTCAACGTATATTCTCATACGTAAATACTCAAACTCACACAAACCAGACTCAAAAGGAAAACCCGACCCCGAGGCAAAAATTTTGGCCAAAACTGACCTATACAAAAAACATCCAAAATTTGACACACAGGCACAAACCCTACAATCGCGGGACAAACCAGACACCAACTCGTAGACACAAAAAAAGGGCGTCTGTCAGCAGTGAGCGAAGGGGCGTACCCGTTCGGGGACGGCCCCCTTTTTGGCGGCGCGCACCAGCGCCAGGGGTCGACGCCGCGCAGGGAAAAAGACGATGTCGTGCGGGTCCGTTTCCGCAGCCCAGGGGCGCGCCAGCCCCCCGCGTCGTTCCGCCGGCCCCGGGGCCGCCCCGGGGTTCCCCCCGCGCCGCTCTCGGAGGCGCGCTGGGAAAAGGCCCCGGCGCCGTTAAAGGATTAAGCGATTCTGGAAGAGTCCATTGCCGAGGGTTTAGTCCAAAAAGTAAAAGGGATGTTTTATTGCGGGATGTAGCGGGGATCCTGAGACGGCGGGTCCGGGGCCAACCTACTCTCTCGTGGGGTTTTTATCAACCAGGTATCTCCATCTAGTATGACACCCCCCAGCAGGGACAATGTCTGAACATCCGACTAGTCTCCCGAAAAGTGGTAATGTGTGTGTGTGTGTGTGTGTGTGTGTGTGTGTGTGTGTGTGTGTGTGTGTGTGTGTGTGTAGAACGGGTGAGGATAGGACAAGGATAGGAAGGAAAGATCGCGTTTGTTTTGGGGTAATTTCCCGGCGTTCGCCTGGTGTTAAACGGAGAAACCATGGAAAAAATTTATCAGACCAATGACCGCCAAAAATTTTTCAAGATAGCGGCTGAATTAAGTTCAGCCTATAGCTGTGTCGAAAACCCGGGTTTCGAATTTGGGAAACCCCTCGGTCAGACGCACTGCAGTGACATCCCGTTATCCGTAAAGATATCGTAGATCCTAAAACCCCGTAGGGGAAATTTTAAATTTATGCCTTATTTTTCCCGGGGCGAGAACAAGGTTCAGGCCCGTTTTCCCCCCTTTCCGCAAGTTTTTTGCTTTCCCTTTTTCCGTCTATTTAAAAAAAAAGGTATTGGGGGACAAAATAAGGAATTTTTAATTTAACCAGAGGCTTCTTTTTGCCTTGAGAATCTTTCAAAAAGCAGTAAACTTTGGGGCAGTTTGGGTTTCTTTCCCCCTGAAAAGGGAAAGGGTTTTTCCCTTGAAACTATTTCCCTTGGGAACCCCTGGGGTGTTAAAACCGATACATTAAGGGGGACACAATCGAGGGGGGGAATTGCAAAAGAGTTCAAAAAAAAACCCAATCGTTTATTTCAGAAACCCGTCAAACACGAAAAAAAAAAAAAAAAAAAAAAAAAATAGTTGTGGCTCAATAAACGAACTTGGAAGGATAAACCCCGTATAATAAAAATGCTTTCAAATATTAAGGGGAAAAAGTAATAACGAAAGCTGGAGTTATCTTTTACCCCTTTGAAAATAAACGAAATTTAAGACCCTTATATTCTGACATTGATGAAGATCCACCCCCCAAAAAGGCGAAGAAGTAGGGCATTGCGTAGGATAAAAATGCCTTTCAATCCATATTTTGGTTATCTTAAAATATTCCATTGTGCAGGGTTTCTTCTACATTTTACAGTTCTTGGTTTTGGGGGACTAATTGAGAACAAAAAGATAGAAAGGGTTTTAATTTAAAGTGAGACTTTTTGTAGTTGGCAATGAACACTTTTATGTCTTTTTCTTTGGGCCGCAGATGGGGATGGTGATGCTGCTTTTTAAGACGAATAACAAGTTTTTCTTTTTTATTTAAAAAAAATTTGTATTTTCTAAAACAAATTTTAAATAATACATTTAACAATAAAACCATCATTCATGATTTTATTAAAATAATATAAACTGCTATTACAAAAAAAACTAGCCATTCTGATCCTTTATTGCAGAAACCCCCCATGCAATACTTCAAACATTAACAAAAAAAATTTAGCAGTAAAAAAAAATTTACATGAAAAATTTATTTATCCATTACTTTAATATTAAACAAATATTTTGAAATCAAAAAAACAAACCTGCATTGTTATGACACTTTACTATTATATTTTTTAGAAGTTACACTATTCTTTTTGT
This sequence comes from Teleogryllus oceanicus, assembly GCA_964035755.1. Lineage (NCBI taxonomy): Eukaryota > Metazoa > Arthropoda > Insecta > Orthoptera > Gryllidae > Teleogryllus > Teleogryllus oceanicus. Next base: position 49,800,789 of record CAXIVR010000005.1, on the reverse strand, counting down.
GCTTGACAGACTTCGGTAAGGGAAATTTTCGGAGATTTGCCCGGGTTTTTAGCCCTTTTCCAAATATGCGGGTGCATGATTTTTTTCCGGAAAAACTAAAAAAATGTTAGATTTTAGTTCTACGCTTTTATTTTTTTATCCGTCCCAATTTTCCCAAAAAAATGTGGATATTTTTTAAAGAGTTTTTTTATTTTGCAGTCATATAAGCGAGGAAAAATTGCAACTGATAACGTGCTCTATCTCGCTTCATTTGTTCATTTAAGAGTGGCAACAAGGGTTGATCACGTCACTGAAAAAAAGTGCTGCAATTTGCATGTCGTTGGGGAAAAAACTTCCCCGCGTCGTCACGGGCTCCCAAAGGTCAAGCACAAAGGGGGGGTTTGGTGTTTATAGCTCTTCCATTTCCCCTCTTCGTGTTTTCTGAACACACTTCATTTTTTCTGCTCCCTCCGGGAAAAAGTTCTACAAAAATTTAAAAAGTACCATTCGCGTTGCGCCTTTTTTTCTACCCCAATGATTTTCAAATTCAGGTGACTTGAATTAAGGCGCCCAGGAAACCCCTTTAAATCTGCCCGAAAAAAGTTATCCCGAAGTACGGAGACCATATTTGTGCACAATTTAAAATTTCATATGAAACGGACATTGAGATCACGTAGCATCAGAAAATACAGTTACAGAATGTTTTTTCCAAAAAACGTGGGAAAATTTCAACTAGTTGGTGCAAATCAGGTGTTTACCTTTGGGCATAGGCGAGAAATAAAACCATGGGAACAGCTCCTGAACGTAGTTCCAACGCCATGTTACCTGGAGTTGCTTCGTCCAGGTACAGGAAGCCTGAAAATAAACTAAATCATGGGCACAGCTCCTGAACGTAGTTCCAACGCCATGTTACCTGGAGTTGCTTCGTCCAGGTACAGGAAGCCTGAAAATAAACTAAATCATGGGCACAGCTTCTGAACGTTATACCGAGCCCATGCTACCTGGATCTGCTTCACCCAGGTACAGAAAGCATGCAAAGAAACTAAATCTTGGGCACAGCTTCTGGGAAAGTTTTTACCGAGGCCGTTTTCTTGGGAAATCTTCGTCCAGATACAGAAAAGGGGAAAGAAATCAAAATTTTGGCCTTTTTTCCCGAACGTTGTTCCGAGCCCAAGTTATCTGGATCTGCTTCGTACAGGTGAGGAAGCCTGCAAAAAAAAGACACCTTTTCCCGAAAGATGCCCAGGGCCTATGGGTACCCGGCGCTGCTTCATCCCGGAAAAAGGGAAAACTGCCCAAGAACAAAATAATCCTTTAAAATCTTACCCTGGCCCCACCGTCCCAAGGCAGCTTTATCGAGGTTCAGGAAGTTTGTATAACAAACAAAATAAAAATTAAGGTCCCCGGGACCGGGAAAGTTGGCCGGCCCAAAAACGCGTTTCAGGCGCATTACCCGCGTACAAAAAACCTTTCAAGAAACGGGAAAACTTTAAGTCCATCCTTAACTTTGAGCTCGCGTTGCACGACATTGCTTTTCCAGATAAAGGGAGTCTGCCCAATGAACAAAAATAATACTTAAGATCCAGCATCTGGACGTTGTTCGAGCTTTTCCCCCCGGGGCGCCTTGACTCCCGCCCCCAGCAAACCTGCCGAAGAAAGGTTATAGGCCGCTCTTGAACATTGTCTCAACCCACTCACCCGGCGCTGCTTCCCCAGGTATTGGGAAACTTTTCCATGAACTTCCTCAAAGGGGAACACAAAACATGAAATATAAAAAGTTATAAACAATAAAACTATTTTTTAAAATAGTATTAAAATTTGAAATAATATGTTAAGTGAATGGGCTTTTAAAACCTCCAAAAAATAATTAAATCAGTATAAAAAGATAGTAAAAGTCGCCTTGCCCGTCACCTTGTTGGGTGCACTTTACGCTCCCGGGGAATATGTTCCGCAGACGTACAGCTGTCCCAAAATTTTGACCATGTTACTGAGTAACAATGTTATATATATAAACTATATCTAAAAGAAAAAAATAAAAAAAATTCTAGTTTGAAAAAAAAAATGTTATAATATAACAAACTATAAAAATACATTTTAAAGCATTGAAATCCAATCAAATATTTACACATTCATTTAATTTAAAAAAGTAAAAATAATAACAAAAAAAATTTGCTGATATTTTCTTACTTTTAAAAAATTATTTTTTGCTTGATTTTAGGGTCTTTTAAAAGCCCAAATTTATCCCTACACAAAAGATCCCATTATCATCATCATCATCCCTCATCATCGTCATCGTTTCCTATGTCTGGGAAATTATGGAAACGACATATTTATGAAGAACCACACAAGCATTTATAATTTTTGATGATTTTCAGGAGAATAATCAGTGCCCTGTATTTTTAAAAAACATCTGAAACCCCATTTTCAAAACACCATTGCATCTTTTATAATTCTTCGGACCGTTTGGGTGGGGGTTGTACCTTTCTTCAGGAGGATTTAAAATTGGGGTTTTCAGCCATGGCCTTAGAAGATATCCGAAACTCCTAAAAGAAAATATCCCATGGCCTCTTTCATGCAGGTTCTTCATTAAATTTTTAAAAATTTATTTCTCCAAATAAATGAATCTTGGGGACTTCCTGGGAAAATTTTGCATTTACATTTTTGAATGCGAAGATGGGAAATCACATATCAACTGCACATTGAGGGGAAAGGTAGTTCTTCCGGTTAACATGTGTGTTCAGGGGTTACCTTCGTTTTATGATTTTTTGGGGGCCATAATGCTAAATGTGTGCAGTCCCCACAACCAACAACTCCAACAATTTATATTTTTTAAAAAAAAAATTTTCTCACTGTATTTAGTTCCTGTACATTTCCGGGGAAAAGGACCCATGAATTAAATATTTGGGGGTTGTTTGAAATTTAGTAACATTTTGGTTTCTCTAGAAGCAGTAGACTGGGAAAAGCCATAAAAAATTTTTGGCCAACAGGATTTTGGAAGAATCAGTACCATAAAAAATTTAAAATTAACAAAACTTTAGTTTTTTACACTAACTAATTTCCCCCTCGTTGCCTGTTTAAAATGTGACGTCAGCATATTAACAATAACGGCCACGTCTGTAGACACTTTTTCCCCCTTTCTATCAGATATTTCCAACGGGTCATTTATAAATTGGGACTCGTGGACCACGTTCAACAGCTTCCCGCTGCATTTCTTCATTTTACGCTGCTAAAATACATATTTCATCAAAATTAACCATTGTCCGAAACTTGGGGATCAAGATTAGGTTAGGGGTGTTAAATACCACAGCATGAAATCGCATAAGATTTTTGGAAAATTTGAATGGGGGTATACCATTCAGTGAAATCGAACGCAAAAATCTTCGGGTTTTTTTTCGAATACGAATTTAGAATACAAACGCGTTTCGGCGAATTGACGTCATTTCATATGCGAAAGAGAGCATTCCCAATTTCGAGAAAAAGGCCCCGATCCCATAGTTTTTGTGGTTTCTCCGGTCAACATCAGGCGAATCCGGGCAGTAACCCCACCGAAAAGGGGGACGGACCCCCGCGATATTTCCCCTTTCCCCTTTTCCCTTTCCCAAACCCCTCCCTTTCACACACACACACACACCCCACACACACTTACACTGGTGCTCTAAATACGACATATTTCCGGGGGACCGGTCGGGAGCTTAAGAGGGTTTTCCGGCGGGGGGGCCCGCTGGGGAGTCCCGGTTGGGGAAACCCCCCTAGCCGACGGTAGGGCGGGGCCGGATTTCTCCAGCGGGGAGGATCCCCCATCTCCCGGCACATGCCCCTAATTCCAAATGACCAAAGCAGTTGACGCCCCGGAAACCCGAAAAAAAAACTCAATTAAAAAGATTAAATAATTACAAAAAAAAATGTCATTTCTCTGTAAAACAAGTTGGCAATACAAAAATTATTATTATTATTTATTATTATTATTATTATTATTTTATTATTATTATTGAATGTACATTTCCCCTTTTTAAGCTGCAAGTGTGATGTACCTAAAAAAAAAATTAAAAAATTGCTACTGCTGTGTGGGGACATCAGTTATAATTTTTCACTACGACGTGAACTCTTATCAGGGGGGTGTTAATCCTCCCCCCATTACCGTCACGATACTTTGCCATAATGAAAGTCGTATATTTTGGTTTTATGATGCAGAGGCAAAATTTTCTAACGAGGTAGGCGAATCCTAGCCACATTTTGACACATGCCAGGATAATTTACAATAAATATTCGATAAGAGATAATGGTTTTCGTGGTGGCAAAAAAAAATTGGTTTTTTTCTAGGAAAAGGGGAAAAAAGGGGATTGGAACGTTATAAATAATTTTGGATGTTTTACAAATATCAGCTTTAATACAAGGGGAAATTTTTTGGGGGGGAATTTTTGCAATGTTTATAGCGCTAGATGCTATTTAATTTGCTAAGGAATGAATAATTGACATGTCCAAAAAAATTTTTTAATTTTTGTTTAATATATCGTTTTTTTTTCTCGTTTATGCGAACTTTTTACACAGGAAATAGTTCATTTTGTACATTTATAAATGTACAGTTTTTGGAAAATTTTTTGGAATCTACAAATAAAAATTTTTTCCCGTTTCTTAGCCTCTTGGGCAATTTGGGTTTTACTATTTTTTTATTGTTAAAGTTAAAAAAAATGACGTGAGACGGAAATATTACGTGTTGGGAAATTTTTTTCGCCTTATGAAAATTTTTGAATAAAATCGCTGGTAAATCTTACGTTAAGTCAAACATATGACCTAAAATAAAAGTAAACAAGTAAAAAATAAAAAAAACGGGTATTTTAAAAAGATTAACGTAGTTGCACTTTTTTTTAGGGTTAAGAGTGTTTTTTTGTATTTTCACTCAGTAGCATTTAGTAATTTAAATCCCAAATTCGTCAATAATTAGAAAAAGTTTCAATTGAAATTGGATCTGTGCTATGTTTATAAATGAACTTTGCTGTCATCTAGCAAAAATTTGAATAGTTTGTAGAAAATTTAGAAAAAAGTCCTGATCGTCGTGTAAAGTATTTTCTCAAACTTAATATAGATATGTTTTTTAATTTTAAAAAGGTACCCATTTCAAAAAATATCAATTTTGGTTTTTTGTTTTTAACATACGGACATTTTGGGGGAAAAATCTTTTAGTCGTCTGGGACCCCCAAAACAAAGATTTTAATTTCCTTACGTATTTGAAAAGTATTTTTCTATAACAAGGAAACAAGAAATATTCCCTTTTATATCCGGGAACCCAAAAAAGTTTTTTCTTTTCGAAAAAGTTTTGAAAACGCTGCATTGCGCTGCAAAACAAAAATTTCTCACACTGTAAAGTATACAGAAAGTAAAATAAATATATTATTGACAAGACACTTGTTTAAACAATTTAGGAAATGGTTTAATACTAACTATATGTTTCTTCAGAAAAAATTTTTTTAAATTTTAAAAGCTCTGAAAATCAGCTTCGTAAAATTTAAAAAAAAATGTAAATAGTAAAAAGAATTTGCTTTTAAATTTTTGAAAAAAAGGGACACTCGGGCAGATAAATGATTGTCTTTAACAAAGTGTAAGTCATCCGAAAATGTTCCATGAATTGAATTATTTTTTTTAAAGGGACCCTTTGGGAAAAATAAATGAAGTGGAAAAAATTTAAGTACGCCGGGCGAGTGGGGTTTCCCAAAGGCCCCGGGGATAAAAAAAAAATTAGGCAATTTGCATGCCTTTTCGTCTATTTTTTTTTTCCGGCGAACACAAATTCGGGGTAAAATAAAACATAAAAAAACCTAGGAAGATAAACCTTTTTTGAAACTCAATGTAGAATATGCTTTTTATGTTTCTTTCGCCATGTACGTTTGATAAGCCCGATGAAGGTCGACGGTGTTTGCCGCAGATGGTTAAAGGGGTTGCATCAGTTCTTGCTAAAAAATTTAACCCGCGAATGTGTTACTGATAAGATACATGCGTCCGACACAATGCCGATATTTGTTTCCCCCGTTATTTAGGGGTTTCAAACCATGGAAACGGGAAAAAAATAACTCTGAGCCAGTATAAATTGAAGGTTTCCTCCTGTTAAAAATGTGGACAAGTTCTGTCTTTTAAAATTTTAAAAAACTTCAAATGTACTTCAACGATCTCTTTTCGCATTTAAATTTGCGTAAAAGTAAAAAGACTAAAAAAGCCGGGGGGATACGTAAAAATGAATGAACATTTTCCCAAAAATTGTTGACATGGCAACCGTCGCAGAAAAGGAAGACCCGCAGATGTGGGGGAAAGGGGTAGAAGAACAGTGATGGGGAGGGAAATTAAAAAATGAAGGCTGCAGCGGTTGAGAGAAATGGAGGCTGGGATGGGGCCCCACCCCAGGGTAGGAGTCAAGGTCGGGACAAGGTAACCATACTAAGGCCCGGTGACCCTGCAGAGAAAATTTGGGGCAAGATTTTAAAACCAAAAGGAAAAATTTCCCCCGGGGGGGCACTGGGTACCTGGGGGTCATGGCAGTCTTTGGGAGAATTTCCGCAGTCACAAAATTTAGCAATATTTATTCCCCATTTTTCTTGAAGGGAAAGAAAAAGATCCATTAAAATGAAATAATACATCGATCCGATTTCAAATTCCCCAATTGGGGAAAATTAAAAAAATTGAATTAAAAGGATCCGGGTTTTGTAATCCTTTTTACTTAGTGGATACAAAAAGCATGCACTTTCTACGTTAAGGGTTGGGGATAATAAATATTCTTGTCTGATTAAAGCGCTGTCCGTCCGTAAACAAAATTGTTAACTTACAGGGGACTTGTTAATTTATTTTCGTTAGTTTAAAAGCAATAAATGACTGAATGATTTAATAATTAAAAAAACGAAACAAAAGGGAAAAAACGTGTCATTCAAACATATTCGGGCATTTGGGAAAGATGTTTATAAGGGGAGGGTTTAGTAAGAAAATAAACATCAAATATAATATAAGTAGTAAAAATTAAAAAAAATAAAATAAAAGGTTATTTGACAGAAAAATCGGGGAAACATTTTTTGTATAAAAACCACTATTCACCGCCTCGCGCCGCTCCAGCTTTTGCATGTACACCCCCTTCCGGTTTTAAAGGGGGAATGAGCGCGGAAAATCAGGGGGAGATGCCCGTGCGGGGCCCGGGAGCGCCGGGCTCCCCCCGGCGGGGCAAGTGGCCGGCTTTGATTGATTGATTGTTTCGTGTTTCCGGGCGCGTCAACTGGTTTGGGCATTGGGCCCCCCAAAGATAGGGGTGTTTATTCCTTTGGGGGATGGCGGTGATCTTCCCCCAAATGGAAGGGGTGATCCGGTGCCGACCTACCGGCCCCAAAATGGGGTTTCCAACCGGAAATCTCCCACCAGCGGGGGACCACCCCGCCGGGACAAGCCCCTAAGCCCCGACCAGTCTCCCCCGGGAAAATGTGGAGGGAGTATGTTAGTGTAAGTTTGTGTGTGTAAGGGGAGAGGATATGACAACGAAGAGGAAGGAATGATCGCGCGCGCGGTTCCTGGCCCGCTTGTTAGGGTCCGGCTCCGGCATTCGCCTGGTGTTGATGGGAGAAACCACGGGGGAAAAATACCGATCAGAGCAGCCGGGCACTAAATTTCCCCAGCGACTGAATTCCCACCCGGGTGGGTGTGTGCGGTTCGACGTGCTGCCCTAGCGGGATGCGCCTCGCCATACTACTATTTATTAGCTAGACATAATTGTGTCCGATAAACATGTGATAGATGCAGTTTGTAAGAAATCTACTTTCGAAACCTTTCTATTTTAATAACATTTTTTGTTAAGTCACGAAAATTGGTTAAAGAACGTATGGTTTATTTATTGTTGGTCTTGAACTGTTAATAAAAAATTGTAAACTGAAAATGTCAATACTAAGTTTCTATAATTATCCCTATCTCCTGACTGCCAAATATGAATGAAATATTTTTTGACGCCCTAAAAATATGATGACAAAACTGTCATTTTTTGTTTTTATGTAAAAAAAATCCCCAAATGCGAGAAGGAGGCAACTATCAACTTACCCAAAAATTGCGGGGCTTTGGTTTTTATCAAAATATTGTTCAAGAAAACAAAGGTTGGTTTCAATTTTTTTCCCTAGTACTAGTACTTAGTGTCAAGCGTTTTATTGTGAACAGAAAAAGGACAGATAGATATGAAGTATTATTTTTTTGGGTGTTTTGCCGAATCCCAAAAAAGTGTTCTACGTCTTTTCCCTTCTCAGCTGACTGTTTACTTCTGTTTTGGAAATCATCTTTTGATGGGTACTTTAAGACGCGTTTTTAAATTTTGCCCCCTAAAAACATACTTTGCCCTTTTGCCCCCGGGTTTCTCGCTTTTTGTTTAAAACCCCTTTCATTGTCTACTGTGGGTCCGCGAAGGATATGTACGAGATCAAGTGAATATTGCGTTGGAGTACTTATCTAAGCTAATGTTACATTACGTTTAATAAATGTGCAGATTATAATGGAAAAAACCATTTGTTTTTTGGCAAATGGGAAGAATACGAAAAAATTTGGAAAAAACCCTTTGGGTTTCGTGAAAATACTAGATCTGTTTGGAAATTTTCTCTTTGCAGCATGAAGAGAAAAAGGAAAAAATCAAAAAAGGATTTTTTTATGTTGTAAAATTGCTCTTTGGGGCCGGCAAATTGTACATAAGAAATTAATCCCTCATAAGTGTTTAGACTATCGTTAGTGAATTTTAAAAGACAAATTGGGAAAAATATAACATGAGTTTTTTTAATGTTTTTTCCTCCAGAAAAGTGGGGAAATGACTTGTTCCCTTTCTTCTCAGCACGATTCAATTCCTTTACTCACCAAAAAGGGCCAGCCTGTAATTAACAGTAAAAAGGATGAATTTTTTTTGATGAAATTTAAACAGGACCGTACAATCCCGGGGTACCGCCCGCTGGAAACCACCCCATGGAACCACACCATTTTACTGGTAAAGAGGTCGAAAAACCCCGCCCTGGGCGGGGAGTGTACAGTTTAGGTAGAGGCAATCTTCAGAACCGATGGTCTTTCACTTCCCAAATTGGGTTTTTGGATGCTTCCCTTCAACGGGGCATCCGGGGGGCCCTCCCCGGGTTCAGGGGGTACGGGAACCTGCGGGAAAACAAAATTTTGTTTCGGGGTAAAAAAAACATTAAAAAAGAATAGTAGGGGAAAACCGCGACAGAAAAATTTAAATTTATACTTTTTGTATAAGGCCTGATTGAATGAAGTATTTTTTATTTGTGTGCAGGAGACTCTGATAGATACAATCTTCCCAAAAAGATTTACCGAGTGGGGAAAAAGCTAATTTATAATGGTTCAAGAATTAAGAAAAAATTTAAAAAAGATTTTTTTTTTTTAAAAGATTAAGGGTATTTTGTGCCCCGATATTTATAATTGGCCTGTTTCAGTTTGTCGGTTTACATACCTGACTAAATTCCCAAACGTCACGAATTAAATTTTCAGATGTTTACTTCCAGCATCCTTTTTGTTTTGATTTTAATGTGATTAGTAATAATAATAATAATAATAATAATAATAATAATAATAAATAAACTGTACTGTATATTAGTACTATATAAACTGTATGAAACTAAACTGTGATTAGCAGCAGTAATAATAAATAAGATTATTCTTATAAATTTCAGAAAATATGAAAAAAGTAAAAAAGTTATATTTTATTATAAACGTGGTTTTGTAAAACATAATTAACAAATATCAGTGTCGACCCAAAACAATTTTTTTAATTTTGAAAAATTCGGAAATGTGATTCATTGATGCTTTTCACTATGTTCAATTTTTATGTCCAAAAAGCAAACATAAATTCGTCACCTCCTCATGACGTCTGATAGCCATTCGGGAAAACGGAAATATTTCATGCGTCCCCTCTGCATGGGTTTATTGATTTATTTTCATTAGAAGAGCGACTGCGGGCGTTTTGGGTTCCGGGAAAAGTCGCCGAATTCGATCCTTTTTAAAAATGGACACCTCGGAACTGGGGCTTTCCCCTTTTTGGGGTTTTTAAGGGGCTTTTGCCGTGGCGACCTTTCCCCGAACGAACCCCCCTTGCATCTCTTGTCTTTCTGACTCGCGATCGCCGATGATAAAAAACAACGATGTATTTGAGGATGGCCAACGAACCTGGGAAACTTTTAAAAACCGGGAAAAAAAATTGGAGACACCAAAAAAAATCGGAAATTTGATGTGAAAAACCAGGAGTTTGTTATTTTCTGAATTATCACAAACTTTTTGCACAAATTCAACGTCACCCCCCAGTAATTTTCATGATTCCCCCCAGGGGCTGATAAATGGTTAAAATAGATGTATGTAAGAAAAATGACATCAATGCATGCTTTTTGATTTTCAGGTTCTTGAGTCACGGGTGAAACACTGCCGCGTGTGTAAGTGCCACGGGTCGAGTAGATAGCCCTTGGGTTTTGTGTAGCATGCACGGACGAGTTCGTGGAACAAACTCCCCTGGGAACTCCCAAACCTTTTAGTGTCGCTTGGGTCTCGCCCCTTTTTAATGACATCGGCGGTATCAGTTTGCTATTTTCTGATCGAAGCGTCCATGCTATCATCTCCATGATATTCAAAAAAATTTTACCCTTTTTGTAGGGGATTCCCCGGTGAAACCATCTTCCGAGATTAATGTGACAGGACCGAATTGACAGGAACACGAAGAGAAAATGAACATGTGCAGGTTTGACGGGTTCCCGGGCCCGGGAAAAACTAAAATGCACCTAAATTCGGCCCAGATTTGAGAGGTAGTGACACACAGACACTATTTAAGCCAGGGACCGATTTCCCAAATTTTGTTAAATCTGCCTTGACCTTTTGTTTTTAATGAAAATCAAAATCTAGTGCCTCGTTACGTTTCCCCCCTATTCTTGGGGGAAATGGCGTTTCTTTTTTTTCGTCAAGATTTATCTTCTTTTTCACGAGGTTTGCTAAATGCCCCAACCCGGGTTTCCCCGTTGGTTGCTTTAAAAACTGATGACTAGAGCTCGGGGGTTCAGGGACTTGCTTCATATAAATAGGCCCGAAAAAGCATTTATTTTTTCTAAAATACGCATGTAAAGAGGATTTTTTGGCTAAATTTAAAAGGCGCAAAACGACATTTAAAAATAAAAATCACCACTGGGAAAAAATAATTGTAAAAAGAATTTGGGAAACCTATAAAAAGTAGTGAAATTTTTCGAAATTTTTTAAAGTACCAGGGGCTTAATGTAAGTACCCCAAAAATTTAAAAAACGTTATTAAAAAACCAAAAGCTTCAGTGAGGCCAGTTTTTCCGGGGGTTTTTCAGATGAAAAAAATTCCTATTCAGTCTAGGCACTGTTGTTGTTCAAAGATTTGAAAAAAATTTTTCATATTGGGCTTGTTTTGTAAATTTGACTAAAAATGTTTTTATAACCCGTTTTTTTACTACATATTAGAACAAGGTTTATCCATTTTTTTAGTTTGAGCCCCAAAAAAGGGTTTTTGGGAATTTCGAACTTTCTCAGTTCAACGTTCATTAAACCCTGTATACTTTTCGAGAAAATAAAAGGGCATTTTTTCAAACCTTTGGGCTATACTGATGCGTATGGTTAATTTTTTCCAAATAAGGGTTTTCATTGTTTCCCCTTTTATGAAGAAAACTGTATCCAGTTGAGGATACTTGACAAATAATCGGGTTTTGAAGTTCTTATTTGGAAATAACTATTTTTTTCCAAACTAATGTCAAACACCCAATTAATGAAAAACCCAAAAAGGGAAAAATCAGTAAGCTTCAAAGTAACATCACATTCAAGTCTGCATCCCAACACTCCAAAATTAATTTAGTAAACCAAGAAAACATTTCCCTTTTAACAGGACCAGATCCCAAAATTTTGGGTTTTGTGCTTAAAACAATAGATATAACAGAAAAAAATTGGGTAAAATTTAAAAAGTAAAAACCCTGCCCTGGAGAGCCGTAGAAAGTGTGCCGCACAGAAGGGGCTGTAAAAAAAAATTAATTTGGCCGTTGAAATGTTCGTGCAGAATGTTGCATCTACTTGTACCTAGTATAATTATGTTTTCGAATTTTCCCAAATTTTTATCATAAAACGAACGTAATTAAAAAGATAAAAGCAGTTGATTAAAAGTTCTCAATCCCAAAAAACTGTTTTAAGTATAAAAAAAATTTAAAATTTTGTTTTTAAAAAAACCGGAACTATCGTAAGTAATTTAAATTGATGGAAACCATTACAATCCAAAAGAAATTTTTGAAAATTTTTAAAAATTTTTGTTCGATTTTATTCCCCCAAAATTTCCAAAATTTAAAGGGTTTCCCCCAAAATTTTAAGCAAATATGAAGGTTCCGAATTCAAAAACCCAAAAAATTTTTTTTGAAAATGGAAATCTTAAAAAATTTTTTAATTCTTTTTTTACTCCCGTGGGAAATAATCGGGAAAAAAATTTTTTTGTAATCTTGAAAATGTATTAAAGGGCAGAAAATCTAAAGTTATCCTAAAAACGTTAATTTTTTTAATATGTCGACTGCGAAAGTCCAGTTTGAAAAAAAATTCCTACTTTCGGGTTTAAAACTAAGTTATTCCCTAAACCCAAAATTTTTAAAAACCCATGAAAGGGAAAACGGACCCCAAGTCCTGGTTTACATCCCGGAAAATCGACACTCCCGAAAAAGTTTCTTGAACATTTCAAAAGGGGGTCTGAATATTAATCAATAACTCATGTTTTCAGAAAAACAAAAAACTCATTTTTTTTTTTAAAACTCTTTTGGTACAAAATTTTTACACCCAAGAACCTTGCGGTAAAAATTTATAACATTTGTTTGGGTTTTGGGAAAAAGAAAGAAATGTGTTGTAATTTTCAAAAAACCAAAAATGGATATTTTTTAAAAACCCGGAAAACTGAAAAAAAATTTAATTTAAAATTCCAGATCCCCGGTAACCCCAATTTTTTAGAAAAAAGAAGATTTTTTCGTTCCAATGCAAAGGGCGGGAGCCGAATTGCTTAATCCCCTCCCGTAAACCCCGGGGGAAAAAATTTCTAGATATCGCGCATTTCTGGGTGGTGACAAACAATCCGCTGATTTTAAGGGGCCGTCCCCGGCCAAGAGATACAAGGTCAATGTCTGACTTTAACTACGACTGATGATGGCTGACTAGATTAAATGAGGATTACTTCCCAAAAACGTTCGAAAAGGGTAGTAGGTGGCTGTTTAGACCTTTGCAGAATTAGAAAAGAACGTTAGAAAAAATGTTGTTTGATGTAAGGGTTTTTTTTCAACCCCCCGATGGAATTTAAAGAAAGATAAAAAATTAAAAAGGGTGAAAAAGAATTTATTACCAAAAAGGTTTTTTCAAAAATGGTAAAATTTTTTTCAATTTCTGTGAGATTAGGCATTTGTCGTAACTGCGGACGAACTTCAAACAAAATTTCCGCCATTGATGAGAGAAGGGCTGAACTTTTCCTTGAAACCCTTATGGGGCCGGGAAACCGGGATCCCAGCCAATTTTTCGAGGGGGAGATGATAATCACTTTCCAAAAAATCTGGGGTATTGTCGGGGGATCAAGCACCTTCCATTTCCTCCAGTTGTTTTGGGCACAACAGCAGGCTGTGAGGGCAGGTGCTCTCTTTAATTTGACGACAGCACTCCCTCTTCATTTTTCTTGGGAGGGTTTGGTTTTTAAACAGTTTCCATGTTAACGGACCCGAAGGGGGGGCGGAAGGTTTTTAAAAATTTAAAAATAAACCCAAAAAAAAAAAAAAAACCTTTTTAATAAAAGTATTTTGATTAAACTAAACCAAAAAATTTGGCCCAATTGAAATATATGGGTCCCCAAAATTTCGGAATGTTGATGGTTGATGCCAGGGAAAGTCACCCCGGACGGGAAATTCAGCTGTTTTATTAAAAGTGATAGGATTTTTCTATTTTCAACATGAAAATTGGAGGATTTAAATCGGTTGAAGTAAGAAAAAGGAGCCCCCAAATTAACTTAAAAGAATTGAAACGACCCTGCCGTAGAGTGGTTTCATTTTTTGGGGGTTTTCTCACTTCTTTAAAAAAAAGGGTAACCAGTAGATGGCACTTGGGCGTCATACATGCCATCCATCATTGCAGCCCCACAGCTCAGCACAAATTGGCGGAAAAGGGGTCAGTACTAGCAGAGGTTAGGGTAAAAAAGATGCGCAGTCACCGAATGCACATTCACATATCCTCCCACTTGTCTAGCCGTTTTAACTGCTCGATCATATGTTTAAAAAAACCTTTGGGATTTACGTATATAAAAAGATTGTATGTTTTTTGTGAATGAATAAAGTTTTTGGGCGAAGGGCGGTTGGGGCCGAATTAACAAGAATGATTCCCTACATGAATGCTGTTTCGGGAAAAGTACCGTTAATATGTCATTTATGTCGAACTACTAAAGAATGGGGTTGGGTTTATCAGACGTAGTGTACTTTTTGTCAGTATTTGCCATTAGAAAATGTTTAGGCATAGCCTAAGTTAGATAATAATTATAATATTTTTTTAATGAAAAGTAAAAATTTTTGTTAGTTATAATCGTACATTTCCTTTTTTAAAATCGAAAAAGAAAAAAGCATACTTGAAAAGGAATTAAAAATTTAGCCCTCTAATGTAATCGAAAAAATTTTAGTTTTTTTAAAAAAATTGAATTGTATTGTATTTTTTGTTATGATTACAATTACATTAGTATTTAAGAAAGATTTGCAATTATTTTGGTGAAGTAATTGTTATTTTTTGGGGTTCATAAGGAAATACTTAAAAATAGGAGAGAAAATTTATCTAACAGTATTCAAGAGTTCACAAGATTACAGGAGAAAAACGACGCTGCCCCATAAAATCTTCAGGTTTAGATTAACATTAAAAAATATTTTTGCATTCATTAACTGTTTTTTAAAGACCTTTTGGCATCGAAAATGGTTTTTGGGTTATCTCTCCCACCCTCAGGTCTCTCTTGTGTCCAAATTTGAAAAAAGGGAACCCCTATAGGAAACGAAATAATGGGGATTGCAGAGGATATCTACCCAAATTGCCTCTATTAAAAAGTCGTCGAAAGGAAAGGGAAAGCCGCCAAAGCCCTATCTTTAATAAAGCTGATATGTTGACGAAGATGGCCCCTTTTATTTCTTCTTTTAAGAACTCAACAACATCCCAAACAGAATTCCCACAATTTATTACAAAGTGTTGATTTCCCCCTTTTTTCCCCCGATGCCTCTAAACATTTCGAATTTGAATTTTTTTTTTCTAATGCATCTTGAGATAATTGGTTTTATCGGGGAAAACCCCTGGCATTGTATTTTCAGCGCGTTAATCTGGGGGCGAGCCCCCGCCAGTTGGTGGTTTTTCATATTTTAGATTGCAAATTTTACTTCCTGCTAGATATCGCGGGGGGCACAGCGTTACGCTACGTCGATTGCCAAGGTCAATGTTGGTTTTAAGGCTTTGATGATAATCGTCAACACCCATTTGAAAGACGTTCTAGGAAAAAAAAATTTGGGTAAAGGAAATTTCCCCAAAAGGGTGGGTGTGGGGGCTGCACCCCCTACCTACATACAAATGATACAACTAGAGACCGGATTTTTTTAATTACATATATTTAGTCTTTCTTTACCGTTCTAAAAAATTTTCATCTTAAGGAAATTTCCGCCGTCCCAACACAATATCAATTTTTTTATTACATATTTTACATATATTTTACATTACATATTTTGATATTTTCACAAAAAATTTTAATTGTATCAATTTTTTTCATTTATTGCTTATTTTTCCCTGAAAAGAAGCATTTTTTAAAAAATTTTCACTTTATTCTAAAATTATTACTGCGTGCTGCCTACACAGGTCGCCACATGCTTGCAATAGTCCGTTGCGCCCGCTTCAGTTAGTCATGGGAAAGGGTTTTTCTGTTTACTGGGAAAATTGTATGATCCCAAGCGTGCATAAATTTGGCTTTCAAAATGATTTTTAAAACGTTTGTATTACCTTTTTTAAAAATTTGTTTAGGATTTTTTTAAAAGTAATTTTTCCATTATGTAAATGTTAGTTTTAAAATTATTGTATTTTAATATTACATATTATATCAGATTTTATATTTATTACAAAATTCTTACTGTTTTCATTACATATTTATGTAAAATTTTGACGTTTCATACTACAAAATTTTTTGGGCTGTTTTTTAAGGGCGCCTGACAAAAAAACTGATATAAATTCTTTTGTATTCAGTGTTCAACCGTTCCAAAAAAGGTTTTTAATCCTCCAAGAGGTCCTCCCAAAAGGGCTTGCATTCTTTCAACTTACAAAACATTGGGGGTTGGAAAATTAGCAGAATAGTATACATATTGAAAACAAAAAAAAAAAATTAGTCATATAGGTAACAAAATGCTGTCATCGAAATTTTTCTTTCATTATTCTATTGCACCAAGATCTTTTCAAAGAAATTTTACTTTAATCTCAAATGCTTTCACATGACGAATATACTTAAACTGTTTATGGGAGAATCCATTTTTATAAGGAAATGTAAACCTTAAAAATCCAAAAGATTTCAAAAATCCCGGGGGTGTTCCCAAAATGATCGCATTAAGTGGAAATCATTAGAAAATTCCTTTTTTATCCCAAAAATCTTTCAAATTGAGTTTCGCAGGCTAGAAACTTTCCCCCCACGAGAGGACACGCTGTACACTGTTTTAACCAACGTTCATTTTTTTTTTTATTTTTTTAATCAATAATTATTTATTTCGTTTCC
This sequence comes from Teleogryllus oceanicus, assembly GCA_964035755.1. Lineage (NCBI taxonomy): Eukaryota > Metazoa > Arthropoda > Insecta > Orthoptera > Gryllidae > Teleogryllus > Teleogryllus oceanicus. The sequence continues at coordinate 49,784,028 of CAXIVR010000005.1, read as the reverse complement.
CCAATTTCTATTTTTCCAAACACTAAACTTGTTTCTTCCCTTTCCGCTGCAGCATGATGAATTTTTTATAAGGTTTTTTTTTCCTTTAAAAATTTTTTTTACTCTTCATTTCTTTGTGTATTTCTTTATAGTGCGGGATGAATTGTCTAAGAAATTTTTCGTTTATTTTGCCTTTCCCAAAAACCTTTTCTTTTTCTTGTTTTTTGATACCAAGCATTTGGGACAAAAAATGTTTTATGGCAGGGTAGTTCAGTGAACGTAAACGTGCGATCCATATTTTTACATATATTTTATAGTACAATTTTTTGTTTTCTCGTCATAGAATTGAAAAAAACGTCCAAAACAAAAAATCTCAAGGACGTTTTTTTTCGTGAACGCGAATCTTTGATGGGGGTTTTTTTGTTGCACGTATTCTATGAATACGTGCAACTGAGCATAAACAGAAAGAAAAAATCAGTTTTTTTGAATGTCCCTTACTCGGGGTTTGAGCTTTCCAGTTGGGCCCAAGTTGTCTCTGGGGGAAATTTTCAGTTAGTCTTTTGGGTTTTTAAATGGAAAAAAAATTTAAAAAATACGAAAAGCCATTCATCAATATCATTGAGCTTTTAAATTTTCAATACTCCTAGAGAAATCCTTGTTGCTATTAAAAATGTTTTTTAAACTTTTTCCAAAATGGAAAAGGGTAGAAAAAAATTCTTCCAAAGGTTGGAAGGGGGAAATATTCCATAACATGTAGTAGTGTGAATTTTAAAATCTCTTTCACAACATTAAATGACGCCTGAATTGAAATATTGAACATGTGTAATAAATATGAAGCTAAAAACACTTTTTTTGAAGGGTAAGAAAGGAGGGCGCCATCTATAGGGGATGTTTACATATACCGACACGACGACAACGATGTTGGGGGATGCCTAATCTCCCTAAATAAAGAAAAATGCTTTTTCTTGTCGATATATCCTCGTGTCGTTACGGGGTCAAAACCCAAAAGTCACACCACTCTTTTCACCGACATTTGTAAAAATTTTTTTATAATTTTGTGAATGGCTCTAAATTTTTGGGTTTTAACTAATTAAACGGCGGGGTTTTTATAAGGGACCTTTCGTCTTTATCTTAAATTATATTGTGCAAAAATTTAAAAATGTAGATCATCCGAAAAAAATTTAAAAAATTTGGGGTCATTTATGAAATGATATTATAGGTGCCCTCAAAATATATTTTACATTTTTTTAAAAATTTTATAGGTTGTTTTTCTGTATTCCCATGAGGGCCGATATTTCCCACTTAACTTACCGGGTCGAAAGGATCGTAGTTACGAGGGGAAAAAAGGGTTTGGTGTTTAAGTTTCCCCTTATGGAGGGGAAATTTTGTGAGGGGAAAAATTAAAAAAACAAATCGAAGGAAGGGTTTAAAATGTAGTTAATTTCATAAGTAAATCTGAATCCAAAATAATGGAATAAATTTTGTGTGTACTATGGGCGTTAACTGGTTCTAAAGATCTCAAGGGACAAAAAAGGCCTTTTGGCCCAAAAGGGTCGGGGATTTTGGGCCTGCTCGATCCCTTAGAACGCCCTTTGCAGAAATATCTTTTAAAAATTTATTATTTTAGAATTGGTTATTTTGTTTTTTGCGTTCCCTATAAAAAAACAACAAATGCAATTTGTTAACCTCGGGCCCCGCCTTAGCCTTCATGTGCCGTGTGGGTTTTATAATCTCCGGCCGTTTTCTTTTGGTATCGATAATTTTTGACGAGGTATCGATAAATGTGAAAAAAGAAACTTCTAATCACATACTTGTGCTGATGGATTATCACGGGGGGTGAAATTTCTTTTTTTTTTTTTCAATTTAAAAACAATGTTTTTTGTATAGAAAATCATTTTATGTGACGAAAGGATTTGGGTCATTTTTTTAATTTTTTTTTCATTTTTCGTCGATTTCTTTAATAATTTTTAACGTCTGCCCTTTTTTTCCCTTTTCCCCTGATGTCCTTTATTTTAAAATTATTTTTAAAGGTACTTGTTGCAAATAATATTTACGATATGCAACAAATATTTTTCCCCTGAATTCCCGAGTAAATCTATTCGATTTCTTTGCTGGGAAAATTTTGGGGCCAACCGTTGCGAGTAAATAATGTAAGGGTTTTCCCTTTACGCCTTATAACATCAATTTTCGGTTTTGGATTTCGGGGTAATTTAAAAAAAAATTTTGGAATGGGAAAAAGCCCAAACCGGAAAATTTTAAAACAGTTTTACGAATGGAAGAAGCCCCAATTACATCAGTAAATTTTCCAACAGCTTGAGTTGTTCATCCGAACAACTTTGACACATGTCATTTTTTTTTCCTTTTTGGGCATTATAAAACATTTTAAGAGTATTTTATTCCCTTTTTGGGGCTTTAAAATCCGCCTCCAATAATCCCCACACTTGCCCTTTCCCCGGGGGGGAAGCTCCCCGGGATGAACCGAGATGGCCCCGGGGAACGTTTCCACAGCCGCGGTCCAGGGGGCAGAGCCCGGGGGTAGGGGGATGTTTGCGATTCGAGATGACGCAACGGCGGGTGATAGAACTCCCGTTATCTCCCCCAAGGCCCCAAAGGGGTTGTGACTTCCCAAACAAAATTGGGGCGCCTTTTCGCATCAAGAATTGGTCAAAATTTTTTTAAAGTCTAACTCGGAAATGAAAGTTCCTTTTTAAACAGAAAAACCCTTCTGCCTAAATATTATTGTGCGAGGAAATGATCTCACGGTTTACCAATATCTCCCGGGGGTGTATCTCACACCAGTTTTATAACTCCCTCCCAGAAGTGCGTACTAGTCTTCATAAGTTTCCGCAGGTAAGAAAAAATTATTTTTGCGTGTATTTACATTTGAAACCGCGTTTCCCTCCAGCTTTGACATCCCCCAAAAAAGAGAAGAAATTCTCAAAAAGTTATAACTGCCCCCTGTCGTGCGGCTTTGTGACATGCTATCGGGTATGTATTTTAAAAAACCCTTCCCTCCCTTTTTTTGGGAAAAACTTTTCAAAAATGTTAACAACAATTATATTAATTGATGATTGTTATAGGCTGTTGTTTTTAGAGTATAATACCCACGGGGGCAAGCGTACGTAATTTCAATGTCCCCTACACCCCGTACAAGCATGCCGAAAAAGTTTGAACTTTCCAATTAAAAAATTCGGGAAATTTTAACGAAAATGAAACCCGCGCAATTTATTATTTTTTTTTCCCAGGACAAAATTAAAAAAAAATTGGGCGATTATTGATCAAATTTTAAAAAAGTTTAAATTTATATGTAATCCCCAAAAACAAAAAAGCCGTTTAAACCCGAGGGCTTTAAGTGTTCGTACAGAGCGATCTTTAATATCCCGTTTTGGGGGAAAATCGTCTGAACTGTTTAACGCCACGGTTTAACATAGACGGGCCGGGGAAAAATTTTCCAAAGATATTTTAAAGGGGCCCCCAAAAAAAGGATTATAACTAAAAGGGTCAGAAAAGAATTTTTACCCAAAAAAAGAAAAAGAATAAAAGGGGCCCCAAAATCTACACCAGGTGGAAGGGCCGAAACCCCAACAATCGGGGGACATCCCTGCAAACTTTTTTCCCCTTTTTTTTGTCGAATTTACCCCCACTTCCATGCACACCCCACCACCCCTGCGGAAATCCTATCGGGGCTGAGGTTTTATCCCCGGGGGGCCGGTGCCCCAAAGCCTTTCCCGTGATAAAACCCGCATTTTTTGGGGGTTATTTCCCCTGTTGATGGACGTCCCAAAACAGGGAAACTATATAAATATAAAACAAAGGGGGGCCCTTACAGCGAAAAATCTCTGAATGTACTGGGCCAATATCGGTGAAACTTATGTGTTAGCCCTTTTGGGCAGAAGTGCTGGAGGCAATGCTTTTCAACCATAAGCCCAAAAAAATATTCACAAAAAAAATTACTTTCTGTGATTTGGTAACTTTATATCACAGATTTAAGGGGCATCAGTTTGCAATAGTTTAGCTGGGGCCAAACCCCAGGGTGACGATTGAAATTACGATTGAGTTCCCAATGCACAACCTTTTTTTTACTGTTTATTTATTTTTACAGAAAATTCAATTTTTTTAAACCGGAATTTATTTTTGGGAAAGTTGAAAATTTTTTCCTCTATTTATAAAGATAAGTGGGCATTGATTGTAATAATTTAAAAAGGAAATTTACCCCTTTAAACGGGGCGGTCCCAAACGGGGTTTTTGGGTAGGAACGCCCTTTGAAGCGAAAGGCCCGGTCTTGGGGATGACGGGGGCCCCGTAAGGGCCTTTCCCACGCGCACCTCCCAAACTCTTTCCGGGGGGCAAAAAGGGGGCCTACGGGAAGTACACAGTTTACCCTTGATTGCATGATCTTTTTTTTTTCACTTGCAATAATTTTTCATTAATTTATTTATTTTGTAAATAATAAAAAAACAAAATAAATATTGCTTGGGAAAAAAACACTAAATTGTGTTTTCCCTCCAACAAATGTTCTATATTTCACGAGTTAAAACCAAAAGATTTTTTTAAATTGTTTATTTTATAAAACAAGTATGGGAAAAGTCACTAAAAAAAGTATCATTCTTTTAGTTCGATTATTTTATAAAAAAGTTTCGTTTCGAAAAGGAAACGGTGTGTTACCAGGAAGTGCCGATTCTCGACGCACCCCGGGTTTCTATCACTTTTTTCCGTTATCTTATCATATTTACCGCCTGACAATGCATGGGGGGCATAAATGCATTATTACGGCATTTTAAAAAAGGCCCTTAATTAATCGTTAGAATGCGTTTATGACCTGGGAAAAAAAATTTTTAGGGTTGGTTCCCAACAATTAAATTTAACGTTAATAAAAAAAATATTAATAAAAGGTGACCCGTGCGAACATTCTGCGCTTTGTGAATCACCACTGTCAACAAATAGCATCCCACCGTTATTATTATTGTAATGGGATAACTTTGTATAGCTTTGTAATATAACTTTGTATGTTTACAACCCAATTTAAATATAAGAAATAACCCCCCCAAATGTAATTGAACGTCCCAAAATGTACCATTGTGATGTTAACGAAAAAAAAACTTATCACTCACTGGGATACGAAAATTCCGGATCCCGGCTGAAATTCCCTTCTTCAATACACGCCCCACAAGGTAGCGCAGATATTTTATCCAAAAAAATAAAAAATATTAAACGATAATAAAATTTTTTTTTGTCGTTGTTATTGTCGTTTTTTTTGTTGTTATTTGTTTTTATTGTCGTTTTTAGGGCGTTGGTTTTTCGTTTTATTGTTGTTATTTTCTTTTTTTCAATTTTTATTTATTCTTTTGAATGCTGCTCAATGATAGGTATGCATGATTATTATGCTGCTGAATGATAGGTATGCAGTTAAGACCCTTTCCCTTAAACCCAGTACCATTAATGTCTTTCCCCAATTACGAATTGTGTACAAATATCTTCATATCTAACTATATATTTAATATTCAGACATTGACTTTAAGAATTCAGTATCAAATACAATGTTTTTGAAAACAGAGGTTCATCAGTTCTTCCATGGATTATACCCCACTTTCTTGGTTTCAATAAGGGGTTTAAAGATGTTTTTAATTAAAATTTAAAATTAAAAATTTTTTAATTTCCCCTTTTATTAATGATATCTTTAAAATTTTGCACATACGAACGAATGAAAAAAGTTAATTTTGGGGAAATAATGTTTGGGAGACACACTTAAATTCTGCTTTTAATTAATAATACATCCATGAGGGCAAGCATAATTATATTTTAAAAAAAAGTAAGTGAAGGGGGAAGGCCCGGCCTGGAGTTGGGTCCACCCTCGAACAAACTAATGCCCTTACAAATTTCACTTTTAAAAATTTTCTATATTAACAAAAAAATCTCACTATACCAATATTTTAAGGGTTTTAATTTATTATTAAAAGGGAAATCAAGAAATAAATATACATTTTTGTATTTTGCATGAATGAAAATTCTTAATGATACGTTTAAAACAATGAACCTTTTTATCCCTCCCCTTCCCCGACCCCGGGAAAAATTTCACTGATCTCCGATTTTAAAGTGTTATGGCTCTTTTTTGGTGGGGCGCGGGGTGGGACCGAGGGGGCATTCGAAGGGGGGCGTCTTCTGGGGCACTGGAAACTCCCGAGGCTGCAATCATCGCAAGAGGGGCCCCAGTCTCAGCGATGTTTTCGTAACGCCCCCCGCCCACGTGATAGGCCGCCGCCTCCCGCCCCCTCCCCCGGCCGATCCCTTCCGCATCTTCCCCCGCAACTCCCAACCTGACGCAAGGTTTTTTCTCGGCGCTTCGATGCTACGCGCCATTTACGAAATTCGCCTCTGGTTTCGTGGGTTTACTTCGAAAAAGCCCAGCGGGTTCATTGCCCCCCGGGGTTAGAAATAGCAGATTTTCAAAGGGGAGTTAAAACCCAAACAAGGAGAAAGTGAAATTTAATTAGGTGTGTATATTATGTATATTTCCCGAACTGCAGAAAAAATGCGACAAAATCATGCGTTTATGGGGGAGGGGAAACCAATACAAATAATTTAATATGCGATGCAATAGTCTAATATGTTATCAAATGCGCTTACTTTTTAGCTCTTAAAAATCGATAATGTGCAAACATTACTCATTTAATTAAATTGGCAACTTGTCTTCAATAAATATTTTTTTAAAATTTGTGTTTAAACAAAGTTGTACACTTTATTAACGTATTAATTCTTATTTAATTTCACCCTAGAATGAGGTATTATTTCTTCGCGCCAATCAACTATTTCAACACGTTAACATCTTCTACCTATAACAATTGCTGTGCATTTTTTAAACTTCTATGGATTAAACATTCTGTCAATTATTTATTTCTATTGTCTTTCTTTAGAGTGAAGTGGGTAATTTTGTTAGTTCATAACATAGTGCTTTTATTCCTCGTTTTATATAAAGAAAATAAAGAAGCCTACCATGGTTGGCGTTTTGTGAAAAAATGAAAAACACACGAAATTAATAATAATTTTTTTTTGCTAAGTTCTAAATTAAAATAAAAGTGGAAATAATCGTGAAATGTAATTTAAAAACAATTTCTTTTAATTGAAAATATAAGAGATTACTTTCTTGCTAACAACGTTTTTTTTTTTTTAACGTACTCTCTCACCTTTCAAATGATCCCTCTACCACCTCTCAATAATGTCTAGTCAGAAGCGAAAGACAATTGTCTTTCAAAATTCACACCAGGTTAAAAAAAATTCCACGAAAATGTAGGGTGATTGATTACTAGTGATACCGGGCGCGTTCAACTGCCAAGGTCATTCGTCCCAAAAGGGTTAGTGCACGTTTTTGGCTCGGAAGGTGATGGTGATCTTGCCCCGCTGGATTATGAGATTCGAGGTACCTGGCGGGGTTTTCCCCAACCAGTACCTCCTACCTGCAGGGCACCCACCGCCGGGACAAACTCTAAGTTCCCGACTGGTCGTGTAGTGGATGTAAGTGTGTGTGGAAGTAAGGGTAGGATAGGACAAGGAATGGGAAGGAAAGATCGTGCGCGGTCCATGGCCCGTTTGGTGGGGTACTGCTCCGGTATTTGGCTGATATAGAGCGGAAAAACCACGGAAAACTACCAATCAGAGCAGCCAGCCACTAGAGTTCTCCAGACAGGAACAGAAATTGACCTAGCTATCTGACTATTGTCAAAAATCCTAACACTGTCGGGACTCAAACCAAAGAACCTCCCGATCAGAGGCACTGCTGTGACATCAGTTGATGCTCTGAGCAACCTCTCCCGGTATTTTGTAGAATGATCCGCTTCCCAAGCTGTCGAAATAGGTTTCAACAACAGTCGTGTAGGTGTTCCGAGAGAGTTTTACTATCGAAACTTTGAACGCTTAGTTCTTTATTAACTAGTTTGAACCCTGCAATCATTCCGCCTACTGCAAATCATTGTACAGCTCCATTCTAGAACCCAACTTCGATTGATTGATTAGTGATTCCGGGCGCAACAACCGATAAGGTGATCAGTCCCATAAGTGACTGATCAGGTTGGTAAGTGAAATACACGTTTTATCGTGGGAGGTGGCGTGATCTTACCTGCGTGAGATCCGGCGTCAACCTAGCCATGGGACACCGCCCCAGCCGGAAGAAGCTCCAAACTCCCGATAGGTCTGCCGACATATGCGGTAGTGTAGTACACGTAAATGCGAGTTTCCGTATGTAGGGATGAGGGTAGTCAAAAAAGAATAATCGCGCTCGGTCCATGGCCCGTTTGTTGCTGTGGTCCAGATGCAGCTCCGGCATTCGTTTCGTATCGATCGGAGAAACCTCGAAAAACTTCCGATCAGAGCAGCCAGCCGCTAGAATTCTCCTCCAGACAGCGGTCGAATTCGGCCTACGAAGCTAGTCTAAAATCCTACCACCGTTAGGATTTGAACCCTAGGTCCTTCCGCTCCTAGGCACTGCGTGGCGTGAGTGCCTGAGCCACCTAAGCCGGTTCTTCCTACGTAGTAAGTACCCTGACAAATGATATAGAACATACAAATAGACATTTTGTAGATAACGACTACAAAACACTCGGTGTTCCATCTGGGACATCGAGACCTCATTTTATTGGCTTTTTTATGACATTTCACCGCTCACTCGCTCACTCACACACTCGCTCACTCACACACTCGCTCACTCACACACTCGCTCACTCACACACTCGCTCACTCACACACTCGCTCACTCACACACTCGCTCACTCACACACTCGCTCACTCACACACTCGCACACTCACACCTCGCTCACTCACACTCACTCCGCTCACTCACACTCCTCCGCTCACTCACACTCACTCCCGCTCCTCCCACTCACTGCTCACTCCCACTCGCTGCTCACTCACACTCGCCTCGCTCACACTCCTCGCTCACTCCACACTCACTCTCACTCCACTCACTCGCTCACACTCACTCCACTCACTCACTCCGCTCACGCACGCGCGCACACACCTACACACATTCATGGAGATTAGAAAGTATTTCAAAATTTTCTTTTCTCATAACCTTCATCGTGAAGTGTTACACTTCCGAAACATGAGCATACAACCACAGACCGGAAAGAGTGGGAAAATACCAAAACTAGTTGGTGAGGACATAGAAATTAAACCTCTCGTTGTGGTTAGTGGTCTGTGTGTGCAAGAAAGAGCCAGTGTGTATTGTTTTTTCAGGTATGCCGCCACGGTAGGCGACCTGTAACGTACCGGGCAGACACTTGACTTTCTCCACCGAGACCGGGGGTTTATATTCCCAACGCTTCGTTGCTATCTGTGAGGGACATCGATTGATCTTGAAAGATATTCTGGAAGTTCTGTCGTTTCGTACCTCTGATTCCACCATTGCACCATTTTCATTTAATATATCTTTAGTCACCTAACAAGGAAAATCTTTCATCCATTTACAGGTATGGTTTTCGGACTTAAAGAAGACCATACCCCAATACAGTCACTCGACGGACTCGTAGTGTCATCTCCATTCAGGACTTCCCGATTTTTCTCGGAGAATTATTCAGGACCATGGCTCGAATAATGATAGAAAATTTCATCTCGCTTCATAAGAATGGAAATTGAAACAGGAAATGAAAGGAAGGACTGCAGAGGCCTCTAACCTGGTTTTACTTACTGTTACCGTGTACATAGTAATGCTGTAGGAAATCTATCTCCAGATTTTGACAAAAATACACAACTTTGGAATCGCTGATACCCAAAAATGATTCTGTTTTTGAAATTTGTATACGTTCGTCTGCCAAACACACTAACATGTAAACTATAATAAGGATTTTCATCAGAATGTTTTTATGCGGCTCTATCAAAATCTTTGATCTGACTGTTGTGGCCTCCAGTTTGAAAAGAATCCTTTAACTTTTGGGAGTAGTTAATGAGGGCTGCTGCTGCTGCTGCTGCTGCTGCTGCTGCTGCTGCTGCTGCTGCTGCTGCTACCACCACCACTACTACTACTACTACTACTACTACTACTACTACTACTACTACTGCACTACTACTGCTACTACTGCTGCTCTGCCACTGCTACTGCTACTCTGCCACTGCTACTCTACGCTCACTACTGCCACTGCTCTCGCTACTGCCCTACTACTCTGCCACTCTAACTGCACCACTCTACTCGCCACTGACTGCCTACTGCCACTACACTCCCACCACACACTCCACTACCCCCCCCACCCACTCCTACCCCCCACCACCGCCACCACCTACCCACCCCACCCCAACCCCCCGCCACACCCCCCCACCACACCC